>CM066033.1:680765337-681965587 GCA_033557465.1 Ichthyophis bannanicus
TGATCCAGCTAAAGGTGATAATTACTTATGCTAAGTTCACACATCCAAAAATAACAACAGAAATGAAAGGCCTGTCTTTGATCGTTCATGCCTGTTCCTTTTGGATAAATACTTCTTTCCGTTTTGCCTTTTAGTTCCATACATCCCAAGCTCACAAGAATCCTTTTCATACTCTTTTCATAAGCCCCCATGACCACACAGACCATCAAATCTTCGACTCTTTTTACAGTTTTCCTTACTTTTTTCACATTTTTTCCTATTCTTTTCTCTTTTACATACCACAAAATTATGGGGGGACTTAATCACACAGCTATTTCTAAAATCCTTTTTTACAGGAGCAATGCATTCTCTTCCTTAGTCCCTCTTAGTTTAAATGAGCCTTCTCTTTCAATACTTCTTCTCACACAGTACCAAACTCTATACAATTCAAAATATATAGATAAGTAGTCTCCAATGCACCTAAAGGTTTTTTAAAAATAAGGAAATTCTTCTTCTAGAGATAGAGAATAACATTTGCTTTTTTCTGAAAGGCACAACAAACATCCTCTCCATGTTAAATGAAGCAGCCATTCAAGAAGCTCAGATTTCTCAGGATTTCATTTTGTTTGCATCCAATCAAAAAAAAAAGAAGACAAGGTTTCATTCCCAATGCGTGGATGTCATCATCCATAATGGCAAAAAAAATAGCTCTAAATCGCAAGCAAAAAAAAATAATGCTGAGAGAGGCCTAGCATCAGTTCCTGGTGCCAGCCTTTATGATCCCAGTTAGAAAGGACGAAAAAATTTAGTACGGCCAAAGGACATGGGGCAGTGCAATGAAAAATGCATGAGATGAAAATGCATGACCCCCCTGCCCCTGCTCCAAAAGAATTTAGGCATCCAGAGTAACCCAGTGGGGCAAGATCACATGTCCCTAATGAAATACACATACAATGGGGGCAGTGCATGCCATGGGGGGTCACCAACTGGAGTTGGAAAAGGAAACAAAAATCCTGAAACAAAAGGCATCCAGAGCACACTCGTAAACTGGACTAAAAAAGCCTGTCGCTCACACATTGACTAAGATATAAGACATTCCTTTTAAGTATAGAATAAGAGTAATTGACTTCAATAACTGTTGGAAACAAACTGCTGATAGTGAAGGGTTAATGAAATGAATAAGCCACTCTGTGTTATCTCCTGTTTCTGCAAAAAAATGTGCAGGACAAAGATCTAAAGGACAAGCACCTCTGCTAAATTTTCCAAGCAAAGGTTCTGCTTCCCTAGTTGGGATCACACAGAGACCGGCCTATGGTAAGTGAACTGCTTGAAGTTCCTCGTGCAAAGTAGCAGATGTATGTTTGTGTGAGTAGTTTTGCTGTGATCATTTTCAAAGTGACCATAAATGTGTAAGTTCACTTTGAAAAGTGGTGTTAGTTCGGCATGTAAAAACCACAAATTACCTCAATGGAGGGAAATTTCAAAAGCTATTTACCCAAATAAGAATGTTTTTGGAAAATGGTTCACACTGTAAAAACCCTGCCTAAATCAAATTGGGGATGTCCAGGGCAGAAATGTGAGAGAACCCGCATTCCCTCGCAGTGTGCATTACTGGAATGGAAAATATAGGGGACTTGAGGTGGAACCTCCTTCTCCGCTTACCCTCCAATTTTCTATCTGACAAAATGAAAACTTTTCCAATGCCTATTCCACCGTCTATTCCTTGCTCCTGTTCCGGACTTTGGATGTCGTCGCCCTAGGAAAGCACACGGAGCCAGCTTCTAAAATAGCTCTATGGATGTCTCCATGCGGTTGGATGTCTCTATGCTCCTTTTCATATTTCCCAAAGCCCAAACTGGCTTCTGAAATAACCCCCAGTTTGTGGGAAAAGGTTTAACCGTGTTGTTCTATGATCCGCGCACCTTCACCGACTTTGCTATGGCAGGGCTGCCAGGCGGTGGTCAAAAGACCAAACGTAACCTATTTTAGGGGAAATAGTACGTAAGAAAAGCATTTTTGAAATCCTCATCGTGCCACGTCATATTTTCTCTGGGCACTTTGTCTAATGGAAAACTTGAGGGAAAAAGCATTTGTGACATGTGCACCCATCTGCGTGGTTTTGAAAAAATCCCCTCAGTGATAGGAATTAGCAACCTGCAAGAATCCAGTTTGTTCCAGACACAATCCAACCTTTATTAGAATTCTTATCTGTGTCTTCCTGATTTTTTAATTAAGTCAGAAGTTAGTTACTCGAAGAAAACAAAAAACAGCTCTTATTGATGGCAAAAGTCAATTGTGGCATCAGTTACAGGGAAACGCTCCATTCCTTTTTTCCCTGGTGGGACGTCTCCTAACTGGCAGTCGAACCCGCTCACTGCGGCTGGTAAGAGCAGATACTCACACTCGTTTCACGTTTTGCCTGCCGATAAATAATGTCCGACTGCAGCCAGCATGAATAGCAGGAACAGCCCCCAGCACTCACTACATCCTTCTATGACCCCAAACAAAGGCGCTGCAAGAGGACAAAAGGAAACCAAAGAACTCACTTACATCGAGGCGAGAAATCCAGCAGTAGAGTTTAGCGAGGGAGATTGGGACTGGAGTAGACATAACCTGAAAAGTTAAGTAATCGTTTCTTACCTCCACGGTTAGCACCTGGGGCGCTATCTTTGGAATGCTGCTGTAGTCTCAAAATGGCCGGAAAGCACCGATGAAACATGTTGGATTATTTTGGAAGCATCTAGCAGTATAAATAGCAGCATTCCCATGTTTAGACTGCAGATGTGATCAAAGAGTGATTTGGGACAGTACCTTCCCCCCCAGGGCAGAGACATTTAAAGGGGACATGACAGGGCCGGGGTAGGGGATTGGTTTGGGCATGTTTCAAAATACAGTCATGTTCTTTTTCACTTTACCATGATAGACACATCTAGCGTTGAAAATAACCATTAGGCTTGGCACCTTGCCTGAGGCAGACAACCTGTTCCAACACCCAGTCTCAATCAAGGGGCAGGCGCAAAAGCGGACAGAGCTCCACCCCCTCATACTCCTCCCACCAATATCAATAATAACTGCAATCTCATCTTCTCCCGTCCCCCCCCTCACCCCACCCTGGCTCATTACGGAGGTTTTCCCTGGTGTCTAGTAGGGGGCAAGAGGGGGGCTGGTTGTTTGCCGCATTCCAGATGGCATCTCTTGATTTCCTAGTGCAGGCTTGCAACTACTCACCCCTAGGCATCAAGTTGCCAAAGAAGGGTTGTGATTGATGTGCAGGGGCGTCCCTGGGGCACGGAGGGGCTGATGCACCATGATGGATGTTGGGTCCAAGGGTAATTTAATCCTCCCACTGTCCCTGTGTTTGACAAATAGTGGACGTCTTCAGAAAAAGCTTTTTTCATACTCATCTTCAAATCCGATAAAGTGGCTGCTTTGAAGATGCAATAAGTAAAATACTTTTGCTGAAGCGTCTGTTTCTTGAATGATGTGTTTGAAGTCAGAACTTTCTTAGTGTATTAAACCCATGAAGTCAGGAGCTAAGCGAATGGATAGATTAGTTTGAAAGACACAACGCTGTGTCGGTTGATACTGTTGGTTATTAGCATGTTCATTTCATACAATGCAGTTTTATATAAAAATGATTGAATTTTTCAGCAAATAATTAATATAATTATCAAAGTACCTGAATTTTTTCATGAATAACAATGAGTAACACTGGCCCTCTGTTGAAGCCTAGGTCGCACAAAGGAGCACCACACACTTGCCAAAACAACAAGACAAAAAGGAACGGAGTGTAATGAAGAGGGTGTCTGAAGTCCTTTTCATTAACAAGACCACCTGACACAGCTGGGCGTTTTTGCACACTGCCCTCGTCTTCATGTGAGAACCTCAAAACGCAATACAAATATACAAATATAAATAAAGGCCTATAAATGCATAGATAGCAATCAGAAATCCCCCAAAAACACAAATCAAAAAACCAAATTAATAACAATGATATCAATAATAGTAATTAAGCTAAAAAAACCCGACAAGTACGGGGGTTGGGGACCGATATTTATTAATGGACAGCATGAAGCCTGTTAGAAATTGCAGAGAGAGCACTAGGTTATATGTGACAAGTGCCATACTTGGTATCACTTTAAGGAGGTTGAACACTGGAAACAACGATGCATGAAAATTATATCGGTATAGTAGAGATGCTGGTTTAACAACCCGTTAAGTCATTGGGGGGGGGATGGGAATGCAATACAGGAGTGTCAATGGTGCAAAGGGTTGGTGAAGGGGGAGGGTGGGGAGAGAACAAAGAATATAGAAATGGTCAAGTGTGCAGGAACCATTGGAGGACTTACTATGGTGAAATGAGGGCTTCGTATAATCAAGAGCTACAGCACACAGGCACCCGAGGAGCTGTAATTGTGTCTGTAGATGTGTAACAAAGGAGATAATGCAAAAATGAAAATAAAATATATTTATTTATTTATTTTATTTAACAGGTTTTGTGTACCGTCTTATCATGAATGCAAGGCGGTTCACATGGAACAGGGAAGAATTAGAACTTGGAGGAGGTACTTAGGGTAATTGATAAATGTAACAATGGAATAACTATATACAGTAACTTTGTTGTACTATATCATTAATCAGACATCAAATCATTTTATTTATTTTATTTTTTATTTATTTAGTTTGTGTATTTGTTATGTGTGTGTTTTTTATACAGCTATGTCAGGGATCATAGGCGGTTTACCATTGAAACAACGTACACAGAACAGTTTAACAAAGAACGAGTGTTGGCAAAAAAATAAGAGTACCAGGTTTACATATTGAACTGCGTTAACTTATATGCATTTTTACATTTTTAAATTTATGTGACATTGGCTTTTTGTTTTTTAGATTAGGTTGGTTAGGAGGCGAGGTTTGGAGGAGGGAGTAAAAGGGGGAGAGGGGAATAAGGTCTTGGGGGGGGAGGGGTTCTATTAAGTGTTGTTAGTTGGAAACATGTTATCACTGAAAGGTTCGTTAAATAAAGTAGGTTTTAAGGTGGGGGTATGAAAAAGAAGGTTAGGTGTCGGTGATACTGCGAAGAGTTATCCGGCAGAGTTCCAGAGTACTGGGATATGTATTCGAAGGCTCTGTTACTGGTACATTGTTTTGAATTGCAGTATTCAGGAGGTATAGAGAGGGAGTTGGACATCATGTAGAACATATCATGTAATCAAACTTGTTAAAGGAAGGGTAAACCCTCAAACGCCTCTATGGTAACACATCCAATGATAATATGAAAACACAAATAAAAAATGAAGCCAACATAAACTGAACTAATATATAATGCATGAATAAATTAAAAGACGTAAACGATTAAAAGGACAAAGAAAGAAACAGGAAATGGGCTAAAAGCTCTAAAAAAGTAAATTAAAAATGTGCATAAAAGTACATATAAACAAACAAAAGTACTTGTTGGCCCAAGTCTTGAGGAACGATTGTGAAGGAGGCAGGCAAACAGAGAGCCCTGCCGATTCTCTTAAATGAAATGATAGATACAAAAAGTAAAAATATCAAAGATCAACAACCAATGAAAATGAATAAGAACATGATCTGAATATTCTCTTGATGTAAAATAAATCAAAGTATAAGATCGACTTAAAACCCAAAGCGCTAATGTATAAAAGAAAAAATAAAAGTGCATATAAAAACAAAGGGGTATGTTTACTAAACTGCGCTAATGTGCGTGGCGCACATTAGCGTGCACTAAGGTACCTTAGCGCATGCTAATTTCACATTACGGGGCACAAATGTGCCGCGCACAGGTGCACGGCGCACTAAAGTGCCCGCTCTTGTGCACGGCGCGCTGATGTGCGATAAAGGCGTGGAAAGGCTCCCGGAGGGCGGAGGAAAGGCTCCCCAGGGGCGGAGGAGAAGGGGTAAATGGGTGGAGAGTGGGAGGGGAGAGGCTCCCCGCACACTAGCGGGGCTGAAATTCAAGGAAAAAAAAATAACGCGAGTGAAAACCTTGCGGTAGAGCCGATTTAAAGGGAAGAGAAACCATTTCTGTCAGCAATGTACAGCAAAACCAGGGAAACCTACAAAAAGTGATAAGTGTGATACATGTGCATGGTACAAAAGGGCAAATAAACAGTGAAAATGACCTTAAAAAAAGGGAAAAAAACATAACCAAGCTGGCCAATAGTGATATCAATGGGCAACAGTAAAAAACACTCCCAAGAAAGCTCCAAAAAAAAAAAATGTTTTTTGGAAGGGTCTATGCTCCGTCTCCATACAAGGTGAATGAGCCCACAGTGAAATTGTGCAGAGCAGGGTTTCTGACTCCTTTGGCCAGGTTTCCTATGTACAGGGACTGCACTGTCTCTGTGGCCACAGTGTGGTGCAGTGAACACAGACAGTTGTGTTCAGGAGCCCAAAGGTCACCAGTTCAAGTCCCAGCTGGGGCTCCTGCAAACCCAATCCCCATATTTTAACCACCACTAAACCCTGATAGTAAAGACCAAACCTTTTTGCAGAGAACATAAGCATGGTCCAAACACCTCTATTTTACCCTACAGAGCACAGACACCAGAAACCGTGCATTACCTAGACCACAGTCCCCTAAATGCAGTCCTGGAGGGCCACATATCATTCAGCTGTGATGCTGTCTCCAATATAAGGCCATGTCAGCATGGTGGCGGAGGGGTACCATTTGGTGGAGGGGGCAGTGGCTGCTGCCCACAGCAGACGGTGGCCTAGCCCCTTCACGTGGGTGCAGTGGCACTCCAACAGGACAGGCCCTGTCTGACACACAGCCATGAACTCCCCAGGGATTGCACTGTTTTTGTGCTAAGATGGTGGTGCAGGGGACACAGCCAGTGCCTTTAGGACCAGAAGGTCACAGGTTCAAATCCCAGCTGTGGCTCCTGCCAACCCAGTCCCCTTATTTTACCCATGAAGAAAACATGGTAGTAAAGACTGAACCTTTATTGCTGACTACATAAGCATGGGTCAAACACCTATATTTTACCCTACACAGCACAAACACCATAGAAACGTGCATTACCTACAGCAGAATCCCCCAAATGCAGTCCTGGCGGGCCACAAATCCATCAGGGTTTTATGCTGTCTCCAATCTAAGGATGGAGCGGTACTGATGGAGGAGGTGGCAGCGGCTGGTGCCCACAGCAGACCATGGCCTAGCCCTGTCCAGGTGGGGTGCCGTGCACTGCCAACAAACAGGCCCTGTCGATGTACAGTCATGGACTCCCCAGGGAATGCAGCATATCTGTGGCAACACAGTGGTGCAGTGCACACAGACAGTGTGTGCAAGAACAGAAGATCACAGTTTCAAATCCTGGCTGTGGCTCCTGCCAACCTAGTCCCCATAATTTTCCCCCTAAAAAAACGTGGTAGTAAAGACTGAACCTTTGCTGCTGAGAACATAAGCGTGGGTGAAATGTTCATATTTTACCTTAAAAATCACACACCACATAAAAATGTGCATTACCTACAGCAGAATCCCCCAAATGCAGTCCTGGAGGGTCACAAATCATTCAGTTTTTATGCTGTCTCCAATATAAGGCCATGTCAGCATGGTGGCCGGAGGGGTACTGGTGGCGGAGGGGGCAGTGGCAGCTGCCGACAGCACACCATGGCTTAGCCCTGTGTAGGTGGGTGCCATGCACTGCAACAGACAGGCTCTGTCTGACACACAACCATGGTATCTCCGTGGGACTGCACCATTTCTGTGACCACAGTGTGGTGTGGTGAACATAGCCAGTGTGTTTCAGGAGCAGAAGATCACAAGTTCACATCCCAGCTGGGGCTACTGCCAATCCAGTCCCATTATTTTAACCACTACTAAACCGTGAAAGTACAAACCTTTTTTGCAGAGAACATAACCATGGTTCAATCGCCTCTATTTTACCCTACAGAGCACAGACACCAGAAACATGAGCATTACCTAGAGCAGAGTCCCCCAAATGCAGTTCTGGAGGGCCACAAATCATTCACGTGTTATGCTGTCTCCAATATAAGGACATGTCAGCATGGTGGTGGAGGGGTACTGGTGTTGGAGGGGGCAGTGGCTGCCTGCCCACAGCACACCATGGCCTAGCCCTCTTCACGTGGGTGCCGTGCACTGCAACAGACAGGGCCTGTATGACGAACAGCCATGGACTCCACCTGGGAATGCACTGCTTCTGTGCCAAGATGGTGGTGCAGCACACACAGCCAGTGCCTTCAGGAGCAGAAGGTTACAGGTTCAAATCCCAGCTGTTGGCCCTGCCAACCCAGTCCCCACATTTTACACACCCACACAAATGTGGTAATACAGACAGAACCTTTAGTGCAGATAACGCAAACATGCCCAATACATCTACCATTTTACCCAAAAAGAGCACAGACACCAGAAACATGTGCATTACCTAGAGCAGAGTCCCCCAAATGCAGTCCTGGAGGGCCACAAATCATTCACGTTTTATGCTGTTTCTAATAAAGATGCGTGTGGTTCATTTCCATGCGCCGCCCCCATGGTATGCAGATGTATCTCATGCATATTCATTAGGGACACACAGGAAAACATGAACAGTGTATGGCCCACCAGGACTGGAGTTGGGGACCTCTGCCCTAGAGCAGCAGCAAACAGGAGCAGAAAGAAAGAACCACACCCACAGGCTCCATTATCCAAAGCCTCATGGACAGGCAGGATATCGGGCCTTGCGTACATCTCACAATACTAGTACGTGCACACCTTAGCAATGCCACCCTAAACCTGGGAATACGCTACACATATATGAAATGTTGCTGTGATTACTGGCAGATAGCAATTCCTACGTTAAGCACAATATGCTCATTGAGCTGTATCATACCAATATTTCTGATGTCTGTGGAGTGTGTCTCAGGTCTGGTGTCTGACAGTGTTCACCACCCTGGGGAGTGACCCCAACAGTATTGCATACCATAGCCATGCCTGCACTGTGTCCAGGACTGTTTGAGTTGGCCTAGACTGCAAAAACTATCTATAGTAGCACATGCTGGCATAGGTGTGGGAGTGTGTGTCTGTCCATCCAGTGTGTGCTGGTTGCAACACCTTACTCAGCCCACACTGTGTGCACTGTGTCCAGTGTTAGGTTGCCATGTGCATAATGAGGAGCAAGGTTACTTTGGGTATAGCTCCGACAGGGTGGCCTGGGCAGGATGCATGAGCACAGGGCATAGGGCAATGGCTGGGACATTTGTAGTGGGCGGCCATCAGCTGCACAGACAGGGTGGCCCCTGCATGTCCTCCTGGAAGGTCACTCTCACCCTGACTGAGCAGTCACCATGGCATGGCTAGGTCTCCCATAGTGCCAACAGCATCTCTCTCAAGTGATATCTATGGGTTGCCTTTTGGGGCCCAATCACTAACCTATCCGCTTGGTGGGTCTGCTGACATCCCAGTTTTGGGTGCATACATTTCTTCCAGTAATATGCACTATGGACTAGCTAGCAGACTGGTTGCAGTTAGTATGTGTAAGGCTGGAACACCTTGCAGGGTGCAGCGGTAGTGGTGGTGGGCAGCTGAGCATTTCCAGGCCTCCTGTCTGTCTGCTATCACCATATGGATGTGTACAGAAATGCATGGACTGCCCTGTATGTTGTCTGTCCCCCAGCTGGACCTAGGTTGATAGTCCCCTCCAGCAGCACCATTGCAGTGATGTGGAATGTGGATCTGTTGGTGGGAGATCCTGAGCTCTAGAGGGCAGTTTGGGTGGTACCACATAATTCATCTATGGGTCCAAACAGCCTGCCCCCCCCCCGCCCCGCCCGCCCCGCACGCCCCCCGCCCCCCCTGCCCGCCGCCCCCCCCGCCCCCCCGCCCCAGGCGTCCAGAATGCCCATCAGAGTGGGCTATCAGTCACCCTGGTGATATGGTTGTGTGTGCCTAAACATTTAGCGTAGTTACTCACCTGTAACAGGTGTTCTCCAGGAGCAGCAGGAATCAGTCCTCACATATGGGTGACGTCGGCGCCGACGGAGCCCACGCGGAGCAATTTTCCCCAGCTTTCAAAGAAAGCCTTTGGGAATTGCAGCGCGCATGCGCGGTCTCTTTCCCGCCCAAGGGTGCCATCTTAGCCAGTCTGATGACATAGCTAAAAGACAGCATAAAAATTTGCAAAAAAACTTAAGCAGATGATTGCAACTCCAAGGGGAGGAGGGAGGGTTGTGAGGACTGATTCCTGCTGCTCCTGGAGAACACCTGTTACAGGTGAGTAACTACGCTTTCTCCAGGACCAAGCAGGAAGTCAGTCCTCACATATGGGACTCCCAAGCTTAATGCTACCGGAGACCCTAAGCACAAAAATGCAGCTCCCTCTAGCTCAGCGGCACAGAAGGAAGGAATCTTCACTGAATTATTACCCACCGGTAGCCCTCATCCGGGATGGAGGGTAGGAGTTGCTCAAACCTCGAAGAGATTTCGGAGGACTGCCTGTCCGAAAGCACTGTCCCTGCGGGACTCCTCTCGAGACAGGAATGGACCGCAAAAGTCTGGCTCGAAGACCAAGTAGCGGCCCGGCAGATGTCTGCCAGACGGAACAGAGCGGAGGTAAGCCACTGACGTAGCCTTCGCCCGAACACAATGAGCCGTGACTCGACTTTCTAACGAGAGTCCGGCTGCCCCATAAGCCCAAGCGATGCAGTCAGCAACCCAGATGGACAGAGTACGCTTGGAGACCGGTAGCCCCAATTTATTGGGGTCAAAAGACACAAAAAGCTGAGCAGCTTTACGGTGCTCCCGCGTACGGTCAAGGTAGAAGTTCAATGCCCTTCTACAGTCCAGGGTATGCAGGACCATTTCAGCTCGCTGAGTGTGGCCTGGGAAAGAAGGTCGGAAGTACCACCTCCTGATTGATGTGAAAAGGGGAGACCACTTTGGAAGAAATTTTGGGTGAGTCCGTAGGACTACCCTATTTTTGTAGAACCGAGTGTAAGGGGGATCAGACACGAGGGCCTGCAATTCACTTACGCGTCTAGCGTACGTGAGGGCTATCAGGAATAAAGTTTTCCAAGAAAGAAACGGGAGAGAACAGGTAGCCATAGGTTCAAAAGGCGGACAGGTGATCCGCTGTAAAACCACATTCAGATCCCAGTCAGGTGCTGGCGGGCGCAGAGGTGGTTTAAGTAGAAGGAGACCTCGGAGAAACCTCGCTACGAGAGGGTCGCTGGAAAGAGGTCTGCCGTCCACCGGCACATGATGTGCTGAAAGAGCACTGAGGTGAACTTTGACGGAGTTGGACTTAAGTCCCAGATTAGAGAGGAAGAGCAAGTACTGCAAGATCACCGACACCGAGCAGGAGAAGGGATCCTGAGACTGCTGGGCACACCAAACGGAAAAGCGACGCCATTTAAGGGCGTAGCATTTGCGGGTAGAAGGTCGCCGAGAAGCTAGGACGACCTCTTCCACCTCTGCCGGCAGGAGAAGGGGAGCAAGGACTACCCTTTCAGCAGCCAGGCCATTAGATTGAGAGATCTGAGGTTGGGGTTGTGTAGCAGGGACCCCTGATCCTGTGTTAGGAGATCCGGTTGAAACCCCAGAGGGAATGGATCCTCTACCGCTAATTGCAGCAGGAGTGGAAACCACGGCTGTCTGGGCCAGCGAGGAGCCACCAGGATCATGGAAGCTTTGTCTCGGAGAACCTTGAAAAGAGTTCGAGAGACTAGAGGGATGGGAGGGGAAAAAGCATACAGAAGGCTCTCCGACCATGAGAGTAGAAAAGCATCTGCCGCTACTCGAAGGGGATGTGGCTGACGAGAGCAGAAGCGAGGAAGTTGCCGGTTGAGAGGACTGGCAAAGAGATCCATCGTGGGGAGTCCCCACTTCAGAAAAAATTTCTGAACTACCAATGGATCCAGACGCCACTCGTGCGGCTGGAGTATCCTGCTGAGTTTGTCCGCCAGGCAATTTTCTTGGCCTGGGAGATAAACTGCCTTGAGAAGAATGCCGTGACTGACGGCCCAAGAGCAGAGCTTCTGAGCTTCTCGGCAGAGAAGGAAGGAGCCCGTGCCCCCCTGTTTGTTTCACGTAGTAGAACATGGCAACTTGATTGTCCGTCTGGACAAGGACGGACTGGTGAGAATTCAGGTGGGAGAAAGCCTTGAGCGCCAGACGGATTGCTCTGAGCTCCAGGAAGTTGATCTGCTGAGCAGACTCCCACGCGGTCCAGAGACCTTGAGTACATGCCCCTTGGCAATGTGCTCCCCAACCCAGGAGGGAAGCATCGGTCGTCAGCACTTGAGCCGGCTGAGGTGACTGAAAAGGCATTCCGAGCACCAGGTTCGGCCGATGAAGCCACCACTGTAGAGAAGAGGCCAGCGGCCCGGAGATGCGCACTAAGTCGGCTAGTCCGCCGGTGGCTTGTTGCCACTGCTTGCGAAGGCACCATTGAGCAGGCCGCATATTCAGGCGGGCATTGGGGGTCACGTGGACGGTGGAAGCCATATGGCCGAGTAGTCTCAGGAAGTGCCTGGCGGAGACCAGGGGCTGGCTGCGAAAACAGCCGGCTAGGTCCATGAGCCGTTGAGCCCTGTCGAGAGGCAGGAAAGCTCGCGCCTGAGGAGTGTGCAGTCTTGCGCCGATGAACTCGAGATCCTGTGAGGGGAGCAAAGTGGACTTTGCGAAGTTTATGATAAAGCCCAAGTACTGCAGAAGAGTCACCGTGCGGTGTGTGGCATTGGTGACTTCCGGAGAGGACGATGCTCTGATGAGCCAGTCATCGAGGTACGGAAAGACATAGAGGCCGTGAAGCCGGAGATAGGCCGCCACCACCGCGAGACATTTTGTGAAGACTCGTGGTGCGGAGGATAGGCCAAAGGGCAGTACTCTGTACTGGTAATGATTTCCTGCCACCACAAACCTTAGGTATTGGCGGTGGCTTGGGTGGATGAGGATGTGCGTGTAGGCATCCTTTAGATCCAAGGAGCATAGCCAATCTCCCTGCTGGAGGTAGGGCAGAAGGATTCCAAGGGTAAGTATCTTGAACTTTTCCCGCACGAGGAACTTGTTGAGGTTGCGCAAGTCCAGGATGGGTCTGAGGCCTCCTGTCCTTTTTGGTATTAGGAAATACCTGGAATAAAAGCCCTGACCTCTCAGGTGGTGGGGGCACCGGTTCCACAGCCTGTTCCTGAAGAAGACTGCTAACTCCTGAAGGAGTAAGTCCCTGTGCAGAGGGAGTCGTGGAGGTTCTCCCGGGAAATAAGAGGGAGGGACCTCGTGGAAGTGGAGAAGATAGCCTTCTCTTACGACTTGAAGCACCCAGGCATCTGAAGTGATGTTGGACCACCTGTGGGCGAAGTGAACCAGCCGGCCTCCGGTGCTGGGAGGAGCCAGCTGAGGGGGAGAGGCTATGCTGATGAAGTCAAAAACCCCCACCCTGCTGAGCAGGGGCTGGTGGTGCAGACTTGGGGGCTTGCTGCCTACGGGACACGTTAAACCGTCCCTTGGCCTGCTGGCCCTGTTGGGGAGCTGCGGAGGCCTGATATTGAGGGTAGTGTTTATAGGCAGCCGCCTTTCTCGGGTAAAAGGACTTCTTTCCCGAGCCCTTCTTTTTCTGGGAAGGGGCGGAGGTCTTCCTAGAAAGCCTAGTCCTGGTGAGAGCCTCCGTCTCGATTTGTGCAGCCTTTTCAGCCATGGGCTTGCCAAAGAGGTTCTCACCTCGGCAGGGGACATCGACCAACTTGTCCTGCACCCAGGGTTCAAGGTCAGACGACTGAAGCCAAGCCTGTCGGCGGGCACCGATGCCGGCTGCGGCCACTCGAGCCGATGCTTCAAAGCCATCATAGGCTGATCGGGACATGAATTTGGAGCATTCCCGAATACCAGTTGTCAAGGCCAGGAACCTCCGCAAAGGTTCCTCGGACAGTCCAGCGGAGAATCCGGCTATCTCTTTAGCCAGGTCTCGGAGATACATGCCCATGTAGAGCTGGTAGGTCTGGACACGACAAGCAAGCATAGAGCCCTGGAAACACTTCTTACCAAGGCCATCCAGGTTATGGGCCTCCCTGCCAGGAGGCACCGAGGAGTGCATCTTTTGGCTCTTAAGCCTATGCATGGCCGATTCCAATACCATGGAATGGTGTGGCAGCTGTGCTTTTTGGAAGCCAGGACTCTTGCGGACTCGATAGATGGAATCGACCCGCTTGCTTAATACCGGCGACGAGGCCGGACTCTCCCACATGCGGAAGAGTAGTCGTTCCAGCATGGGAGGAACCGGTACAGTAAAGTGTTCCCTGGCGGGAGAGTCATACTGAAGGGCGTCGAGCTCTTTGGCTCGAGGCTCGTCCTCGGGATCCGCAGGGAAGGCCAAAGCCTTTGGCCATATCCCTGACAAAGTCCGAGAACCGGGCATCCTCCGGAGGGGACTGCTTCCGAGGTTCGGACTCAGGTGAGTCCGAGGGGACACACCGAGTCCGAAACGAATCAGGCGACTCTTCCTCTTCAGACTCCCAGGCCGACTCCGAGGAGGAATCGGTGGGGTCGGCTCGGGCAGGCGGAGGCGTCGGCCGCCCCGACACTGAGGGAGTCGGCGTCGACGACCTCGGTCCCCGAACGGGAGGCCGAGGGTGACCTCGACCGAGGATCGACTCGAGTTCGCATGGACTCGAGGATCGGCTCGGTCTCCGGGGTCGACTTGGACGTCGACGTCCCGGCGGTCGGGGCAGTGGCGCCAGCGAGGCTAGCGATCAGTGCCCCGCTGCTGGTCCATGAAGGCAGATAGTCTGCTCTCCAAGGCCGTCAACCTGAGTCCGACCTCAGGTGACCCAGCAGCCCCCGACTCGGGCCCCGACGGCGTCGGGCCCGACGTCGGACCTCTCGGAGGCGAGTCCAGGAGGACTACAGGACTTACCCGAGCAGGCAACTCCGACTCCAGACGAGGTCGCTTCGGGAGGTGCTCCTTCTCCAAAGACCCGGGACGGCTATCGGGGCTATGCGACCTGGCCCTCGCGGAGCCAGGAGCATCCACCACCGACGCCGCCCTCGTGGGTTTTACCTTCCGTCGATGGTCCCCGGAGGGAGAACCCCTGTCGGAGGAGCTTCGGCGATGGTCAGAGCTGAAACCTCTGGACGCCGAGGCCTCCGACGAGGTCCGGGTACGGCCGGGGTCAGCGAAGATTCTTTCCCGCTGGTGCCGCCGACTCCTTAACGCTGTGGAGGAACATTTTGCCACAGGCCCCACAGATCAGTTCTTCGTGATCCGGGCCCAGGCAGCGGAGGCAATTATCGTGTGTGTCAGTGAGTGACATATTTCTGTCACACTGAACACACACGCTTGAAACCACTGGCAGCCATCGGGGGAAAAAGGGCCCCTGCAAGGTCAAAGGACCGGGCTGCCAGCGAAAAACCGAAAAAAAACGAAACTGACCAAAATCAGAAAAAACCGAAAAATAAGAGAAGGACTCGCAACGGCGTCGCGAGTCCGGGCAGGAAAAAGACCGGCGTCGAACCGAAGGAAAAAAGAGAAATAAATCAATAAAATCAACTTTTTCAGCGGGGACACGATGGGTACGTCTGTAGGGCTCCGCGGAAAAAAGAAGACTGGCTAAGATGGCACCCTTGGGCGGGAAAGAGACCGCGCATGCGCGCTGCAATTCCCAAAGGCTTTCTTTGAAAGCTGGTGAAAATTGCTCCGCGAGGGCTCCGTCGGCGCCGACGTCACCCATATGTGAGGACTGACTTCCTGCTTGGTCCTGGAGAACAATACATCCTCCCTATCCCCAGGAGTCCAGAGAGCCCATCAGAGTGGGCTATCAGTCACCCTGGTGATATGGTTGTGTGTGCCTAAACAGTTCAATACATCCTCCCTATCCCCAGGAGTCCAGAGAGCCCATCAGAGTGGGCTATCGGTCACCCTGGTGATATGGTTTAGGTTTAGGTTTAGGTTTATTAAAACTTGTTATACCGCTCGATACCGTAGGCGTCTGAGCGGTTTACAATAAATAAAATCAGGCAAGTTAGTTAAAACAAGCACTCGGTTGCAGGAAAAAGAAAGGAACGCCATCAAATCAAAGAAAAGTAGAGGAGAAAGGAAAGAGGAGATAAGAACAGGAGTAAGCTAAAATCAGAAACAATAATGCATGTATACAAACAAGGGAGGAGGGGAAGGAGAAGACAAACAATTCTGTGAAAGGACATGGTAATGAGGAGGGGAAAGGAATGGGCTAGGGAGGAGGATCAAACGCAAGGCAGAAAAGATGGGTTTTGAGTTGGGATTTGAATGTTTGGTATGAGCTTTCTGCACGGAGGGGGGGGGGGGGAGTGAGTTCCAAAGACTTGGAACCAAGAAATAGAAAGCAGAGGAGCGGGTTTGTTCTAGACGGGCATGTGCAGGGGAGGGAAGGACCATGCGATTTGTGTGTACAGAGCGGAGGAGGCGGTGAGGGGTACGGAATTGTATCTGATTTGCCAGGTAGAGGGGAGTGCCGGTATGGATTATTCGATGTGCAAAGATCAGAAGTTTATACCGAATACGGAAAGAAATGGGTAACCAATGATATTGATAAAGAAGGGGTGTGACATGATCGAAACGTGATGCATGGGATAACAGACGGATGGCAGCATTTTGCACGCGTTGGAGACGAGACAGTTGGGACTTGGGTAAACCAGCAAAAGAGACATTACAATAATCGAGACGGGACAACACAAGGGTGAGCAGAAGGGTGGTCAGAGCAGGGGTAGAAAGGAAAGGGCGAACTGCTCTAAGTTGACGAAGAGAGAAGAAAGAGCGTTGAACAATTGAAGAAATGTGATCTTTGAAAGTGAGGGCAGAGTCAAGAACAACACCTAAGTATCGGAGTGATGAGACCAGGGGGATAGGCTGGGAGGAAAGAGAGGGGCACAGGTGGGAGAAGGACTGCCAAAGGTGAACCAGATTGCAAAAGATTTTGCTGGGTTTACTTGTAGAAAGTTAGA
Source organism: Ichthyophis bannanicus (assembly GCA_033557465.1). Classification (NCBI taxonomy): domain Eukaryota; kingdom Metazoa; phylum Chordata; class Amphibia; order Gymnophiona; family Ichthyophiidae; genus Ichthyophis; species Ichthyophis bannanicus. The sequence continues at coordinate 680,782,247 of CM066033.1, forward strand.
GGAGAACCAAGACATCACAGCAGTGAGACAGAGGTTGAGAGGGGAAATATCAGGGGAGAAAGAATCTGTGTGGTGAAGAAGAATAATGTCATCTGCATAATAATATGCAGAAATGCTAAACTGTTGGACCAGAAGGGCAAGGGGGGCTAGGAAAATATTGAAAAGAAGTGGGGCAAGAACAGACCCTTGGGGAACACCACAGGACAGGGGGTGGGGGCAGAGGAAGAGGATGCAGAGACGACAGAAAAAAGAACGACAGGATAGAAATGAATGGAACCACCGGAGAACCACACCCGAGAGACCAGCTTCCCGAAGTCGGAAGAGGAGGGTGTGATGATCTACCAGGTCGAAAGCCGCAGATAGGTCAAGGGAGACAGCCAGGGTGACAAGACCGCGATCGTGAGCAATGTGAAGATCATTAAGAAGGGAGAGAAGGACAGATTCAGTGCTATGGCCAGGGCGGAAACCCAGGGCGGTTGTGTGTGCCTAAACAGTTCAATACATCCTCCCTATCTCCAGGAGTCCTGAGAGCCCATCAGAGTGGGCTGTCAGTCACCCTTGTGATATGGGGTTCTGTGCCAATGTTGTTCAATACATCCTCCCTATCCCCAGGAGTCCTGAGAGCCCATCAGAGTGGGCTATCAGTCACCCTGGTGATATGGTTCTGTGTGCCTAAACAATTCAATACATTCTCCCTATCCCCAGTAGTACTTTGACCTGCGTAAGGTGTACTGTCAGTCACCCTTTCGCTATGGTGTATGCAGCTGATGATGTGTGCTAAGACACCCAACCCCCAGGGGGCCAGAGACCGGATTGCAAAGGTGGGTATGTCATTCAGATATTGTGTTAGGTTATGGCAGGTAGGTTGCACATCTCCCATAGTCTGTGAGGTCACCACCTCATCACACATGTCTTTGATGTATCCAGATACAATGCTAGGTGCAGATGTGGATGTGTGTAACAGCACCCCATCCCCATGAGCTATGAGATTTGATTACAAAGGCCTGTAACAGAGCCATGTCCCCATAAATGTATGCTGAGTCAGGTTACACATCTGCCCACCTGCTACGAATCCCAAACCTTGTGGCAGATGAACATTACTGATGGTGTTGGAAGGATACATGCACTTGTTGTGGTTGCACAGCACAGACAGAAACCCCCACATGAGCACAGGTGGCAATAGCCTATTCTGGTGCATGGCCCCTGTCCATGGTGTTGGCAACCACACCTGCTGTAAGCATACAAGGCCCAGGTCATAGGACCATAACAACATAAGATAGCCCATACTGGGTCAATCCCTCGTCCTTCATGCACAGTATGCTCTTTGCAACAGTGTCCAAACTAGGTTGTACGTAGCTAGCAGGTTCCCCAAAGAGAGACACGTTACACAATGCTTGTAGTGGGTCAAGCATTGCTATCCTGGGCCCTGTAGAATCCCAAATGTCATGGTAGTGGCCCCTGGCAAGGTGAATAGGGCCACCCACACAATGTTCCATGTAGGGACACAGCACCCATGATTGGTAGGATATCATGTTGCCAGTGGGGTTGGGTCCGAGGATGTTCGTAGATCAGACAACACAAATGTGTTCAACAGACCACATACGGGGTTAGGGGGGTTACCATGGACACCATCATTGCCAATCAAAATGTGGCATGGTCATGCAATGTCATGCAAGGGGGCCACAGGGTACTGCAATGATGTGTTCAGGGTGCCAGGCACACTGCACATAGGTGTCACTGCACACATGTCCAGAGACACAGCTACGCATGCAGGTGGCACTGGGAACAGAAAATGGCCTGGAACAAGCAGGAAGTAGTCCTTACATGTGGGTCTCATTAGTACCGACAGAGCCTGCATGCAAACAGTCTCCAGTGTCCAATCGGGAAAGCTATTGTAAGCACCCCACAGTGCCTGTGTGCGATCATCTTGCCTTTCCCAAATGGCTCTCTCCAGTTCATTGTTTTCCACAGAGCCAGCAGGTCATTGTACCTGTAATTGCTGAAAAACAGCGATTGTAGTGCCACTCCTGTGGCACTGTCTGCTTGTTTTCTGTATTGTTACCACTGTTCTTCAAAGTTTATTTTCTAAAAGGTCAGATTCACCCACACAATGAAACCTTGGCAACAAAAGAGCAACAATCCCCTTTGTAGGACTCCCCCCGGTTTGCCATTAGGCCCTAATCCCACCTCAATCATGGAAAAGCACTCCTCGGCTGCAGAACATATGCTGATAATGTGCAGGTACCTTCTCAGTCACTGACAACCATGATTGGTATTGCAAATGCTAATGGCTAGATCAATAAATGTCTGAATGTTTGGCCTGTGGGATGTTATCCAAGAGTGGCTGGCAGGACAGAGCAGCCAAGCTCGGTACCCTCTTCCCCACCAATGTGGCCTCGGGCCCAGACATGTCGTCAAGGGCAGCCTCTTCCTCCCGTGGATCTCTGGTAACCAAACACAAATCTGTCCGTTCCTGAAAGGGTACATCCCCCTCGAATATCGGACTGCCACTGGTATTGCCCTTGAGGAGCACGCTCACGGGAAAACAGTCCCAGTGGGAGTCCCTGGCCCCCAAAGACACTGTGGGACTCCATGATGTTCTGGAGGCCTCAACCTGGTCCAACAACCTTGTGGCATGCTCTGGGGTTCTGGCTTTGGCCAGTACTCAAACACAGACATCGTCAGTGTTGTTTGACCAGAGGATCGTGGCTATTGAACGCAATCTGGCAGCTCTCCATGTGGCATCAAAGACCCTGGTTCCACCCCAGACCCTGTGCAGCAATTGCATGACCGGCATTGGCAAATGCACCATTGGTGCTGATGAGTGCTGGTATCCACACACCGGTACCGTGTCAGTACGATACTGAGGCCAACAGTGGTACCAATACCTCACTTTACCTGAGGCTCCGAAGAGAAGATACATCCAATCTCCTGAGGGGTCTGATGATTGTGACAGCTCAGAGGGTAACGATGTACCTCTCCAGGACAAGCCTGCCTCTCCCAAGAGGAGAATGTCCCCTCCTCAAGATATGTCCTTCCTGGATCTCCACACACATGTAGTTGGGGCCTCTCCATTTCATTAGTAACACAATGTGAGCACAGGCCACGGGAGACAGAGATTCACCAATATCAACAAACTCCATAGGGGGCAGACATCCTGCCACTACATCAGATCTTACGGAATCTTCTTTTGAGAATGTGGAAGATTCCTCTTACCACCTCTCCACATTCTCACATGTGCCTACTATGTATCGTGTGCCTCTGTCACCTGGTCTGCAGTAAGGACACCCCCTGATTACTCCATCATGGTGGAGTGTGCTAGGGAGGAGAATTAAACATTACAAACACCATGTCACCAACCCTCCTGGTAGGGAGTGTAAGACATTAGTTGCCTTTGGTCGCTGTGTCATCCATACAGTCAAGCTGTCAGACAGGACAGGTTGCCTATATCATGTACATGGGAATGTTCCTGACGGAGGTCAAACAAGATCTACAACTGGTAAATCCACATCTCGCAGATCACAGAGGTCACTACTATGAAGCACTGTCAAGCATGCCCAGAACATTTCAAATGTTGTGAACAGGGCAGCTTCTGACTGTGTTTCATGCAAAGGCAGAGACTTTGCCATTGCTATTGGGGCAAGGACACCTGGCTGGCTGCAAGCCCTCTCACCTGCAACACTGGGTACAGGATAAACTGGCCAACATACCCCTGTAGTGGTGAAAAATGTTTTTTTTTTAGAAGCCGGCAGGACAATTTGACCTTGACAAGTCCTTCAAATATTGTAGATCCTGCAAAGATGAGAGCTGTAGAAAAGCGCTTCCCCTACAAAAAGAAAGGATATGACAGTCCTATGCTCAGTACGTACAACCTGCAGTACAAGCTGCTAGAAAGGGTCAACAAGCTACTAAGCAGAGAAAGCCGACAGCTAGTCTGCCTCAGCAGACCCAGCAGCCTCAGCCCCCACAGGGCCTTTGCCTCTGTGATGGAGTACCTGCCCTTCTGGCCCTCCAGGGAAAGCAACCGTCCACAATCACAGGAAAAATTAGGTCACCTCATCCACAGATGGAGGCAGATAACATAAGAACTCTGGACTGTGTCCATCATAGAAGAGGGTAGAGGCATCATGCACATAGCCTGCCGCCTCCAACAATAGTGGGGACATTCAGTTTGCAAACATCCCCCCAAATGAATCCAGAGGTAACACATCGTCTACCTCAAGGAGCAATGGAAGAGGTACCTCATCTCCAACAGGGTTCTGGGTTCTCACCCCACAATTTCCTCAGACCTATGGAAAAAGGAGGTCACAGACACATCTGACATTTCAGAGAACTGAACAAGTTTCTGTTCCAGAAGAAATTCCAACTGATCTCTTGAGGAAACGTACTTCCTGACCTACACAGGCAGATATGCCTTTGCTTTTGAGATCACACGGATGCGTACACCCATCTTCTCTGCCAACAAGCACACCGAAGGTTCCTTTGGTCCCCCCATCAAGGAAACCACTATCCCAAAAATGTTTTCCCTTCAGCCGTGCCTCAGCACCCAGAGTATTCACAAAGTGCATGTCTGTGGTTGCCAGTTTGGTCCGTTACCAGGGGAATATTCTGCTGGCCCTACGTGGACGACTGCCACATCCAGGCACAGTCACAAACACATGGCCAGGACTCTCTCGCTTACACAATGCGTGGACTCCAATATGTAGGCCCTGTCAGCTATCTCGTGGAATCTTGTCTGACTCCCACTGTAAATGCTGAGCTCATAGGTGCAAGGCTAGATACCAGACTGACAAAGACCTACCTGACTCAGCCTCACTGTCCTCGCATTGTGCAACGTGTTTGGACAGCACTACAACAAGCGCACCTCTCACCTCGAGAGATGCATCAGCTGCGGGGTCACATGGCATCTACGGTGCATGTGCTCCCTACGCGTGTCTCCACATGAGACCCTGCCCAGTGGACCACACTCTCTTCCTAGTGGACCCAAGCAACAGGCTGTCTCTCAGATGTGACAGTAAACTGAAACCGCCATACCCAGTGCCTGGACTGGTGGCGGTCAGCACAAAACCTGTTGGAGGGGTCACCTTTCCTGCAAACCCCTCCTCAGATCCCATTAACAACAGATGCCTCTAAAGTGGGCTGGGCTGCACATGTACTGGACACTTCCACCCAAGCCACCTGAAATTGTCAGGAGAGTCATTTCCACAGCAATCTGTTTGAGCTCTGAGCAATTTGCCTGGCTATTCATGTCCTCTATTCCCTTCTACAGGCCAGTGGAATACTAATTTGTGCAGACAATCAGGTAGATCTGGTCTATGTGAACAAACAAGAAGGAACAGGCTCTCTTGGGCCCTTTGCAACGAAGCTCCTCAACTGTGGTTGGTTGCCAGAAAAGCAGCAGATCCAACTCCTGGCAGTCTATCTCCCTGGCAATCAGAACTCTTAGCCATACAAACTCAGTCGTGTTGTGCTTCCGCACAAATGGTCTGTACATATGGACCACCTCTGTTGAGTAGTGCAACTCTGGGGAACTCAAGCTTCATACCTCTTGCACGTCCATCATATGCAAAACCTACCCGGTTCTATACACCAATCCCAGCTCAGAGCTATCAAGCGAGGGATGCTGTCCTCCTCAACTGGGGGCAGGAATGCCTATATGCCTACTCCCATTGCCCTTGATTGCAAAGACCCTATTGCAACCCCTGAGGGACAGAGGCTACATGATCATCATAGCCCCACGCTGGCAACAACAGGTGTGATACCCTCTGCTTCTTCATATGACCCAGGTTCCACCCTGTACGTAGGGTCAGCTCCAGACTTACTGTCGCAGGAGGAGGGGAATGTATGGCATACTAACCCCCGTCTCTGCACCCCAGAGCCTGGCTACTGACTGGCTGAAAACTGCTTTGGCCCTCCCCTCATTCAGGAAGTGCATGATGTCCGTTGTGCTTCCAGGAAACCTTTCACAAGGCAGTCCTGTGCCATCAGGTGGACGTGACATTTCATTTGGTGATAACAAAAGGCCTGGAACCCCTCTTGTCATCCGTATAGAAACATGTTTTTTGACAAACGCCATTACTCATCAAACACTGTTCTCCAAAAAGAGTCAGTCAGATTACATTTAAGTGCCATAGCCTCTCCTACAGAACCCATCAATTGACAACCAATTTCATCCCATCCTATAATATACGGAATCATGAGAGGCATGCATCTACAAAAAACTGCCCTAAGACCACCTCCAGAGGCAGGGGATCCCAATCTGCTGCCAGGGCAGCGTATGCCGCCGCCCTCTGAGCCCTTAGACCCTACATCCTTAAAGTCTCTGACCTGGGAAGTAACATACCGTCTTGCAATCACATCAGCAAGTCGTATCAGTGAATCCCAAGCTCCGGTGCCTGATCCACCCCACACACCGTTTCAACCATAAGAAGGTTAATCCTACGGACACATCCACACGTCATGCCTAAGGTGGATTCCTCCTTTCAATTTGAAACAAGAGTTGTAGTATCCTGTAGTCCTTTCAACAGCCGCATGCTTCAAATGCAGAGAAGAAAGGGACGCTTCATTACCTTGGACTGTGAACGAGCTGTGGCTTCCCATCTGCAGAGGACCCAGCAACACTGAAGGTCCCCTCAGCTATTCTGAGTTTTGTATTGCGCGCAATTTGGGTACAGTAGTTTTCAAAATGATCTCGTACCCAACTGGATTGCTTCAGTGTAATTACCCCTTATCTAACCTACGCTAAGCACCATTCACTGGTGGCCCATGTTCCCACTCACAATGTGAGAGTCATGGCAGGCGCTCTCACGGGCTGCACGTCTCATTTTCTGTACATAGTAACGACATTTGTGGAAAGACAGCTACCTGGTCCTCGTTTCACGGCCCACCAATGCTTGGATAAAGGGCTCCTGCAGGCATGCTCTGGTGGTTCAGGCTGTCTCGTTCCAAGAAACCCTCTCCCATACGTAATACTCCTAGGCCTCCCTCGCCTACAGGATGCCCCACGAACCATGGGTGGAATGTGGAGGCCCTCCACAGGGGCCCTCACTACTCTGGGGATCCTTCACTGGCATCTACATCTAACGGTTTCCCCACATGTGGCGACTACGTCCTGCTTGTACCTGGTGATTAGTCATAGTTAATCACCTGTAACAGGTGATCTCCTGGAACAGCAGGATGAGGTAATCAACACCCCACCCATCTCCCCCTTGCGGGTTGTGTACTCTCTCTGTCTCTCTCACTTTCCCAATGTCCTCTCTCTCTCTCCTCACTTGTGTCAGCTTGTAAACTCACACTGGAGAGAGGCAGTTTGACAGGCGGGAAAGGCAGCACGCACCACACTGTGGGATGCTGCCAAAAGGCTTTCATATAGGACGCTGGGTAAGCGTTCCCACACAGTGCTCAGGTTGGGTACCGACGCTACCCACATGTGACGACATCTTCCTGGTGTTCCTGGAGATCACCTGTGACAAAACGTGATGAACTATGCTGTACATGACACACACCGCAGTGGAGCAGGAGCAGCAAGATGCTAGCCACACTGATGTATGTTTTTATGTTGGCCACCCACCAGAAGTGAGCAGTCACTCATGCCCCCACCCATTCTTTTCACATCCAACAGGTCAGAGGATCTCCGGAAGAAGGGGCGCGAGTTAGTTGCGCCTCCACCACCGGGCCTACACTCGAGCGCCTCCAGGGTGAGGGCCCATCACAGGGTGATGGTGAGTATTTGGCGACCTGGCCCGACCAGTAACAGATGTCCCATTGGCCCAGCAGCCTGTGTGGTGCCTGCATAGGTACAATGTGACTATGTTACACACATAATAATGTGCTGATGACTGTCATCTTCCACAGATGGTGATGACAACGATGAGGAGACACACCACCCTCCGCCTATGTCTTTTTTGGGGGGGGGGGCAGGCGCCCCCCTGCCCGCAATGCCGTGGAGGTGGTGTGGTGGATTCGGCAGAGGAGGAAAAGGCGGAGGGGGCAGAAGATGCACCAGTGGAGGAGGGGGGTGATGGGGTCCTGGAAGGGGTGGTTTGGCCGGGGGGTGGCAGGGGAGGGAGAGTGTGTGAGTATGTGGGGGTGGGGGAGGTTGTGGATGGTGGGGAGAAAAGGGAGGAGGTCGTCATGGGGGGAGGAGTGGTGGAGGGGGAGTGTGGTGAGAGTGATGTTGAAAGACAACTGCCCAGCAGCAGGGCACTGTGGGCTCCCGTCAGGCCATGCCAGGTGGCTCCACCATCCAGGGGCCCCACACAGGTCGCACGCACATGCCACCCCACAGACCCCAGGGCTATGTGGTGTGTGTGGTGGCAGGTGCATGGCAGCACCTGTGATGTGGCCCTGGATGTGTTGTGAGCAGCGAGTTGCACCCTCGTAGTGCACTCGCACCAGTGGCTGGCGGCAGCCCATTCAGCGGGTGGCCGCCGACGGTGGAGCATCTGCCATGTCAGCGGCCACCCCCTGAAGGGCGTCACAAGGTCATTGGATGGTGCCTGTGACGTTCCCACACATGTGCCCTGTGGCTGCCCTGTCTTCCATCCCTGGGCATGCAGGGGGAGAGGTGTGGCTCATGTGGGGGTGGGGGAGGGGTGGATGAGGGTGTTTGGGGCGGGTGGGGGTGGCAGGGGGGAGGAGGGGGGTTTGGGGGGAGGGTGTGGGTATTGTCCCCTCCCTACAATTGTAAATATGTCCCTTTTGTTTTTTAAAAATATACACAATGTTGTTTAATTGGAAATGGTCACGTGTCTCCCTCTGCAGAACACTATGGATGCCAGCATGGGATATGTGTGTGGACAGGAATGTGCAGTACAGGAAGACATGGGTATCATACGGTGACTGGCTCTACATGCAGTTTTGGGGGCTAACCATGTGTTTAGGGGTGTGAACCCAGTGTGGCGCATGAGATGTGGCAATGTAGCGGGCGTCCGGGCACATCCATGTCACAGGGATGGGCGTAGGGTAACCAAATTTGTTAGTGGAAATCAGCAGCTGACATGCGCATGCCACCCATGTCTGCCTGTGCCACAATGCATGCCTATGCGGGGGGGCAGGCATGTAATCAGTGTTACAGGCAGGGGCAATTGTCACACATATGCACCCAATGTTGGGGGTATGAGGGGGTGGACACGGTGATGGATCAGAACACTGAACATGCAACCTCAGAACATTCCCCCTGTCGCAACAGGGGTGTCTGTGTAAACTGCCCCGCTGCAGCCCAGGGGCAGTGAACACACAGTGTGCAGGTCACACATGGCATGTGCTGGCATCTGTGAAGTATTACCTGGCAGGCCAAACAACTCACAGCGAGGGGCCTGGGTGCAGGTCATATGGTCAGGGACACAACCTGCATTTGCACACTACATAGTGGACCACAGGTATACACAATGGAAAACACACATTGCATCTAGTGTATGACAGCTCTTTATTGTCACAGGAATTTTTTTTAAAGTATTTATTAACATTTCTTATATACCGCACTATTTGCCATCAGCGCGGTTTACTTTGAACAGAAACATCCGACAATTTTCATATGTCTGGTCATTACATTTATCAGGAAATGGAACTTGGAGAAACAGGTCAAACTATATACATAGGTGGTTCAAATGATAAAGGAAACAGGGACAACCATATACATAGGTGGTTCAAATGATAAAGGAAACAGGAATTAGCAACGGCGTGGCCGCCCACACCTGCCACGTGGCAACCCCCCCCCCTCCCTCCCCGAGGTGCTACACCCTCTTCCGGTGCCTGTGGTGGTGATGGTGGTGCCGGTACTGCCTGCCGCATGACAGCCAGCATGCCCTCCAGGGCCTCACACATCCTGGTGAAGGGCATGGCTCTGACCTCCTCCCGGAATTGCCGCAGCTCCCCACGGACCTCCCTCAGGCTCCTCGGGTGTTCTCCACCACCGCACTGCGGATCCTTTCAAGCGCCTGACGATTGCCTGTGGGTGGGACACAGGGTGTCTGTGAGATACCTCTCCAGTAATCAACCATCAGACACAAACATGTCACGCATATCCCACAAGATCGTTATTGTGATAGGGCAGACTCTAGTAGACACCTGGATAGGGGTAAGAGACATCATTCTCACAGTAGTATAAGTCATAGACACGCACAGGACATGGTCCAGTACTTTGATGTGGAAGGCAAACACAAAGATCCACAGGCTGCGCTGACACACCCACGTACTGCAGACCTAGCAACAGGCTTTGGCACAGATAGCAAATACATGTCCATCAGTATGGGAGGTGGAGCATGAACCAGGGACAACAACCACAGCTGGAGAGCCGCAGTGGTGATCAGAGGAAGGTTGAGGAAAGCCAGCCCAAGTGGGGGCACAGTTTGAGCTATAAACGCAGCTTGGACAGGTTACAGGAGATGCGCTATTGACTCAGAGGGATGGAGTGGTAGAACAAGGATATCAACCCTTACGTGCGTAAGTGCACTGCTGCTTCACGTGTCTGACACCAGAGGGGTTCACAACACCTTGTGTAAAACAGAGGAGGGGTTGGGTACCAGTGCGTGTACATCTTGGTAAACATATGGAGGGTTTGGACCAGAGCAGGGGGAGCAAAAGAGGGTGCATCAGAGGTGGACAGACCCCAGGAATTCACGGACAGGTTTATGTTGAGGAATCCACAGCAGGTGGAAGGACCCCCGGGGATAACCCAGAGCTGGGGGGGGGGGGGGGGTGTTTCCCTGAATTCTGCGTTGGCAGCAGGGGTGGCAGCTGGGAGTTGGCTAGTCTTTCAAAACACAACAGAGGTCGTTGCTGACCTGTGTGATCGTGTGGGTGAGTCCAAACCTATGCAATCGGGGGACTCATTGTCAGAGCTACAGGAAGAGGACATGTTGATGGCCTTGTCTGTATGCCAAGCAGTCGATCTTAGTTGTTGACATACAGCAGCCTTGAGGGACCTGTTTTTCCCCCCAAACCATATTTACATGATCTATGATCCTGTCACCTCTGTAAATCCTTGTATATGGGTGTATTAACACATTTTGACTGCTCATTTCATATCCTATGATTGCTTTTCACCTGGATATGCAGACTGGAGGGAATGGAGGCTGTGTGACGTTACATGACAGAAGATGCTTAGGTTTGTTTATGTCTGCTCTGATTGTCCGATGACTATGGGACAAGTGGCATCTTGTTCTCTACGAGACGGCTGGGCATTCTGCAATGATGCAGACTGTTTGCGAGGGCAATGCTTGTATTTATTTATTGGCTGACAACGTGCTGGACCTTAAATCAACATTCCTCTATGTCTGCATCTGTAGGTGTTACCTGACCCTAGGCTTGTTTCTGGTTGTGTGTCACATATAACATCATCTATCCATACGCTATACCCTTTTGTTTTCTCCACTACATCCCGTCTATACGTGAGCCATACATGTAACCAGCTGTGGAAGGTATGGTTGCCACATGTCCACCACACACAACTGCGAACTAGAGACTAGTGTTTTGTGGCATTGTTGGTTGTGGACAGTCTGTTGTCACCCACCTTTCGGCCCTCGCGCGCCGTGCTGATTCCGCTGATGTGCCCTCAGCTCCGCCATCATTTATCACCTGTGTCTGATGGATTGGGTGCCTGGTGCCTGCCTGGGGGTGTTGGCTGTCCCACCAGGTTGCTGCAAGCCCCCAGTGTTGACCCGCTGGTGAATTGGGTGGCTCCAGGGTCCGCCCCTCGGCCGCACTTGTGCTGCCCCCTGAGACAGCAGCCTCGGGCTCCTCAAGACTCAGAGGGACGGCCAGGTCCACCTCCTCCTCCTCCATCTCCTCCTCATCCTCCTCCTGGGCCCCCATTCTACTGTAGTCACCTGCATTGTGAACAATCAGAGACAGCACACATATGTTTAAACACTCCACCTATGTATACGTGTGTGCTACAGACATCACAGACATGATGGGGGGGGCCCTGCATGTGTGCTGCATACAGTGACCCACTACACCCTCCCATACCTGTCTGTCCCCACCATGTACGTATTCCGGGGGCACATGTGTGTGCTGTACCCCTGCACACCTTGTTTGGTTGCCATGTCCTGTTCCTGGTCCCTTTCCACATGTGGCCCCCATCCCATCCCTTTCCCCATCTGCCCCAAATATGTCCACACACGCCTTCTAATACCCCACCCTTACACCTGTTTTTGCCATCTCCTGTATGAATGTGCGGGCTTTTGATTAGGGCATATTTTCTTCAGACATACTATCTTCTCAGTGCTACATGTGCTTGGCAGTGACCCACTATGCAGCGGACTACAACTATCCATCACCTCTGGCCCACTGCCAAGCACATGCAGCACTGTGCAGCGAGTGATGTCACACAAACATGCCATGATCAATGGCCCTCACAATCATACAGGGGATGGCAATCACAGGTGTGGGGGTAGGGTAGTGGCTGGTGTGTGTGGACCTTTTTGGGACAGATGGGGAGAGGGATGGGATGAGGGGACACATTTTGAATGTGGCCTCGGGACATGGCAAACCAAACAGGGTGTGCATGGGTATATCCCACACATGTTGGTGGGGCTTGGGTGAAGGTATGCCTGATGTCTACACAATGGGAATTTCAGGCATGGCCTGGGAGCTGAAAGTTAGCATACATACCTGCCTGAGGATGTGCCGTGTCGAGGGCCTCAGGCAGACCATGGAGGTAGATAGGCCCCAATCTTGCAGCCAGCGCCTGTTCCAGGGGCGAGAGGGATGGTGTGAAGGGGCCACCGCCACCTGTGCCCAGAGCATGTTGTCTCTCGGCGGCCATGTGCTGCCTTAACCCTCGTTTAATATCTGAAAACCTCTTTTTGAGGCTTTCAAACGTCTCGGGGGGCCCCTGCCTCAGCCACTGCACCACGCACCTCCTCCCACACTGCCATCCTGGTGGCCACGTTGTGTGGCTACTGAGCCGCCCAAATAATATCATAGTTCTCTATGACCCCTGACAGTAGGATGTGGTTCTCCCTCTCGGTGAACCGTACAGCCCTCCTCCGCGGTGGGGCCGGCACCGGGTTGCGCTTCCTCGTGGCCGTGTGGCTGCTCTGTGCAGCCTGTGGCCCACCGGTGGGGCCTGCCGCTGCCTCCATAGGCCGTGCAGTCCCTGCCCTGGGTGTCTCAACAGCAACAGGTGGGCCCACCTCCTCCACCCCCTCCACCCTCGCTCTCCCTCTCCATCTCCCTCTCCATCACCCTCCTCCTCTCTCCGCACCACTCCTCACCTACACTCACCTACACACACCACAACACAGACCACACTACAAACCAAAAACAGACTACAATACCAACCAAAATACAGGACACACTGCACAACACAATCAAAATACAAATTACAAAACCCAAATTACAAAACACACTACCTCCACTACTCCCACCACAGCCTCTCTCTCTAACTCTCTCTCTAACCTGTCTCCTCTGCACTACTCCCACCACAGCCTCTCTCTCTCTCTCTCTCTAACTCTCTCTCTACTTCTTACTCCTCAAACAACCCTCAAACGTGGACCAGGTGTGCATGCATATTTATAGGTTTTTTTTACGTTGGTTACATTGCGCATGCGCAGTTGTGTGAGCATGGTGCTCGTTCGCCGCGCACAGGCACTACTCTGCGCATGGGCGTCTGTCTGTGCATGGCCACACGCACATGCGCGGCAAGCTGCACATGCGCGGGCCGCACACACATCCCTCCATGCGCACACAGTTGCACAGGTGCACCGTGTTTGCAGTAGTGCGAACGCGGCGCGCCTGTGCAACTGTTTGCGCATGGGCGGTTGTGTGTGCGTCCCGCACATGTGCAACTAGCCGCGCATGTGCGTGTGGCCACACACAGACAGACGCCCATGCACAGAGTCGCACATGCGTGCTGCGCACAAGCACCGCGCTCGCACAATTGCGCATGCGCAACGACCGAAAATGTAAAAAAACCCCACTATAATTATGCCTGCACCACCTGGTCCCCGTTGAGGGTTGTAGGCGAGGGAGAATAGGTGTGTGTTTGCAGAAGAGGAAGGGAGAGAGTCAGAGCAGGTGTTGTTGTTGATTGTATTGGTGTTGGTTGTATTGTGTTGTATTGTGTGTGTAGTGGTCTTGGTGTGGTTTGTAAGGTGTACACTGTTTAGGCAGGTTCGTGTGTGTGTTTGAGTGTGTTTGTGTATACGGACGGGAGGAGTTTATGGCGGCTATTTATGTTGCTGCATGTGCCCTGAGACGTGGCAGATGCTGCGTTGCAGGACAGGGGAGATGGTGTCCATGGGGCTGAGGCACAGGGCATGGGTGTAGTCCCGCAGCAAATCAGACCTGCAGCTGTGGGGGCGGTCCAGGCAGGTGCTGTGCGTGCACGGAGCAGAAGGCGTGCTGAGGTGCAGGCTAGTAGGGCTATTAGGGAGCTCTATGAGGATCTAAGACCTGACCTCGAGCCCCTGACTGATCGGTCCCATGCCATGCCAGGTTTAGTCAAGCTCCTTGTTGCCTTACATTTCTTTGCCTCTGGCTGTTTCCAGTCATCTGTGGCCGCAGTGGGTGGCATGGAGCCGCCCCACCTTCTCACGCTGTCTCTCCACCAAGTACTGCGTGCCATGGTCAGCCGGGTGGGGAATTACATAGGCTTTCCCCACAAATAGGCAACAGTGGGGACCCTGAACCAGGCCTTTGAGGCGTTAGCCGGGATACCACACGTGATGGGAGCTATTGATTGCACACATGTTACCCTGGTCCCGCCTAGAGACAGGGAGGTAGCGTTCCGCAACCGCAAACACTACCATTCCCTGAATGTTCAGGTTGTATGTGATGCTAATCTGCATATTCTGAATGTGGTCCCTAGGTTTCCAGGGTCCACCCATGACTCCTATATCCTGCATCACTCGCACTATTCAGACAATTTGAGGAAGGCCGGTATGCGGACTGTATATTGCTGGGTGAGTACTTCAAGGATTAGTAATTTATTTATGTCTTTCTATATTTATTTATGTAACATCTCATATGTAGCACCCTGTTTGTTATCAGTGCGGTTTACAGATAAGAAAAGTTAGACAGACAGAGGACTGTTCTGAGTTTACATTGTTACAGGAGTATAGACGTATAGTAACAGGGAAACTAATTGAAATAAGACCATCAGGCTTATAACATTATATGATCATAACCTGCACATGGTGTTCATGTGACTACGCCCGTGTGCATATGTCTGTCCTGGTGCTGGATCCCTCCTATTTGTGTGTGTGCCAACTGCCCACATGTGATTGGGGGGGGGGGGGGTTGGTGCCCTTCACATCCACCTGTGATCCGGTTAATTGTCTGCTAGCTTTTGTATGTTATATAACGTTTATGTTATTGCCAATCCATACAACTAACCCTTGTCATGTATGTCTTAGGTTCACACACTCACTCAGTACTGGAGTCATCACCCAGGAGGCACTAGATAACATGAGGAGGGGTCTAGATAAATCTGATGGATGTTCTGGACCTTTCCAGCTGGGAGGACATGTTTGCATATGTATGGTCACGCATCTTGGCTACGTCAAACCAGGGGAGCAACACAGTATAGGGGGTGCAGTACCTTTGGCCACTGTAGATGAGCGGGACCTAGGCATCGTTGTGTCTGCCGACCCTCATGTAGCTGACCATTATAGAAAGGTGACGGCAAAAGCTGGGGGGCTACGTGGGTGCATACAGAGAGGTATTGGTAGCAGATACACAGGAAGGTACTCTGCCTCTGTATATGTCATTGGTGCAAACTCATGTGGGGTACAGTGTGCAATTTTGTAGACCGCACCTTCAAAAGGCTGTGAACAGGATGGAGACAGTGCAGAGGACGGCTACTGAAACGATTGGTGGTCAGCAGTATGCAGCATATGGAGACAGATTGCTCAATCTTGATATGTAGACCTTAGTGGACAGGGTGTATAGAGGTGATATGGTTTACACTTTGCCAGACCTCCATGGCATACATGTTCTGGGTGTGGGCCCTCCGTCAAATGACAGCACGTTTTTTCTTGGTTACTATTCTGACATATACTTTGAACCTGTAATCAGTGGATCGGTGGTATAGTCTCACAGTGGAGGTGGTAGAGATGAGGACACTAACTGCATTACAATACGCATGTGCCACACACAGAGGATCTCTAAAGGTATACATGGGACTATTGTAGTCTTTGCCATGGTTGTACAGACTCGATAGGCCATGTGGTCCTTTTCTGTCATCATATGTCTATTTTTCTGAACTGCATAGTTGTGCTGTCATATGTTTCTGTCAGGATGTGTTGTGCGTTTGTTTCTCACGTCTAAACGTGTCAATTTTGGTGAGCATGAGCTCCTGCATTCACATGCAACATTTCTTTCTGCAGGTGATGCAGGATATGGGTGTCGCCCCTGGCTGCTGACCCCTGTGCGTCAGCCACACACACGTGCAGAGCGGAGATACAATGAGGCCCATGCCTCCAGCCGCTCTGTCATAGAGCGCACCTTTGGCGTGTTGAAGAGTCGCTTCAGGTGTCTGGATAGGACAGGCGGGGGCCTTACAATATAAGCCAATGACTGTGGCAGAGATAATCATAGCCTGTTGCATCCTGCACAACATTGCTCTCAGGCACGATATCCCTGCAGAGATTAATGAGGATCTGGAGGATGATCCAACGTGCCCCCCTGTATGTGCCAGTGGTGACACACGGGAGGGCACAGCGGTCAGGTGGAGGTTGATCGCAGAGATCTTCTCATGTACGTATTGCCTATATTCCCACCTACAGGTGTTTTTATATGTGAGAGATGGTTATAAAGGTTGATGTTTCTGTAAAGATATCATTTGGATGACACACTGCATTGACATTTAACTGACAATCCCAACGTCACATATAGGCATGAGTGTGCGACAAACAATGTGGGCAGGGCACAACAGCAGGTGGTGGTGGATTATGTGGGTGGGTGTTCATACGCCTGTGGAGGTTTTGGGGTCACATTCCCAGTTAGTGGCTGATTGTGATAGCAGCTACTGTGCAAACACAGTTAGTTGGTTTGATGCTATGGGTGCAGCACGGTGGCAGGCATATGGTGCGGTATTCACAGTGGGAGGGAAGACCATGTTTGGGGACAGTTGTCCAGCGGGGTGTGGTTATATTGTACAATTTTTAGCTGCTTGTGTGGGTGTTATGCTCCTGTCAGCTGGCTATGTGTGTGTTTCTTATGTGGCGCCACATGTCATACATAGCACAATACACATGCTCAGTACAA
The DNA here is from genome assembly GCA_033557465.1 of Ichthyophis bannanicus. Lineage (NCBI taxonomy): Eukaryota > Metazoa > Chordata > Amphibia > Gymnophiona > Ichthyophiidae > Ichthyophis > Ichthyophis bannanicus. Next base: position 680,799,461 of record CM066033.1, read on the forward strand.
GTTTTTCATGATGGTATTAACTATTCATGAGGGGTGTTAATGCAACCCCACAGTGTGCCTGAATGTATAGGTCATCACGTAGCCTTGACATGGATATGGTAAAGGATGGGGACCTGTGCAGTGTCCAGCCAGGGGGAGTATCATTGCTACAATTTGTTGTTGGAGAATAGCCCTTCAGTGCAGTGTTGCATATGTACACACATACAGAGGTGATCCGGGGCAGATCAGCAAGGGGTGGGTTACAGTAGGCAAGTGGAGCGCTGAATGTGTGGGTGGATTGTGTTTTACGAGGTTTTTCAGGGGGGACATGGCATATCTAGCTGATGCTATCTCAACATATGCCACATGCCTCAGCTACAGGCTGTGTATGTATGTAGGGCAGGAGAGTACAGTCCACATCAACAACTACCTTGCGGACCCTAGCGAGGGAGGTTATGTCTGCATACACACACAGACTTAGGTGAGAGTTATTTTTTTAAGGTGCACATATAGGCTATCCATGCTTTGACATTCTCACTGTCACACAGTGGGATGACATGCAGCCATCATGGTCAGGTCACAAACAGACATGGGGGTGTGGTTTTGCTGACGTGACGCAGACATTGCCATCTATTTGTGCACATCATCAGCACACAGCTGTCAATATTATTCAAGGTATGAGATGTACACACCAGGATATGTATTTGGCCAGTGGATACAGGAGGTGTGCCTGCATATTTCCATGTGTTACAGCAATTGACAGTGGGTTAACAGACAACATTGGGACAACAGTACACACAGAGAGGGGGCATTGGTGGCAATATGGGGGACCCGGGCTAATATTGCGACCTTGGGGTGAGGCAGAATCATGGTGGGAGCAGACACCTCTATTGACCTGTGTGTACAACAACAGAGAGGTAAGGGAGGGGACAGAGAGATTACGGACACCTGTAGTTAGCCTCCGACACCTCCGTGCTGCCTCTCACATGTGAGAGGTCTGTACAGTGTGATAGTGAACAGTCAGTCAGTATGTGATGTTGTGGGGTCTGACAGCTGGGGATAGGAAGGTGCAGTGTGTGTTGCACAGCTAGAACATGACATATGTTTGTTTCTCTTGTGTTTCCCACTGCACAGGACATACTTCGTGAGGATGCTGTTGCTGTGGTGCATTGGCACGTGACTGTACATCAGCCAAAATGCTGTGGTCCGGGGTAGGTGGATCTACAGCTACATTGTCTGTGCCTGCAGTCAGGGGGAAAACATGTCCTCAGTGATGTGTCATATTGGGCAGATGTTGTGGTTCACTTTTTTTCCTTACGCCTCCCTAACCCATATCTTGCTGTTGTCACACATATCCCCATGTGTTTGGGTCCAGTATGTCCTCTGCAACGCTGTCTCTGGGACATGTACAACAGAGCTGCATGTGTGTGGAGGTCTTTTTTTTTTGGTGGTGGCCTACACTTGCTCCCTACCCCAACACTGTACCATTAGCCAACAACAGGGTATCACTGCATGTCACTGGGCCTTTATGTCTACAAATCTCCACTTGTGCACATACAGGCCATGTGCTACAGCTGGCACGCTGAACTTCGCATACTGTGTGGGTGCGTGTTTATGGGTTGGCTGTGTGATGATGCAATGTTCAGGCATAGTACATTATCATGTGCTGTGAGGGGTCTGTGCACCTGGGGGGCGGTTGTGACTGTGCTACCTCTACCGTAGTGCTGTTTACCTTGTGAACATTCTCGACATGTGTTGTGTGCTGTGAGCAGAACTGTGTCTTGTGTTTTGAGGGACCACTGTTGAGCACCTTTATTTTATCTCAGATATCGGCATAATGTGGACATGCATCAACAGTGGCTTGACATGGTGATTCTACACGTTTTGCTGACATTGTCTCCCTTCACTGTGACCTGATATGGCTGTTGAGTCGCTCAAGGGATCGATGACGTACACCTGATGCACACACAAGGTAGGTTGCACCTTTGTTATTTGGGGGATTATATCTGCCTTTACCTGTTGATGATTTACTGTTTGTCTCATGTACATGTCATGTTGCCTCTCTGTTCACAGAAACAGATGCATATAGTGTGTAGCTGTGAGATGCCTGTGTGACATGAGCATGGACATGACCATATCCATGTGACACCCGTGTCTGCGTTTACGATTCATGATGTCACCAATATGCGGTTTGTTTTGTGTTGATATCATGTCATGTTTGCCTTTGCATCCCTTTCTTCTGTATTTCCTAAGGTGTGACTCTCTGAAATTTGTGCTGTTTTTGCAAGGTGTCTAACAATACAATACTTATCCTCTCCTGACACAGGGCAGAGGACATACCGGACACATCTCTTACAGTGCATCTGGCATCGCCATCACCCACCTGTTGGGGGACACAACACCATGGAACGTTTTGTGGAGAATTGAGCCATTGGATGTTTGACCTCTGAGAGTGGGACACATGCCTGGGATGGACAGTATTAATCTTGGACTGCTGCTTTGCCCATGACAGACCTGTCCAACACACTGTTGCTGCGATGCTCTGGCTGGGAGTCCTGCTCATTGTAGGGGGCACACATGAACTTTCAAGGACTGTGGCATATTGGAATGTGACACTTGACTATGCATGCCCAGAGTTGCAAGGACAGTTTTAACCTGACCTGTTGGATTGCAGATACACTTTGCACTTTGGACGCTGTGTACTGATCCCCACGTGTGCAGCAGGGACTGACATTGTCACTGTATGTTGTACATTCCTACACAGTTGTGTTGTTGTTGTGTTTTGGCCATGTGTGTGACATGGCACACAGGATACGCTCATCTGTTTGTTTCAACACAAGCATACAGCCATGTTTGTGGCATAGGGGCAACAATGGAGCGGTCCTATTGTCTATGTCCACCTGCTCTCCACCTGGACATGATACAGGTTTTGCCACAACAATGCTTTCATGCACACCACCATCCTGGGTTGATGTTTGCAATGGGCAAGGGTGTTTACGTGCATGTGTGGCATCACTGTATCATGTTGGTATGTGGATGGTGCTTGTGCATATGACTGACTATGTTTGTGAACCACAGCATGTGGACCTATGGCTTCTGTGTGGTTCACTGTAAGATGTTTGCCCATCATTTCCATCTTCACATGCTGGTTCTTGTGTTTGTTTACTGTGCAGACGTGACAGTCTGCATGTATGTACACACCTTGCATTGCACGTCTGCCCGGTCCTGTTTATCCCCTGCGGTAACGACACTCACATTGCCCCATTATATTTGGAGTGTGGCAGTGTGGGTGTCCATTGTGCTCCTTCAATTGTGCATTCCATGTACCGTGCTATATGTGCCCAAACACTGTCTACCCAACAAACAGTGCAGGGGGACCTCCTTCATGGTGTTATCTCTGCAGGTTTCTGCAGGTGGTTTAGTTTGTATTCTCTCTGTGTTCATGTGCCTCTGCTACCTGTTAGCATATGCTCATTGTGCTTTTGATGATTGTTTGGGTCTACATTGTTGCAGCTTTGATTCCTAGATCAGGCATTAGTTGAGAGCTGAAACATTACTTTCAGAGTGTGTTTTTAACATTAAAACATTGTGACAACATATACTGTTTTCATTTGTGTGCCTCCTGTGTTGCCAGATGGATATGTTTTGAGGGACAGGTGATGTGTGTTGGGTCCTCATCATGCAGCACCTACTGTCTACATGCACTCATATGTGCGTAACACATTTGAGGCATGCAGCAGCAGGTGGGGGTGGGGGCCTGCTGCCCAGTGCATAGCATGCACCTGATGCACATTATATCTCCTGCCCTTCATTTGTGGTCAAGCAAGTGACCTTTCTGTAGGAGGTGGGTTGCTGCCCTGCTAAATGTGTTTCCGTCTTTCAACAGGGATGCACTCACCTTGATATTATGATGGCACTGTCTACACTATCTGTGATGAATAACCCAAATAAAGATATGTATTTGACAGACATTTGTCTCATTTGCTGCTTGATCATGGTGACATACATGCAATGCAATGTGTGCCTTGGAATCAGTCCTGACTCCTTGTGACCCAGACACTCCAGGGTTTTCAGGTCAATGTCACTGGATGTAGATTGTCAGGTCTTTCTTCCAAGGTAATGGAGGGTTACGTGACTTGCCCAAGGCCACATGGAGTGCTAGTGTGAATTGAGCCCTGGTTGCTTGGTGTCCAAGCCGGTTTTATGACCACTAGGGTACTCCTCCACTCTTTGAGCACATTGACACTTGTATCTACTGATTTGCTGGTCATGTACATGGGCCACCTGTGCTCACATCCTTGTACGGTGGCAGCTGTGTATCTGCCAGCCATATGCCACATCACTGGGTATTACAGGTTCCCATACACACCCTCCCTTTGGGGTATTTGTTTTGCATTGTGCTCAGTGTACTGTTTGTGGGAGTGGTTAGAGGCATGTGTTATAACTCAGTAGTTTGCAGGTTTGATCCCCACATGTGGTTTATCTTTTTCTTTTCTGTTGTGCTAACTGGACCATTAGGTACCAGCAGATTCATCACCTCTACACACACCCTTCCCTCTCTTCACTGTACACCAAGGTGTGCCCTCTGTGCTGCCTAGCCATCAGATATTATCTGTTACATAGGTCTCTTTCTTGATGGTGTTTACATGGCAGTGCACCTGGGGGTTTTGTATTGCTGTGGTTCAGCTGGTGTGTGGTACACCTGTTTGCATGTTGAGTTCTCTCCTGTCCTGTTCCAGATTGTTACCCAGCTCCACAGAGCATCCTCTGCTGCCCTTCTTTCCTCTTTTGCATGCTGTATCCACTGCATAACATTTCATTGTGTGTGTGCATGTATCCCTGGTCCCAATTACAGACTGGGATCTGATCTGTACACAGCAGATCTGCATGTGCATTTGGTCATGATTACTGTTGGGGGTTTGCCTGTCCTGACAGCCAGCAGGCATCTTGTGTGATGCCCTGCACTATTTTTGTACGCAGCCTTTGCTAATGAGCTCACGTTGGTGGTGTGGCCTACCGGTTTGTGCATTGTCATTTGTGTTAGTGGTCATAGGTGTGATTCCTCTCTGTTCTCTTTGATTTGTATGCTTGTCCTGCAGAAGTAGTTTTCTTTTGTATGACAGTCATATCTGTGCAGATCTGTGCTGTGAGCACATTGTACCCTCATCGGAGTTGTGAACCATCCTGTCTATCTTCTGTCTGCCAGCTGTGTGCCATCCTACCCTGATCTGCATGCTGCTACCCCACGTCCTGCACTCCTACACATTCCTGCATTGCAGCTCTCCCTGGTTGCCTCTCCTGTGTGTGCTCTGCATAGCACTGGTACTCCACTGTCATCCTGATATTTCACCTATCCTGCCATTTCAGGCTCCTCTGCTGCACACATCTTCCCATCCTCTGTCACACACTGTCATTATAGCATGGTACATTACCATCACTCTGTGCATGGCTACAGCTGCCCCCGATATATTTGTCCATTTTTCTAGCTGCCACATGGGCTGGAGCTGATTTGTGTGGTCCATCAGCTCTGATCTACGTCCTTCTTTTACTTATGCATTGTCTTTCCTTTCTGCTCTGTGCAGTGTTTGGGTTACGTGTGTGTTTGGCACATACCTCTCTTGACCTTCAAATTGGGGGATCTTACTGCTCTTGGCAAACGTTTTTGAGTTCACCTATACATTCTTAAGGCATCTTATGGCACACCTTCGATTCAGGCAGCTTATGGGGTGCCTTGGGAGTTGACAACCTTTCAACATGGAATCTGGGGAACATTATAACTCACCTTTGATGACATGGTTGTTTAGGATGTGCCTTCTGGTGCACCCTAAAAGGTGCATTAATTTGTGGCACTAGGGTGGTGTTCTTTTTAGATGGCAGCACAGATTGCTGTACAGTTGCATGCAGAAAACAGGACATACCTCAGCCAACCTTATTAATTAGGTACACTGGGGATTTGAACCCATGACGCCTAAATCAGCAGTCAGTATCCTAACCATTGTGCTACACAGCTGTTCCTCCTTGCATGTCAGCACACCTACTTAAGATTTCCATGCGTTACAATGCACAGTGCTGCCATCAGAAACAGTGCTCTGACCTTGCTGCGCCTCATACGGCACCCTATAAAGCGCACTATAAGGAACATTCTAGGGTGCCTGGGCGCACAGTGCACTTTATAGTGCACTTTATAGTATGCCCTCTGGAGTGCCTTATAGGGCGGCTGATGCGGCACCTTATGTTACAGCGCTTTGAGAGTGTGTTTGCTAACAGCACTAATTAAAACAATATTAAATTGCCTCATAATGCAATTTTACACATAACAGGTAGTGCCTCAGCCAGCCCTATTCATTGGGCACAGTGGGGGATTGAACCCATGACCCTTGCACCATCAGTCAGTGTCTTAACCATTGTGCTACACTGCTGTTTCTCTTTGCATGTCAGCGCACCTACTTAGGATTTCCATGCGTTAAAATGCACAGTGCTGCCATCAAAAACAGTGCTCTGACCTTGCCGTGCCTCATAGGGCACCCTATATGGTGCCCTATGGGCCACTCTTTAAGCAACATTGTAGGGTGCCATGGCGGACACTGCACTTTAAAATGTGCCCTCTGGGGTACCTTATGGGGTGCCTTATGTTACAGTGCTATGAGAGTGCATTTGCTAGTAGCAGTAATTAAAATAAAATTAAAATGCCTCAGAATGCAATATTACACATAGCAGGTAGTGCCTCAGCCTGCCTTATTCATTGGGCACAGTGGGGGATTGAACCCCTGACCCTTGCATCATCAGTCAGTGTTCCAACCATTGTGCTACACTGCTGTTTCTCCTTGCTTGTCAGCGCACCTACTTAGGATTTTCAGGCATTAAAATGCACAGTGCTGCCATCAAAAACAGTGCTATGACCTTGCTGTGCCTCATAGGGCACCCTATATGGCGCCCTATAGGCCACCCTTTCAGCAACATTGTAGGGTGCCATGGCGGACAGTGCACTTTAAAATGTGCCCTCTGGGGTACCTTATGAGGCGCCTTATGCAGCACCTTATGTTACAATACTTTGAGGGTGTGTTTGCTGGCAGCACTAATTAAAATAAAAATAAAATGCCTCCTGAAGCAATATTATGTATAACAGGTAATGCCTCAGCCAGCCTTCTTCATTAGGCACAGTGGGGGATTGAACCCATGACTCCTGCATCATTGGTCAGTGTCTTAACCATTGTGCTACACTGCTGCTCCGCCTTGCATGTCAGCGCACCTACTTATGATTTTCATTCGTTAAACTGCACAGTGCTGCCATCAAAAACAGTGCTGTGACCTTGCGGTGCCTCATAGGCACCCTATAAAGCGCCCTATAAGCAACATTCTAGGGTGCCTTGGCAGACAGTGCACTTTAAAATGTGCCCTCTGGGGTACCTTATGGGGCGCCTTATGTTACAGTGCTTTCAGAGTGCGTTTGCTAGTAGCAGTAATTAAAATAAAATGAATATGCCTCAGACTGCAATATTAACTATAACAGGTAATGCCTCAGCCAGCCTTCTTCATTCGGCACAGTGGGGGATTGAACCCATGATCCCTGCACCATCGGTCAGTGTCTTCACCATTGTACTGTGGCTCTGTTCCTGTGCATGCACATCAGCGCGCCACTTATGCTTCCCGCGCAAGTTTCTCATGCGCTAATGTGCGCGGCGCACATGAGCGCACAGCGCACATTAGCGCATGATTAATCCCGGTTTGCTTTTTCAGACTGAAACGCCCACTCCTTAGATGGCATCCCACACACTAGCGCGGCACGCACCTAACGGGGTTTTAGTAAACATACCCCTAAGTGTTTTCAAATGTTGATGTGAAAATAGAATGTCATCTAGGTATATGAGTAGAATTTTCATGATGTACTCCCCCAGAACCAACTCCATAAGACGGGAGAAGCTGGCACCCTAAGTGTTTTCAAATGTTGATGTGAAAATAGAATGTCATCAAGGTATATGAGTAGAATTTTCATGATGTACTCCCCCAGAACCAACTCCATAAGACGGGAGAAGCTGGCGCCCTAAGTGTTTTCAAATGTTGATGTGAAAATAGAATGTCATCAAGGTATATGAGTAGAATTCTCATGATGTACTCCCCCAGAACCAACTCCATAAGACAGGAGAAGCTGGCGGGGACATTACACAGGCCAAAGGACATACGCATCCACTCAAAAAAAACAAATTGGGTCATGACCACAGTTTTCTCGAAGTCTTGTTCGGTCATTCCCATCTGGAAGTACTCGGATGTTAAATCTAAAAATTAGAACCAAGCCATGTTTCCCAAAACATCTAGGGATTCATAAATCCGTGGGAGCAGGTATGCATTTTTTATGGTCACCACAATAAGTCGCCTATAATCACAGCAAAACATGAGTGTGCCATCCAGTTTTCTCAGGACAACTGCTGGGGAAGCCGACCGGCTATTGCTCCTCCTGAGTATCCCCTAATTTAGTAGCTCTTTGTATGTATCTAATAGTATAGGGAAATAGATAACTTTTGGGAAAGAGAAAAAATAAGGCTTTTATTTTTGTTCATGGAGAACGTTTTGATGACATCAGCAAGAGGAAGAGCGTTTCTGTAGAGGATTTAGAATGTTGGTACTGTGGTATTCGAAAGTCCATTGGTGATTGAATGCTAGAGAAAGTGGATGTGTGTGAGGATGACTGGTGTCAGGAGCCCTGATAGAGTGGGCTTTTGTGAGAGATTTGAAGAATATTTGAGAGAAAGTGTATTTTTATGGGAACTGATTAAAAGTGAGAGGTTTTATTTTTTTTTCCTTTGGTTTTTGGGCTGAGAAAGTTGTACGGGTGTTTAGCTGTTTGGAAGAGAGTGAGAGGGAAATGTGTGGGAGGGCTGGAGAAAGAAAGATCAGAGCTTGAGATTTAAGATTATTTTTTTATTTTTTTTTAAATTTCCCTCAGAATAGAGGAAAGCAGATGAGAGGGCTTTTAAGGTTCTAGAGCCTTCTGAAGTTTGGCTTATGGTTTGATTCAAGGTAGGAAAAAATATTAAAGGAGATTAAAAGGCTTCTATGACTTTTGATTGAGGTTTAGGCTGACAGGAGAGAGATACTCACCCTTTGGCCAAATCCCCATAGGGAGGGATAGAAGTATTTATTTTTATTTATTTAACTAGGCTTGCATACCATTTTTCTACCAGTCAAAACAGTGCACATTCAGGTACTGCATATATATTTTTCCCTTGTCCCCAAAGGGCTCACAATCTATGTCTTTGTACCTGAGGCAACAGAAGGTTAAGTGGCTTGCCCAAGGCCACAAGGAGCACCTGTGGGACTAGAAACCCCAGTCCTTCCAGCCCAAGGTTGCTGTTCTCTAGTGGGATTCAAATCCTTGGCCTTCTGGCCTGAGGTAACTTGCCCCAACCACTAGGCCACTCAGAGAAGGGGAGTCAGAGTGAATCTGTAAGAACTGACGGTTGACACTGTTATTTTAGTTGGTTTTTTTTGTTTGGTTAATGCCTGACAGTGGGCTGTTGTGAGAGTGTGGAGTGGCCCAGAGTGAAGAAAGTGTATATGTTATGCAGGAGTAATAGGGACAGGAAGAGTACATTTTTAAGCAAACTTGCTAAATATTTTTTACATTTTTATTGCTAAATATTTTTATTTACTTAATTAGAGGTTTTACTGGGATTGAGGGGTATGGGTTAGCTTAGCATAGGGTTGAGCCATATAGCTGTGAAGAGAAACATCAAGGTGAAGTTGTAGAAGACATTCAAAGACCAGTGACCAGAAGACAACTGACCAAGCTTGGGCCCCAATGAGAGGACGCAAAGATTTGTTAAATGATATCTATATTTGAGCTCAAATATTGTTATAAGAGAATTCGAAGGGGAAGCTAAACTCAGATTGAGTTTCACACATACACTTTTCAGAAAAGGGGTGTTTATTGTAACTAAATGTTTAGAAAATTGAAAGCAATCTTGTTTTCAATAGAGACACTTGTTTAATTTGTATACATTGGTACTGTAACACTTATTTAAAGTGAGAAACAAAAATTATACATTTGTCTTATCAATGTATGAAATTCTGTGGAAATAAATTTTATTATTAAATTATCCAATCGCTCCTTAGTTTCTATCCATTTAGTTTTATTTAGTTTCCTGACTGTATGATCCTTGTTGGTAGTCCAGTCTGGACTTAGGTATTTTTATACCCTCCCCCCCCCCCCCATCACACCCAGTGGGTGAGATAGTAGAACATTCCAGCTATCATGATCTACTCCTGCATAAGGGGAAGCCTAAGCTATCCTATCCCAGGCGGGGGTAGGCAGGATTTACAGTAGTACACCAAGATGCTATGTTGTTGGATGAGAAGGGGCATGGAGGGCAGGAAAATATTGAAAAGGAGGGGAACCTAAACGGAACATTGGGAGACACCACAGGGAAGAGGAGGAGGAGCCAGAAAAATGAAGAAGGACCTGGAGGAGAGAAAGGAGTGGAACAGTCCCATGGATCCCAGAGTCATGAAAGTGGGAAAGAAGGGTGAAGTGATCAGCCAAGTTGAAAGCAGAGGATAGATCCAAAGCGACAGTCAGGGAAACATCACCATGATCGTGGGAGATGTGCAACTCATTCAGGAAAAAGAGGAATGTTTCTGTGCTATGCCTGGGTCAGAACCCAGCTTAGTGGAGATGGAGAGCCCGAGTGGAGTCAAGATGTGACGACAATTGTGCAAAGACCAGCTTCTCCAGGACCTTGGAAAGGAAGATTTGAGACAGGGCACCAGTGTGCTGGAAAGGAGGAATCTAAGGTGGGTTTCTTGAGGATAGGGTGGATGAGGGCCTGCTTCCAGGAGGACAGAAAAGAACTGGAGGAGAGGGTGGTGTTGAACATGCTGAGTGTGTATGGAAGGAGAGCTAGGGAGGGTTTGGATGCCAATGAGAGGGAATATGGTTGGAGGGGCAAGTACGACTATTTGAAGAGGAGAGGGCTTTTGATAACTCTATTGATGATACAGGGCAGAAAGAGGACCAGGGGAGCAAGATGTGGCTGGGAAAAAGAGAGTAGTTGGAGAGAGAGCAGGTAGGCAGGAAGGAAATGTAGAGTGGAGAGATTGAAATTTAGCCAAGAAAAAGGTAGCTAGTTTATAGGGCATCTCCAACCTGATCTTTTCCTCTTCCCATCAGCTGTATTCCATTCTCCACTCACTCTCAGCTCCCTGTACCTCCCAAAGATCCTGTGCTGGAATCTATTTGGCCAGTTCATTTTGGGTGATTGTGGCAGGCAGCACATAACTTCTCAGAAGCTGTTCTTGGATACTGCAACCTCGTGAGCTGCCCTTTCCATGCCAAAGACACAGTAGACTTTTTGTTTCTTTGCTTTGCAACAGCAAGAGCAAGCGCATGGGCACCCGTTCAAAGCAGGGCATAGATAGCAGCATCAGCTGGAGAGCCTGACTCAGTTAGACTGTTACTCTCTCGATCTGTCCGGCTGCCGCTGCTTGCTCTGCCCTGTTTTGAACCCTCTGACTGTGTTGAGGGAGCTGATGGCACAATGTCCTCTCAGCTGCCATGAGGTCTTAGCTGTGGCAGAGAAACTTTGTGTGGGTGGTAACTCTGACAAAACAGGGAGGGAAGGGGAAAAGCCCATAATCTGCAAGGCTCATGTGCCTTCTTACCTGTCCCTTGGTGTCATTCTCAAGTTTTGCAGTCAAGATAGTAGGCCTGTCAGTCTGGGGTGGCTGGGGGACTATCTTCATTTGTTTTTTAGCAGCCAAACCACAAATGGAATGGGCCATTGACAGTAGCATCACTACGCAAAAGCACTAGGGGCAGATGCAATAGCACTGAGGCACCTGCACCAATACTAGGGAGCCCCTGCCCAATGTGGCCCTGCCGTGGCAGCGTGTGGATTTTGCTGCAGATGCTGGAAATTATTTTAAACAAAAAGCTCAATGCAGGCTGGAGACGTGCCAACATTAAAACTATCTGATTCAGAAGCTGCCGATGCCACACTCAGGCCCCCATGGTCCTGCCACAATTCTGCATGAGCAGAACTGTACACAGCAACTCCTTACTGCAGTACCTGATGACGCCACTCTTTTGACCCACCCAGAGCACATGCACAAGAGAGGCTAAGTAGCTTTCAGCCTGCCTGCGTATAACTTCAAGCACCAATACAAAAATGCATGAGACTCAGGGGCAAAAGCATGTGAGTGGGAAAATGGCCCCAAATATATGGGTCACCTCTTAAAGCATGTCACTTGGTATGTCTGGTTCTCAGGAGGCCGCTTAAGCCAAAACACCAACAGGGGTCTTCTCAGGGAAACCAGGAGCAGCACCAAGGAGCTGTTCTGTATCTACCCTTGGACTTCCAAAGAGGGGTGTACAAGGATGTTTAATCCAGAGTACCACACAGGCATAATCACTAGCTACTGGAGGGAACAGCTAGAGGCAGCGTCCACAGATAAGGAGGAGAAATACAGAGAGACTGTATACCGAAGGGGATTGGTGTCTACAGTTTTCCAACACAGAAGGAACTTTTGTTCATTCCCTGGAAAAGGAGAGAGAGCAAGAACACTGGACTGGAGTATAAAGTCAAGAAGCTGAAAGTTGAATCATCAAACTTGCTGTTTGTTCTATACTGAGAATGGCCAGTTGTGTTTGGGATTTTTATGACTGACTATTTTCAATAACTAAATGTTCTGGGTTCAGAACCAACGTCTGGCCAGGACTGAGGGGTTTTTTTGAAGTGGAAGGAGTGGACAGAGCAGCAGTGAGTAAAATAGGCCTCCCAGGATTAGGGGTAGCCCAAAGGTGATGTGGGGCCATGTATGGAGACTCATTACATAGCCACTGGACCTCATTTTCATAAATTTAATTTATCTTAAAATGTATATGTTACCCATCTAAAATTTTAGGCGGCTTTCAAAGGAACCGTTCACAAGCCTCTTTTTTTTCTCCTGGCAATAACTTAGGGGCATGTTGACTAACTATTAATGTATGCTAAATGCCACTGTGTCAATAGAACTAAATGGGTGTTACTGCACTTAACGCAGATTAACATTTGTGAATGCACATTAACTTTTAGTAAACATGCTTCTTAATGAGTGTCTGAATAACATTTATTTATTTATTTGTTGTTTTTTCTATACCGCGCTATTTATCATCAGTGCGCTTCACAGGGAACATATTTGTGCAATGTAGAAGATCTACATTGGACTTACAATAAAACGGGGTGTTTAAACAGGGCTAACAGGTAAACTATGTACAGGTAGGTAGACAAGATTCTACATGCATCTCAGCAATATATACAGGTCACACAACAAAGAGACCATATACATTCCAGTTGTATATCACAGGGTAGAGTATGGCTCATCGTTATCTAGGTTAGTGTCGGTTGTCAAGGGAGGTGGTTTAAGACGAGGTGGTTCATTTAAATGATCGGAGAGATGTGGTGGGTGGGCGTTCTGGAGGTGTTGGTTGGACATGCGGTGTGGGTGGCTGCGGGATGTCGTTTGAGTTGGTGAAGTACTTTGCATAGGCATCGAGGATAAAGAAAGACTACCAGATTTCTACATTACTACGAGGTGTGACAAAAAAGAAACGAGACTGTGGCAGCCACGCCCATTACTCAATGCCAGTTGGCTAACCGCTTATGTCACTGTGTTGTGTAACATACAAACATAGAAACATGACGGCAGAAAACGACCACATGGCCTATCTAGTCTGTCCTTCCATATCAACAACTACAACAGTCCCCTTTTTACCTTTAGAGATCCTCTGTGTTTGTCCCATGCTTTTTTGAATTCAGTTACTGTCCTCATATCTACCACCTCCACGGGGAGACTATTCCATGGATCCACTACTCTTTCCGTAAAGAAATATTTCCGCATATCACTCCTGAATCTATCTCCCTTCACCCTCATCCCATGTCCCCTCGTAGCAGAACTTGCTTTCAATTGAAAGAGGCTCTCTCCCTGAACATTTATGCCACGGAGGTATTTAAACATCTCAATCATATCACCTCTATCCCGCCTTTCCTCTAAAGTGTACATATTAAGATCCTTAAGTCTGTCCTCATATGCTTTATAATGAAGACCACTAACCATTTTAGTAGCTATCCTCTGTACTGACTCCATTCTGTTTATATCCTTTTGAAGGTGCGGTCTCCAGAATTGCACACAATAGTGCAAATGAGGTTGCACCAAAGACTTATACAGAGGCACTATCACCTACTTTCTTCTGCGGGCCATTCCTCTCCCTATGCACCGAAGCAACATTCTAGCTTTTGCTGTCGCCTTTTCTACCTGTTTAGCTACTTTAAGATCATCAGACACAACCACGTCTAGGTCCCGCTCTTCTTTAGTGGACAAAAGTACTTCACCCCCTTAACTATATTGCTCTCGTGGATTGCTGCAGCCCAAATGCATGATCTTGCATTTTTTAACATTAAATCCCAGCTGCCATTCTTCAAGCTTAGCTAGATCCCTCCTCATGTTATCTACACCTTCCTGGGTGTCTACTCTATTGCAGATTTTGGTATCATCCACAAAGAGGAGAACCTTACCCAACAGCCCTTCCGCTATATCACTAACAAATATGTTAAAAAGAATCGGACCAAGGACAGATCCCTGGGGCACACCACTGGTAACTTCCTTCTCCTCAGAGTGAGCTCCATTTACCTGTACCCTTTGTCACCTCCCACTCAACCAGTTTCTAACCCGGTCAGTCACTTTACTGTCCATCCCTAGGCTGTTCAGTTTGCTTACAAGTCACCTGTGCAGAATAGTGTGAAACTCTAAGTACACCACATCTAGGGCTCTCCCTTGGTCTAATTCCCTGATCACCCAATCAAAGAAATCAATTGATTTCTCTGACAAGACCTGCCTCTGGTGAAGCCATGCTGCCTGAGATCCTGCAATCTATTGGACTCCAGAAACCTCACTATTCTCTGATTCAGCAGCATTTTCAATAATTTACTCACTGCAGAGGTCAGACTAACCAGTCTATAGTTTTCATCCTCATCCTTACTTCCGCTTTTCTGTAAAGGGACCATATGTTCCGTTCTCCAGTCTTCTGGGACCACTCCCAACTCTAATGAAGCACTGAAAAGTTCAGTCAGTGAAGCCGCTAGAACTTCCCCAAGTTCCTTCAATATTCTAGGATGTATCCCATCCAGTCCTGTCACTTTGTCTGCTTTTATAAGTCACCTGTGAGGAACAGTGTCAAAGGCTTTACTGAAATCAAAATACACCACATCTAGGGCTCTCCCTCGGTCCATCTCCCTGGTCACCCAGACAAAGAAATCAATCAGATTTGTCTGACAAGACCTGCCTCTGGTGAATCCATGCTGCCTCGGATCCTGTAATCCACTGGACTCCAGAAACCTCACTATTTTCTCTTTCGGCAGCGTTTCCAATAATTTATTTATTTATTTTATTTATTTATTTATTTGTGTGCTTTTCTATACCGCCCCTTCCAGAGATCAGGGGCGGTTTACAAGGAACTTAAAACAACAATATAGCAAAACAGTGCAATATTGCATTACATTAAACATTAGGTGAACATAAAACTAGATTACATAAGAACTAGGTTACATGGAAAACAATGTGTGGGTTATTAACATAAAAGGAAACATAAAACTATGTTACAAAGAACCAAAAAGTAGCTTTACATGGTTAGCAAGAGATTATAATAGTTATTTGCGATCATAAGTACAGTGTTGGGAGTAGACTAACTTGGGTGGATATGAAAATGGAATTAGGTGGGGTAGACTTGTGTTTGGTTTGTTGCATGTTTTTGTGTAGTAAATTTGATTTCAGGTTGTATGTTGCTATAGTGTTGACTAAATAGGTAGGTTTTAAGTTCCTTCCTTCCACCGAAGTTAAACTAACCAGCCTGTAATTTTCAACCACATCCTTACTTCTGCTTTTGTGTAAAGGCACCACATGAGCCTCTCTCCTGTCCTTTGGCATCACTCCCGAGTGGAGCTGCTAGAACATCCCCAAGTTCCCTCAGTATTCTAGGGTGTATCCCATCCGGTTCCATCGCTTTGTTTACTTTAGGTTTAGCTAGTTTCTCACTAACACAGTCTTCTGAAAATTGTTCAAGATGGCCCTCGCTTCTGTTCCTGTTTGTGGGTGTTTTCTGAGGTCCTGCTCCTGGTTCTTCATCTGTGAACACAGAACAGAAATATTTGTTTAGCAATTCCGCTTTATCCTCATCCGCTTCTGCATATTCCTCCCCTTCTCCCTTGAGTCTGACAATACCACTTTTGCCCTTCCTTTTCTCACTAACATATCTGAAAAATGTCTTATCCCCCCATTTTATGGCATTGGATATTTCCTCCTCTTCTTGAATCTTTGCTTTCCTGACTACTTTGTTAGCTTCTCTAAGTTTTTCCAAATATAGATGCCTGTCTTCCTCTCTCTATGATCTCTTGTATTTCATGAAGACCTCCTACTTTTTCTTCACTTTTTCAGCTACTTCTTTCGAAACCATAGCGGTCTCCTTTTCCTTTTATCTTTATTTACCATTTTAACAAAAAGGTTGGTTGCCCTTAAAATATCCCCTTTCAGTTTTGCCCACTATTTTTATACATCCCTCAGCTGTTCCCAACCCGCTAACGACTCCCTGAGATATTGGCCCATCTTGGCAAAGTTAGTTTTCCTAATGTCTAAGACCCTCGCTTTTGAATGGATTCTAACTGAACCACACCATCTGGTGATCACTGGATGCAAAATGATTTCCCACTATAACATCAGAAACACTCGCCACTATTCTGCTATAATATTTTTCATCTCTCTCACTCTGTTTTTCTTTTTCAGGTTTTTTTTGTAGCACACTGCTCCATCGCTTTGTTACGCAACTGGAGGTGGCAGAAATATGGAGCAAAGAATCAACTTGAAATTTTTGGTTAAGTTGGAGAAAAGCCCAACTGAGTGTCTCCAACTTCTCCAAAAGGCTTATGGAGAAGATGCAATGTCAAAGCCGCAAGTCTTCAAGTGGCACAAATGCTTCAAGACTGGCCACGAGGAGGTAGAGGATGGCCCCAAGTCAGGATGGCCTTCCATGACAAAGACGGCTGAGAACATTGACAGAGTGAACCAGCTGGTGCGGAGTGATTGCAGATTGATGGTGTGGATGATAGCTGAGGAGCTCAGCCTGACCAGGGAGTCAGTGTGGACCATCTTGGTGCAGGAGCTGGGGATGCGGAAAGTGTTCGCTAAGATGGTGTCCAAGCTTTTATCAGATGACCAGAAGGAGCGCTGGGTCAATGTTTGTTGAGACTTCGTACAGAAGATCGGAGAAGATCCAGAGTTCGTTGGCTGAGTCATCACAGGAGACGAGACTTGGGTCTTCCAGAAATTGGTTGACTGACTGACGTCAGAAGATGATGGTAAATGGAGCTCAATTGGATGAAAGGAGGGTGATTAGCAGGGTGCCCCAGGGTTTGATCCTGGGACCGGCACAGTTCAATGTATTTGTGAGTGATATTGCTGAAGGACTGAATGGAAAGTTTGCCTTTTTGCAGATGACAAGAAAATTTGCAACAAAGTGGACTCCCCTGAGGGAGTAGATAACATGAGGAAAGATCTACAAACGCTGGAAGAATGGTCTAATGCTTGGCAGAAAGATTTAATGCGAAGAAGTGCAGTGTCATGCACTTGGGAAGCAGAATTCCAAGGGAAATGTACATGATAGGGGGCGAGAGGTTGGTGTGCACGGACCAGGAGAAGGACCTTGGTGTGATTATTTCTGAGGATCTCAAGGTGGCAAAACAGTGCAACAAGGCAGTGGCAAAAGCCAGGAGGATGTTGGGTTGCATACAAAGAAGAATTACCAACAAAAAGGAAGATGTACAAATGCCACTGTATAAGTCATTGGTGAGGCCTCACTTGGAATACTGTGTTCAGTTTTGGAGACCATATCTCGCAAAGGATGTAAAAAGACTGGAAATGGTTCAGAGGAAAGCGACCAAAATGATTTGGAGCCTGCATTAGAAGCCTTATGAGAAGAGACTTGAAGACCTAAATATGTACACTCTGGAGGAGAGGAGGGATATGACTCGGACCTTTAAATACTTAAAGAGTATTAATGAACAAACAAACCTCTTCCAAAGATGGGGAAACTGTAAAACTAGAGGGCATAACATGAAGCTGCAAGGAGGTAAATTGAAAGGCAATATTTCCTGGATGCTTGGAATGCCCTCCCAATGGAAGTGGTGGAGGAAAATACAGTGACAGAATTCAAAATGGCATGGGACAGACACAGTGGATCCCTCTATAGCAACAGGATAAAATCAAAATAAACGTAACTATCTAATTTCTCAACAAACTGGGGTGCCCTACACGGAGCGGTGGGTTCATCCCTAAACAAAGACATGGGGAGGGGTGACCTGCATTGAGCGGCAGGTGCACCTACTCTTGCCACCTTACTGGGCAGACTAGATGGACCATACTGGTCTTTATCTGCCATCAATTTACTATGTTACTATGACCCTGAAAGCAAGAGACAGAGCTTGCAGTGGAAGACTCGACTGTCACCCAGACCCAAGAAGGCGCGCATGTCCAAATCAAGGATCAAGGTCATGCTGATCGCATTCTTGACCAGAAGGGAGTGGTCCATCATGAGTTTGTGCCTGAGGGTCAGACAGTCAACCAGCACTTTTACCAGCAGGTCCTCAATCACCTCCATGACCAGGTTCGGCGCAGCAGGTGGGCTCTGTGGAGAGACAAGTCGTGGCTGCTCCACCACGACAATGCACCCGCACACACCACCCTCAGTGTGAGGCAGTTCTTGGCCAACAAACAGATCACAGCTCTCGACCACTCTCCTTATTCCCCAGATCACGCATTGTGCGACTTCTGGCTCTTTTCAGTTCTTCCCCAGGCTGGACTGTGCTCAAAGGAACTCATTTTGCCTCTATAAAAGAGATCAAGACCACTGTGGCGAGGAAGCTGAGGGACCTCAAGGAGGAGGACTTTACCGAGTGCTTCCATAAGTGGCAGAAGCAAATGCAGAAGTGCATTAACTCTGTGGCGGGGGGGGGGGGGGGCGGATTACTTTGAAGGGCACGATGCATATTTTCTCTGTAGATTTTGTAATAAAACATTTATGGGACAGTCTCATTTCTTTTTTGTCATACCTCATATACTCCAGTCCCAACCACCAAATACTTTTTTGTGCCATAAAGTCAGTGCTGACTCCTGGGGACCCAGTTGCCTCTGGGTTTATTGGCAATGTATCACCTTGAAGGCCTTTTTCTTTGGAGGTAATAGAGGGTAAAGCGACTTGCCCAAGGACTCAAGGACTGCCAGTGGGAATCAAAACCTTGATCTAGGCAGTTGTTCTAACCACTAGGCTACTCTTCCATTCCATCATGAATATTAGGAAGTACTTTAAACCCTACCCATTTAGAACCCATAACAAACCCACCATATCACAACAGCACTACGAGGACTCACAAAGCACCAAACCCTACCTATCCAAAGGCAACACTGCAAATATTAAACCAATACATTTCAGAGAATACCAATACATCTCCTACCGGGGAAAGAGAACAAGTGTCTCTGTCAAATAGAAACTACATGAACAGAATACCTCAGCTTGGTTACACATGCAGAACATAAACCATTACCAAACAAAGAACAAGGGATCACAATTTAGAAATAGGAAGACAATAATTAAACTGGGAACCCCAAAAGCCAAACTCAGAATGTACAATAACTCTGGAGAATAAAACTATCAATTAATTTTCTCTTGTACTAAACAAAATGCAAAGACGTTAACAATGCACATTTCTTAGTGCTGACATATTTCAGTTAATAAATTCAAAATAAAAAAGTATTTTCTACCTTTTGTTGTTTGGGCATTTTAGTTTTCAGTTGCAATTGCTCCAGTCACTTTCTTCTGGTTTCTTCTGGTGTCTTCGACTAACTCTCCATTCTCTGCTGTCCATTTGTCCTTTCTTCTCCCTTCTAGCTTTTTTCCATTCTATCTCTTCATCTGTTTTAACATACTGATCTTTCCCCTTTGCTCTTTCCTCCATTTTTCTTTATTCCTTTTTCATCCACTCAAAATTTCACCCCTCAATCCCCAATCCCCACTTACTCTCCCAATACCCAGCCAATCGTAGATTTTTCTTCCCTTCCACACAAAATATCTTCTCCCCTCTACATCCTCACTCTCCCAGCCCCATCCCCTTCTAGTCCTCCCCAACATCAGCTAGTTCCAGCCCCACCCAGCATCTGCTCCCTTCTAGTCTCATCCCCCTACATCAGCCCATTTCCAGTCCTATCCTAGCCCCACATGAGCCTATTTCCAATATTAGCCTCCCCCAATCAGCCCATTTCCAGTGCGAGCCCCTTTATCAGCCCATTTGCAGTCCTAGCCCCCATTAGCCATTTCCAGTCCTATCCTAGCCCCCCATCAGCCCATTTCCAGCCTTGCCTCTCCCAATCAGCCCATTTTCAGTCCTACTCCCCCATCAGCCATTTCCAATACTATTCTAGCCCTCCACCCATTTCCAGTCCTAGGCCCTCCCATCAGCCCATTTCTTGTCGAAGTCCCCCCAACCAGCTCATTTCTAGTCCTAGTCCCCCATCAGCCCATTTCCAGTCCACGTCCCCTGCCCTCCCACAATCAACTCATTTCTAGTCCTAGTCCCCCATCAGCCCATTTCCAGTCCTATCCTAGCCCTCCCATCAGCCCATTTCCAGTCGTAGCCCCCTCAATCAGCCCATTTCCAGTCCTAGACCCCCATCAGGCCTTTCCAGTCCTAATCTCACCCTCCATCAGCCCATTTCCAGTCCTAGCCTCCCCATCAGCCATTTCCAGTCCTATCCTAGCCCTCCCCATCAGTCCATTTCCAGTTCTAGCTTCCCCCAATCAGCCCATTTACAGTCCAACCCCCCCTGCAATCAGCTCATTTCCAGTCACAGCCCCCACATCAGCCATTTCCAGTCCTAATCTAGCCCTCCATCAGCCCATTTGCAGTTCTAGCCCCCCATCAGCCCATTTCCAGTCTGAGCCCCCAAATCAGCTTATTTCCAGTCCTGTCCTAGCCCTCCATTAGCTCATTTCCAGTCCTAGCCACCCCATCAGCCATTGCCAGTCCTATCCTAGCCCCCCATCAGCCCATTTCCAGTTCTAGCTTCCCCCAATCAGCCCATTTACAGTCCAACCCCCCTCAATCAGCTCATTTCCAGTCCTAGTCCCCATCAGCTATTTCCAGTCCTGTCCTAGCCCCCCATCAGCCCATTTCTATTGCCATCCTCCCCATCAGTGCATTTCCAGCCCAAGGCCCCCAATCAGCTCATTTTTAGTCCTAGCCCCCACATTAGCCATTTCCAGTCCTATCCTAGCCTTCCATTAGCCCATTTCCAGTCCTAGTCCCCTCACCAGCCCTTTTCCAATCCTAGCCCATACCATCAGTCATTTCCAGTCCTATCCTAGCCCCCCCCCCACTATCACTATCAGCCATTTCCAGTCCAAGCCCCCCCAATCAGCCCATTTCCAGTCTTAGCCCCCACCCCCAACAAGCCCTGTGCCTGGCTGACTGGCTTCAGATGGAGCCAGGGAGGCCCGAAGCCCCGGTTTACTTCTGCACAGCCGCCACAGTGAAGAGCAGAATTTTCCTTCACTCCAGAAGCCGTGTTCTCTTGTAGCCAGCCCATGTGCTGAGTGCCGGGAAGTTACAGGACATTTCCTGTCTTGCGCGTGTGCATAAGTGGCCACATTCATGCATTAATGACCTGTTATAAAATACTGACCAGCATAAAAGTATGCACATTAATTTTATTAAACTAGTTATTATAAATTTTAAATGTATTTAAAACAAAAAGACAGGAGAAGGAGGTCTTCCGCAAAATAGTTCAGTAAAGAGTAGCGGAGGACAAAGACCATGGCCAAACACAAGGAGAATAAAGTATTTTGAATTCTCCTTGTGTTTGGCTGTGGTCTTTGTCCTCTGAATATATTTAAAACACCAAAAACTTAACTGGTACACAATGCCCTATTAGAGGGATGCAGAATGCCCTGTTGCACAGACACTGTAGCTGTCAAATGGTGCCCGAAACTCAGAATACAACAGACTACTTATCTTGCCACGGACTACTTATCTTGCCACAGCTAAGCTGTTGGTGTTTTAAATGCATTTAAAATTTATAAAACTAGTTGGTGGCCGATTAATGATAGGTGGGGTGAAGTCTGTTAGTTGGTTTTGCAGTACTATTGTTGCAAGTTCATTCCCAACCCCCCTCCACTGAGGCCAGCTCTTTCTCAGGAAATGTTTAGACATCCCTATTCTCTTCTAAAAAAAATCTTTTTGTAGAGTTTAGATTTAGATTCATTTCACACTTTGGCTTTCTTTTTTTGAATGATGGAGTTATTTAAACATATCATATCTCCTCTATCCCACCTTTCCTCTAACGTATACATATTAAGATCTTTAAGTCTGTCTTCATATTATAACAAAGGCCACTAACCAGTTTAGTAACCACCCTCTGCACCAACTCCATCCTGTTTATATCCTTTTGAAGGGGCGGTCTCCAGAATTGCACACAATCCTACAAATGAGGTCACACCAGAGACTTATACAGAGGCATTATCACCTCCTTTTTCTGCTGGCCATTCCTCTTCCTATACACTCAAGCATCCTTCTGGCTTTCGCCATTGCCTTTTCAACCTGTTGAGCCACTTTAAGATCATCAGAAACAATCACGCCCAAGTCCCACTCTTCTTTTGTGGATAGAAGTACCGCACCTCCTACACTGTACTGTCTCTTCAATTTTTGCGGCCTAAATGCATGACCCTGCTTTTTTTAGCATTAAATCTCAGCTGCCAAATTCTCAATCATTCTTCAAGCTTAGCAAGATCACTCCTCATATTATCTACTCAATTGCAGATTTTGGCATCATCCTGCAAAGAGGCAAACTTTACCTGACAGCCCTTCCACAATATCACTAACAAAGATGTTAAAAAGAATCAGACCAAGGCACACCACTGATAACATCCTTC
Source organism: Ichthyophis bannanicus (assembly GCA_033557465.1). Lineage (NCBI taxonomy): Eukaryota > Metazoa > Chordata > Amphibia > Gymnophiona > Ichthyophiidae > Ichthyophis > Ichthyophis bannanicus. The sequence continues at coordinate 680,822,439 of CM066033.1, forward strand.
TCCTCAGAGTGAGCTCCATTTACCTGTACCTTTTGTTGCCTCCCACTCAACCAATTTCTAACCCGGTCAGTCACTTTAGGGTCCATCCCTAGGCTGCTCAGTTTGTTTACAAGTCACCTGTACTCCGTTTGTTTACACGTCACCTGTGTGGAACGGTGTGAAAGGCTTTATTGAAATCTAAGTACACCACATCTAGGGCTCTCCCTTGGTCCAAGTCCCTGGTCACCCAATCAAAGAAATCAATTTGTCTGACAAGACCTGCCTCTGGTAAACCCATGCTGCCTTGGATCCTGCAATCCATTGGACTCCAGAAACCTCACTATTATCTGTTTCAGCAGCATTTTCAATAATTTACTCACTGCAGAGGTTAGACTAACCGGTCTATAGTTTTCAACCTCATCCTTACTTCCGCTTTTGTGTAAAGGGACCATAAATTCCGTTCTCCAGTCCTCTGGCACCACTCCCAACTCTAATGAAGCACTGAAAAGTTCAGTCAGTGAAACCGCTAGAACTTCCCCAAGTTCCTTCAATATTCTTGGATGTATACCATCCAGTCCTGTCGCTTTGACTGCTTTTAGTTTAATTATTTCCTCAGTAATCCAGTCTTCTGAAAATCATTCAAGATCCCTGACACTTCTGTTCTTATTTGTGGGTGTTTTCTGAGGTGTACTTTCACTGTGGGAATGCACAAGGACTAAGTTTGGGTAAAGCAAGTACGTGTATTATTTGTAAAATATAATTTAATGCATACTTTCAAAACGTAGGCATGTTCATTTATACTAGCTTGAGAGCTATTATAAGTGGCAATGCCTTAAATTAAGGCATGTTTTCTGCTACATACATTAGTATTTTATAAAAACAAATAGATACCTACTTGTCTTTATAAAAGAGGCTTAATTTAGATGCGTTAAAATGCACGTTAAGTAGGCGTCCCTGTATAAAATTGCTCTCTATATGATTACAACGCCAGGACTTTATGATGCCTTCTGAATTCTCCAGTTTTAGTTAGTAGTAGGCAAGCCATGCATTTGCGAATGGATCTCCACCTATGAGCAAGCTTATAGTTGCCCAGAATGCCCAGGTTCCTCAGCAACATTTAGTATTATGGCTTTGGTCATAACATTGGACTTTTTTTGTTGTATCAAACCTTGTAGTTGCCATTTTGGAGTCCTGCAGTTTTCTAAGCAAGTTGAAAGCCTGAAACAAATCTTTTCTCAGTCTGTCTACATATCCCATGAAGGCCTTTGGTGGAGTGTCATCAACTGTCACCGTAAAGTATATGTCCATAAGCAGACGGTTTCTCATCCAGCATCAAGAATTAGGGTAAATATCCTATAGCCTCATTCTTAGTGCTGTTATAGCCATATAGTAAGCTGTAGATATGTTGGCTTCAGGGAGCCTTCTGCTTTGGATTCAGAGTTCCCAGTATGTACAAAAGAGTACTATTGAACCTCCCCAGCTGAGATTCATTGTTCTAACTTTCTGTATTCCCAACTTAGATAGGAATTCATTCACCCTTTCAGTTTGTCTTCAGACTCTAAATTATTTGGATCATAAAAGTCAATAAGGCAAGCACTGACGCACAGGACAGACATTTACTGCATGGGTCTGTAGGCCTTGCCTCAACACTCATGTTACCTATCAAGGAATGGAACATGGTCCCTGACAACACAAGGCAGCCACCCAATTCAATCCCCCCAACATCAACTCCTCCCAAACCAAACTTCTCCAATCTATTCTTCTCCACTGGACAATACCACCCCTCCTCCCAAGAAAAAACACTCTTCCAATCCAGACCTCCCCAGATATCAGCCCACCACCCCAAGAAAACTATTCTCACAGGACCCGCCCCCCAAATAGAAGTCCCTCCACAGATCAAATCCTTATTCCCCCCACCCCCTAACCCCCCTGGGACTTTCCGAGGAATTTCCTTGGTAGTCTAAGTGGTTGGGGACAGGAATGGTTCCCCTCTGCTCCGCAATGGTAGCTACTGGGTTCCAAAATAGCAGAGAATCACTAGCGGTAATCTCACAGCTGGGGCTTGGTGGGAATGGGTCTGTGTAGGGGGGGGGGTGAACATTTCTTTGAGGGAGCTTCCTAAGGGGTGTTATCTTGGGGGAGGGGATTGGCTTGTGGGAGTGCTGATTGGGGAGTGTGGATTGGAAGGGTCTTGATCAGGTGGGCATCTTGCTTGGAGGGTGTTGCTGTCCATTGGGGGAATGCTGATTGGGGAGGTCAGATTGAGAGAGCTTGATGCTGGGGAATCAGATCAGAAGGGGGACGGGCTGACCACACAAGGTTTTTTTCTTTTTTTAAACCCCTTTGGGCAGTGGGCATGCTAACAGCAATCCGGTAGCGTGTCTGCTGTCCAAAGAGGTTCAAAAAATACCTAAACGGTCGTGACAGCTAGTGGGCAGCGATGCCCCATGTCACCGGCAGCCACACCCAATTTCTGCCCCAGACCTACCCCAGTCCTTCCCAACTGCTGCAGTATGAATCCATCTTTTATTATTACAAAAATTCCTTTAACGGGTAATTGTAAAACTGAGAGCCACAGTAGTTATGAAAAAAAATCTGACTGTGAAAGAATGAAAAATAAAGCACCTTCAAGTGAACAGACACGGCCAGAGTCATGTTTTGGTAGACCTGGGCTTGCCTCAGGGGCTCATCATAGAGCAGACAAGGAAACTTCATCTGGACCCTTCTGCCTCAGTATCAGACAGTGCTATAAAGAACCCCTGAGGCAGGAAAGCACATGCTGAATAAGAGATCTTAGAACAATAAAGAGATAATATGTAAATTATTATTATTATTATCATTTATAGTTTATAATTCATTCAAATTTGATACTGCACGGAGGTGCAGGTCCACCTACTCTTGCCACCTTGCTGGGCAGACTAGATGGACCATACTGGTCTTTATCTGCCATCATATACTATGTTACTATAAAGATAGTGCTATACAAATACATGATAACATAGCACTAACAGATAAACACAGCCTTTTAAAGGCACACATGATAGACAGTCCCTGCATATTGAAGCTTACAAACTGTCACATGAAGAGCTGCTCAGCCCTTCACAGGTCCGTGTCTCAAGTGGAAGAAACAAAACGATACTGAAATATATCTGTAAAGCAAATACAAAGTTTATTTCTGGGCTGCAGCAGGAGATGCTCTCACAAAACTAGGAGGAGCAGTCCTGAATATAAATTGTGCAATTTGTCAGACTTTCAGGGGTTCCAGCACGAGATACAAATCTCTTCCCAGTATTGATCAGACACATCTTTTAGAGGCAAAAAGCAGAAGTAAAAATGCCAAGAAAACAGGACCAAAAGGGTCCAGGAAAGACGTTACATCCTGATCATTTCTTAAGGCTGTTTCAGAAGTGTATTGTAAAACTACAAGATTCCTAGCCCTTGGGCTAACAGCTTTCCATTCTGTGTTCCTATTGGCTAGTTCGTAGGGCTGGGGGCCCCACCACACTGATTAAGCAGAACTACTTTGACCTGGCTTCCTGTTCTTTCTTTGTTCTTTATGTCCTGTCAACACTTTCTGGCTTATTTCTTTATTTCAGCTTGGGCAACATCCTTTAACTTGTGGTCAGGCAGATCATGAAGTTACAAACCAATTTTACAGCTTAAAGATTTTTAAAGTAACCTTATAAATTGTATATTAACAATTGGAATAAAACAATCAGGGTTTTTGGATTTCTTAAAATGTGTCATGCAGGCTAGTGCTTAATGGAATCTGTTACCATTAGTAATACCTCAACTCTTTATGTGCATAGTTTTATGCACTCAAGTGAAGATATGTTAGGGTGAGGAGTTGAAGAAAAGTTTTGAATAGAAATCTAATGGCAATTATGGCCCACAAACGTTGCTTTTAGGACCGGGAGAGTGATATTTTTGAAAACTACCTATTTTGCAGAACATTCTAGATATTTAGTGCAAAGTAAACTTGGAGTACCTTTTGGAAAATTCTAGAACTTTCTAGAGCTTTCCAGAATTTTGCAAAACATTTGGAACTTTATATAACTTTTGAGAACTTTTAATACGAGCCTTTTGGCGACCATTATAATGTCACTTCTACTCTATGGATTTGCGCGGAGTGAGCATAGTCGTTCAGCAGCCTCCTTACTGACTGGAAACCTAGGAACAAGTAACAACAATATGTGTTTTAAGCTCACCAGTTTATTTTCATTCTAGCTTCTTAAGTGGACTGACATGGCCTCAAAAGGCTGTAAGCATCCGGCAGATGCATTTTGCTATGACTGTGGCAATTTTATCAAGACAAGAGCGAAAAAGTACTCAGTGGAAGCATCTGCCAAGATGTGTGAAGCTTACAAGGCATATTTTGACATTCCTGTTGGGAATCAGAACAAACCCTGGATGCCTCATTTCACTTGTGAACACTGCAAGAAAACTCCGAAAGGTAAGATGGACAATTGATGCTGGCTTAGACTGTGGCATTTTATGTTATAAAATCTTTATTGTTACTGAATTTTTATATAATGTATGAAATATTTAGCAAGAACATCATTAATTCAAATTAATGTTATCATCATAATTATATATATATATAATTATTTTTTATTTTCACAATTTTATTTTTTCTTTGGCAGGATGGTACAGAGGGGGAAAGAGAATCATGATGTTTGCTATCTCAAGAATTTGGAGGGAACCCACTGACCACTTGAGCAATTGCTACTTCTGCATGGTGGATTTTTCCATATGACAGACTGACAATTTTATTTATTTATTTATTTAACCAGTTTTATATACCACCTTTTCCTTCAATCAAAGTGGTTTACATGTTGCTAAGTATGCGTTCGGGTTTGGTGGGGATAGGTGAGGAGAGGTTATTGGGTGGGCACTTGGGAAGGAAATTTGTGGCCTGTGAGGGTGCCATGATTTGCTTGGTTGCGAATGTACTCATATGTAGGTTTGTAGATTCTGGGAGGGTCCATAGTTTTGTATAAATAGTGTGGTTTTGAGCATAGTTTTGAAGTCCTTTATGTCACTCATGGATCTCATGCTGTCAGGCAGGGTATTCTACAATTCTGGTGCGTAGAGGGATGGTGCCCTTCTGGATGTTGTGTGAGTAGTCCTTTGGTATTCAGGTGGGGTGGCTATCTTGTTATCCATGCTACTTTTCAGTGCTCTTGTGTTGGTGCGTCTGATTATTAGGTTCTGTAGGACATTCGCTGACATGTTGTTGAGGATTTTGAAAATGTTAGAGTTGCTTTGAATCTTGTGCAAGCTAGTATAGGAAGCCAGTGGAGGTTCTGGAGTACTGGAGTGATGTGTTCATTTCTTGGTGTGTTCGTGATGATTCTAGCTGCTGTATTCTGCACCAGTTGAAGGGGGTGCGTGGTTTGTTTGGGGAGACCGATATATAATGGGTTACCATAGTCTAGGATGGGTGTGATGAGTGCCTGACAAACTGTTCTGAAGTGGTCTTGGATTAGGATTGGTTTGAATCTTCTTATGATTTTTAGTTTGTAGTATGTCTTTGCCGCGTTTTTTTTGATATGCGAGAGGAGGTTTAGTTTGCTGTCCAGGGTGATTCCGAGGTATTTCACCTCGTCTTTTACCTTGATGGCTTTGTCTCTGATGCTAATTGTAGGTGGTGGGTTGAAGTGGGTTCCTCTTGTTACGAACATGGCTTCCATTTTGCTATAGTTTAGCGATAGGTTGTTGTTTGTGAGCCACATGATTATTTCATCTAGGCAGTTAGTTTTTGGGGTGAGGTCCAGTGTTTGTATGTTTATTGGTGTGTATACCATGATATCATCCGCATAGATGTGGTAGCGCATCCCGTGACTTTTGAGTATGTTGCAGATTGGTTGAATATACAGGTTGAAGAGGATAGATGATAGTGCAGATCCCTGGGGCACGCCCTGTAGCATGTCAAAGCGTGCTGATATCTTGTCGCCACATTTCACCTGTTGTGTTCGGTTGGTGAGGTAGAATTCAAACCATTTTATTGTGTTGTTGCATAGGCCAATATCATACAGTCGTTGGATCATTTTGTTGTGGGAGACTGAGTCGAAGGCAGCAGATAGGTCCATAAAAACTAGGAGAAATCCTTTTTTTGTATTGTCTACTCCCCTTATGAGGTTGTCCATTAAGGAGGTTAGCAGAGTTGAATCCATGTTGGTGTATGTCTGTAGGTGCGTTCAGGTCAATTTGCTCCTTCTGTCATGTATCGGAGCATTCCTTCATTCATTGCCCCGGTGCCACACTGCCCAGAGCTCCCTGTACACACTCCTCTGCAGAGAAAGCAGCTGTCTTCAGAAGAAAGCAGCAATTCACAAAACAAAGAAGACGTTGCAGATCTAGATTACAATATCAGAGAGAAACCCTTACAACCCAAACAAAAATGACATCAACGAATTGGTCAGAGATCTTGGTCGCACCAAGTCCAGTGCCAAGCTTTTGACTTCCAGGTTCAAGCAGTGGAACTTGTTGGATGAAAGTGTGCAAGTCACAGGTCAAAGGAGACGTCACCACATTTTTTCTAGCTTCTTCATTAGTCAAGTTGGGCTCTGCTTTTGCCACAATGTGACCGGTCTGTTCGACACTATCGGAATTGCAAGTAACCTGAAAGAATGGTGCCTGTTTATTGACAGCTCTTCCAGGAGCCTCAAAGCTGTGCTGCTACATAATGGGAACAAGTATCCGTCTGTTCTCCTAGCTCAGTGAGCCTCAAAGAAGATTACAACAGTGTCAAGGCCTTGCTAGAAGCCTTGAAGTATGCTGAGTATGACTGGGAGGTTATCGGAGACCTTAAAATGGTGGCATTTCTGATGTGTCTCCAAAGCAGTTTTACCAAGTTTCCCTGCTCTCTTTGCCTTTGGGACAGCAGGGACATCACAGCACACTACCACAGATGGGACTGGCCACAGAGAACTGAATTTTCTGTTGGGACAAAGAACATGAAGTGGGAGCCGCTGGTGGAACCACAGAAGGTGCTGATGCCACCACTGCACATAAATTGGGCCTTATGAAACAATTTGTCACAGCTCTAGAGAAAGAGTCAACAGCCTTCAAGTATCTTCAAGACTTCTTCCCTAAACTGTCTGAGGCAAAGGTCAAAGCTGGTGTCTTTGTTGGATCACAAATAAAAAAGATTCTTGAGTGCATTTCCCACGCTGCTTACTAAGAAGGAGAAAGTGGCTTGGAACAGTTTTGTTGCAGTGCTTTGTGGCTTTTTGAGAAATCACAAGGCCAAAAACTATGTAGAGCTGGTTGAGACTGGTTAAGAGTTACAGCAAAATGTGCTGCAGGATGTCTCTCAAAGTCCATATTCTTGATGCTCATCTTGATAAATTCAAGGAGAGCATGGGAGCGTACTCAGAGGAGCAAGGCAAACGTTTCCACCAGGATATACTGGCATTTGTACGCCGCTACCAAGGACAGTGTAACGAGAAGACGATGGGAGACTACATCTGGGGCCTTATTCGTAAAAAGTGATTTACGATATAATCATAAATGTAGAAAATCTACTTACTTCTAAATGTTTTATGGTCTTTCTTGAATAACTTAAATAAAAGTGAATATTATATATTGTGTATCTTTATTTTATGTGAACAAAAAGTCACAAATAAGCCTGTTTTAACAATGGGAATACGTAAATTTCACAAATATCAATCTCCTGTTCACAAAAGCAAAGTTTCATTAGAATAATAACGATTTTCCATACTTTTAAGTTATAAGCAATTAAGAAATAACACTCACTACCCAGAAACAAAAATTGTGTTACACAGTGTAATCTGCCCCTGATGCAAGATTTAGGGGTATGTTTACTAAACCGTCCTAATGTTACTGGCGCTAGTTGCAGCGTTAACGTGAAGAATTCCATATAAGGAAGCGGGTGTTCTGGCGTCAAGGCAACAATTGCAGTTTGGAATTTTTCTATCTATTCTTGCTGGTTTAGCAGTTAATAGAGCGGGCTTAATGCTGTGACTAAACTGTACATTTTCTTGACACATTCTTACAGCAGGAAAAAGAGGAACATCCTTAATTTGTACATATTTTGCCAGAGTTCAACTGACAGAGGAAGAAAGACCTCAGCTTAGTGGAAATCTCCACTTGCAAGATCAAACGAAAATATAGCTATGGTTTGACTGACATATGTCCTTTACACATGTTCCCTTAGTGAGGAGAATCCAGAGTTGCTAAGACCCAGGCCCCTGTCCAGTGGCCCCCGACACCATCAGCAGGCACTTACTTGTGCCTGGGGCAAGTGTAAAAGACAGCGACTATATTTTTTGTTCCAGACATGGTTCCCCTTTTGGCCTTGGGCAAGTCACTTAACCTTCCATTGTCTCAGGCACAGATTCATATTGTAAGTCCTCAGGGGGCAGGGAAATAACTACTGCACCTGAATGTAGCTCACCTTGAACCTCTACTGGAAATTGGCGTGAGCTAAATACTTAAATAAATGAAAATATGTCAGCATTATGGGCACTGCCTATACTACTCTTCATCTCCACCACTCTCCCTGGCTAGGTAGACACGATGATTCCCATGTCTATAAAAAGAAGTTCTAAAATGACATTGAGGTGTGTATTTCAATCTACGTGTCGTAATGCTGCTTTTTGGACATGGAAGTGCTTGTATAATAATCCCCAACAGTTTGCATTACATGCAGATGAGCAGCTACCACAGCAAGGCATTTGGTGAACACTTTGGGCTAGCCAATTGTTTTGAGTCAGAAGTGGTAATATCAGGCAGGTGAAATCATTTTTAACTTCTCTTTTTTGATAAGAACATAAGATATGCCATACTGGGTCAGACCAAGGTCCATCAAGCCCAGTATCCTGTTTTCAACAGTGGCCAATCTAGGTCATACGTACCTAGCAGTTTCCCCAAAAGACACAGGTTCCGCAATGCTTGTACTGGGTCAAGCATTGATATCCTGGGTCCCTTCTTAATAATGGTTTATGGACCTTTCCTCCAGGAACTTGTCCAAACCTTTTTTAAACCCAGCTACACTAACAGCCTTTACTACATCCTCAGGTAACAAATTCCAGAGTTTGATTCCATGTTGAGTGAAAAAATATTTTTTTATTAGTCTTAAATAGTTTACCCTGTAGCTTCATTGCATGTCCCCTAGTCTTTCTATATTCTGATAACGTAAACAATCGATCTACGTTTACCCGTTCCACTCCGTTCATTAATTTATAGACTTCTATCATATCTCCCTCAGCCGTCTCTTTTCCAGGTTAAAGAGCCCTAACCTTTTTTGATGAAGATGTGGAGATTTCAGAGATCGAGAATTGGTCTCAGAGTGCCTGATTTCTTGGGGTTCAGAGTATCACATATTGTTTGTTCTGATATACTACCCTTTGTAGGAGACATACCGAGCAGTTCACAAATAGGAACAAATTGTACAAAAAGGAACAAACAGGAAACAGGAGAAGGAAGGGTAAGGTCACAAAAATGTCACAACGTCAGCCCTCCGGGGCCAACCCAACATCAAAGGCCTGCTCAAACAAGTGGGTTTTTAAAAGGAGCTTAAATTTATTAAAGGAAAGTTCACGATAGATACGAGAGGGTAGACAGTTCCATAAGGGGGAGCAGCAAATAAAAAGGCAGCACACCTGGTAGTTTCACATTTGTCTAGAGGGAGGGGAGAATAACCAATCTGCTTTCATGGTCAGAATGTAAGTAACATGGGGGTGTATGCAAAATAATAACGCGTGAGAGATACTGAGGAGCATTACTGCAAAGTGTCTTATGTATCAAAGTGAGGATCTTATATTGAAGGCACTGGAGCAATGGGAGCCAATGATGCTGAATGAAAAGTGGAGTTTTGCGATCAAATTTCTTAGCTGGTGCTAAAGCCCAGATGGCTGTATTTTGAATGCATTGAAGTCTCTAACTGGTAACTGAGTAAACCGGCATAAATCACATTACAATAGTTGAGCCAGGCTATCACGGTGCTAAGAAGGATTGATACTTGTACAGCGGGATCCAGAAGAGAGTATAATGTCTGAAACTGTCAGAGAGCATGGAAAGCGGATATAGAAAGGTGGCCAATTTGCACACTGAAAGAGAGTTCAGAGTCAATGTATATGCCAAGGTATTTGAAACAAGATTGCAATGTAATGGGAGTGGAGCCAAGAGATGGGGCTATAGATGGAATTATTCTAGAGCCAGTTATCCAGGTAGCTGTAGTTTTTAGGGGATTGAGCTTAGGAGCATTTGCATGGAGCTAGGAGGATATTTTCTCTAGATCACTGTTAATATAAGAAAGATCAGGATTTGAGCAGTCAAGTCTGTGCAATGAGAAGGATGCCATTAGCGTACATATAAAATGAGATACCAATTGATTGAATGAGATTTGTCAAAGGTCTGAGTAAGATATTGAACAATAATGACGATAAAGCTGAACCCTGAGGGACCCCACAGAGGAGGAAATAAGGAGCAGATGTAGGGTGGTGAGAACTATCGGAGAGAAAGGAGGAAAACCAAGCAAGAACATTGCCACGGAGGCTCATATTATACAGTTGGGAAAGAAGAAGATTATCACCCACCGGGTCAAAGGCTGCTGTAAGGTCAAGGGAAATGGTCAATACAAACTTATCCTGGTCAAGAGTACAATGAAGATCATTAAGGACTGCGTTAACTATGGTTTCTGAACTGTGGTGAGCATTAAAGCCTCATTGGTGAGGATATGAAGCGAGAGAATGTTCCAGATAAGAACATAAGTTACGCCATACTGGGTCAGACCAAGGTCCATCAAGCTCAGTATCCTGTTTCCAACAGTGGCCAATCTAGGTCATAAGTACCTAGCAGTTTCCCCAAAAGACACCGGTTCCTCAATGCTTGTATTGGGTCAAGCAGTGATATCCTGAGTCCCTTTTAATAATGGTTTATGGATCTTTCCTCTAGGAACTTGTCCACACCTTTTTTAAACCCGGCTACACTAATAGCTTTTACTACATCCTCCGATAACAAATTCCAGAGTTTGATTACACGTTGAGTGAAAAAATATTTTCTCTTATTAGTCTTAAATAGTTTACCCTGTAGCTTCATTGCCTGTCCCCTAGTCTTTCTATATTCTGATGATGTAAACAATCAATCTACGTTTACCCGTTCCACTCCATTCATTAATTTATAGACCTCTATCATATCTCCCCTCAGCCGTCTCTTTTCCAGGTTGAAGAGCCCTAACCTGTTTAGCCTTCTTCATAGGGGTATCCTTCCATCCCCTTTACCATTTTGGTGGCTCTTCTCTGTACCTTTTCTAATAATGCTATATCCTTTTTAAGATACGGTGACCAGAATTGTATACAATACTCAAGGTGCGGTCGCAACATGCAACGATACAAAGGCATTATAATATCTTTTGTTTTATTTTCCATTCCTTTCCTTATTTATTTTATTTATTTATTTATTTAACTATTTCTTTTATACCGCCCCTTCCAGAGATCAAGTGCGGTTTACATATAACAAGTTAACAGTCATGTACACAGTTTGTATACATTTTACATAGAACATAGAACAATAGAAATCAACTATTTACATTAAACAGTAAATATAACATTTATAGGTATTATTCCTTATGATACCTAGCATTCTATTTGCTCTCTTGGCCGCCGCTGCACACTGGGCCGAGGGTTTTAACGTGTTATCCACAATGACGCCTAAATCTTTTTCCTGGGTGGTGGTTCCTAATGTGTAAGCTTGCATCGTGTAACCATAGTTTGGGTTTTTCTTTCCTAGGTGCATAACTTTGCACTTGTCCACATTAAATTTCATCTGCCATTTCGATGTCCAGTCTTCCAATTTATCAAGATCCTCTTGCAATTTTCCACAATCCTCATGGGTTTGAACAACTTTAAATAGTTTTGTGTCATCTGTAAATTTGCTAACCTCACTCTTTATTCCCTTTTCCAGGCCATTTATGAATATGGCAAAAAGCAGCGGACCCAGCACAGATCCCTAGGGTACTCCATTATTCACCTTTTTCCATTGGGAAAATTGGCCATTTAGCCCTATCCTCTGCTTTCTATCTTTTAACCAGTTCCTGATCTACAATAGTACACTGCCTCCTATCCCATGACTCTTTAGTTTTGCCAAAAGTCTCTGATGACGGACCTTGTCAAAGGCTTTCTGAAAGTCTAAATACACTATATCAACTAACTCACCTTTGTCTGCTTGTTTATTCACACCTTCAAAAAAATATAACAGATTAGTAAGACAAGATCTTCCTTGTCTAAAGCCATGTTGGCTGGCTCCCATTAAGCCATGACTATCTACATGTTCAGTAATTTTGTTCTTTTGATGGTTTCTACCATTTTTCCCAGTACTGACATCAGGCTCACCAGTCTGTAGTTTCCCAGATCACCCCTGGAACCCTTTTTAAAAATTGGCGTTACATTTACAATCCTCCAATCTTCAGATGTTTTAGTTAGTTCACAGATTACTACTAGCAGGTCTGAAATCTCATATTTCAGTTCTTTCAACACCCTTGGATGTATACCATCCGGTCCAGGTGATTTGTGTCACGTGCACCACCTTGGCAGAGTAATAGACCAAGGTAGGTTGGACACAAAAATATATAAGGTTGAGTTTGGCAAGTGTTTCACAGGGCCCAGGGACGTTTAGCCTGGTAGCCTCCTTGTTACCAAATCTCAAAGAACACAAAGGGTCAGAGTGGAGGGAAAACAAAGGCATTTATTTACCCTTCTTGCAAAGGTTCAAATGGTTGGGCAATAACATCAACACAAGTGTCCTTACTTCAGGTTAGAAGAAAAAGTAAAACATGAGTTTAAAGCAAAACTGTTATCTTCCCAGAGTGGTGTACAAAAACAAACATTTTCTATTCCACAAGTTATAGCTTATACGCTAGGCAAGGACTCCAGGCTTCCTGTCATGAAGTAATTACAGTCCATTTCTGTATCTGAAAGTTCTTTAGCAAATTCCACTTGCATCGGTTCCAATTCGGAAGCCTCTGAAACTGAGTCAGTAGTTTCTGGCAAATTGTAGTCAGGCTTCTTATATAACTTTTGTATGACCTCCCAATGCTCAGGATTAAGCGTAGGGCGTCGGTCCTGTGCTCTCCCATACTGAGAACACTCTTCCTTCTGCAAGGATTTTACATTAGCTTCATGCAAACCTTTCTCATTAAAAAGTCTCTTATTTGATAAACGTTTCTTGTATGTTGTGTCATAGGCAGTTTTATATGGACAGTATTCCTCTGCTCCCTGTCCTCCCCATATACCAGCAGTCTGAAACCCGCTTCGAGTAAAATAAGAGTTACCTTTTATCTTTGGCTTTTCTACTCCAGGTGAGGGTTGAGGCCTGCCTCGGCTGGGCTTCTGACTTGCCTGAGCAATAGGCCTTAGGTTCTCCAGCCATCCTTCAGTTGGCTTTATACTGCAGTCACAGCAATGCCTTCGCCTCTCCGGATGAAGAGCACTCACTCTTGATGGAGCTGTCTCTCCTTCCCTTCGGTTGCTCCTCTCTTCATGCCACAGCGGCTGCTACTGCCTTCTGCCAAACTCCTGTCCAAGGGCTACTGCTTCAGCCCTTCCTTTCCCAGAACTGGCCTTCTTCCTGCACCTCTCTTCCTTGAAGAGCACACCTTCTCCTCTCTCCTTATCTCTGAGGAGAACCCTTTCTCCTGGATCTGTCCGTTCTGTCCGTCCTTCCGATTCTGCCTCTTCTGCTGGTCCTGCCTCTTCTCCTGGTCCTGCCTCTTCTGCTGGTCCTGCCTCTTCTGCTCTCCAGTCTTCCAGACTCTCTTTAAGAGGTACTCCTCTCTTCCTCGATTGGAGGCTGGCTGGCATTACCTCACGACCTATGGGGCGTGGTTCCTCAGTCTCTCGGAGGTCCCTCTTGCTCCTTCTATCTGGTTCCTCGAAATATTGCAGCTTGTGCCCGACTTTTTCTGTGTTTAAAACATTTTCTTCTATTCCCAGAGGGTCTGCTGCGTGACATTTGCTACTCTTCAGTTTATCAAATAGTTGTAATACCTCTTCCTGGTATATCGATATTTCTTTCAATTCTTCTGCAGTATCACCTTTAAATACCACTTCAGTCATGGGTAACATCCCTGGAGGAGGAACACAGAAGGAGCTGGGCCCTCGCAAAGGAGAACAAGATAAACACAAAATTAACCCCAACACGTTTCAGCAGCACTCCTTCTTCAGGGGGTACTCTTCTTAAAAATAAACATACATAATTATGCACAATAAAATTACATATAAAATAAAGTATAAAATATTAAAATTGAAACATGAATAAGAAAATAAATGAATTGAATAGGTAAGTGGATAAAACATTAATATAACTTATATTCATAACAGAATAAGTAATAAATAAGAAATGAATAGCAAATAGTAATTAATACTAATAAAACTGATAAGAAACAATAACAAAATACAATAAAAATCAATGATAATAAATAAATATATTAAATAATAAAACATAAAAAACAATGTGAGGCACGTATAGATGATTATTTTAAAAAAAATCATTATATTTGAAACTCACAATAAATCTAAAAAGAGACGAGGAAGATATATTCACAAAAGGCACCAGATGTTTGTTTTAGTCTTTAAAAAGACTCCAATCTGCCTGTGCTTGAGAGCTAAAAATGTGCAAAACATAGTAATGTAAGGTAAATGTATCTCAGAGTCAGAGAGGAACAAAATAAACAGAAGGTTATAAAATAAAGGAGGGGAACATGGTGTGCATATTCCTGTAAAAAACAAACCTAGGGGTATGTTTACTAAACCGCTTTAACGTCGCAGCGGTGGTATTATCATGCGATAATGCGGCGGCAGCGGTGGCATTAAGGCACACTAAGGGGTATGTTTACTAAATAGCACTAATGTCGCAGCTGCGATGTTATCGCGTGATATGTGACGTTATCGCGTGATAATGGCGCATTACTGTGTGGGAACGTCACGTATCGCGTGATAACGTCTGCTGCGGCGGTAAGGTGCGCCGAGGTTGGAGCAAGGCCCCCCCCAGAGGGCGGAGGAAGTCTTCCCAGGGGCGGAGAGAAGGGGTCAATGGGTGGAGAGTGGGCGTGGAGTGGCTCCTTGCACACTAACGCCGTGAAATAAAGCTCAGAAAATTAGCGCCAGTGAAAACCTGGCACTAGGCACATTTGCAGGTCAGGGAAACCATTTCAGTCAGCAATGTACAGCAAAGGCAGGGAAACCCAAAAACGTAATAGTAGTGATACATGTGCAGGAGCCAAAAAAGCAAAGAAACAGATAAAATGACCAGAACTGCATTTGAAATCCCAATAACCAAGCTGGCCAATAGTGATATTAATGAGAAACATAAAGCAACACTACCGACAAAGCATAAAAAAGAAGATATCATGTTTGGAAGGGTCTAGTCTCAGTCCCCCTACAAAGTGAATGATCCCACATTGAAATACCGCTGATGTTTGTTGTTTATATTGGGCAGGTTTGTTATGGCGTGCACATGTGCAGCAACAGCAGAGTGGGTACGTAGGACAGGGAAATTGTACTGATGCTGGAAATGGGATAGATAGGGCTGCAGGTGGCACATGCTGTGGTCCCGCTGGGGCACATTGTGGACTAGCAGATGCCTAGGTGACACATAGGAATGCCGAAACTGTAAAGCAGCAAGACAGCAACTGACAAGGGTCCAACATGGGCACGAGTGTGCTCCCCACAGTGTCCCAGGGGATATTACCCAGCAGGTACCCCCAAGGGCACAGAACATTGGCAGGCGGTGCTGGGGGGAAGCGCGCATGTCCATGTAGGCACCCCCACCCGAGAACCCACACCACAGGCATCTGCCTACCGGCACACTGGCTGGCCTGGGACTGCGCACCACCAGCACCACCAGCATAAGGGCATGTCAGCTGTGACGCGCCTCCTACTGGCTAGGCGGAGGCGTAGGAGTAGTGGGCGTACCTCTTAATGTCCCTTTTCTGTTAGTTGGATTCCCAGAGCCAAGGCTGCTGGGTAGTGTAGTTGTGTAATAAAGAATAGCCGGGGTTTTCAAGGCAAACAGGAAATTTTTTTTTTTCTTCTTAGCCAATGAACTTTTCTTTTCAGCAGTTCATAATTACAACAACATAAATTGGATGCTTCTCTGTTGAAAAAGGAAACAAAAACTTCATAGAAAACTGTTATAGCAAACACAGCAGCACTGTTTCTCAGCTTGTTTAACACAGCAGTAAATCTTTTCCTTCATTAAAGATTTTAGCTTTAGGTTCCTGGCTTGGTTCAGCACAAACCTCTACTTCAGCTGAGCTCTGTACAGCACTTCACTTCTTTTCTACAAGTTGCTAAACATTTGCTTCCAGGCTGCAAGCATTCAAATCAGTCCTTTGAATCCTCCTGGCTAGCACAAGAACGTTAGCACTTCATTTGCATAATTCTCCAGCAGGTTAAGCACTTAGATAATCTTCTTGGGTTTTCTATAACTTTAAAACCTTAGAGCTTTCTCACTTCTGGAACACACAGAATGAGCAGTCCATTCCGAAACTGAGGAAACATTATCTGAAGCACATTCATCTACTTGCATGCCCTCATCATCTAAGTCAACTGGCACCTGGCTGGACTCAGCGTCTGGAACTGCAGGTTTTAGTTTCTGCAACAACTTTAAAACCTTTCCCCACTGGGATTCCTCTCTACGCTGAGGGACACTGGAAGGCTTGAGGAGATCCTTATCCTTTATCAAACTTTGTAAGGTTTCCAATGTGCTCACCTTTCTTCTAGCACCCAGTCTCTTCCCAGACTTTGCTGAAGAGGACACACTTCTTACCGGCTCTCCTAAGGACACTCCCGTACGTTGCTCATAACCAGCATTTTCCACAGGGCAAACTCTCCCGTCCTCCAAGCCAGCTGTAACCCTCCTACAAGCTGAGCTACCTTCAGAACTAGAGCTTCCTGAATGCTGCGTGCAATAGGGATTCCTCCTGAGACAGCTGCTGGAACACCTTCCTCTCACAGGGTTCCTCCTGGTTTCCTTACTTCCTGCTTCCTTGCAAGAGTCTCCTCTCTTGGACACACCTTCCCTGGTGATCACTCCTTCCCTCGTGTTCTCCTCCCTCTTTCCTGCTTCCCTGAGCTTATATGAGTGTGAATGCCCTATAGCCTCAAGCTCCACCCTTGGGTAATCCTTGACACCTCCCCTGGTTACCTTGGAGCTGGGGCGTGGCTCACTATCAACAGCTCTGTGAATGCAGTTTTTTTCTTTAGCTGGAGTTTTAACCCTAAAACTCCCTGAACTATTTCCCTGCTCAGAGGAAAGTGACTGTTTTTTCACCATTTTCTCAGGCTCTATTACAGTCTCGCCACCACAAAGCATGATGGCGGAGGGGTGTTGGTGGTGGAGGGGGCAGTGGCAGACCACGGCCAAGCCCCGTTTAGACGTGTGCCATGCACTGCAACAGACAAGATCTGTCTGACGTACAGTCATGGTATTCCCAGGGAATGTTCTGCCTCTGTGGCAACAGTGTGGTGCAGTACACACAACCAGTGTGCTCAGGGGCAGACGGTCACAGGTTCAAGTCCCAGCTGTGGCCCCCTGCAAACCATGTCCCCATATTTTATGCAGTAGTAAACCGTGGTAATAAAGACAGAACCTTTCTTGCAGAGAAATGAAACATGCCATAAACGCCTATATGTCACCCTACAGAGCACAGACACCATAAACATGTGCAATCCCTAGAGCAGAGTGTCCCACCTGCAGTCCTGGAGGGCCAAACACCATTCAGGTTGTCAGGATGTCCCTAATAAATATGCATGAGATGTATTTACATGCACCACCCCCATTGTATGCACATGTATCCATGCATATTCAGTAGGGACAGCATGAAGACCTGAACCGTGTTTGGCCCACCCGGACCAGAGTTGGGAACCTCTGCCCTAGAGCAGCGGCACAAACACCCACACCCACAGGCTCCACTATCCAACGCTTCATGCAGAGTCAGGCCATTGGGCCCTGCGCAGACTAGCATCTCCCAATACTAGCAACTGCATACCTCAGCAATGCCGCTCTAAACTTGGGAACACATTCCACATATATCAAAATGTCGCCATGATCAATGCCAGATAACACATCCTATGTTAAACACAATTTGTTGACAGAGATTCATCATAGCAACCTTTCTGATATCTATGGAGTGTGGTTCAGTGTATGCTCCAGACAGTGTTTACCACCACGGGGAGTGACCCCAACAGTATTGCGTACCATAGCAATGCCTGCACTGTGCCCAGGACTGGTGTGGCGGCCAGGGCTGCAAACCACCTTTATCCTTGCACAATGCTGAAATAGGTGTGGGAGTGTGTGTATGTCTACCCAGAGTGTTGTGGCTGCCTACACCTTACTGAGCCCACAATGTTTGCACTGTTTCCAGTGTTAGCCTGCCAATGTGCATAATGAGGAGCAATGTACCGTGGGTATGGCCCAGACAGGACAGCCTGGGCAGGATTTATCTGCACAGGGCATAGGGCAATGGCTGGGACATTGTAGTGCCTGACCACCACCTGCAAGGACAGGGTGGTCACAGCATGTCATGCTGGGAGGTCACTCTCACCTTGACTGAGCAGTGACCATGGCATTGCTAGGTTACCCCATAGTGCCATGCAGTATGTCTTTCAGGTGATATTTATGGGTTCCCTGTTCTGGGGTCCAATCACTGATATACCTGCTTGGTGTGTATTCTCACATCTCATTTTGGGTGCACACAGTTCCTCCAGGAACATGCACTATGTACTAGCTAGCAGACCATCTGCAGTTAGCGTGTGTATGGCTGGTGCACCTTGCAGGGTGAAGACTGACATTGCCCACATGCTGGTCAATGTCAGATGGTGGTGGGGGGCGTCTGCGTGTATACAGGCCCACTGCCTGTCTGCCAGTGCCCTGTGTGATACAAACAGATCTGCATTCAGTGCTTTGGAGGGCGCCCTCTCCCCCTGCAGGACTGGGGTAGCTGATCCCACAGCCCTTCATCATGTCACTGCACTGCTGCCATTGCAAAGATGTAGAGTGTGGGGCTGTTGGAGGCAGATCCTGTCCCCCCCCCCACCCTGGCCCCAAGAGGGCAGGTCTGTAGGTGCTGCCCCCTAATCCACATGTGGGTCCAGACACCCCCTACCCTATAGGGCGCAATAAGTGATGGCAATGAGGTGAGGGTGTTTCTGCTGGCAGCACAGATTGTAGAGATGTGTCACACTGTTACATGCAGCAAAAGAGATTACCTCAGACAGCCATAGCAGATGAGACCCCTGAGGGATTGAACCCATGAGCTCTGGCTTGTTGGTCATTGTATTAACCTGTAGGCTACAGCTCTATAGCACTGCCATGAAGTTAAGGTTACTGCGCGTAAACAGCCAACGCGCCCCCCTATTGTGCGATACACAGTGCATGCTACATGGATGCCGGCATACCAACCTCCCTATATGGCATTGCTCACATCATGGCTGGGGGTTTTGCCGCTAACATTAGGACGGTGCACACATACCCCATAGCAAATAGCAGTGTGTCCCCCAAAACAAAACCATCACCGCAGCTGGGAAACCTAAGGTACCCTGTAAAGTGCCATAGCTGTGGGTCTACCCCATCCTGGTAAGCACAGCTTACATTTACTGGGTTGACCTGCAGTTGCTCTGTAGTCAGCCTGTGCTATGAGAAGAGGCATAGCACACTGGTTAATATGATGCCCTCAGAGTCACTGCTCATGGGTTCAAATACCCACTGCACCAGCAGTAAGATGAGTGTTAGTAACAGTCAGACATATCCTCACAAACAGTGACACAAGCCAAATACACTTTAACCTTTGTCCCGTGCCCCAAAGGAGAGGCCTGCTGTGGTGTTGCATCTCCGAAAGCCCGGCAGAAGGTGCCCACAGCTGAGGCACAGCAGATGCAGCCCAGGCCAAATGGCATAAGTAGTGCGATGCTGTAAACCAAAGCCAGCTACCGTAGCCGCCAATCTCGGTATCCAACGTGTAGTAATGCAGCCCCAGAGATACTTTTCCATGTGGCATCCATGACACGCGCACATCGCGTGCGCGGCGTAGTAGTGCGCGGTACGGCATATGCACGATACTGCCAATGCACAGCATGCGTTACCAACACATGGGCTTCCCTCAAAATGGCAACGCGATCCCGCAAGCAAGCCTTTAGCCGCCACGACCTACGACAGCTGGCAGCCCTAATATGCACCAAGCAGCCGCGCCTCTTCCCAGGCGCCTCAAAACGCCAGAATCTGGAACGCATATGGAGGGCGTGGGTGTGCATCACAAGGCGCTTTAACCGTGCAGCAGACTACCCATGTGAGGCAAGTGTATGGGGACAGGTCACTAAATGGAAGGTGTGTAACACAATATCCAGCAATCAAAACACATAAGATATGCACCACATGTGTGAGACACGTGTATGTGGGCAAATCTCTGATCAAGCTATCTGTGTATGTTGCTGTGTGCACGTATGCCAATACCCAGGAGGCATAGACATGAAAGCAGAGGTGCAGAGGGTAGCGCGCTGTGATGTAAGCTGCTCCTGTTGCAGTGCACACCTCTGCCCAACCCCAAGGAGTTGCAGCCCCCATGACAGAGCTATATTAGGCATCCCTGTGACATGGTGGCTGATGCTATGACACATTACCAGCTATGGCCAATCTCCAGGAGAGATCTGACCTGATCACAGAGGCCAAGTAGTCATCATAGTGCACTGGTAGCTGCTGCAGTTGGAGTACCACAGACCTGCCCCATCCCCAGGAAGCATCAGATCTGATGACAGAGGTCCAGCAGTCATCCTGGTGGTGTGTTAGTTGGTGCTGCTGATTTGTGGAACATCAACGTTGGCCCCAAACGCTCGCAGACCTGCGCATAGGGGTGTATCAAACATCCTGGTGTTATGGATGTTGTTGTTGTTGCAGGTTCCCAGCTCTGCCCCAACCCCAGGAGGCATCAGACCAGCAGACACAGGTCTCTTCTACATCCTGGTATTATGGTGGGTGCTGTTGTTGCAGGTTCCCAGCTCTGCCCTAACCCCAGGAGGCATCAGACCAGCTGACACAGGTCTACTCTACATCCTGGTGTTATGGTGGGTGCTGTTGTTGCAGGTTCCCTGCTCTGCCCTGACCCCAGGAGGCCTCAGACCAGCGGACACAGGTCTATTCTACATCCTGGTGTTATGGTGGTTGTTTGTGCTTCAGGTTCCCAGCTCTGCCCTAACCCCAGGAGGCATCAGACCAGCTGACACAGGTCTATTCTACATCCTGGTGTCATGTGGGTGCTGTTGTTGCAGGTTCCCAGCTCTGCCCTAACCCCAGGAGGCATCAGACCAGCTGACACAGGTCTATTTTACATCCTGGTGTCATGGTGGGTGCTGTTGTTGCAGGTTCCCAGCTCTGCCCTAAACCCAGGAGGCCTCAGACCAGGGGACACAGGTCTATTCTACATCATGGTGTTATGGTGGTTGTTTGTGCTTCAGGTTCCCAGCTCTGCCCTAACCCCAGGAGGCATCAGACCAGCTGACACAGGTCTATTCCACATCCTGGTGTTATGGTGGTTGTTTGTGTTTCAGGTTCCCAGCTCTGCCCTGACCCCAGGAGGCATCAGACCAGCTGACACTGGTCTATTCTGTATCCTGGTATTATGGTGGTTGTTTGTGTTTCAGGTTCCCAGCTCTGCCCTAACCCCAGGAGGCATCAGATCAGCTGACACAGGTCTATTCTACATCCTGGTGTTATGGTGGTTGTTTGTGCTTCAGGTTCCCAGCTCTGCCCTAACCCCAGGAGGCATCAGACCAACTGACATAGGTCTATTCTACATCCAGGTGTTATGGTGATTGTTTGTGTTGCAGGTCCCCAGTTCCGCCACATCCCCAGGAGGCAGCATACCAGATTCCAGTGGTCCAACAAGTAGCTGATGCTGGTGCAGGTACCCAGCCCCCCACACCCCCAGGTGTCTGAGCACGCACCACAGAGGCTGCATCAGCGTCCATGCGTCATGGTGATGGGTCCTGTTGATGTGGGACGGCCTGCCTAACACCGAGGTGTGTGCTGGACTGCTGAGTGTATGGCGTCACACCCCTTGTAGACCACAATTGCAATGCCCCACATGCTATGTTGCCCACATGTCATGCCAGGAGATGGCAAGGACATGGTATGGGGTGGCTGTGAGGTGGTACACAGGGCACGTAGGTGTCACAACACAAATGCCCAGCCTCACGCCCACACATGCAGGTGGCGCTGCCAACAGCAGGTATGGGACCTGCTGCCCATAGCAGGAGCGGCCACCATTGCACGCAGACATGTGTGTCATGCGGTTCGCCATGGGCAGGGATACAGAGCACTAATGTTTGCAAACATTGCTTATCCCCCCAGGTAGAGGACCTACAGAAGAAGGGCAGAGAGATGCGGCTACACTGCCCGGGGTACCTCTGCCACATGCAGCGGGAGGCAATGGCCATGGGTGACGGTGAGTGTCCCAGCCAGGGCCAGCCCGTCCATTGAGCAAGAATGTTTTTTGCACAGGGCCCCGCGTTTCAGGGGGCCCCGCGCAAAGAACATTCTGCTTTTTTTTAAAAAATTACATTTAAAAAAAAACCTGTCTCTGGCTGCTGCCGCTGCCGCGTCCGTCGCAGCAGCGGCAGAATGGAGTGTCCCGCGGGGCCCCTTCTCCTCGTTGAGCCCTCTGCAAGGGCTTTCAGATTCGCGAAGGGAGAGTGCTCCCTCGCGTCTCTGTAAAGCCCGCAGGGGCTAATGGGAAATTTCCCATCTGCCCCTTAGACGCGAGGGGCTGATGGGAAATTTCCCATTAGCCCCTGCGGGCTTTACAGAGACGCGAGGGAGCACTCTCCCTTCGCGAATCTGAAAGCCCTTGCAGAGGGCTCAACGAGGAGAGGGGGCCCCGCGGGACCCTCCATTCTGCCGCTGCTGCGACGGACGCGGCAGCGGCAGCGGCAGCAGCTAGAGCCAGGTTTTTTTTTTTAAATTTGCCGGAAGGGAAGGGAAGGGAAGGGAAGGGAAGGGGAGGGGGGTTAAGACTGGTAATGGGCTGGGGGGGCTGATGGAGGCTGTCTGGAAATGGGGTGATGGGGGGTTAGGACTGGAAATGTGCTGGGGGGGGGGTTAGGACTGGAAATGTGCTGGGGGTGTTAGGACTGGAAATGTGCTGGGGGGGGTTAGGACTGGAAAGGGGCTAGGGGGATTAAGACTGGTAATGGGCTGGGGATTGATGGAGGCTGACTGGAAATGGGGTGATGGGGGTTAGGACTGGAAATGTGCTGGGGGGGGGTAGGACTGGAAATGGGCTAGGGGGGTTAAGACTGGTACTGGGCTGGGGGTTGATGGAGGCTGTCTGGAAATGGGGTGATGGGGGTTAGGACTGGAAATGTGCGAGGGGGGAGGTTAGGACTGGAAATGTGCTGGGGGGGTTAGGACTGGAAATGTGCTGGGGGGGGGTTAGTACTGGAAAAGGGCTAGGGGGTGTTAGGACTGGAAATGGGCTAGGGGGGCATAGGACTGGTAATCGGCTGGGGGTGGTGGAGGGTGGGTGGAAATGTGGTGGGGGGGGTTATGACTGGAAATGGGCTAGGGGGGGTTAGGACTGGAAATGGGCTGGGGGGGTTAAGACTGTTAATGGGCTGGGGCTCATGGAGGCTGACTGGAAATGGGGTGGGGGGGGTTAGGACTGGAAATGGGCTGGGGGGGTGTTTAGGACTGGAAATGGGCTAGGGGGGGTTAAGACTGGTAATGGGCTGGGGGTTGATGGAGGCTGACTGGAAATGGGGTGATGGGGGGTTAGTACTGGAAATGGGCAGGGGGTGTGTATAAGACTGGAAATGGGCTGTGGGCTGATGGGGGCTGTCTGGAAATAGGGTGATGGGGGGTTAGGATTGCTAATGGGCTTTGGGGGGTTAGGACTGCTACTGGGCTCTGGGGGCGCTTGGACAGGAAATGGGCTGATGGGGAGGGGTTTGGACTGGAGGTGGGCTGATGTGGTTAGGACTGGTAATGGGCTGTGGGCTGATGGGGGGGGGTTAGGACTGGCAATGGGCTATGGGGGGGCTGACTGGAAATGGGCTGATGGGGTTAAGACTGGAAGTGGGCTGATGGGGGGTTAGGACTGGTAATGGGTTATAGGGGGGGGGCTTAAACTGAAAATGGGTTGATGGGGGGCTAGGACTGGTAATGGGTTGGGGGATTGCTATGACTGGAAATGGACTGAGTGGACGGGGAGGCTTGAACTGCAAATAGCTGATGGGGAGGGAGCTTGGAATGGAAATGGGCTGTGAGGGAAGGGAGCTAGGACTGAAAATGGGCTGATGGAGCAGCTAGGATAGGACTGGAAATGGGCTGTTGGGGGG
Source organism: Ichthyophis bannanicus (assembly GCA_033557465.1). Lineage (NCBI taxonomy): Eukaryota > Metazoa > Chordata > Amphibia > Gymnophiona > Ichthyophiidae > Ichthyophis > Ichthyophis bannanicus. The sequence continues at coordinate 680,846,771 of CM066033.1, forward strand.
GAGCTAAGATTGGAAATGGGCTGTGGTGGGGGCTTGAATTGAAATGGACTCATGGAGGGGCTAGAACTGGAAGTAGGCTCATGGGGGGGCTTGGACTGGAATTGGGCTGAGTGGAGGGGAGCTAGGATTTGACATGGGCTGATGGTGGGGCTAGGAAATGACTAGAAATGGGCTGATGGGGGGCTAGGATTGGAAATGAGCTGATGAAGGGACTCAGACTGAAAATGGATGGGGGAGCTAGGACTGGAAATGGGTTGATGGGGGGCTAGGACTGGAAATGGGCTGATGCAGGGACTAGAAGGGAATGGATGCTGGGTGAGACTGGAACTAGAAGGGAGCTGATGTTGGGGGAGGATTAGAATGGGATGGGGCTGGGAGAGTAAAATGGAGAGGGGAAAAATATTTTGTGTGGGAGGGATGAAAAATCTACAATTGGCCGGGTATTGGGAGAGTAAGTGGGGATTGAGGATGGAGGGGTAAAATTTGTGTGGATGAAATAAGAATGAGGAAAGAGCAAAAGGAGAAAGATTAGTATGTTAAAGCAGATGTAGAGAGAGGATGGAAAGAAAACTAGAAGAGAGAAGAAAGGACAAATGGACAGCAGACGATGGAGAGTTAGCAGAAAACATGAAGAAACCAGAAGAAAGTGGCTGGAGCAATTGCAACTGAAAAAAAATGCACAAAAGGTAGAAAGATATCTCTTTATTTTGAATTTATTAACTGGAATATGAAAGCTCTGGGAAATGTGCATCATTAACGTCTGCGCTTTGTTTGGTACAAGAGGAAATTGATTTATAGTTTTATTTCTACAGTGTTGTTGTACATTCCAAGTTTGGCTTTTGGGGTTCCCAGTTTAATTATTGCCTTCCTGTTTCTAAATTGCGATTCCTTGTTTGGTGATGGTCTATGTTCTGCATGTGTAACTGAGCTGAGGTATTCTGTTTATGTAATTCCTATTTGACATTGCCACTTGTTCTCTTTCCCCAGTATTCTCTGAAATGTACTGGTTTAATATTTGCAGTGTTTCCTTTTGATAGGTAGGGTCTGGTGCTTTGTGAGTCCTGGTAATGCTGTCAGGATATAGCGGGTTTGCTATGGGTTCTAAATGGGCAGCGTTTGTAGTAGTTCCTAATGTGCCTGGCGGTTGGCACTGGATTATAGTAATGTAGAAATCTTTTAGTCTTTCTTTATCCATACACTCATTAAGAGACATGTTTACTAAAAGTTAGTGTATGGTAACATTATGCAAATATTTATGCAAATAAGGCCACTTATGCAAATGAGGCCCCGCACCGAGTCTCCGCACATGGCCCCGCACCCCCCTTGGGCCGCCCCTGGTCCCAGCCTATGCATTGTCAAACGTGATAAGGTGGAAAAACAATTTATTGAAATCTCAGACCTAGCAACCCGACACAGGCCGTGTTTCGGAGACCTTCATCAGGGGTAGTCTGAATAGGTACTACAAACATAAAGACAAACAATATTAAAAAACAATTTAAAAGTGAAAGAACAAAATAGGCATGGACATACATTAGGCTCTAACTTTAAAAATAAAAAATTAAAATTAATAATTACTACAATAATAGTAATAATGATATAGTTCATTGGTGGAAAATCTCTCATAATAAATAATTAGAAAATTAATATATAATTAAAATAATACTAATAATAATAATATAATAATAATAAAAATAATAATAAAACTCTAATGCTCGAAATGCGGTACTCAAATAAAATTAAACCATAGGAAATGATATAATAAAATAGACCACAATTCATAGAAACACAATAAAATACATCCTTATAGGAGGTGACAAGCACATAATTGTAATGTTAATACCTTCTTTGTAGAGACGATGATATGTAAGCCTCACAAGGAGGCACACAAACTCATTAGTAGAGGTAATGGCTTAAGCACTTGCATGTGATAAGAAACTAAAATAAAGAAGACACAGAGTAAAGCATATGTATCCTATTGGAGATAGTATAATCAGAACCTAAATAAAAATTGAAATTAGAGAATAGAATATGACTGAAACGCAGTAGGCATGGATGGGGGAGGAGGGCACGGCCAAGAAAGAAACAGATATTGTGTATTCATCTAACTGAAATAATATAGCCTAGTCTTTAACTTTTGTCAACAAATCACAGTAAAAAATAAATTGGTAAAATAGAAATAACAAGAAGATGTTCAGAATAGGGCCAAAGTTTCATCGTGGGGCCAACTGAACTAAATTCTTTCACATAACATCTAAAAAATAGTAAATTAAATCTAAAAAGATTCCTTTAAAAAAAGGAAAAAAACATAAACCTAAAATGGCTAGGGGAATCTTAGAGAACATGAGGAGGCAAACATCAAACATCTAAGGGATTCTAAAAACATGAGAAAGCAGAAAAAATGTGCAAAATAGAGGGGTGCTGCACTGTTAAATCTTGCTCAAACTTCTCATAGGCTAATGGGAATATTCAATAGTTTAAAAGGCAATGGAAACGGGTGTTATGTAAAACACTATTTATAACTCATTGCCCTTATTAAATGGAAGGTTTTTAAAAAAAAAAATATATATATGGGAATATTTGCACCCCGCTAGCAAAACAATTATCTCTTGCCGGTTTTACTAATATAATATCAGTCGCCACTTTAAACACATGTAAAAAATAATAATAAAAAATAAAAAATAAAAAAGAAGAATTAATAGGGGAATAATAAAAAGCATGAAGAAGCAAAAATCAAACTTCGATAGAACGTCAAATTGCTAAAAGAATCTCAAAACATGAAAAAGCGGAGAGATTGTGCAAAATGAAGGGGGGCTGCACTGTTACATCTTGCCTATAGTAGTGTTCGGTAATCTTAAAAGCAATAGAACAAGTGTTGTGTAGAACACTATTTCTAACTCATTGCCCTTATTAAACGATTGATCTTTAGAATATTTGCACATTGCTAGCATAACGTTTATCTCTTGCCGATTATACCAAAATTATACAAATCGCTATTTTAAACTCATATTGATTCGGGAGTTGTTGGAATGAAGATTGTCTCTCTTACCGTTTCAAATCGCTGACAGTAAACAATCTCACAGACGCAGGGAAATGAAATCCGTCCTTCAGAGTGTCAGCTCAGTTAATTATGAAAAAACGCCGACCCATGCGCATGACGCCCTGTTCATTTCTGCCTTCTCCACAGAGGCTGCAGATGCTGGGAAGGGGACCTCTGCAGGCACACAACCTGGTGGCAGGCCCCCCCATGACCACTGGAGGTCCTGAGGCGGAGGACATTCCTTCAGCGGTGGAGGACACCATGGATGTGGGGGAGGAAGACATGGAGGGTGGGGAGGGGTGGGAGGAGGGGATGGTGGAGGGTGCTGGGGAGGTGGAGTGGGAGGGTGAGGAAAGTGGCAGGGATAGTGAGGGGAGCGGCCAGGACAGAGAGGGTGGGTGGGGCACAGAGGGTGGGGAGGGGGATCCTGCCTGAGGGTGGTCACACACCACCACAGGGCACTGGGGGCCCCTGCCACCTGCCCCATGTGCATGGCCATGGTGTCAGGCCAGGTGTGGGCCCCCCACACATTTCCACGCACAGGGTCCTCGCAGATGCCACCTCCCAGACCACAGCCAATGGTGTGGATGTGGTGGCAAATGTGTGGGTCTTCTGTGTGTGGCGATGGTCACCGTTATGTGGACTCTGGGCGAATATGGCCATGCCATCAGGCAGCTGACAGCTGCTGTGCAGGGTATGGCTGAGGTGATACGCCGCCAGCATTACCATGGCATGTTCACGGCACACCCCCAGCCATACCGCCACGGCGGGCCCCCGGATGAGTGACCCACAGTTATAGCTGTGGCCATCGCCCAGTGACAACCCCAAAAGCAAACTGTGTCCCCCTGTAACATTGGAGATGGATGTCCATGCTGGGATAACGCCCAATGTGAAACAGTTTATAGAGTTGATCCGCCTGCGGGAGAGTGTTTCTGTGTTCCAAATGTTAATGTTTGTATGGCACCTACCAACACATACCCTTATTAAAACACTGTGTAGGCAGCCAAATTCTGCAATGGTCATGTGTCCTCTGTACATACATGCTGTAACGGTGAGTGTGCCACCTGTGTGCATGTCTCAGTGTGTATTTGTGATACATACATTGTCCCTGCCCCACAACAGGCTGTGTTGAGCGCCATTTGCGCTGACGGACGTATCCCCTGCTGACACCATGATGTAAAAATGTGCTGCACCATCCACCAGACATGGTCACAGGCACATTGTCACAGATAGTCAGTCTGTAGCAGGGGTGCAGCATATGATAGGACAGTGAGGAGGTGCGGGTGTGGTACCCATGATGCAACGTATATGTGATGTATGCGGGGACCCATGTGTCAGTCAGTGCATTAGTCGGTGGGACACACTAAGATGGGGTTTGGTGAGGTGAAGGAGCAGCGGCGCACTACAAGTGCTGGAGGGGGGTAAACAACTGACAGTAGCTAGGTATATCTGTACATCGTGTCTGCCCACCAAGCATGTGCATTTAGTATGCCACCATGTCCCTGGTGTGTGTCCGACAGACGGGTCACCCATGTAAATAGCCTGATGTGGATGATATGCGGGGACAGAGGGAAGACATACCCCACAATGTGGGCTGAACAATCAGACATGTACAGCAGGTGGCAGGAGGAGTGAGGGTGTAACACCAGGCATATGTATGGCCGTGAACACATGGCATGGTGCATGGGACACAGGGCATGTGTGCACCGTTCTGTAATGACTGATGCTGGTGCAGACACCCCACCAGCCTGTGACATGGTAGAGCACAGGTGACCATGCTAACCTCAATTGGGACAGCCCACTCAGGGAACCCCCAACACAAAGGAAGGACATGTGCACATTGGTGAACAAAGGTAATGTGTCATTTAATGTGGTTTACAGCCCAAATTGCATTCACATACCTATGGCCTGCGTGACCACCCATGCCCCCGCCCCCTCCCATGTCCCCCCACACCCCTTGCTGCTGCTGCTGCCACTGCTGCCGCTGCAGGCCGCATGATATGTCCCGCCATGGCCTCGAGGACATCCGCCACCCGGTCTATGCCAGCTGCGATATCCACAGCAGTCCCTCACAGCTGCCGTGTCTCCTGGGTTTGCTCCCTGGTGTCCCTGCGAAGCCCACACACCACCTGCGTGAGGGCCCGCACTGCCTGAATTTGGGCACGCTGGAGCTGCTGCTGGCCACGCATCTCCATCCACATACCAATCAGCGCCTGGCGTGTGCCTGTGGGAGGGGAACAAGTTGACCTGTGAGACGTCTGTTGCCCAGACCTCAACGTATATGACCTGCCTGTTCCCCACTGAGCAACACCAACCACCCCAGCAATGGCCAGGGGGGCATATGTATGTGTGGAGGCCCACTGTCATCGTATGCGTGTGTGGCCCCACCGCTGTGGCTGGGTGTTGGTGTGCCACAACAGCACATGCAACCATCCTGCCAGTTGCCTACCTGCAGCATCCCTGTGTGCGGATGCCATATGTGCCCGCAGTCCCAGAGGACGACAGGCACTGCGCCTGTTGTTGCAGTGGATGGCCTTGGTGGTGGAAATGTGGGGCTCACCCCCACAACCTCGGGCCCCTCCCCAGCCACTGTGGTGCCTGTCTCCCCGCTCTGCTGGGGTGACCCTTTGTCCTCCTGGGTGGCCACCTCCTCAGACAGCACCTTGGCCCATAGGGTGTCTGGGGCATCGCTGATGGCAACCTCTGCATGTGGTGCCTCATCAACCTCCGCAGGCTCTGGCTCACCATCACTGTCCTCCTCAGCCGCCTCGATGGCCTGGATGTTACCGGGGGGGGGGGGGGAACAAGGTACACAGTAGATATGGGGTGTCACAGACAGAGAAGTAGAGCACATTGTAACATAGACACATATTTGTGTATGTAGCCCTTGCGTTCCTCTGTCTCTCTTACCTGGTCAGCCATGGGGACAGGAACTCTCCTGCTTGCTCCTTCTTTATCCCCTGTACCCCTTCCACCACGCATTGTCTGCACATAACTAACCCATTTGATGGAGATGCCCTGCTCCTAGGAGTGGAGGAGTGACCTAGTGGTTGGGGCAAGGTACTTCAGGCCGTAAGGTCGGGGGTTCAAATCTCACTAGAGGACAGCAACCTTGGGCCGGAAGGACTGGGGTTTCTAGTCCCACAGGTGCTCCTTGTGGTCTTGGGCAAGCCACTTAACCCTCCATAGCCCATGTTCCCTGTAAAATAGTTATCTCCAAGTTTATAATGCCCTGTTCAATGTAATTTCAGTTTGTTCAATGTAAACCACACTGATGCAGAATAGCGCGGTATATAAGAGAATGTAAATAAATAAATAAATAAATTTTCGAACCCACATCTGGGGTGCGGACATCCAAGTCTGACCTGGAGTGTGGAGTACGCATGTGTGGGTTACACCCCGACCTTGGATGTCCTCACCGCATCTCAGATATGTCCAGGACATCCTGACCTATATCCATGCCTACATCTGCCCAGAGCAAGAAGGGGTGATGGGAGGGAACTCATTCTGTCAGACAGATATGTGGAAGGTTTTGGGAGGAGGTTTGACTCTATCCCCTATAATGCCCACGTGCAAACACTAATGGGGAATGTGGACTCAGGTATATGTTTCCCTGGGTCGGACACACCTGTTCCTAGGACATGGGCCCGCTACCTCCCCCCCCCCCCCCGGTGGCATGCCCAGCATGTGCGTGGTAGATAGCTGTATGTGTGCTGCATGTCTCCAACATACTTGCTTGGGGATCAGCCGTGTCCAGCGCCGGTGAGAGGCCATGGATATAGATGGGACCTAGGCGCTCAGCCAGCTGCTGCTCCAGGGGCGTGAGGCTGGGGATGAAGGGACCGCCCCCACCAGTACCTCTAGCATGTTGGCGTTCTGCAGTCATGTGTGCACGTACCTCCCTCCTGATATCATTAAACCTCTTACAGAGGCTGTCAAGGTTCCTCGGTGGCCTCCCAGCCTGTGCCATGGCCCCCTGCACCTCCACCCACACCTGGGTCCATACACTAACTGTTGTGCGTGAGCTCATGCGCTCATACAGCTCCTCATAGTGTTCAAGGACACTTGCAAGCAGGTTGTGGTTTTCCTGCTGGCTAAACTGTATCGCCCTCTTCCTCTCCCCATCCGCCACAGGCATCCGCCTACACTTGCCTGTGGTATGCTCCTCAGGCCACTCCTTGGTGGTGCCAGCCATACCCGATGGTCCAGCAACCTCAGACGCAGGGTGTTCCAACCCTCCTGTCTCTGGGGACTAGGGCCCTGCCATTTCTCCAGACACCCCACCTATCGTGTCTTGCCGCAGCATGTCCCTGCTCTCCCTGTCCTCCCTCTGCATCCTGGACCTGTCTTACCTCGTGTGGTCTTGCCCCTCCCCCATCACCTTCACCAGCCCTCAACACCTTAGCTACTCACCAGCCCTGCCTGCTGTTACCTCCACCACGCACCAACCCAGCCACTCACCACCACCACCACTACCACCACCGACCACCCTTGCTACTCACTTCCCCCACCACACACCAACCAAGCTACCTCCCTCCCTTAATGCTCATCAACCCTGCCATACTCCACACCTAACCTGACCCCCCTTTCGCTTCAACACCTATAACGCACACCTCCAACCTCGCTCGCCAGCACTAACCCTTCAGCATGTACCATGTGTGCACGTTGATTTATGGACCATCAGACGTCTGCGTGTGTGTGCGCGCATTGCGCATGCGCACTGGCAATACGTAGCATGCGTACGTGGAGCCATGCGCCGCACATGCACAAGACGTGTATGTGTCTGCGCATGTGTGGTGCACAGCTCCGCTAACCCTGGCACCTATGGGATGGCCGCGTAGCCGTGGACCACACATGCGCAAGACACATACACATCTTGCGCATGTGCGGCGCATGGCTCCGCTAACCCCTGGCACCTATGGGACAGCCGCAGAGCTGTGCGCTGCACATGCGCAGACACGTACATGTCTTGCGCATGTGCGGCACATAGCTCCGCGTACGCACACTACGCATCGCCTGTGCACATGCGTAACACGTGCACACACACGCAGATGTCCGAAGGTCCATAAATCAACGTGCACACATGGTACACGCTGAGGGGTTAGTGCTGGCGAGCGAGGTTGGAGGTGTGCATTATTGGTGTTGAAGTGGAAGAAGGGTCAGAGATAGGTTAGGCGTAGACTGTGGCAGGGTTGTTGAGCGGTGATGGAGGTAGGTAGCTGGGTTGGTGTGTGGTGGGGAGGTGAGTGGCAAGGGTGGTGAGTGGTGGGAGAGGCGAGCGGCAGCCCTGGTGAGTGCTGGGGGAGGTGTGTGGCTAGGTTGGTGTGTGCTGGGGGAGGTAGGTGACATGGTTGGTGGGTGGTGGGTGAGGTAGGTGACACGGTTGATGGGTGGTACGGTTGGTGGGTGGTGGGTGTGCTGTGTGGCTTGGTCAGTGTTTGGGGGTGGAGGTGAGTGGCAGGGCTAGCGTCAGGTGGGGTGCTGAGGGGGTTTGGGTTAACAGTGTCCGCTATGGCTGCCTTTGTGGTTGCTTTAGTTACACTGGGGGATGTGGATGGCTTGCGTTTGCCTGACGGGGGAGATGGTGTCCATGAGGCTGGGGCATGGGGCAGGGGTGCAGGCCCGCTCCAATACCGACCTGCAGCTGTGGGGGCAGGTCAGGCAGGGGCTGTGCTGGCACGGCGCAGGAGGTGTGCCGAGTTGCAGGCCTGTCAGCCTCACCTCTACAGGCCCAGGGCCCGGCTCCAGGGCATGCGTGAGGACCAGGTCATCTCCCTCTACTGCCTGAGCACAGGGGCTATTAGGGAGCTCTATGAGGATCTGAGACCTGACCTCGGGCCCCTGACTGGTCGGTCACATGCCATAACGGGTTTGGTCAAGCTCCTTGGTGCCCTACATTTCTTTGCCTCTGGCTGTTTCAGTCATCTGTGGCCGCAGTGGGTGGCATGAGCCACCCCACCTTCTGATGCTGTCTCCACCAAGTACTGCGTGCCATGATCAGCCGGGTTGGGAATTACATTGCATTTCCCAACACTAGGCAATAGTGGGGGACCCTGCACCAGGCCTTTGAGGTATTTTCCGGGTTACCACACGTGATGGGAGCTATTGATTGCACACATGTTGCCCTGGTCCCACCCAGAGACAGGAAGGCAGTGTTTTGCAACCGCAATCACTACCACTCCCTGAATGTTCAGGTTGTATGTGATGCAGGTATGCATATTCTGAATGTGGTCTCGTGGTTTGCAGGGCCCACCCATAACTCCTATATCCTGCGTCACTCGGCACTGTTCAGACAATTTGAGGCAGGACAATTTGAGGACTGTGTCCTGCTGGGTGGTTATTTGTCATCTCTGACATGCACATCGTATACCCCTGCTATCCGTCTGCACACATGTCTGTCCTTGACGTGTGTCCTGAGTTGTGTGTGTGTGTCATCTGTGTGTGTGCGAGCTGCTGGGGGGGGGGGTTTGACACCAGGTCTTCTGTGTTGCGGTGCTGTGTGTTGGTGGCACAGTGACATTTGACGTATAATGCCATTTGGCATTGTGTGTTTTGGTTGGCTCAGTACGACACACATGTATGCTTCCCGTTTATCAACAGTGTGGTGTTGTCTATGCCATCCTGCCTGCCACGGTGGAGTGACTGTTCCTGTCGCATCATCTGTCTGTGGGGAATAGCATGACCGTCACATGCTTGCACATGTGTGCATCTCTGCCCTTGTCCAGGGTGCATTGCATGTGTGTCTCTGATGTGTTCAGACCTGCCGCAAATACCTTTCGGCCTCTGGTGTCTGCCCATGTGTCTGCTGTGGTTCGGGTTACTGTTGTTTGCACTCCGTCTACCTCACCCTTGCTCTGTATCTCACACCTCCAGACACTGGCGCATAGTGGTTGTGCCCCATCATGTGTTCCCTTAAGTTTCTGTCTGACCTGTAGGTGCTGTGGGTCTGCACGTACATTCATGTGTGCATGTGTGCAGACATCAGGTACTGTTTTAACGTTCAACATTTCTTTCTGCAGGTGATGCAGAATATGGGTGTCGGCCGTGGTTGCTAACCCCTGTGCATCTACCACGGACACGTGCAGAGATGAGGTACAATGAGGCCCATGCCTCTAGTCACTCCATCATCGAGCACACCTTTGGCATTTTGAAAAGTTGCTTCAGGTATCTGGATAGGACCGGCGGAACCTTACAATACCAACCTGTGACAGTGGCAGAGATCATTATTGCCTGTTGCATCCTGCACAACATTGCTCTCAGGCACGATATCAATGTCAAAATTAATGAGAATCTGGAAGACGATCCAACGTGCCCTCCTGTTTGTGGCCGTGGTGACACACGTGAGGGCGCAGCACTCAGGCGCCAGCTGATTGAGGAGCTATTTGCATGTGAGTAATGGATGTTTCCAAATGACACTTTTGTATAGATATCTGTACTACTACTACTACTGAGCATTGGTATCGCACTACCCATCATACACAGCACTGCACTGACATTGCTGACAGAATGCCTGGCCATCTGAGCTTAGAATGTGGTCCAACTACTAACACAGACGGTGTGGGCAGGGGACAACAGCAGGAGGAGGTGATTAATGTGTGCAGGTTTGTTAGGCTTAGGTGATGTGATAGGCTGACACACAGGATTTTGGATGGTTGTTAAGGGTGGCTGTCCTGCAGCCACAGGTAGTTCGTTCCAGGCGTTGGGTGCTGCAAGGTGACAGGTGTGTGGTCCCACATTAACAGTGGGTAAGTGGCCCATAGATAGGGCCAGCTGGCTTGACGTGTGGGGATGACATTTAGGGGATATGAGGGGATTGAATGGGTCGTATGCTCTGATGAGCAGGGACTGTGTGTTAAAGGTATCGGTATGGCGATGCATACAGGTGTTGGCACTGTTTACATGCTCAGTAGTAGTAGTAGTAGTATTTGTAGTACTTGGGTTATGCGGTTCAGGGTACAGGGCAACCACAGTGTGACTCCATGTATAGATCAGCAGGTGTGTCTTGATCTCGCCTGGGGCCTGTGAGGTGTCGCGGCAGGTGGGGTGTTATTGTCATACTGTGCATGTCGGTAGCTTAGCCATGCAGCACAGTGTTGCATACATTGCGACGGACATAGATGATTTTGAGGCAGACCAGCAAGGTGTAGGCTACAGTGACCAGGTTGGTGGGTGATGAAGGGGGTCATTGGTGCTTTATGTGTGTGTTCTGGGTGGACGGCAGGGGGACACCGCAGGCCTTAGCTACATGATGGGTATGTGTGGGGATCTGGAGCGACGAGTCATAGAGACCTGCTACCCTGATGACCACGTCGACAGAAGGTGTATCTAACCTATACACAGACACTGGAAGGGTTGGAGAGGGTTTAGGGGTGATGCCCAGATGTCTGGTCATGGTCATGCTCAATTCATGCAGCGGGAGTACCTGCAGCCAGCAATGTCAGGGGGAAAACTGCGGTTGGGGTGTGGTCTGCCAAACATAGCTCATGCGTGGTGAGATATCTTTGGGTCACATCAACATACAGCTGCTAGGGATAGCCAGGGGATGTGCCTGCTGCACCAGGGAACTGGGTATGGGGCCAGGGGAAAGTAGCAGCCCCTGCATAGCTCCCTTTCGTACAGCACCTGGGTTAGCAGGGGAGGTGGACCCACAGGAACACACACTGAGGGTGCTATGGGAGACATATGGGAATGGCAAGCTTGTACCAAGACCTTTGGGACGAGCACGTACAGGGTAGTGCAGTGACGGTTGTGTCAACGGTCTTGAGGGCAGCAGACAGGTCCCAGAGGGGATGGACAGGCTACAGGGACCTGGCCAGGAACACGTCGGTTCCGTGTCATGACGAACTACCAGACTGTGATGGGTCTAGGGGGTTATGAGAGATGTTGACGTGAAGCTGGTGTGTTTGTTGCACAGCTCCAACATGACATATGTATGTTTCCCTTGTGTTTCTTGATCCACAGGACATGCTTGGAGACGTTCCAGGTGCTGTAGTGCAGTGTCAGCTGTGTGTACCTCATTCAACGTGCAGGACACTGGGGTAGGTGGACATACAAGTGATTTGTGTGTGTGGACAGTCAGGAGCAACACATGTCACAGGTTATCTGTCTACTGCATATATGTTGTGGATGACCTATTTATCGGGTCCCCGGTACCCCATATGTTGATGATGGCCACACATATCCACATGTGTTCATGCGCAGTTTGTCTTCTCCGGCACTGTCTCTGGGACACATCCAACAGGGCTGTGCGTGTCTGCAGGTCCTAGGTTTTCCGGTGGTGGGCCCCACTTTCACTCTTCCATGACATTGTAACATCGGCCAACAGCAGTGTATCATAGCATTTGCCAGGCCTTTATCTCCACTATTCACCCATTGTGCACATACAGGCCATATGTTACTGGTGCCACGCTCACCTTCTCATACTGTGTGTGTGTGTGTGTGTGGGTGGGTGGCTCTGTTATGATACAGTGTGCATGCAGTTTGCACTATCATGTGGTGTAAGGGGTCTGTACACCTGGGGAGCGGTGGTGACTGTGCTATCTCTACCTTACTGCTGTTTATCTTGTGGACATTGTGGACATGTGTTGTGTGTTGTGAGCTGACCTATCTCTTGTGTGCTGACAGACCACTGTGCAACAGCATTTTTGTAACACAGATATCGCCATAATGTGGACATGCATCAACAGTGGCTGGACATGGGGACATGGTGACTCTACACATTTTGATGACATCTTCTCCCTTTACTGTGATGTGTTGTGGCCTTTGAGAGCCTCAGGGGATCCCAAACATACACTTGCTGCAAACACATGGTAAGTTGCAGCTTTGGTCTTTTGTGAATGACATCAGCCTTTACATGTTAATGATTTACTGTCTGTCTCATAGACATTTCCTGTTGGGTCTCTGTACACGAACGCTGATGCACATGGGGTGGAGCTGTGAAACGCCTGTGTAACATGGGCATGGACATGGCCATATCCATGTGATACCCTCGTCTGCGGTTCCAATTCAAAATGTCCCCAACATGCAATGTGTTCTGTGTTGTGATCAAGTTATGTTTGCCTGTGTGACGTTTCCTTACGTACATATTGATGTTTGACTCTCTGCAATTTGGGCTGATGTTGCAAGCAGCATATCAATACATTGTTTATCCTCTTCTGACACAGGGCAGTGAACACACAAAGCACATCTACTACAGTGCATCCAGCGTCACCATCAACCACCTGTTGGAGGACACGACAACACCATGGAACTATCCCTGGGAAACGGTGCCATAGGATGTTTGACCTCTGCGAGTGGAACACATGCCTAGGATGGACAGTATTATTGTTGGTTGCTACTTTGGGCATGACAGGCCTGTCCAACATACCGTTGCTGCTGTGCTCTGGCTGGGTGTCGTGTTCATCGCAGGGGACACACATGACCTTTCCAGTACTGTGGCATATTGGGATGTCACACTTGACTATGCATGCCCAGGGTTTCAGGGACAGTTGTAACATGCCTTGTTGGATTGCAGATACCCTTTGCACTTTGGACACTGTGTACTGGTCCCCACGTGTGCAGCAGGGACTAACATTGTCGCTGTATGTTGTACATCCTTCTGACATTGTGTTGTGTTTTGCCCATATGTGTGACATGGAACGCAGGATACGCTCATCTGTTTGTCTCAACATGAGCATACAGCCATGCATGTGGCACAGGGGGAGCAATGGAGAGGTCCTCTTGTCCATGTCCACCTAGCCTCCACTTGGACATGACACAGTATTTGCCACGACACCACTTTACTGCACACCAGCATCTTGGATTGCTGTTTGCAATCACCAAGGGTGTTACAGTGCATGTGTGGCATCACTGTATCATGTTTCAACTTACACGGTGCATATGCATGTGACTATGTTGGTGCAACACAGCATGTTGCAATATGGCTTCTGTGTGGGTTACTGTAACATGTTCGACCTTTCTTTCCATCTCCATATACAGGTTATTGTGTCTGCTTATTGTACAGACGTGACGCTCTGCATTGATTTGCAAACCTAGCATTCCATGTCTGTACAGTCCTATTTATCCCCTGAGGTAACGACACTCACATTGCCCCATTATATTTGGAGTGTGGCAGTGTGAGTGTCCATTTTCTTCCTTCATTTGTGCATTCCATGTACCGTGATATATGTGTACAGACACTGTATCCACAGCAACTAGTGCAGGGGGACATAAGAACATATGATATGCCATACTGGGTCAGACCAAGGTCCATCAAGCCCAGTATCCTGTTTCCAACAGTGGCCAATCTAGGTCATACGTACCCAGCAGTTTCCCCAAAAGACACAGGTTCCACAATGCTTGTACTGGGTCAAGCATTGATATCCTGGGTCCCTTCTTAATAATGGTTTATGGACCTTTCCTCCAGGAACTTGTCCAAACCTTTTTTAAACCCAGCTACACTAACAGCCTTTACTACATCCTCCGGTAACAAATTCCAGAGTTTGATTACACGTTGAGTGAAAAATATTTTCTTTTATTAGTCTTAAATAGTTTACCCTGTAGCTTCATTGCATGTCCCCTAGTCTTTCTATATTCTGATAACGTAAACAATCAATCTACGTTTACCCGTTCCACTCCGTTCATTAATTTATAGACTTCTATCATATCTCCCCTCAGCCGTCTCTTTTCCAGGTTAAAGAGCCCTAACCTTTTTAGCCTTTCTTCATAGGAGTATCCTTCCATCCCCTTTACCATTTTGGTGGCTCTTCTCGGAACCTTTTCTAAAATCGCTATATCTTTTTTAAGATACGGCGACCAGAATTGCACACAATATTCAAGGTGTGGTCTCACCATGGAACGATATAGAGGCATTATAATATCTCTTGTTTTATATTCCATTCCTTTCCTTATCATACCTAGCATTCTATTTGCTCTCTTGGCCACCGCTGCACACTGGGCCGAGGGTTTTAACATGGTATCCACAATGACGCCTAAATCTTTTTCCTGGGTGGTGGTTCCTAATGTGGAACCTTGCATCGTGTAACCATAGTTTGGGTTGTTCTTCCCTAGGTGCATAACCTTGCTCTTGTCCACATTAAATTTCATCTGCCATTTTGATGCCCAGTCTTCCAATTTATCAAGATCCTCTTGCAATTTTCCACAATCCTCTTGGGTTTTAACAACTTTAAATAGTTTTGTGTCATCTGCAAATTTGATAACCTCACTCGTTATTCCACTTTCCAGGTCATTTATGAATATGTCAAAAAGCAGCAGACCCAGCACAGATCCCTGGGGCACACCACTATTCACCTTTCTCCATTGGGAAAATTGGCCATTTATCCCTACCCTCTGCTTTCTATCTTTTAACCAGTTCCTGATCCACAATAGTACACTGCCTCCTATCCCATGACTCTTTAGTTTTTGCCAAAAGTCTCTGATGAGGGACCTTGTCAAAGGCTTTCTGAAAGTCTAGATACACAATATCAACCGACTCACCTTTGTCCACCTGTTTATTCACTCCTTCAAAAAAACATAACAGATTAGTAAGACAAGATCTTCCTTGTCTAAAGCCATGTTGGCTGTCTCCCATTAGGTTATGACTATCTACATGCTGAGTAATTTTATTCTTTATAATGGTTTCTACCATTTTTCCCGGTACTGAAGTCAGGCTCACTGGTCTGTAGTTTTCCGGATCACCCCTGGAACCCTTTTTAAAAATTGGTGTTACATTGGCGATCCTCCAATCTTCAGGTATTAGAGATGATTTTAATGATAGTTCACAGATTACTAATAGCAGGTCTGCAATCTCATATTTCAGTTCTTTCAACACCCTTGGATGTATACCATCCGGCCCAGGTGATTTGCTACTGTTCAGTTTATCTAATAGTTGTAATACATCTTCCCGATGTATCGATATTTCCTTCAATTCTTCCGCACCTTTAAATACCACTTCCGTCATGGGTAACATCCCTACATCTTCCTTAGTAAAGACCGAAGCAAAGAATTCATTCAGTTTCTCTGCTATCGCCTTGTCGCCTCTCAGTGCTCCTTTAACCCCTTTATCATCTAGTCGACCAACTGACTCTCTCACAGGTTTTTTGCTATGAATGTACTTGAAAAGGTCTTTATTTCGTGTTTTTGCTTCCGCAGCAAGCTTCTTCTCAAATTCTCCCTTTGCCTGCCTTATCAATGCCTTGCATTTGACTTGCCAGTGCTTGTGCTGTTTCCAGGTTTCGTCATTTGGTTCTTTTTCCATTTCCTGAAAGATGCTTTTTTGGCAACAACAGCCTCTTTGACCTCACCTTTAAACCATGCTGGCAGTTTTTTGGACTTCCTTCCACTTTTCTTAAAGCGTGGAATACAGCTGGTCTGGGCTTCCAAGATAGTATTTTTCAACAACACCCAAGCTTGATGTACGTCTTTAACCTTTGCTACTGCTCCTTTTAGTTTTTTCTTAACTGTTTTCCTCATTTTATCATAGTCTCCCTTTCGAAAGTTAAAAGGTAGTACTGTGGATTTCCTTACTATCCCTCCTCCACTAATTAAATCAAAGGCGATCATGCTGTGATCACTATTGCCAAGTGGCCCCAACACCCTTATCTCTTGCACTAGATCCGGTGTTCCACTAAGGACTAGGTCTAATATGGCTTCCCCTCTGGTCGGTTCATGAACCAGCTGCTCCAAGAAGCAGTCATTTATTTCATCTAGGAACTTTATCTCCCTAGCATGTCCTGACGTGACACTAACCCAGTCGATACCGGGGTAATTGAAATCACCCATTATTATTACTGCGCTGTAACTTTTGTTAGCTTCCTTGATTTCTTTGAGCATTTCATCATCCATTTGGTCATTCTGCCAGGCGCTCGATAGTACACCCCCACTGCCATCGCCTTCCCCCTTTTACATGGAATTTCAATCCATATAGATTCTACAGCAAATTTTGTTTCCTGCAAAACTTTAATCCTTTCTGACTCAATGCCCTCTCTAACATAGAGAGCAACCCCTCCACCAATTTGATCAGCTCTATCATTACGATATAGTTTGTACCCAGGTATCACAGTGGCCCACTGGTTGTCCTCCTTCCACCATGTCTCTGATATTCCAATCATATCTAACCTTTCATTTAGTGCTATATATTCTAACTCTCCCATCTTATGTTTTAGACTTCTAGCATTTGCATACAAGCATTTTAGAGATTGTATTTTATTCATATTAATTTGGCTATTGGTAGACATGGGTAATTTGGGATCTTTAAGCTGTGTCTGCTCCATACTTGAGGGCATTTGGGCTACTTTACTCTTTTGTGGAACCTTTCTTTTTTTGGTAGTATCCTTCACGGATACATTTTTCCGAACCATCAGCTCTTGGGCGACTGTCGGCTTTCCCCTAATATCTAGTTTAAAAGCTGCTCTATCTCCTTTTTAAAGGTTAATGCCAGCAGCCTGGTTCCATCCCAGTTAAGGTGAAGCCCATCCTTTCGGAAGAGCCCCTCCTTTCCCCAGAATGTTCCCCAGTTCCTAACAAATCCAAAACCCTCATCTCTGCACCATTGTCTCATCCACGCATTGAGACTCCGGAGCTCTGCCTGCCTTTTGGGTCCTGCGCGTGGAACAGGAAGCATTTCGGAGAATGCAACCCTGGAATTTCTGGATTTTAACTTCCTACCTAAAAGCCTAAATTTAGCCTCCAGAACCTCCCTACCACATTTTCCTATGTCATTGGTACCAACATGTACCAAGACAGCAGACTCCTCCCCAGCACTATCTAATACCTTATCTAGGTGGCGCATGAGGTCCACTACCTTTGCACCAGGCAGGCATGTTACCAGGCGATCCTCACGTCCACCAGCCACCCAGCTATCTACATGCCTAATGATCGAATCACCAACTATAACGGCTGTCCTAACCCTTCCCTCATGGGCACATGGCCCTGGAGAAACGTTCTCGGTGCGAGAGGGTTTTACATCACCTGGAGGACAGGTCCTAGTTACAGGATCACTTCCTGCCACACCAGGGTGATGCTCTCCTGTCACGTGAACTCTCTCCTCCATGGCAACAGGGATGCTGCCAGACTGGAGGTGGGACTTCAGGACTATATCCCTGTAGGTCTCGTCTATGTACCTCTCTGTCTGTCTTATGTTTTCCAAGTCTGCTACTCTAGCCTCTAGAGAACGGACTCGTTCCCTGAGAGCAAAGAACTCCTTGCACCTAGTGCACATGTAAGACTTCTCACCAACTGGGAGAAAATCATACATGTGACACTCAATGCAAAAGACTGGAAAGCCCCCATCCCACTGCTGGACTGCTGTCTGCATCTTAGTTTTAAGTTTATGTTTAGATCTAAGTTCTTTACTTACTAAGGGCTGCTATGGATATGTATACTAATAAAACTGTACCTAATACTTGTAATATACCTTGTTAACCTGAAGCTTAATTAATCTCAGGTCCTTAGTGTATGACTGATTTGGGTAATGAGCTTCACCTGAAAGCACCTCCTGTCTTTTAAGATGTTTAAGTACCTATAAAGCTACGATTATCCCAGGGGTGGGTGGGTGTGGGGAGGGAGGAAGGGAAATAACACTTATTACAAGAGGGCTGCTACACAGTACCCTGTCTTGTGCTGCTGAGGTAAGCTATATTCTGATTTGATTTAAATTATAGCTCTTAGCTGCTGCTAGGCTCTAACTTCTTATGAAATTTAAACTACAAGCTCTCTGCTGGGTTCTAAATTTAACCAGAAAGCTCTCTTCTGTGTTTTAAATGTAAGCTAAAAGTACTTTGCTGATGCTAGGCCCTGAGTGACTATTAAATTTAGACTACAAGCTCTCTGCTGGGTTCCAAATGTAACCGGAAAGCTCTCTTCTGTGTTTTAAAACTAAAAGTACTTTTCTGATACTAGGCCCTGAGTGACTATTAAATGTAAACTACAAGCTCTCTGCTGGGTTCCAAATTTAACCAGAAAGCTCTCTTCTGTGTTTTAAATTTAAACTAAAAGTACTTTGCTGTTACTAGGCCCTGAGTGACTATTAAAGTTAAACTACAAGCTCTCTGCTGGGTATGAAATGTAACCAGAAAGTTCTCCTATGTGTTTTAAATTTAAACTTAAACTGCTGCTACTAGGCCCTGGCCGATTTAACAAAAAATAGTGGGTTCACAGATTAATTAGCTTTAATACAAAGAATTCCTTTTAGAAAATTACCAGAAGTATATACTCACAGTTGCAGATCTCTCTCCAGAAGTAACAGTCCTTTTTTCTAGTCCTTCAAGACACAGAGCTCTGGTTGAGCTATTTATGTCTGTGCTGCTGATGTAAGCTGTGACCAACTTCCTGGGTAATTAACAGTCCTTGCTTGGATAGAAGGGGTCTTTCAAAATGGCCTTTTGATCTGCCACCTGGTGTTAACACCTATTGAAAAGGTTTCACAGGTCTCTTGCCCCCTAGGTAGAAGGCCTCTTTGTAAAGGTCTCTAGAAGACTTTATTTATTGCTTAAAGAGTACAGACCCTGTTTTGCCTTTTGCGCTAAGCTATATTCTGGTTTGAGTTAAATTATAGCTCTTAGCTGCTGCTAGGCTCTAACCTCTTATAAAATATAAACTACAAGCTCTCTGCTTGGTTCTAAATTTAACCAGAAAGCTCTCTTCTGTGTTTTAAATGTAAGCTAAAAGTACTTTGCTGATGCTAGGCCCTGAGTGACTATTAAATTTAGACTACAAGCTCTCTGCTGGGTTCCAAATGTAACCGGAAAGCTCTCTTCTGTGTTTTAAAACTAAAAGTACTTTTCTGATGCTAGGCCCTGAGTGACTATTAAATGTAAACTACAAGCTGTCTGCTGGGTTCCAAATTTAACCAGAAAGCTCTCTTCTGTGTTTTAAATTTAAACTAAAAGTACTTTGCTGTTACTAGGCCCTGAGTGACTATTAAAGTTAAACTAAAAGCTCTCTGCTGGGTATGAAATGTAACCAGAAAGTTCTCCTATGTGTTTTAAATTTAAACTTAAACTGCTGCTACTAGGCCCTGACCGATTTAACAAAAAATAGTGGGTTCACAGTTTAATTAGCTTTAATACCAAGAATTCCTTTTAGAAAATTACCAGAAGTATATACTCACAGTTGCAGATCTCTCTCGAGAAGTAAGGGTCCCTTTTTCTAGTCCTTCAAGACAGTGTGTGGCAGAGGATGGGAAGATGTGTCCAGCAGAGGAGGTAGAGGTGGCAGGATAGGTGCAATGACAGGAGGACAGAGGAGTAGCAGTGCCATGCACAGCACACACAGGAGAGGCAAACAGGAACAGCTGCAATGCAGAAACGTGTACCAGTGCAGGACATGGTATAGGAGCTTGCACATTAGAGCAGGACGGCACACAGCTGCCAGACACACATAGAAGGACAGAAGGATGGCTGGCAACTGTAATAAGGGTACAATGTGCTAACAGCACAGATCTGCACAGATATGACTGTTACAGGAATGAAAAGTAGCAGGACAGGCATACAAATGAAAGAGAACAGAGAGGAAGAAAACCTATGACCATTAGCACAAATGTCAGTGCACAAACTGGTAGGCTACCCCACCAACGTGAGGTCAGTCGCAAAGGCTGCATACAAGAATACTGCAGGGCATCACACAAGCAGCCTGCTGGCTGCCAGGATAGGCAAACCTCCAACAGTAACCATGATGGAATGCACATGCAGATCTGGTGTGTACAGCTCAAATCACAGTCTGTAATTGGGACCAGAGCCACATATAACTCCATGCACACACACAATGAAATGTTATACAGTGGATACAGCATGCAAAAGAGGAAAGAACCTAAACCCAAAGGGTGGCAGGGGATGCCCTGTGGATCAGGGCAAAATATGGAACAGAACAGAAAGGAGCATGTTAGAATTGAACCTTGTCAGACGGCTGCCTGGGTGAGAATCTTCACAGTCTTGTCAAGTGCATATATCTATATGATTTGCAAGGTATTGTGGGCAATGTAGTTCATTCACACCAGACACAGCTGCTGACAATAATTTAGTTGTGCTCTTGGGTAAAGCCAATAAGATATTATTTATGGGGTTATTTCTCCCAACACAGATATGCTTGGTAGCACATAAATTAGGTAACTTGCTTTCAGTGTTAACTTGGAAAAACAAAGTCAAAATCAGGAAACAACAAATGAAAAGCCACAAAGAAAGAAACAAACTGTTCTTGTCAGGTTAACTTCTGATTATTTCCCACATAGATACAGAAGTGATTCTCTCCTAGCTCATAAGCAATTAGGTAAGGCTTAATTGCTAGCAGTTATCCAGCTGAAACCCCTTAGCTGGCTTGCTTTCTACTGTGTGGGTCAAATCCTGCTTCAGGAGCTTTTCTGGGTAGATTAAAGAACAAATTTGTATTTCTTTGTGATGGTTGCTGTACTTTATAACAGAAAGTTACCAACGGAGCTTAGACAGAGAACAGTCCATATAAATAGGATCTTCATCTGCTATTATTCCCCCTTGTTCAACAAGCATGGGTTCAATATCATGGATTGGCACAGATGAATCTCTCAATGGAGCACTTTCAGGAGAATACTTGTTTCCCTGCTGTCTTTCAAGGTTATAGCTAGGGCATAGATCAGTGTTCATACCTGAGCTTCCATTGCTGCTAGAGTTCCTCTCTATATAGCCTGGCCAGTATGTAGTCCAGTTCTTATGTCCAGCCTTCCAATCCAGATCCCTGGATACTGGATCTCTCTTCACATACCTTCTGGCACAGGTCTTAGGGTCCCTTCCACGTGCAGCCGTCTCCCTCACAGGTAGCCTCTGGTGATTCCTAGCTCTGCAGCACCATTCCTCTGGCTTTCCCCAGTCCAATGGTGTATGCTGGTCCTTGGAATACCTCCCAGTATACGTACTGCTTTGGACTCTTCTAGACCTCTCAAAGGCTTTTCTCTTCCTTCTTCCAAAGGGTCTCTTTCCCTCTCTGTCCGTCCGGTTTGGCTTCTGCTTCTGATGATCCTTCAGATGAAACTGATGATCAAACTCAAGCTGATTCTCAGGATACTGAGGACAATTCTCTGGATATCCAAGGTGATCATGAAGATGGTCATCTGTAGAATAAACTCTACTCTTATTCTGCTTAGATGAGTGCTCCTCCCTAACACAGCGCAGCTGTGCTGAATCAGGCCCTGCCCTTTGAGATGAGTGCTTAGGGATTACCTCATAGCCCTCCTGATTGAACACACGTTTCCCCACTTCAGCTCCTCTAATGGCTGTTGGAAACCTGGTGCATTCTGGGACTGATAGTCTTTTATGGGAAAATTCTGTTTCCTTATTTCTACCAGAACTGACAGGTTGCTTGTTCAGAGTCACTTCACCTTTCCTATAGCTCCTTCCTGAGCTATGATAAGCTTCCTTATCACAACCTGCAAACAGGTGTGCCACAGACCAGCTAAACCACAGCAATGCCAATCCCCCAAACAGACTACCTATGTAAGCACTACAAAGAAAGAGACATATGTAACAGCTAATTTGTGATGGATAGGCAGCACAGAGGGCACACTTTGGTGTACAGTGAAGAGGGGGACCTTCTGCATAGTGTTATCTCTGCATGTTTCTGCAGATGGTTTCTTTTGAATTCTCTGTGTTCATGTGCCTCTGCTACCTGTTAGCATATCCTCATTGTGCATTTGACAATTGTTTAGGGTTACATTGTTGCAGCTTTGATTCCTATATCAGGTATTATGTGACAGCTGTAACATATATTTCGATATGTGTGTTTACACTTTCTTACTTTTGACAACATATGCTGTTTCATTTGTGTGCCTCCTGTGTTGGCAGACAGATATGTTTTAGGGAACAGATCATGATTGATGTGTGTTGGGCCCTCATCATGCACCGCCTACTGTCTACATGCACACATATGTAACTAACACATTTGGGGCATGCAGCAGCAGCATGTGGGGGGTGGGGGTCTAATGCATACTGCAAACCATGCACCTGATGCACATTATCTCTCCTGCCCATCATCTGTAGACGGGCCAATGACTTTTCTGTAACATGTGGGTTGCTGCCCTGCTAAATGTGTTTTCAGATTTTCACCTGGGCTCTACTCACCTTGATATTATGATAGGCAGTATCTACACTATCTCTGATGATTAACCAAAATAAAAATATGTGTTGGACGTACATTTGTCTCTGCTGCTGCTTGAACACACTGACACACATATTTAGTGATTTCCTGGTCATGTACATGGCCCACCTGTGCTCACATCCTTGTACGGGGCCAGCTGTCTATCTGCCAGCCGTCTGCCACATCACTGGGTGTTACAAGTTCCCATACACACATTTCCTTTGAGATAATATCTTTGCATCATGCTTGGTGTGGTTGTTTGGGATAGTGGTTACGGACATGTGTTGTAACACCATAGGTTGCAGATTTGATTCCCACATGGGGGGTTTTTTGTGTTATGCTAACCTGACCATGAGCTAACTACAAGGTTCATCACCTATCCACACACCCTTCCACCTCGTCACTGTACACCAAAGTGTGCCCTTTGTGCTCCCTATCCATCACAAATTAGCTGTTACATATATCTCTTTCTTTGTAGTGCTTACATAGGTAGTCTGTTTGGGGGATTGGCATTGCTGTGGTTTAGCTGGTCTGTGGCACACCTGTTTGCAGGTTCAATTCTAACATGCTCCTTTCTGTTCTGTTCCATATTTTGCCCTGATGCACACGGCATCCCCTGCCGCCCTTTGGGTTTAGGTTCTTTCCTCTTTTGCATGCTGTATCCACTGCATAACACTTCATTGTGTGTGTGCATGTAGTTATATGTGGTTCTGGTCCCAATTACAGACTGTGATTTGAGCTGTACACACCAGATCTGCATGTGCATTCCATCATGGTTACTGTTGGAGGTTTGCCTATCCTGGCAGCCAGCAGGCTGCTTGTGTGATGCCCTGCAGTATTCTTGTATGCAGCCTTTGCGACTGACCTCACGTTGGTGGGGTAGCCTACCGGTTTGTGCACTGACATTTGTGCTAATGGTCATAGGTTTGATTCCTCTCTGTTCTCTTTCATTTGTATGCCTGTCCTGCTACTTTTCATTCCTGTAACCGTCATATCTGTGCAGATCTGTGCTGTTAGCACATTGTACCCTTATTACAGTTGCCAGCCATCCTTCTGTCCTTCTATGTGTGTCTGGCAGCTGTGTGCCGTCCTGCTCTAATGTGCAAGCTCCTACCCCATGTCCTGCACTGGTACATGTTTCTGCATTGCAGCTGTTCCTGTTTGCCTCTCCTGTGTCTGCTCTGCATGGCACTGCTACTCCTCTGTCCTCCTGTCATTGCACCTATCCTGCCACCTCTACCTCCTCTGCTGGACCCATCTTCCCATCCTCTGCCACACACTGTCATTGTTGCATGGTACATTACCATCACCCTGTGCATCACTACAGCTGGCCCCGATATGTTTGTCCATTTTTCAAACTGCCACATGGGCTGAACCCAGATTTGTCTGATCCATCAGCTCAGATCTACTTCCTTCTATCACTTGTGCATTGTCTTTCCTTGGTGCTCTGTGCAATGTTGGGTTACATCTGTGTTTGGCCCATACCTTTCTTGCTTTTCAACTTGGGGAACCTTACTGCCCTTGGCCAACATTTCTTAAGTGCCCAATACATCTTTGGGGCATCTTTAGCCACACCTTAGATTCAGCCAGCTTATGGGGCGCCTAATATGGTGCCTTGGGGGTTGACAACCTTTCAACACGCCCTCTGGAGCACATTATGACCCACCTTGGCTGATGTGGTGGTTTAGGATGTGCCTTCTGGGGCGCCCTGAAAGGTGCATTAGTTTATGGCACTGGGGTACGGGTATTTTTAGCTGGCAGCACAGATTGTTGGGCTGTTACGAGCAGGAAAAGGAATTGCCTTGGTCACCCTTATTCATTAAGCCTCCTGGGGGATTGACTTCATGACCCCTGTTTCAGCAGGCATTGTATTAACCAGTGTGCTACACCTCTATTGCTGTGATTGCAGGTCAGCATGCGAAGTTAAGGTTAACGCGTGGTAACGTGAGCTGCTCCCTCTATCGTGCGATAACAGACATGGCGCACTTTATCGCGCGATAACCCGTGATTGCTACTTTAAGACTGGAACGCCCACTTTTTATATGGCATGCTTCACATTATCGCTGCAACTAGCACCGGTGACATTAAGATGGTTTAGTAAACATACCCCTAACGCTGTGAAATCCTGGTCTGAAGGGTGGAGTAAGGCTTCCCAGAGGGCGGAGAGAAGGGGGTCAATGAGCGGAGAGTGGGCAGGGAGAGGCTCCAGGCACACTAATGCTGTGAAATCCGGGTCTGAAAAGTAATGCCAGTGAAAACCTCGCGCTAGAGGCACATTTGCAGGAGAGAGAAACCATTTCAATCAGCAATGTACAGCAAAGGCAGGGAAACCCAGAAAAGTGATAGTACTGATACATGTGCAGGAACCAAAAAGGCAAATAAACATAGAAAATGACCAAAACCACATTTGAAATCCCAATAACCAAGCTGGCCAATAGTGATATTAGTGTATAAATCTTTTTATTATAATTAATATTATATTATATATTATAATTAAAAACTGCAACAAAATATAAACATAACAATATACATATGAAAAATTACAAACAGCAGTATTCCATTCCACAAAAGGATAAAATTAATACATTTTTATACCCCCCCACCTCCTTCCTTCACCATCACCCTTTTGCACCTCCCCCTTCCAGTCCCCTCCCTCCCCACCAACCCCTTTTTCAAACCCAACCCCTCCCCTTATCTTATCCTAATTAAGCCAATTTAAATTGTTAAAATATCATTCCTTGCCCTTGCTGAAACCCCATGAAGATAAGACCAAACCTTTAAAAAATAAGCTCTTTTACGCACATGTCTTCTGGAAGATACTCCCTCCCATAATATCAGTTAGTGTAATACATTTCTCCACTCCCAATATTCTGGACCTTTAGAATCTCTCCAATTCCGAAGTATACAATGTTTAGCAAGCAGACAACATTTCCTCACCAAGAGTCTACTCCCTGATAAGGAAAGTCCCATGGAATCAGGAACATCAAGAACAGCAAACCCTGAAGTCAGAATCAAAGTTTGCCTCAATATACCACTTAAAAAATTTTGAATTTCATTCCAAAATTTCCTTACACATATACAAGACCAGAACATATGCCCCAAATGTGCCTTTTCCATTCCACATCATGGACATTCACTATGTTGTGCAAAGCCCCCCCTCCACGCTCTATATGACGATATGTAAGCACGTTCTAATATTTTAAATTGCATGTCACGTAATTTTGCTCCCACTGTTATTAGTCTAGGGATACGCCCGATGGCCCTTTCCCAAGCAAACTTTTCAAGATTAACTTCTAACTCCCTTTTCCATTGAAAACTCAAATGATCATAGCTCTTAACTTGAGCTAAATTAAGTAAAGCCTTATTATATTCCGCAACAGTTATCCTATCTTTGTCCTTTAACGCAAACCACTCTTCTAACTTCTTAAAATTTTCTGTTCTCAAACCACATCTCCCATCTATCATGGAAATCAAATAATACTTCAAATGTAGATATGCATAAAAATGCCCCTGAGACAAACCATAGCATCTTTTTAACTCTAAAAATGGTTTAAGTACACCCTCTCCATTAATTACTTGACACATCAGACGAAGACCTTTTTCCTCCCATCCCTTGAATAAAATTGACCTTATACTTTGTAGAAAGGCTATATTACCTTGCAGCGGCAAATATCCTGAAATTTCACTTGGAACACCCAATTTTTCACAAAGCTTCTGCCAACTCCAACGAACCCCTTGCCATAAAATATTATTTCTAAATTCTTTAGGCAACTTCACTCTCGACACATGTAACACTGACCGAAGGGAATAAGGAGCAACTAATAATGCAGACTCAAAATCATAAGGAGTGTATACCGAAGTGCCACCTATCCAATCACGTACATGACGAAGTAAACATCCCATATTATATAGTTCTAAACAAGGCAACCCCATACCACCTTGTTGCCATGGCCCATACAATCGATCAATTCTTAATTTAGGCTGTTTTCCTCTCCAAAAAAATCCCTGCAGTAATCTCTCCAATTTCTGCACATCTTGCCTTAAGAGCCGCAATGGAATTAACTGTAAAATATACAAAACTTTTGGAAAAACCATCATTTTATAGGCAGCTATCCTACCACCTAATGATAGAGGCAAAGATGTCCAAACCTGTAATTTATTTTGTATTTATTTGTATAGTGTGATATTAATGATAAACATAAAGGAACACCACTGAGAAAGCACAGAAAAGAAGATATCATGTTTGGAAGGGTCTATTCTCTGTCCCTCTACAAAGTGAATGATCCCACATTGAAATAGCGCTGATCAGGGTTTATTCTCGTTTATATTGGGCAGTTTTGTTATGGCGTGCACATGTGCAGCAACAGCAGAGTGGGCATGTAGGAAAGGGCAACTGTACTCATGCTGCAAATGAGTTAACAGAGGGCTGCAGGCGGCACATGTTGTGGTCCAGCTGGGGCACAGTGCGGGCTAGGCAGATGCCTAGGTGGCACATAGGAATGCCGAAACTGTAAAGCAGCAAGACAGCAACTGTTGAGGGTCCAACATGGGCACGAGTGTGAGTCCCACAGTGTCACAGGGGATATTACCCAGCAGGTACCCCTAAAGGCACATAACATTGGCAGGCGGTGCTGGGGGGAAGCGTGCTTGTCTATGGAGGCATCCCTACTCGAGAACCCACACCATAGGCAGCTGCCTACCGGCACAATGGATGGCCTGAGACTGCGCACCATCAGCACCACCGGCATAAGGGCATGTCAGCATGGTGGCGGAGGGGTGCCGGTGGTGGAGGGGGCAGTGGCATCTGCCCACAGCAAACCACGGCCAAGCCCCGTTTAGGCAGGTGCCGTGCACCGCAACAGACAAGGTCTGTCTGACGAACAGTCATGGTATCCCCAGGGAATGATCTGCCCCTGTGGCAACAGTTTGGTGCAATACACACAGCCAGTGTGTTCAGGAGCAGAAGGTCACAAGTTCAAGTCCCAGCTGAGGCTCTTGCCAACCCTGTCCTCATATTTTACCCAGTACTAAACCGTGGTAATAAAGACGGAACCTTTATTGCAGATGAAATAAACATGCCTAAAACGCCTATATTTTACCCTACAGAGCACAGACACCATAAACATGTGCAATCCCTAGAGCAGAGTTTCCCAACTGCAGTCCTGGAGGGCCAAACACCATTCAGGTTTCATGTTGTTCCTAATAAATATGCCTGTGCTGCATTTGTATGCGCCGCCCCCATTGTATGCAAATTTATCTGATGCATATTCATTTGGCTATTCAAAAAAGTCCCATCCGAAGTGATCACAATATAAATCCTACAAAATTAAATCACCACCCCCTTCTTTTTATGAATCAACTCAAATATTTGTCGGACATTACCGGAAAGGGACAAGTACTACAAACTATGTCCTCCACTCGGTTCCTTCCTTTTTAATAAAGTGCAAACTTCAAAAATTGATTATAATTAAAGACGTGGAGTAGAATTCCACTACTTAGCTCAGTCCTAATGTGTGAAAATCTTCAAAAACCCGGCACGACGTGCACGTTTCGGGTTTTCACCCTGTTTCAAGTGCCACCGTCCTGTCTTCTCGTAACCATTCACAACGCTGAAACACAGCTGATCCATTCAAAGGGTTTCCTCTTCAGAGAATGGCTAAACTCTGCCATCAATCAAAAAGATCAACCAATAGAGCCAGCTGGGTATACCCACTACTACAGGGAAACCCCACGGTCTATGGGATGACATCAGATGACGCTAGACCAATCAAGTTCCTTAGTTAATCCTGTTGGGTACACAGTTCGTAATTGAAATATCCAAAATTGTTCCCGTTCTTGAAGAATCCGAACACGGTCCCCACCACGAGGATCTGAAGGAATATGATCAATAACCGTCCAATGGAGATCTTGAAATGTGTGATTCAAGGCTAGACAATGATTGACAATCGGCGCCGTTTCAGATTTTAGACGGAGTCGTGAAGCATGTTCACCTATACGAGTTTTTATCCGACGAATTGTTCTGCCAACATATATTAGAGGACAGGGACATTGGAGAATGTAAACTACATGGGGAGGAGTTGCAATCAGTCTCCCATTTCCATATAATGGATTGACCAGTCTCATGATGTGCAGTCAGTACAAAGGACAAGCCAAGATTTAATAACCGTTCCTGATCCGAAGTAAGCGGGGTTGCCGTCAGATTGACCACTATTGATTCTGTTGACGAGACCGTTGTCTGGTGGTTGGAGGTTCCCAACCGTCGGCGTGATATATACATGACCCGGCCATGACCCGTTATTTAAAAACTCGAATAATCCCCCGAGGGTTACGGATGACTAGAGCCCCGAAGATATTCACAACGGATAAGAATTTTATATTGAAATGGAATTTGATCTCTAACAAATGTAGCTTTGATTTAATTGCCATGATTATTGAATGTATTATGCAGGAGGAAGTGACTATTTCAAAGCAGATTGAAGATACAAAAATGAGCCTCAAGACTGTCTGCGAGGAAGATATTTACCAGACTAAGCTTGAAGACATGGATCGACAAATAAAGGGATTTTTTGAATATATTAAATCCCTAAAACAGAAGAAATTTGTGAGAGACAAGACGGACTATGATTCTGATTGAGTGTACTATTGGATGTATACTTCGTCTGATAATCCTTCTCATAAACGGGTTTCTTTTGAGGACTCCTCTGAGGACACGGATGATAGTGGTGGATATTCTGATTCCTCCAAACCTTCAAAACCAGCTCAGGTTTTTCGGCGGGGACAGGGCAGAGTCAATCGGCCCCGTCGTATATATCACGCCGACAGTTGGGAACCTCCAACCACCAGACAACGGTCTCGTCAACAGAATCAATAGTGGTCAATCTGACGGCAACCCCGCTTACTTCGGATCAGGAACGGTTATTAAATCTTGGCTTGTCCTTTGTACCGACTGCACATCATGAGACTGGTCAATCCATTATACGGAAATGGGAGACTGATTGCAACTCCTCCTATGTAGTTTACATTCTCCAATGTCCCTGTCCTCTAATATATGTTGGCAGAACAATTCGTCGGATAAAAACTCGTATAGGTGAACATGCTTCACGAATCCGTCTAAAATCTAAAACGGCGCCGATTGTCGATCATTGTCTAGCCTTGAATCACACATTTCAAGATCTCCATTGGACGGTTATTGATCATATTCCTTCAGATCCTCGTGGTGGGGACCGTGTTCGGATTCTTCAAGAACGGGAACAATTTTGGATATTTCATTTACGAACTGTGTACCCGACAGGATTAACTAAGGAACTTGATTGGTCTAGCGTCATCTGATGTCATCCCATAGACCGTGGGGTTTCCCTGTAGTAGTGGGTATACCCAGCAGGTTCTATTGGTTGATCTTTTTGATTGATGGCAGAGTTTAGCCATTCTCTGAAGAGGAAACTCTTTGAATAGATCAGCTGTGTTTCAGCGTTGTGAATGGTTACGAGAAGACAGGACGGTGGCACTTGAAACAGGGTGAAAACCCGAAACGTGCACGTCATGCCGGGTTTTTGAAGATTTTCACACATTAGGACTGAGCTAAGTAGTGGAATTCTACTCCACGTCTTTAATTATAATCAATTTTTGAAGTTTGCACTTTATTAAAAAGGAAGGAACCGAGTGGAGGACATAATTTGTAGTACTTGTCCCTTTCCGGTAACGTCCGACAAATATTTGAGTTGATTCATAAAAAGAAGGGGGTGGTGATTTAATTTTGTAGGATTTATATTGTGATCACTTCGGATGGGACTTTTTTGAGTAGTTTTACTGCGTGTCTCTTATGATACAGATAAAATGGCTGCTGATACTTTTGCCTATACTGATGACCAGTTAAATTCTTTACGCAAAAGACCAACGTTGTTTGATGATCCTGACGGAAATATATCTACTGTGGATGGAGTTTCCCTTTTAGATTTCAAAGCCCTCTGAAAACGGTTAGTCCGCTTGCAGTTACACGGAGCGGCCATGACCCATTATTTAAAAACTCGAATAATCCCCCGAGGGTTACGGATGACTAGAGCCCTGAAGATGTTCACAACGGATAAGGATTTTATATTGAAATGGAATTGGATCTCTAACAAATGTAGCTTTGATTTAATTGCCTAGATTATTGAACGTACTATGCAGGAGGAAGAGACTATTTCAAAGCAGATTGAAGATACAAAAATGAGCCTCAAGACTGTCTTCGAGGAAGATATTTACCAGACTAAGCTTGAAGACATGGATCGACAAATAAAGGGATTTTTTGAATATATTAAATCCCTAAAACAGAAGAAATTTGTGAGAGACAAGACGGACTATGATTCTGATTGAGTGTACTATTGGATGTATACTTCGTCTGATAATCCTTCTCATAAACGGGTTTCTTTTGAGGACTCCTCTGAGGACACGGATGATAGTGGTGGATATTCTGATTCCTCCAAACCTTCAAAACCAGCTCAGGTTTTTCGGCGGGGACAGGGCAGAGTCAATTGGCCCTGTCGTATATATCACGCCGACGGTTGGGAACCTCTAACCACCAGACAACGGTCTCGTCAACAGAATCAATAGTGGTCAATCTGATGGCAACCCCGCTTGCTTCAGATCAGGAATGGTTATTAAATCTTGGCTTGTCCTTTGTACCGACTGCACATCATGAGATTGGTCGATCCATTATACGGAAATGGGAGACTGATTGCAACTCCTCCTATGTAGTTTACATTCTCCAATGTCCCTGTCCTCTAATTTATGTTGGCAGAACAATTCGTCGGATAAAAACTCGTATAGGTGAACATGCTTCACGACTCTGTCTAAAATCTGAAACGGCGCTGATTGTTGATCATTGTCTAGCCTTGAATCACACATTTCAAGATCTCCATTGGACAGTTATTGATCATATTCCTTCAGATCCTCGTGGTGGGGACCGTGTTCGGATTCTTCAAGAATGGAAAAATTTTGGATATTTCAATTACGAACTGTGTACCCGACAGGATTAAATAAGGAACTTGACTGGTCTAGCGTCATCTGATGTCATCCCATAGACCGTGGGGTTTCCCTGTAGTAGTGGGTATACCCAGCAGGCTCTATTGGTTGATCTTTTTGATTGATGGCAGAGTTTAGCCATTCTCTGAAGAGGAAACCCTTTGAATGGATCAGCTGTGTTTCAGCGTTGTGAACAGTTACGAGAAGACAGGACGGTGGCACTTGAAACAGGGTGAAAACCCGAAACGTGCACGTCGTGCCGGGTTTTTGAGGATTTTCACACATTAGGACTGAGCTAAGTAGTGGAATTCTACTCCACGTCTTTAATTATAATCAATTTTTGAAGTTTGCACTTTATTAAAAAGGAAGGAACCGAGTGGAGGGCATATTCATTAGGGACAGCATGAAAACCTGAACAGTGTTCGGCCCACCAGGACCGGAGTTGGAAAACTCAGAGCTGGAGCAGAGGCCAACAGGGGTACAAACACCAACACCCACAGGCTCCACCATCCAACGCCTCATGGAGAGTCAGGCTGTTGGGCCCTGCGCGGAGCAGCATCTACCATTACTAGCACCTGAATACCTTAGCAATGCCGTATTTAACATGGAAACACGTTCCACATATATCTAAAGGTTGCTATGATTAATGTCAGATAACAAATCCTAAGTTAAACACAATTTGTTGACAGAGATTCATCATAGCAACCTTTCTGATATCTGTGGAGTGTGTTTCAGTTTTTGTTTCTGACGGTGTTTACCACACCGGGGAGTGACCCTAACAGAATTGAGTACCATAGCAATGCCTGCACTGTGCCCAGGACTGGTGTGGCGGCCAGGGCTGCCAACCACCTCTATATTTGCACAAAGCTGAAATAGGTGTGGGAATGTGTGTATGTCTATCCAGTGTTTTGTGGCTGCCTACACCTTACTGAACCCACAGTGCTTGCACTGTTTCCAGTGTTAACGTGCCAATGTGCATAATGAGGAGCAAGGTACTGTGGGTATGGCCCGGACAGGGCGGTCTGGGCAGGATGCATCTGCACAAGGAATAGGGCAATGGCTGGGACATTGTAGTGCTCGACCACCACCTGCACAAATAGGGTGGCCACAGCATGTCATGCACGGAGGTCACTCTCACCCTGACTGAGTAGTGACCATGGCATGGCTAGGTTCCCCCATAGTGCTATATGGTATTTCCGTCAAGTGATATCTATGAGTTCCTTTTCTGGGGTCCGATCACTGATCTGCCTGTTTGGTGGGTGTGCTCACATCCCATTTTTGGGTGCATATGGTTTCTCCAGGAACATACACTATGTACTAGCTAGCAGACTGTCTACAGTTAGCATGTGTATGGCTGGAGCACCTTGCAGGGTGCAGTGGGTGGAGACTGACTCTATCCTCTGCTGGTGAGTGTCAGATAAGTGGTGGGGGGCAGCTGAGCTTTTCCAGGCCTACTGCCAGTGCCCTATGTGTTGTGTACATATCTGCATTGACTGCCCTGTAGGGTGTCTATTCCACATCAGGACTGGGGTTGATGGTTCTCTCTACGGCCACCATTGCAGAGATGTAGAATGTGGATTTGGTGGTGGGAGATTCTGTCCCCCTCCCTGACCCACAGAGGGCGGGATGGGTGGTGCTACATAATCCACGTCTGGGTCCAAACATCCTTCTCTTATAACATGTGACCATGACAACCACACAGGACATGCACTATTCTGGGTGCATCATAGTCCAAAAGGGTTAGACATGACTGGGAAATACAGATGGGCACAGGTGTATCCTAGGTGTGTCTGCAAGGACTACCTATCACACACTGGCACTGACGGGGACTTGCAGCACAGCCTATCTAAGCCAATCCAGGTGCTGCAGACCTGGCGCTGGGCGCCCCACCTCACCCTCATGGTGAGCACAGGAACCGCACAATGTCACAGTCTGTAGCTACTCTGTGCCAGTAACACACACAGTCAGTTCCCCCTACCAGGCCGGGGTGCTATAGAGGCACATACCCCATCTTGTGATCAGACATAGGCTGCTGATCTGCATGTGCAGTGCATCATGGGTATGGGTGGATTTACTCTATCCTGGTAACCACAGCAGTTTGTGTGGTGACCTGCAGTCTTTCTGTAGCCAGCCAGCGGTGTGTTAGACACTATCCAGATGTAGCCCACTGGTTACTTCAAAGACTGTGAAGCCATAGATCATGGGTTTGATGCCACAGTGGTGTTATTTAATAAGTCTGTCTGAGGCTTTTCCTTTTAATTTAGATCAGTGCTGCCAGCAGAACCACCCTCACAGTGCCATAGCCTATGGTGCCTCATAAGGCGCCCTATAGGGTGCTCTATAAGGCGCCCTATAAAGCGCCCTTTAAGGCGCTCTATTGGGCACATTATAAGGTGCCTTGGTGGACAGGGCACTTTATAATGTGCCCTATGGAGTGCCCTATAGGGCGCCTTATGCGGCACCTTAGGTTAAGGCACTGTGAGGGTGTTTTTTTTCTGGCAGCACTGATTTAAATTAAAAGGAAATGCCTCAGACAGCCTTCTTACATAACACCACTGTGGGATTGAATCCATGACCTCTGCCTGCACAGTCATTGCAGTAACCAGAGGACTACATCTTTATAGCTTCTAACACTGCGCTGGCATGAACTTAGGGTTAATGCGCCACAGCGCCCACTATCGCACGATACCAATTTCTTTCAACCTTCCCTCTGGACCGCCCACTACCTTATATGGCATTCTTCACATTAACACTGCAACTAGCACCGGTAACATTAAGACGGTTTAGGGGTATGTTTACTAAACCGTCTTAACGTCACAGCGGCGGTATTATCGCACAATAAGTGACGTTTTCACCCGATAATGTTACATTATCATGTGATAACGTCACTTATCGTGCGATAACATGGCTGCAGCGTTAAGGCACCCTCACGCTGTGAAATACGGCTCTGAAGGGTGGAGTAAGGCTTCCCAGAGGGCAGAGAGAAGGGGTCAATGGGCAGAGTGGACGGTGAGTGGTTCCTTGCACACTAACACCGTGAAATGAAGGGCAGAAAATTAGAGCGAGTGAAACCCTCGAGCTAGGCACATTTGCAGGAAAGAGAAACCATTTCAGCTAGCAGTGTACAGCAAAGCCAGGGAAACCCCAAAACGTGATAGTAGTGATACATGTGCACGGAACAAAAAGGCAAATAAACATAGAAAATGACCTGAACCACATTTAAAATCCAAATAACCAAGCTGGCCAATACTGATATTAATGAGAAACATAAAGAAACACTACTGAGAAAGCATAAAAAAGAAGATATCATGTTTGAAAGGGTCTATGGTCAGTCCCCCTACAAGGTGAATGATCCCACATTGAAATAGCGGTGATCAGGGTTTTCCCTTTATATTGGGCAGGTTTGTTATGGCATGCACATGTGCCGCAACAGCAGGGTGGGCATGTAGGAAAGGGCAACTGTACAGATGCTGGAAATGGGATACAGAGGGCTGCAGGCGGCACATGCTGTGGTGCAGCTGGGGCACAGTGCAGACTAGGCAGATGCCTAGGTGGCACATAGGAATGCTGAAACTGTAGAGCAGCCAGACAGCAACTGATGAGGGTCCAACATGGGCATGAGTGTGTGTCCCACAGTGTCACAGGGGAGATAACCCAACAGGTACCCCCAAGGGCACATAACATTTGCAGGCGGTGCGGGGGGGGGGGGGGTGGAAGCACGCATGTCCATGTAGGCACCCCTACCTGAGAACCCACACCATAGGCAACTGCTTACCGGCATACTGGATGGCCTGGGACAGCGCACCACCAGCACCACCGGCATAATGGAATGGCAGCATGGTGGCGGAGGGGTGCTGGTGGCGGAGGGGGCAGTGGCATATGCCCACAGCACATCATGGCCTAGCCCCGTTTAGGTGGGTGCCGTACAATGCAACAGACAGGGTCTGTCTGACAAACAGTCATGGTATCCCCAGGGAATGAACTGTCCCTGTGGCAACAGCGTGGTGCAGTACACACAGCCAGTGTGTTCATGAGCAGAAGGTCACATGTTCAAGCCCCAGCTGTGGCTACTGCCAACCCTTTCCCCATATTTTACCCAGTACTAAACCGTGGTAATAAAGACGGAACCTTTATTGCAGATGAAATAAACATGCCTAAAACGCCTATATTTTACCCTACAGAGCACATACACCATAAACATGTGCAATCCCTAGAGCAGAGTTTCCCAACTGCAGTCCTGGAGGGCCAAACACCATTCAGGTTTCATGCTGTCCCTAATAACTATGCCTGTGCTGCATTAGTATGCGCCGCCCCCATTGTATGCAAATGTATGCCATGCATATTCATTAGGGACAGCATTGAGGGTCTGTGGCAAGAGTATGTTTTTGCATCCTCATAACAGATGATCTGACAAAATTAATATAAAAAATTAGGGAGATTCTGTCCGTTATATCACGGGAATTCATATTTGGTAATTTTTGTGATTAATTAATGTGCACCTTCTTTAGTGACATATTATAGTGGTGACATTACTTGGGTTTTTGAATTTATAATAATCACATCCTGGCAATGTCCCAGTTTTATACTATTTCCTTTTTTAATTGGTCTTGTTTTAATTGATTCTTTTATGTGTCAAATATGTGTGCATATATAGTCCAAAGCCATTTCACTGGCCATGTTTATTTAGGAGATATTAGACATTAAGGAGTTGAACTGCAAGGGTGCCAATAATGTTGACCACAACTGTAAAAAGGGTCTAGTCTTGGAACAGAGAGAGGGGTAAACAGTGGGTATGTTTGGAAAATGCTAAACTGGAGGACTGTTGCTTAGAGGTGCTTTTATGGGAAAAGATTTATAATTGGGTAGGTAGCCCTTATATGTGTATATCTTGTAACTGTGATTTAAATATAGGCGGGACTTATTTTTGGGGAAGGCCATTTCATCTATGGTTCCACTTTAGGGTTGCCAACTTTTTCACCGAGAAAAACCCGACACCTGTGGCTTGCCATGCTCCACCCATTCTCCGCCCCTAGTCCCACCCCTGCCCCGCCCACAGCCCCACCCACAAAAATTTCCAAGGATACGTGTAGGCTAACTTCCTTGGTCAGATAATAATTAAACTGGGAACCCCAAAATCCAAACATGAAATGTACAACACTGGAGAAATAAAACTATAAAGTAATTTCCTCTTGCACTAAAGAAAAACACAAAGATGTTAGCAATACACACTTCCCAGACCAGACATATTCCAGTTAATAAATTCAAAATAAAAAGTATTTTTCTACCTTCTGTTTGGGCGTTTTATTTTTCAGTTGCAATTGCTCCAGTCACTTTCTTCTGGTTTCTTCGTGTCTTCTGCGAGCTATCCATTTGTCCTTTCTTCTCTTTTAGATGTTTTCCATTCTCTCTCTATTTCTGCTTTAACATACTGATTGTTTCCCTTTTGCTCTTTCCCCCAATTCTTTCCTTATTCCTTTATCATCCGTTTAAATTTCACCCTTCCATTCTCAAGCCCCTCTTACTCTCCCAATACCGGCCCATCATAGACTTTTCTTCCACACAAAATATTTTTTCCCCTCTCCATTCTCATTCCCCATCCATTCTAGTCCTCCCCCCAAATCAATTCCCTTATAGTTCTAGGCCCACCCAGCATCCACTCCCTTCTAGTCCCATTCTCCCATGCCCCATATCAGCCCATTTCCAGTCCTATTCCAGCTCTTCATCAGCCCATTTCCAGTGCTAGCCCTCACATCACAGGCCATTTCCAGTCCTAGCTCCCCCCCCCCCAATCACAGCCCATTTCCAGTCCAAGTCCCCCATCACAGCCTATTTCCAGTCCTAGCCCCCCCCCACCATCACAGCCCATTTGCAGTCCGAGTCCCCCCCGCACCATCACAGCCCATTTGCAGTCCGAGTCCCCCCCCTTAGCCCTTTTCCAGTCCAAGTCCCCCCCCTTAGCCCTTTTCCAGTCCAAGTCCCCCCCTAGCCCTTTTCCAGTCCAAGTCCCCCCCCCCTTAGCCCTTTTCCAGTCCAGGTCCCCCCCCTTTAGCCCTTTTCCAGTCCAAGTACCCCCCCCTTAGCCCTTTTCCAGTCCAAGTCCCCCCCCTTAGCCCTTTTTCCAGTCCAAGTCCCCCCCCCTTAGCCCTTTTCCAGTCCAGGTCCCCCCCCTTAGCCCTTATCCAGTCCAAGTCCACCCCACCGTTGCCCTTTTCCCGTGCAAGTCCCCCCCTTAGCCATTTTGGAATCCAAGTCCCCCCCCCCTTAGCCCTTTTCCAGTCCAGGTCCCCCCCCCTTATCCCTTTTCCAGTCCAGGTCCCCCCCTTAGCCCTTATCCCGTCCAAGTCCCCCCCCCCCTTAGCCGTTTTCCAGTCCAAGTCCCCCCTTAGCCCTTTTCCAGTCCAAGTCCCCCCCCCCTTAGCCCTTTTCCAGTCCAAGTCCCCCCCCCTAGCCCTTTTCCAGTCCAAGTCACCCCCTTTGCCATTTTCTAGTACATGTCCCCCCCCCTTTAGCCCTTTTCCAGTCCAAGTCCCCCCCCCTTAGCCCTTTTCCAGTCCAAGTCCCCCCCCTTAGCCCTTTTCCAGTCCAAGTCCCCCCCCCCTTAGCCCTTTTCCTGTCCAGGTCCCCCCCCCTTAGCCCTTATCCAGTCCAAGTCTCCCCCCCCCGTAGCCCTTTTCCAGTCCAAGTTCCCCCCCTTAGCCCTTTTCCAGTCCAGGTCCCCCCCCCCTTTAGCCCTTTTCCAGTCCAGGTCCCCCCCCCCTTTAGCCCTTTTCCAGTCCAAGTCCCCCCCCCTTAGCCCTTTTCCAGTCCAAGTCCCCCACTTAGCCCTTTTCCAATCCAAGCCCCCCCCCTTAGCCCTTATCCAGTCCAAGTCCCCCCCCCTTAGCCCTTATCCAGTCCAAGTCCCCCCCCCTTAGCCCTTTTCCAGTCCAGGTCCCCCCCCCCTTAGCCCTTATCCAGTCCAAGTCCCCCCCCCCCCCTTAGCCCTTTTCCAGTCCAGGTCCCCCCCATCACAGCCAATGCAGTCCTTGCCCCCCCCGACCAGCATCACGGCTGTCTGAGGCTTCAGAGGGAGCCGGGGAAGCCCGCGCGAGGCCCCGGCTCCCTCTGTACAGCCACAAGCGTGAAGAGCCTTTTCCTTCACGCTGGCGGCTGTTCCTGTGAAGCCGCGAATGCTGGGAAAGGTTAAAGGGCAACCTTTAACCTTTCCCAGCATTCGCGGCTTCACAGGAACAGCCGCCAGCGTGAAGGTAAAGGCTCTTCACGCTGGTGGCTGTTCAGAGGGAGCCGGGGCCTCGCGCGGGCTTCCCCGGCTCCCTCTGAAGCGGAGAAAAGCCGTTTTTTTTGCTCTGGCCGCTCCCGATCTTGCGGCCAGAGCAAAAAAACCGGCTTTTAAAGGGCCGGTTTTGCCTTTGCGCCGGCAGCCGGCCTGGCCGTGGAAAAACCGGCCAGGCCGGCTGAAAACCGGCCAGTTGGCAACCCTATTCCACTTCGGGCCTGCTTTTGGGAGGGGGATGGTCCAGACCCACAGGTTCGTGCAAGATGGGAGAGCAAGGGGTTGATGAATATCCCGGTTTGCGTGTAAGGGAGAGATTTTGTCCTTTGAAGGGCTTAGGGACATGTTTGAGTTGAAAGGGAGGGACTTTTATTGGTATTTTCAAGTTTGACACTTTTTGGAGCAGAAAGGGGTGAAAGGGGATTTAGGCTGAGATAGGTCTTGGTTTGAGGCCTTGTGTATGGGGGCACTGGGCAGGAAGGGAATACTATCTAGACTCTACAAAGGCCTAACGCCAGCGAAGTTGGGGAAAACGGGGTACATACTGAAGTGGGAGTGGGATTTGGGGGTGACTTTGGGGGATGATGAGTGGGAAAGTACCATTCTAGAAATATTCAAGCTGTCCTGGGCAGCAAACTTGGTGGGGAATGGTTACAAAGTGCCACTTAGGTGGTATTTGACTCCAGAGAGACTGTTTAAAGCAGGGGTGGTGAAGCTGGGGAGATGCTGCAGGCTGTATGGGGAAGCAGGCACCCATATCTGGTGGGGCTGCAGAGAGGTACAGAGATACTGCGAAGGGGTCATTGCTCTTATGGAACAGATCCTGGGGTTACAACTCCCAAGGTGCCCTTCTATCTTCCTGTTGCATAAACAAGTGCCGGGGATACCAGGAAAGGTGAAGGGTGCTTTGAACTATTGTGGTAGCAGCGAGATTCGAAATAGGTCATAGCTACCTGGGATGGGTGAGTTTGTTAGATGAATATCCGATTTGAATGGCTTGCATCAGCTTACAGATATCAAAAGGGGAGAAGGTGAACATGCAGTGGAAAGCTGTGTGGACTTGGCTGGATGAAAGGAGGGAGATGATCTTGAAATAATATGTTGTGCCTGAGTGTGTGGGAGGGGGCGGAGTGAGGGTGTCACTGGGGGGGGGGGAGAGGGTTGGGTTAGGGGGTGGAGGGGACAATATGTTGTTCTTATTGCTGAGGTTTCTTGTGTTTGAATTTATTACAATAAAAATTTAAAGTGAAAACCCCCCCATAAAATTATATACAAGCATTAATAATAAACACCTTCTTAATACAATGTGAATCCTACCTTAACATATTTCACTCAGTCAGATATTATTAATGGCCCCACTGATTAAGTAACTGAGGGTTCCTTTTA
This sequence comes from Ichthyophis bannanicus, assembly GCA_033557465.1. Lineage (NCBI taxonomy): Eukaryota > Metazoa > Chordata > Amphibia > Gymnophiona > Ichthyophiidae > Ichthyophis > Ichthyophis bannanicus. Next base: position 680,887,543 of record CM066033.1, read on the forward strand.
CTAAAGTCCGGTGACCGGTTAGCGCGTGGCAACTGGCAGCCAGGAACACTACCGTGCAGGCGTGCCAGCCACCGCACGTTAAATGCATGGTAGTCAGTCATCGTGGGATGGGGAAGGCAATGGGTGGGCATGGAGAGCGGATTACTGTTAGTGTCCAGGCAGCTGTTGCTCATTCAGTGACAATGTGACTCTTAATGTGTGTTTACCTAATGACACCTCTATGGGAATCGTTAGGTGAACCCAGGGCTGGTGCGACCCATTATGCAAGCTGTGCGCTCGCACAAGGCAGCAGTCACGAGACAGCAACATGGTCAACACAATGAACTGGCTAGGCCCAGCTGTAGAATGAGCGGCGGCAAGCAATGAACAGAGGAGAGGCAGAACAAAAAGCAGCTTGGCGGCTTTGGAACCCATGTGCATGCAGCATGCTTGAAGCATCCCTGCTCCTCAGTATCAGTAAGTTGGATCAGAGAAGCCTGGGATGCATCAGACATGCAGCGCGGCCATTAGCACCAAAGCCCCGTGCTGCTTTCTACTTTTTCAGCTTGTAGCAGCAGCAAGGTAGGTATTGTTAAAGGAAAGGGGAAGCAAGTCCAGGAAAGGTGAGGTGGAAGCTATGGCACCGAATGAGGCCCAGCTCTGTTACTCTATTGAGATCAGCAGGAAGTAGCGTTTTTGGACGCCCTTCATTGGGAGAGGTGGTGCAGGCTGTGTTGGGCATCTCTCTGAAGCACTGGGGAGCAGGATAGCAAGCCCCATTGCATTCTTTATGGGCCAAAGACAGCGCTGGACTTGGCCACGTGAGAAACTGAGGTCATCTGTCCTATTGTTCTGTATTATTTGCTGCCTATTATTATTCGTGTTCCACCTTCAAAAACTTCCCTCAAAACCTTTGCCTTAATAGGACCTGCAACTTTTAATTTCTGTCATTATTCCTCCTAGGTGGTGAAATTTCTGTGGACAGTAAGTATTACTTCACAAAATAAAGATAAAATTAACTTAGCTCCTGTCTTTCCGATTTTTGGAAGGGAAATGGGGAGCAGGTGTTCTGGACACGACAGGACTTCAGCGAGAAAGAGTATATCTAAAATATACCTGAATGAACTGTGGAGTACCCGTTTGAAAGCGGTACTTAGGGAACCGGCAAACTGGGTATTTTGTGCACTTGTTGAGACTTTTTTTTTTATTCTCAGTGATTATGAGATTCATTTTTATTATTGAGTGGAATTTTCTTGAACTCAGAAGGTGGTGGGCTCACTCTCTCTCCCTTTCCATCCTCCATTTCTTTAGGAAAAACGAAACACAGGTAAACAGGCACATAAGGTGTTTTCTTTTTATTGCATTAACTGGTATCATTTGTTCACCTTTATTTCGGTGCATTGAAGCGGACAAACATGACCGCCACACTACATTATTTAACAAAATGAATCGAGAGGTCCAGAAGCGGACTTTGCATAGACACTTTAAAAACAAACTTTATCTATAATGGCACTGGGTCATTACACAGAGAAAGGAAACAAAGGGCTTTTTCCAAGGAATGGAAGAACATCAAAGCTTAAATGATCTTCCCACTCAAGCACATTTCTTTTTTGTACCAACCAGATGTATTGGAAGGGACATATTTTATCAATAAAGTTAAGACAGATCCCAGAATTATTGATGACATGCTATATTTATAACCTCACCCATACATAAACTTTATAGACTAACCAATTTATTGAGACATAAGTTTTCGAGGACAAGAATCCACTTCGATGGAGACTCTTATACTTGAAAGTTCATACCTTAATAAATTGGTTAGTGTAAAAGGTGCCACCTATCTGCCAATTTTGCTACTCCAGACTAACATGGCTACCATCTCAGAATTTTCAACATGTTAGGACAAAAGAGAGGCTTGGGAAGGGTTCCATTGGAATCGGTAAGGGTGGGAACAACGATGACGGCAGAGACAGATAGGGGACAGCACAGTAATCATCCGCACAGAGCAGCAAAAAGATGGCTCCAAACCGGGTGAATCCACCTTACTGGTCATGTTAGTGTCTGCATCCCAGTGTCAACTGCCGGCACATGCTGGTCATGCCTCGGACAGCTAACGTTGAGGCTTTGCACTTAACATGGTACATGCACGTTATGTGCAAAACCTTAGCTGGCTTTAGGTAAAGGAACCCTATGTTTTTAACAACGTTTGGAATTTCTTATAATTTCTTATAATTTCTTTCTTGCTGAATTGACTTTGGTAAGTTATTCCTTTCCAATGGAGCTCTTCCAGCTAAGATCTTATTTACTGTACTTACAAATCCAAATTGCTTCTTAGATGGGTACTTTAGGGCGGTATATCAAATCTTGTGAATAAAGATAAAGATAACAACTTCTGATCATAGTGAACGCAGTGAACATATACTTTAAAGTATATTCAAATAGGAACCTGTGACTCATTTATCTAGATCAGTGGTTCTCATTGTGAATTTTCTGAAAACCTGGCTGTCCTGGGGGTCCCAGAGGTTGAGAACCACTGATCTAGATTTAGGTTCCTAAATTGGGTCTGTACTGCTGAAAATCGGTCCTAAGATCTTAATTTTTTCCCCAGTCTTAACTTCTCTCCCCATATAGCTACCCATTATTTAGGAATCTAAATTATGTTTCTAGTAAAAATAGCCTCCTAAATTTAAGTGCCTAACTCCTTTGCTGGTTGACTTCTATTTGGTTATCATGTGATATTACATTGTATCTCATGAAATACCTGTTGGGAATATGGAATATGTGATCATTTAATAACAGTGGTACAAGACTGAAAACCCAAGAAACTGTAGAGATTGAATTGCTGATAGGATGATGCCATAAGAGAAGCTTCACCTGGAGAAGTCCAGTGAGGACCGAAAGGAAGAGAACATTAAGAGAGAAGCTTCATTAGGTGGAGTCCGGTGACAGCTAGAAGAAAGACGCTGTGGTGAAGGCAGATGGCGCTGCTGCATTCAAAAGCGTTGATTCTTGTCGAAACTCCATGGAATACCCAATTTCTTTTAGATGTGCAGAAACTTTCTGAGGCACACGCTCGCAAAGCAAAGTTCACATCAGAGTCACCTGCATTGAAAATATCAACTTATATCATTGCATATGAGATTGTGATCAACATCTCTTGTCCGTTAACATCATGCTGGGGCAATTGTTACCTAACAATCTGATCTCAGGGAATCACTGACCAAGGTCTTGGGTTACCCAGAAAACCAGGGGGGGGGGGGTTGCATATGTTGATGTAAGAGAATGAGATGGGGAATGATCTTCCTTCTAAGCCAGTACCGATGCAATGTTCCATCTTGGTGCTAGGGGGTGCTGTTCCCTCTAAGTTAGGACAGACCCAACATCCCACCATTGTCTTAGAGAGCACGCTTTTCTCTCCGAGGCAGTACTGGTGTTATTTCTCAGCTGATATTTTGAAGCAGTCTTCTGTGACAGCACCAACCCAATGTTTCACTATGTTGTTAAGGGACATTCTTTCCCCTCAACTGAAACTGTGCAGTAACTATCAGCAGCTCCTCAATTATGCTATCAGAAGCAGAATATTCTAATGTAACTGCTGTATCCCCGAGTGGCGTCCAGTCTCAAGCAACTTCAGCTTCTATGGAACACAGCAACAAGACTGGTGGCAGAAGCGAAACCTTCCAACCAAGTGAAGCCAATTTTGGAAAAGCTGCACTAGCCCCGGGTGCGGAGCAGGGTAAAATTCAAACCACTATGCTTTATCTGCAAATGTTTAAATTAATAGTCTTCTGAGTAACTTTCCCAATTGCTGCTTACTTACACTCCAAAGTTTCAAGGTTTCATTTTATTTGATACGCCACCTATTCAGAGGTATCTAAGTGGTTTACATTAAAATTTTACCAAATACAGTCTAATGTAACAGTTAAAAACAATGACAAAAAGAAACAATCAACGAAAAGCTAAAATAATATAAAAATAAAGCATAGAAAAAGAGGAAAGAAAGAAAATATTAAGGAAAGAAGAGAAAAATCCAGATTGTCCATCGGCCCAACTGCATTCAGGGTTACTAACCATCAGCTGCATTAAAAATTGAACACCTTATTAAAATAATGAGTTTTCAGAGCAGACTTAAAGCATTTTTAGGAAGTTTCCTAATGGATGTCCAATGGCCAATCCTTCTACAGAACTGCAGCAAGACCATGGCAAGTCCTTCCACAGAATTGGGGTGATAATGGCGAATATTGATCGTCTTATGGCGTTGTGCCTGACTTGCATAACTAAAAGATTTTATTGAGCTGATCTGACAGATCTGGTGGGTGCAGAGATAGCCAAAAAGTTGGCAAGAAATACTGGCAAACCACAGGAAAAAGCTCTATGAACAATATGAAGATCTTGAAAGCAGTTTGATATGAGATAGGGATCTAGTGCCCTTTGTCACCAGTAACCTCCCCAGAGCCAGGGCATGTGGGGTAGGTCAGCCTGGGATATCCTAACTTAGGAAGCAGGGCAGTACACTCGGTCATGCACTGCCTTCTGGGAGTTGTATTTCCTCTTATTCACTAAGCCAGGAATAATTGTAGTCGAGTGGTTTCAGGCAAAAATATGACAAGGTTTTATTTCCCCTTCCGGGTGGATTAATTGCAAGTGAAACTTAGGACAAAATAGCCATACTTCTGGCATAAAGAAAACATCTCAGGAACTTATAATACAAAACAGCTTCTTTGGCTTTCAGCTTCAACTATGCAGTGCTCAGTACAAACTTAAAAGTAACAGTCCCTTTTTCATACAAAGGCAACACTTTGCTTCTTCTCTGCTGTTCAAACAGCCTTGTTAACAGCCAGCTCAGCAAAGTGATGCGACGTGATCAGCTAGTGATAGCGTGCAGTCCATTTGCTCATCTGATATCTCTTTGGTAACAGACCCTGTCTGCATTTCCTCAAAATCACTCTCAGCTGGGTAAGTTTGTTCACAGTTATACGGTGTTTTAAAATACAGTCCCTCTCTATTTCCCTGAGGCCTCTCTTCACAGCACTCTAAAGAGCAGGGTTGAGAATTACCATATATATGGGATTTGGCATAGGGAGAGTCCAGCAGAACTTGGCAATCACAAGGAAAACTTTTAAACCTAGTTTTCTCTTTATATGATTTATGCAGCCTACCTTTTGGCTTTTGCAAGGAAGGACTTCTTAGCACGGCTGGGTCAGCACGGGTTCCAAACACGGGATGTGTTTTCCTGCCTTTTAGCTTCTCCTTTTCCTCAGACATACAAATATCATCTGGCCAGCACCTCTCTCTCTCAGGAGTTTCTGAGTGCTCCCAAACCAGCCTCTCAGGCAGTCTCTCCCTCCAGCTGCCTTCCCGATAGGGCTCCCACCTGGCTTTTGGGCATGGGCTCTGTGAATCTTTGTTGCTCTGGCTTCCTGAGCTGAGTCTCACGTTTCTCTCTCAGCTGCTGCTGCTTTCTCCCAGGTGCTTGTTCCTGTCCTCGTCTCTCTTGCCTTTCTTTCACCTTCTTCACCTCCACTATGGCTCAATTCTAGTGAGTACTTTTTATATCCCTGCTTCTGAGGGCTTAGCTGCGCCCCTCCCCCAACCAGGTGTTTCCCCTTAATCCCTGAGCTCGGGGATACGTTGCAGCTTGGGCGTGTTTGCTCCTCTCGTGACTCACTCTGTTTATGTTTCCCTTGGCAACCCTGGGCCATGTGCTCTGCCTGCCTGTCAGTTTCTGAAGCAAACTCTTCTGCTTCAGCCAGCTCCATAGCCTCGGAAGGATCTTCTACATGACACCTTCTATCATTAAAGGTGTCACACGAACATATTTCTTGGCTTTATGGATGAGTTTTATGACAGTATTTTGTATCAGTTGTAATCGCTTGAGAAATAAATGCCTTTTACATTGATACAGTGCATTATTATAGTCTAACCAACTTATGGCCAGAGATATAATCAAGGTATGGATGGCCTTTGTGCATAAGACAGAATGCATAGAATGAATCATTTGAAACTGATAAAAGACCATTTGACTTTAGCAGAAATCTTCTGGTCCACAGAAAGTCTTTGTCAATAATAACCCCCAGAATCTTCACCATCAAAACCAACAGTATAGTAAGACTCTGAACAAGCAAGCCAGAAGAAGTAAGACATGGGCAGTTTTTCCAAACAGAACTGCTTCTGCTCCATCTAAATTTAACTTTATTGTTTATTGCTTTCTAACAAGGCTGCATCCTTACAATCTCTTTGCCAAGTGCCAACTGAGAAACTGCACTATTATCATGACCTTGACCGCTCTTTGATTTATTATTTTTTCAAATTTGCCCCCTTGGAGAAAAACACCAAAAGAAGATGAAGAATAAGACAATGGCTCTCCAGGGAGCTTCAACACTTTGACTTCTATCCTCCGAAGACCATTGGACCACCAATCTAAAGATGAACTTCTTCAGTCATGGGATCGCTACCACTGAAGAACTAGGGAGGGCCTGGGACTGGAGGCATTTAAGGAAAGCCAATTAGCAGACCTAATTTCACCTTTCTTATAATCCGTCCAGTCCAGAACTGACCTCTGAGATGTATCATAGCAGTACTAACCTCGAGAGGGACCTGCGAGCCCAGCCTGAATCACTTCCAAACTGAACCTCGCATTTCCTGCCGCCTGTACATCCAGACAGTAATGCTTCACAGAAGTATGCAGAGATGCCCAGGTGGCCACTCTGCAGATATCTGCCTGTGGAATCAGGCCAGCCTCGGCCCAGGATGTAGCCTACACCCTGGTCAAATGAGCCCTCAGTCCTACCGACAACTGCCTATGGTGTCTCAGATAAGCCGAGGAAATGGAGGAGATGGAGACCCATATTCTCCTGCTATAGATCTTGCTATGCCTTAGGTTTCGGTTCTTGCTATAAGCTTACATTTTGTTTCTGCTGCATTCTTAGGTTTCGGTTCTTGCTATAAGCTTAGGTTTCGTTTCTGCTGCATTCTATTGCGAGCTGCACCCTGCTATTTCCTGCCTGCTCCCTCTGGCACCATCTGCAATCTTCAGGGCTGCAGAGTACTCGTATCACCAGCTAATTCATGTCTGACTTATTTCAGAAGTCCATTTTCTGCACATTCCTGCACAGGATACGGTTCCCTCCTGCCTTGTTGTGCTGGATTCCGTGTACTCTGCTTCTCTTCCATTCAGCCCACACATTTATCTTCTGTGCCAAAGATTTTATTTCAAACCTCAGGATTTAGGCAGAGTGCTGTCAGTGCTCCCTTGTCCTTATCAAAGCCTCTAGCAAGGCCTAGCAAGTCAAAACATACCTATCAGCCAATTTCCCTTCAGGCTGAAGAACCTGAGAGCTGAGATTTTTGAGGTCTTCCTGAGACAGTTGTGCCAGTAGCACTAGTGACTCAGAGCCAAAGACAAAAGACGTTCAAGCAGCCTGGAGTGAGAAGTCAGGAAGAAGATGTTGGAAGTGTTTTGGGATTTTGTGAAGGGTCTTGGAAGTCCAGAAGCTGGAGTAGCAGGCATGCAAGAGCAGTAATTAGAAAGTGAATCCTGAGTATCTGATAGGAATGTCCCTGGATTAGCATATGGAAGGAGAAATCCTTGATTTAAAGACAAAATAGTAGCTAACAGAGTTTTGTACTGGTTTTGTACCATTTGTCCTTCACTGTGAAGGGGTGAGCTTTTTCTTTTTTCTTTTATTGCCCAGTAAAGACTTTAAGCCCATATGCAATCAGTGGCAAAACTGTTCTGGGGGTTGAATGACTAATTTTAGGGGTATGTTTACTAAACCGTCTTAATGTCGCAGCGGTGGTATTATCGCAGCGGCGGCGTTAAGGCACACTAACGCTGTGAAATCCGGGCCTGAAGGGTGGCTTCTCAGAGGGCGGAGAGAAGGGGTCAATGGGCGGAGAGTGGGTGGGGAGAGGCTCCATGCACACTAACGCCGTGAAATCAGGGTCTGAAAATTAGCACCAGTGAAAACCTCGTGCTAGAGGCACATTTGCAGGAGAGAGAAACCATTTCAGTCAGCAATGTGCAGCAAAGGCAGGGAAACCCAGATAAGTGAAAGTTGTGATACATGTGCAGGGACCAAAAAGGCAAATAAACATGTAAAAGGACCAGAACCACATCTAAAATCCCAATAACCAAGCTGGCCAATAGTGATATTAATGATAAACATAAAGCAACACTACTGACAAAGCGTATAAATTAAGATATCATGTTTGGAAGGGTCTATGCTCTGTCCCCCTACAAAGTGAATGATCCCACATTGAAATAGCGCTGATCAGGGTTTCTGTCATTTAGATTGGGCAGGTTTGTTATGGTGTGCACATGTGCAGCAACAGCAGAGTGGGCACGTAGGAAAGGGCAACTGTACTGATGCTGTAAATGGGATACAGGGGGCTGCAGGCAGCACATGCTGTGGTCCAGCTGGGGCACAGTGAGGGCTACGCAGATGCCTAGGTGGCACATAGGAATGCCAAAACTGTAAAGCAGCAAGACAGCAACTGACGAGGGTCCAACATGGGCACGGGTGTGTTTCCCACAGTGTCACAGTGGATATTACCCAGCAGGTACCCCCAAGGGCACATAACATTGGCAGGTGGTGTGGGGGGGGGGGAGCGCGCATGTCCATGTAGGCACCCCTACCCGAGAACCCACACCATAGGCAGCTGCCTACCAGCACACTGGATGGCCTGGGACTGCGCATCACCAGCACCACCGGCATAATGGCATGGCAGCATGGTGGAAGAGGGGTGCTGGTGGCGGAGGGGGCAGTGGCATCTGCCCACAGTAGACCATGGCCTAGCCCCGTTTAGGTGGGTGCCGTGCACTGCAACAGACAGGGTCTGTCTGACGAACAGTCATGGTATCCCCAGGGAAGGAACTGTCCCTGTGGCAACAGTGTGGCGCAGTACACACAGCCAATGTATTCATGAGCAGAAGGTCACAAGTTCAAGTCCCAGCTGTGGCTCCTGTCCCCATTTTTTACCTAATACTGAACCGTGGTAATAAAGATGGAACCTTTATTGCAGATAAAATAAACCTGCCTGAAACGCCTATATTTTACCCTACAGAGCACAGACACCATAAACATGTGCAATCCCTAGAGCAGAGTTTCCCAACTTCAGTCCTGGAGGGCCAAACACCATTCAGGTTTCATGCTGTCCCTAATAAATATGCCTGTGCTGCATTTGTATGCGCCGCCCCCATGGTATGCAAATGTATCTCATGCATATTCATTAGGGACAGAATGCAAACCTGAACAGTGTTTGGCCCACCAGGACCAGAGTTGGGAACCTCTGCCTTAGAGCAGCAGCCAACAGGGGCATAAACACCCACACCCACAGGCTCCACTATCCAAGGCCTCATGGAGAGTCAGGCTGTTGGGCCCTGCGCGCAGCAGCATCTCCCAATACTAGCACTTGCATACCTTAGCAATGCCGCCCTAAATTTGGGGATACGTTACACATATATCAAAAGGTTGCTATGATTAATGGCAGATAACAATTCCTAAGTTAATCACAATTTGCTGATAGAGCCGCATCATAGCAACCTTTCTGATATCTGTGGAGTGTGTTTCAGTTTTGGTTTCTGACAGTGCTTACCACCCCGGGGAGAGACCCCAACAGTATTGCGTACCATAGCCATGCCTGCATTGTGCCCAGGACTGGTGTGGTGGCCAGGGGCTGCCAAAAGCCTCTATATTTGCACAATGCTGGCATAGGTGTGGGAGTGTGTGTCTGTCTATCCAGTGTGTTGTGGCTGCCTACACCTTACTCAGCCCACACTGCTTGCACTGTTTCCAGTGTTAGCCTGCCAATGTGCATAATGAAGAGTAAGGTACTGTGGGTATGGCCCGGACAGGGTGGCCTGGGCAGGATGCATCTGCACAGGGCATAGGGCAATGGCTGGGACGTTGTAGTGCCCGGTCACCACCTGCACGGACAGGGTGGCCACAGCATGTCCTGCTGGGACGTCATTCTTACCCTGACTGAACAGTGACCACGGCATGGCTAGGTTCCCCCATAGTGCTATATAGTATTTCTCTCAAGTGATATTTATGGGTTCTCTTTTCTGGTGCCCAGTCACTGACTTACCTGCTTGGTGTGTGTTCTCACATCTCAGTTTTGGGTGCACACATCTTCTCCAGGAACGTGCACTATGGACTAGCTAGCAGACTGTCTGCCGTTAGTATGTGTATGGCTGGAACACCTTGCAGGGTGCAGTGGCTGGAGACTCACTGTGCTTGCTGCTGGAAAATATCAGTTGGTGGAGGGGGGCAGCTGAGCATTTCCAGGCCTACTGTCTGTCTGCCATTGCCTTATGGATGCATACAGATCTGCATTGACTGCCCTGTAGGGTGCCTGCTCCCCAGCAGGACTGGGGTTGATGGTCCCCTCTACTGCCATCATTGCAGGGATGTAGAATGTGGAACTGTTGGTGGGAGATCCTGTCCCCCACCCTGAGCTCCAGAGGGCGGGTTGGGTGGTGCTACATAATCCGCCTATGGATCCAAACACCCCCCTTCACTTAAATCATGTGACCATGGCACCCACACAGGATATGCACTATCCTTGGTGCATCATAGTCCACAAGTGCTTGACATGACTAGGAAACACAGATGAACACAGGTGTATCCTAGGTGTGTCTGCAAGGACTACCTATCACACACTGGCACTGATGGGGACCTACAGCATAGCCTATCTCAGCTAAGCCACGTGCTGCGGACCTGGTGCTGGGCGCCCCACCTCTCCCTCAGGGTGAGCACAGTACCCGCACAATGTGACGGACTGTAGCTACTCTGTGCCAGTAACACACACGGTCAGTTCCCCCTACCAGGCCGAGGTGCTGTGGGGGTGCATACCCCATCTTGTGATCAGCTGTAGACTGCCGATCTGCATGTGCAGTGCATCATGGGTATGGGTGGGTTTACCCTATTCTGGTAACCACAGCAGACAGTTTGTGTGGTGACCTGCAGTCTTTCTGTAGCCAGTCAGGGGTTTGTTAGTAGCTATAGAGATGTAGCCCACTGGCTACTTCACTGACTGTGGAGGCAGAGGTCATGGGTTCAATTCTGCAGTGGGGTTATGTAAGAAGGCTGTCTGAGGCATTTCCTTTTTTAATTTAAATTAGTGCTGCCAGCAAAAACACCCTCACAGTACTGTAACCTTAAGGTGCCTCGTAAGGCGCCCTATAAAGCGCCTTATAAGGCACCATATACGGAACATTATAAGGTGCCTTGGCGGACAGGGCACTTTATAATGTGCCCTCTGGAATGCCTTCTAGGGTGCCTTATGTGGCACCTTAGGTTACGGCACTGTGAGGGTGTTTTGCTGGTAGCACTAATTTAAATTAAAAAAGAAAATGCCTCAGACGGCACTGGTTTAAATTAAAGAGTAATGCCTCAGACAGCCTTCTTACATAACCCCACTGCAGAATCAAACCCATGACCTCTGCCTCCTCAGTCATTGCCATAACCAGTGAGCTACATCTTTATTCCTTCTGATATTCCGTTGGCATTAACTTAGGGTGCATGGCGTGCCACGGCGCTCACTATCACGCGATACCGATTCTTGCTACGTTAGGACCGGAACGCCCACTCCTTATATGGCATTCTTCACATTATTGCTGGAGCTATCAGCGGGAACATTAAGATGGTTTAGTAAACATACCCCTTAGTTGTATAAATCGTCATATAGCCAAAATTATCCATCTACATAGCAGAGGCAGAAAACAACAGTAACTGTATTACAAACAGTCCAAATTGCTCTAGTATCCTTCGATAACAGCATGATATATATTGAGGTTGGTGAGGCAAATGAGATCAGTTAAGACCACAAGACTTCTGGACGGTGATTCAAACAACAGTCCTGAGCCATCTGGATTATTATAACTATTTTTTGGAATGTCTAAACAGTTATTACATACATTGCAAGGGATCCAAAACATTTCTGCTGTTGATTACACATAGTATTTATTTATTTTATTTTCATTCTCTTATATTGATTAAAGAATTGATCCACTATACACACTCAAATAGAACCAAACGATCAGTAATGGCCAACACATTGCTGGTTCCTAAAGAAATGACCACTTGCACAAAAACAACCTCTAACAGAGCTTTCTCAATCTGCGCTCCCTTGGCCTGGAATGCCCTCCCAGCTGACATGCGTACCATTCCCAGCCAATCCCAATTCCGAAAGGCCCTCAAGCATTACCTTTTCGTGAGACACTACCCTGATTCTAACAACGAACTCCAAATAATCATTGAACCACACAAACTACCCAGACCAGCCCAGCATAGAACAGAAAAGAATAGCTGGCTTAAGCTGGCCCATACTGAATAACATAGGGCCTAAACCAATACACAAGTTACACTGTATATATTGCTGTAAATAACGCTGTAGATATGTTATTCCCTGTTGAATCCAAGTTTTGACCCTTGTTTAATGTAATTTCTATGTGGCCCGCCCGCATAGTAATATGTTGTTTTATTGTAAACCGCACTGATATGTAATAGCGCGGTATATAAGAGAAGTTAAATAAATAAATTATATACCATGCTATTCTGCATCAGTGTGGTTTACATTGAACAGGGCATTATAACTTGGAGATAACTATTTTACAGGGAACATGGGCTATGTGGGACTAGAAACCCCAGTCCTTCTGGCCCAAGGTTGCTGTCCTCTAGTGGAATTTGAACCCCTGACCTTCTGGCCTGAAGTACCTTGCCCCAACCACTAGGCCACTCCTCCACTCCTATAGTAGTTATAGGGAGAGAGTTACCTCTTTATTTTTAAACCTTCATTGGTTAGCAATAGAAGCATGAGTTTTGTTCAAAGTCTTATGAATAGCTTTAAAAGCCAAATATAAGATAGGCCTGACTTATCTATCAAATAGGTTGATATTTTGTTCCTCGGCAAGGTCCTTGCATTCGGTGACTCACTGTACACTGATATTGCCCTCTGCCACCTCTTTTCGGCAGAAGAGAGTTAGAGATCAATGTTTCTCCAGTGCAGTACCAAAATTATGGAATGATTTACCTTCTGAGATGAGGGCTCTTGTAGACTATGTTCAGTTTCGTAAAGCTCTAAAAACGTGGTTATAGAGGAAATTTTAAACTGTAATTGATTTCAATTGCTTTATTGTTACTACTTTTGCACTCTGCTTTGTACGTCTGTTGGTAGTAAAAGCAGAACACAAGCAATGTCGTTAAATTAAATTAAAATTGGTACTTTTTCCTGGCATTTCAAAGTTTATTCCCTGAGAAGGAACAGTTCAGGGTAGTGGTTCAGTCACTGATTCTGTCTTATGTTAAGTACTGTAATATCATTTATCCAGGGTTATCATAAAAATATATACACTCTTTGAAGATAATTCAGAATTCTGCAGCAAGGGTGATGCTCGGCATTAAGAAGCTAAATCATATTAATCCAGTTCTTCTATTATTACACTGGCTACCAGTTTCAGTTAGATGCTTATTTAAATGTATCTAGTCCATTTTTAAAGCTTTTCAGCTCATGGTAAAAAAGCAAGCTGCTTTTTCTCTTTACAAGATATGTGACCACTCGCGATTTGTGAAATAATCAAAAAGATCTCTTGGCTTTGCCTTCTTTTACCCTGGTATAAAAGACTTTAACAAGAAATAGGGTATTGTCATCTACAGGCCATACCATTAGAATAATTTGCCAGAACTACTGTAAAAATCGGGATATGCTGGGTTTTCGAAAGGCTTTAAAAGCTAACCTACCACTGCCAACTGTATATTTTTTGATATTTTGCTATCAGTAGCCCAAGTTTAGCCTTGGTTCAGAATACAAAGTCTGAACTGGACTCTTATCTGAGAGGGCAAAGGTGTAAGTGGAGTTTAAGTGCCACGTGCCTCCCACTGTACACTGGTCCCCATTCAATAAACCCTGTAAATAAATTCCACAAATTGAGCTTAAGTGACTGTTTTGCTCTTGCAATCATGTGACCCCAGATGTCTGTCAAACAGCATAGGGACAGCACTGATAAATATATGCATAATTCAGAAACAACCGAGTTAGACATTTCAAATTATACATTGATTGCATGGCTGAATATTGACCTCTGTTTTTAATCAACCAAAACTAGGACTGGATTCCATGTCATCTGAGTGAGGGAAGCCTGACTGTGTGCAGGCTGTGAAGAAGTCTTCAGAGAATGCAAGGCCACTGAGTGATTTTATCCTCCCTTTTGTCCCCCCTCCATCCCACAGGGGCCTATTCCTCATATAATAACACCTGGATACAGACTGTACACGAGGTAACGGAAAGGACGTACTTAATGCATTTGTGAATTGGAGGAATATCCCAGTGTTAGAGTAACAGCCTCATAGCCAAGAGATCAGGGTTTGATTCACACTGGCACACCTTGGGTATATCACTTTACCTCCCATTACCTCAGAAGAAAAGGCCTGGCAATCTACTTCCGCTCATACCTTGCCCAGAAAATCCAAGGACTGCTAGGTCAGCATTGACTTGACAGCACTTAAAAAAGAAAAGACTCAGCCGCGAATTACCGCGGCGGCGCACAGACGCGCACGAGCCAGCCGCGGGCTTGGCAGGGAGGGGGAGGGACGGGGGGACGGCGAAAGGGGGCGGGCAGAGGGCCGCGAATAAAGCAACGTGCTCGGGCCTGCCCGGCCTCTTTCGCCGTCCACCCCCCCCGCTTCGCTACCTCAAGGAGCAGCGGACAGCATCATCGGGAGCAGCGGACATCATTACCGATCGTCGATCACCCCCGACGAAAATCAGGGATACACGGACAGCAGCGAACAGCGGAGCATTAAAGCAGAGAGGTCAGAGCTGCACAGGACGGTAAATTAAGGAACAGCGGCGAGGGTGGGGGGGGGGGAAGATGTGAGGCTCGGCCAGCGCGGCGAGAGGAGGCACATATAAGGCCTAAGAAATTAAAGGTTTATGATTGTACGGCCGTGAAAGCAGCGTGGGGGGAGATATTTGAGTGAAAGCCAGCAATGGCGGACATAAGTGGGATCAGCGGCCTTTTCGGCCATCAGCCATGCGGGGCAACGGCCTACAGGCCCGTGGAGGGGGGGGGGGAAGTACCTTTGGGGGAAGATGGAGAGGACACAAACGCGAGTCAGCTCCAGAGGGTTGCTGATGAAATTTCCTGCACCCTGAACGGTTCAGGGTAGGGAGAGCCGGGCGCATGCCGCATGGCAGTTCAGCACACCACTACAGAGTTAGAAGGCACGGTGAGTCATACAGTAACATACCTTTGTGTGCGCGTGAGCCCATGTTGCAGAGTAAAGGCAGATCAGAAATAAAAGCATGTTTCTTGTTATTGTACAGAGCTGCTGGAGGTTAGGAGGAGCGTGGCTGCCATCTTATGGTCACAACGTGCATTTAAGATTAAAAAAAAAAAAAAAAAAACGTATTATTTACATAGCAGCTAGTGGATAAGTGAAAATGTATGATTTGCAGATGTAATAAAAAAAAAAAAAAAAAAAAAATAAATGATGATGCAGGGAGGGGACACTATAGGCGAATTATAGTAAGGTGGGGGGCGGGGAGGATGACATATATACTGCATCTGAAAGGGATACAGGGGAGAGTATAATGGGAACAGTATGGATGTTACAACAAGGATACAGACAGTAACGTACATTCCCCATCCCCATTCCCCATCCCCATTCCCATCCCCATTCCCCATCCCCATCCCCATCCCCCCCCCCCACCCCAAAATAGCAGATCTCACCCTAGGACAGAGATGCCAAGGAAGGAGACACAGAAAACCAACACGCAGAGAGCATCGCAAGCCGACGGCAGGGCAACCATTAGAGCGCGAGCAAGCAAGACTGGCGGCAAAAAAAGGACTCAAGGGGAGACAATGGACAAAGCAAAGCAACCGAGGCGCAGCAACAGGAAGAAAGCGCCGCAACAGCAGCAAACCGCAGCGCAGGCGCAAGGACAGGAGCTTGACAACCTGCTCCAGATGATACGGGAGCAGGTTACCCAGCACGGCCTCTCCTCGGTCAAACAACGACTGGGGACCACAGGATTGATAAGTGAGACGCAGCCGTCGACAAGCACGGGCGTGTTAACGCAGGCCACAGATGATGGTAAGTCCAAGGGGAACAGGGGGGCCTCAGAGCTAGTATCGTCATCATCCGACGGCTCTAGCTCAGACAGTGATAGTGACACAACACTAGCAGATGTGATCAAATATGCATTGAGGAAAGTTAAAAGAAAGAAGACCCCAAAACAGACGAATCCACTAAAGCAAGCATGGGCGGGGCAGACTCAAGAAGGGGAGCAGTTCGGGAGCACCCAATCAGGGAGGCTTCCGAGAACACTGCAAGATTGGCGCGACACCAGTCGCGATCCACGCTGCGGGGTGAGCTCCCTGGCCGTGGCAGTACCCAAAAAACTAAAGAAAAAAATCTGGAAGCGAGAATATATTGACATATTCTCCCTCCTGCTTAAGGACCAGGACGAGGACGCCAGTAATGCCAAAGACAAAGATAGAAGGAACGAGAGAGACAGGAAACCTAAAATCCCCAAATCCCTCAATAATTGGGTATCGGCGTTCCACATCTTTATGAGTGTGATCATGGAGAAGGAACCAGACTCAGGCCCATACCTGACCAGGTACCTTGATACGATCACTAGGGCATATAAACAATATGGTGGATGGGCTTGGCTGAACTACGATGTGAAGTTCAGAAGAAGCATGGCCGAAGATCCCACCCTAGCTTGGCATCACAGAAATCTGGACTTATGGTCAGAGGAAATGGCACACAATAGGCCATGGTGCCAGGACGGGATGATGCAACCCCTCCCAGGCACCCAATGGCACCAGCCTAACCAAAGCATACAAGGGAGGCCAGTTAATCAATGGACGGGGAGGCGGGCATGCCGGCAGTACAACGCGGGGAGCTGCACATGGCAGCCCTGCAAATTCAGACACATATGCTCAATATGTGGAAATGGGCACCCCGCCGTCTCCTGCAGAGCAGCAAGGGAGGCCAAGCCGTATAGAGCCTTGCAGCAGCGCTCGGCAGAGGGAGCTGGCACCCACGCCCATCAAGCTTGACAATATGCGCCCATGGCTCAGAGCCTACCCAAAGCGGGACATGGCGAACAGCTTAGAAGTGGGCTTCTCTCAAGGTTTCCGCATCCCTTCACTAATAAATAGAAAAGAAGCAATACCGCGGTTTATTAAGAACCCACCATCTGTACAAAAATACAACACCATAGCACGCAGTAAACTAAACAAAGAAATAAGTCTAGGGAGAGTGGCAGGTCCTTTCCAGGTACCACCATTCAAGGAACTCATAATCTCACCCCTTGGGGTCATCCCAAAAAAGGAACCGGGGCACTACCGCTTAATTCATAACCTGTCATACCCAGAGGGGAGATCCGTTAATGACCATATTGACCCAGCATTATGCTCAGTCAAATATGCAACCATTGACCAGGCAATTAAGCTGATTCGCAATAAAGGACGACGCACGCAGTTGGCAAAAGCCGACATAGAGTCCGCCTTTCGGCTATTGCCGGTGCACCCAGAATCTTTTCCACTGCTGGGTTTCGGGTTCAATGGTGAATTTTACTACGATAAATGCTTACCCATGGGATGCGCGGTATCATGTGCATATTTCGAGCAATTCAGTTCTTTCCTGCACTGGGTAGTGGAGGATATTGCAGGACCTGACACAGTGGTCCACTATCTAGATGATTTCCTATTCATTGGAAAGGACCATGACGATTGCCAGAGGATCTTAAGCATCTTTGAGCAAACGGCCAAGCTGTTCGGGATCCCATTAGCAAGAGAAAAGACCGATGGCCCGACTGGAATCATTACTTTCCTAGGCTTACAGCTGGATGTGATAGCGCAGAGGTCTCGCCTTCCCGCAGAGAAGGTGACAAAGTTGGGGAAAGAGCTGCAGTTACTTCACACTCAGCGCAAGGCGACCCTGCAACAATTTCAATCACTCCTGGGCCTGCTATGCTTTGCATGCAGGATAATGCCAATGGGGAGAGTTTTCTGCCGCCGCATGGCGTGGGCAACGAGGGGGATCAAGAAACGGCATCACCGGATCAGAATCACCAAAGAAATACGGGAAGACCTGCGGGTCTGGACGCAATTCCTCCACACCTTCAATGGCCTTGCCTTCTGGCAAGCATCCCCGGTGTCAAATGCGGAACTAGAATTTTTCACAGACGCGTCAGGGGGGAGCGGTTTCGGCATCTACTATAAAGGGGCATGGTGTGCGGAAGCATGGCCCCCTGCATGGCATGCTGAAGGGACCACCAAGGACATCACGTTCTTGGAGCTTTTCCCGATTATGGTGGCCTTAACCATCTGGGCCTCAGACCTAGCCAATAGAGCTATCACCTTCCATATCGATAATCTAGCAGTGGTATGGGCTGTGAATGGGATGAGAGCTAGGACACCACGGGTGGTAACATTACTAAGAAAAATCGTTTCGCTATGCCTAGGGCACAACATAAGCATTAGAGCGGAACATATCGCTGGCAAAAGCAATAACATTGCCGACGCTCTTTCTCGTTCTAAGATCAAGCTTTTCCAACAACTGGCGCCCGACTCGGACGCGGTCAAGACACCAGTCCCCGAGCACATCTGGGAGTATGGCCCACCGAGGTATGGGAGCTCATGCTGTGCTCCCTAGCAGAAAAAACCCGCAAAAAATACGTAGCAGCATGGGAAATGTACCAATCCTTTTGCAGCGAGGCTGGAATACATCATGAAGACAGATTTGAAGTGTCATCGCTTCTGAGATGGATTTTGCAATGCAAAGGCAGAGGGTATACAAAAGGGGCGGTGCAAGCACGCCTAGCCGCTTTATCATTTTTTGCAAAAGCCATGGGTGAGAAGAGTCCGAATGCGGAGTTCGTCATTAGGAAAGTGATGAGAGGCTGGTCCTTAGGGCAGCCCGGAAGGGTTGACCAGCGCCGCCCGATCACACACCAAATGCTACAGCAACTGATGGGGATCACTAGCCAGGTGTGCTATGACAACTACGAGGCCAAGCTATTCAGGTGTGCCTTTTCATGGGCCTTTTACGGAGCATTCCGAGTGGGCGAGATAGTTGCCCCCTCATCGGCAAAGAACGGGAGGACATATGGCGGTCTGGAAGAACGAGACGTCACTATTATTAAAGATGCAATAGTGTTGAACTTGCGCAGATCCAAAACGGATACCGAAGGCAAAGGGGCGCAAATAGTCCTGTCGGCACTGCGTAAGGACCCTTCATGCCCGCTGAGGAATGCTCTGGCCTATCAACAACTACGGGCACACACAAACCAGCAATGGTTCGTCCATGCAAACGGCGACCCACTGTCACGTTTTCAATTCATCAGAGTACTCAAGCAGGCGATAGAAAGAACAGGACGAGATGCAAGCTTTTACGGCTCGCACTCATTTCGAATTGGAGCTGCTTCAACGGCAGCCAGCATAGGGATGTCAAGAGCCCAAATTATGAGTATCGGACGATGGCGTTCGGACCGATACAAAACCTACATACGGCCAACAGAATAAAAAAAAAAAAAAAAAAAAAAAAAACCAAACCTAATTACGGTAAAGAGAAGATAACTTGTATATCTCGATCTAGGATAACGCTTATATGCCAATGTAATGTTTACAAGTTTGAATTAAGTGTTATGTTACTGTAGGGATATTGTTTACAATTTTGAATTCAGGGTTATGATACTGTATTGATGCTGGAAGTGTGGATGTAACCATATTTGTGATCCAATTTAGGAACAAGTCCTTGCCTATGGCCCCGTGAAGCATGGATATGCGGCCATTCATTTGTTCACTGGGCACAAAAGCGAGCAAAAGGCCGGCCTCCGGGTTTAAATCTGGGACTCCCGGGCGCAGAAGTCTCAGTGGTATGGCTCGGACGACGCGGTATGTTATGGGATCAGTTAGTACCATTCCTGCTACAAAGGAAGGGGCTGACCCGGGGCCCAGCCATGCTTGTGGTACATCTAGGGGGCAACGACCTCGCGGCTATGCGCAGTGTCGAGCTCACCAAGAAGATGCAGAGCGACATGCTGATGCTGGCTAACGCATTTCCCGAGACGCAACTAGCATGGTCACATATCATACCGAGGCGGGTATGGAGGGGCGAGATATCGCACAAGGCGGTCGAAAGGACTAGACAGAAAGTGAACAAGTGGATGGCCCGCTTCATGGGGATGATGGGAGGAGACAGCATCCGGCACGAACTCATAGAAGAAAGATGCCCGGGACTCTATCGGCCGGATGGTGTACACTTGTCAGACATAGGGATGGACATTTTTCTATGCGCAATACAGGATGCTGTTGAGAGAATTTGGAAAAAGAAGCTGTTGGCCACAGCGGCGTCTTGAAGTGTGGGGGCCCCGTCAACAAGCGAGGATTCGCAGTTGACGGGGTTGGCAGGAGAAACGCACCCGGTGAGAGAGAACACAGCCTAGGCTTTAAGTAAAGGGGGAGAGTTGCAGGAGAGAAACCTGGACCTGCCCCGGAGAGATAGATCAGGTCACCAGAACACGGCGCAGAGGGCCCACAGGCCTCGCTTTGACGGCGGGCAAATGGGGTGAACCAAGAAAGTTAAACCTGCTTGAACGGCAGGCGTAACACCGTGGAGACTAAAAGAGATGGAGAAGAATAAAGATGGGGAAAGCTTGAACGGCTACCTCATAAGGACAGTAAAAAGGACTGCGGGATAGTGGCTGTGTCTTCTCGAGGGGCGGAAAGAAAACAAATGTTACAGTGTTTTGTTGAATGTATTGGGCATGCTGTGGCCAACAGTGTTGAGGCTGTTAATACCATTGTAAAAGAAGCAATAAATGTATGGAGTTTTGTTGAAAGAAAACCGGCAAAGCGTGTGGACTTATTGGGGGGAGAGAGGGAGGGGGAGGGGACAAAAGGGGAAAGGGGAGGGGGGGGGGCAAAGCACGAGGCGACAATGCTCGTTGCACGGCTGAGACTCAGCCGCGAATTACCGCGGCGGCGCACAGACGCGCACGAGCCAGCCGCGGGCTTGGCAGGGAGGGGGAGGGACGGGGGGACGGCGAAAGGGGGCGGGCAGAGGGCCGCGAATAAAGCAACGTGCTCGGGCCTGCCCGGCCTCTTTCGCCGTCCACCCCCCCCGCTTCGCTACCTCAAGGAGCAGCGGACACCCTCCCGACCCGCCCGATCGCCAAACGGAGGGGAATAGTCGCAGCATGCGAGAAAAGGCAGGAGAAACGCACCCGGTGAGAGAGAACACAGCCTAGGCTTTAAGTAAAGGGGGAGAGTTGCAGGAGAGAAACCTGGACCTGCCCCGGAGAGATAGATCAGGTCACCAGAACACGGCGCAGAGGGCCCACAGGCCTCGCTTTGACGGCGGGCAAATGGGGTGAACCAAGAAAGTTAAACCTGCTTGAACGGCAGGCGTAACACCGTGGAGACTAAAAGAGATGGAGAAGAATAAAGATGGGGAAAGCTTGAACGGCTACCTCATAAGGACAGTAAAAAGGACTGCGGGATAGTGGCTGTGTCTTCTCGAGGGGCGGAAAGAAAACAAATGTTACAGTGTTTTGTTGAATGTATTGGGCATGCTGTGGCCAACAGTGTTGAGGCTGTTAATACCATTGTAAAAGAAGCAATAAATGTATGGAGTTTTGTTGAAAGAAAACCGGCAAAGCGTGTGGACTTATTGGGGGGAGAGAGGGAGGGGGAGGGGACAAAAGGGGAAAGGGGAGGGGGGGGGGGGCAAAGCACGAGGCGACAATGCTCGTTGCACGGCTGTGCATTTGTACCCGACTACAGTATTATGCATTATTCTTCTGCAAAGTGTATCTCAGAGGAAAAGGCAAAATATGAAATGAATAAAACTACTAATTAGCCAACAGGCAGATGAAGGCTGCTCAAGCTAGCTGGGGCTGTAGGCTGACCACTGACGATATGGGATTCTTCTACTCTACTGTAGCAATACAAAGAAAATGTGGAGATAGCTGATGCTTTTACCCCCCGTCTTGGAAATGAAATCTCACACTGTAGATCCATTACAGTTACTGTACCTGTGCTCTTTGAGCCATTATAGTAGAGGCAACGATTCTCAGCTCCCGTACAGTTTATTTTGGTTGTTTCGTTACAGTTGTCTGCATACACAGCAAAGCAGGACGGGCACTGCAGTCCATTTTCAGTGTTGTTTTCCTGTGGCACTAAAAATGGGGAAAGGAAAGACGATCATCTTAATGCAATAAGAAACATAAGACGAGCCATGTCGATCAGGCCAAGGTCCATCGGGCACAGCATCCTGTCACCAACAGTGGGCAGTTTGGGTCACAAGGGCCTGGCAGACCTCAAAAGTAGATCTGATAAATCATTTCCAGGGATGAGCAATGGCTCTCCCAAATCGACCTGGCTGAAAAAATATTTTTTGGCCATTTCCAGCAGGAACGTGTTCAAACCTCTTTTGAATCCTACTATGTTAGTCACCTCTGGCACCGCATGGAAAAATCTTTTCTATGATTTTTTTCTCAGTCTGTTGATCATTAGTTTTATGGAGTGTCTGCTTGTTTTTGTGTTGTTTGAAAGGTTAAATAACTGTTCACTAATTCCACTAACAATTTTATAAACTTCCATTATATGCCCCCTCCACTGTCGTTTCTCCAAGCTGAAGAACCCCTAACCTGTTTAACGTTTCTTCATAAGAGGGCCGTTCTAGCACCTTTATCATTTTTGTTGCCTTTTCCTGAATCTTTTCTGGAGCAAAGCAGTAGCCTACTGTTTGGTAACCAGGAAACCAGGGTTTTCTAGCTACACTGTATTCATTTGGAGATGGGGGTGACTAGGGAGCTACTGTATACAGGGGGCATTGTGATATTCTCAGTTTTGGTCTCCATCCCTTTCCAAATAATCCCTAAAATGCTGGAAAGTGCAACGTATTGGATGGTGACTCTTAATTCAGCCTCTTGTACCAGCTGTTGTTCTTGAACCATCGAGTCGATGCCGACTGCTGGTGACCCTATACCAATAGCTGTGTTTATTTTTGTTTATATGTATCACTTTGCACATGTCCAAATTAAATTTCATCTGCCATTAGATGCCCAGTCTCCTAGTCTCACAAAATCCTTCTGCAAATCCTCGCAGTCCTTTACCATTTTAATGACTTGGAATCATTTTGGCTCACCTGCAAATTTGAACGCCTCACTCATCACTCCTATCTACAGACCATTTATGAGTATGTTTAAAAGCACAGTTCTGAGTACAAACCCTTGGGCACTCTACTACTGACCGTTTTCCATGTTTCCTCTCTTTTAGGAAGTTTGCCATTCACAAAAAGGCATGGCCCCTTATTCCATGACTCTTTAATTTGCTAAGGAGTCTCTCATGAGAGATTTTGTTAAACGCCCTAATACACTGTGTCAGCTGACTCACCATTTATTCACTTGTTTGTTGTTCAAAAAACATCTAAGATTGGTAAGGCATGACTTGCTTTTGTTGAACCTATGCTGACTTATTCCCACTAAGCTATATCTATCTATATGGTCAGTAATGTTATTTTTTAGTTTTAGCTTTAGTCATTTTGCCCAGCACTAACTTCAGGCTCATTGATCTATTTTTCCCAGATCATCCCTGGAGTCCTTTTTAAAAATAGGCATCACATTGGCCACCCTCTAATTTTCAGGTATTGTGACTGTTTTCAGTAAGAGGTTACAGGTTACAGATTACTAGTAATACATTAGTAGTTTCATGTTTGAACTCTTTCAGGACTCAGGGGTGAATACCATCTGGTCCTGGTGATTTGCTGCTCTTGAGTTGTCAATTTGATCTATTCCATTTTCTTCCATTATTTATTTACTAATGCTTTATTGGCATTTGCTGTACCATCTCTTGAAAAAAATATTGAAGTGGTTTACAACAATAGGAAAGCCCAATTAGAAAAAAACCCAGAATGAGACGGGGCAGAGATAAGAAAGGCAGAGGGCTACCCATCCCTAGGAGTCATGGCCAGTTGTAGGTAGGGTGAAAAGATGTGTCTTGATGGCAGCTCTAATCTGTTGAATGAAAGGCCAGGGGAAGGGAATTCTAAAGAATGGGTGCCTAGAAAAATAAAGCTGTCTGGTGGGTGGATTTGAGATGGGCCTGGGGGATAAACAGTCTATGTTCCTGCATGGAATGAAGGAGCCATGCAGGAATATAAGGAATGATCACAGATGCTAGGCATGGGGGTTAGACCTAAGTTCAGATCTCAAGATTGTAGTGAGTCTGTCCAAATCAGGATCAGGGTGATTAGAAGAGTTTAGAATTTATTTATTTATTTATTTTATTTAGTCGGATTTAATATACCGCTTTATCATTAAATCAAAGTGGTTAGCACATCAAACAATCAGGAGGGGGGCTATAGTGCAAAAACATGCAGTGGAAACATCTGTATGAGTGTGGTGAGAGGGGTGTGAGCAATTCATTTGCATTATATGCAAGTGATCTATGTACACTTTGTACAGGTATGTATACAAGTGAGCTATATAAAAGTGAGCTATATACACGTCTATATACAGTTTGTATGGGTTGCAGGTTTAGCTAGGGCAGAGTCTGATTCAGGTGAAGTCCTTGCAGTGATCCATGAAGAGCTTTGTTTTGAGCATTAAGTTACCATGGAAATATAGGGAGGGGGCTACTCAGTGATGATGGTGGATAGCACAATTACAGCTGCTGGCTGTTGCTGCTGAAACTTACACCTGTATATTCAATGCTGGGCCATATATTGCCAGCAGCATTGAATATCCGGATTAGCCAGAGAATCAGGAAGTTAATAGAGCAGTGGCTACATTCAGCGTCTGCGGTGAAAGTTAGGCCACCCTTTCAGACGGCTAACTTTTCATGCTTAGCAATAACTGGGCAGCGGCTCAAGATCACTGCTGCCTGCTCATCGCTGGGTGCCACCTCTGCTCCGCCCACAGAATACCCTCATGCTAGCAGGCAGCCAGGGATATTCGGCAGCACTAACACAGCGTTAGTGCCGTTGAATATCCCAGTGACCATGATTAACATGGTCATTAGGTCTGCTAACCGTGTTAATCGCGTTGAATATCCTCCCCATAGAATATGACGGCAGAAAAGGATCATTAGGCCCATCCAGTTTTCCCATTTTCATTCCTGGTGCAATGCTGCAGATCCAAGTTCATCACCGGCTTTTCCCTTCATTTTCTCTCGGCTAAGGATTCTTTGCGCTTAACCCAGGGCTTTTTAAATTCTGTAACGGAGATCCAAGATGGTGGCATGCAACTACAGCTCTCTGACAGCTGTTTCTAATGAGGAAGAAAAGGAAAGGGAAGCCGGGCATGTAGCCCCAGGCTGCCCAGCTCACCTTGACCCCATTTGCCTTTGGTCTGATCTTTTGAGCTGCCGGGAGCAACAGACAGTGATATCGGGGGCAGTATTCTCGGCTGAGAGACTCCTGGAGCAGGATCTCCATCAAGTTGTGACCTCACACTCTCAGATGCATGGCGACCTTGGAAGCAGTTGTGTTCTGAGGTGAGCTCTGGAGATGAAGGGGCATCAGGCTCCAATATTCTTGGTGTCTCTTCACTCCTGTTGGGGCAGTCCTCAGAACCAGATGCGAGTGGAGGAAGTGTCTCATGGGACTAGCAATTGCCTCATCAGCTGCCCAAGAGTGGAAGTATCTCACAGCCGGCTGATCGAGTCGGCGCTTCTCTTCCCGGGAGTTCCCTGGCTGCTGCTACTGACCTGGGCGCTGAACAGAATTCTGCTTGTTTTTCCTTTGAACTGATCCACTCTGAACAGTTTGCTCTTGAATCAATCTGGAATGCTATCAAGCAACTTGGAGAAGCCATTACTTCACATGTACAGTCTCTTCAGGATCAGATACAACAAAACTCAGAGACTTCTTTATCAAACGCAACAGAGATTGGACTACTCAAAACTTCTATCAATGGACTTTCTTTGCATGCTGTTAATTTTAACTCTTGGTCAGAAACTTTTATTAAAGATGCCAATAATATGTAAGCACGTTTGGAGCAGTTGGACAATCAGTGTAGATTGCCCAATTTATGCTTGGTGAATTTGCTCCGACTTCCTAATATTTCAGCAAAGGAACTGTTTAAGCTATATATCTCTGAAGTTTTGGGTATACCTATGGATTCATGTCCACCTCTTGTGAAGATTTATTATTTACCTATAGGCCGTAGGGTCTCAGCTGGCACTGAGATCCAAGGGCTCCAAGTAGCAGATGTGTTGAATGTTTCTGCTTTGTTAGAAACCTCCAAGTTGGAGATGATTATTCCTACAACATGTGTGTTAACTTGAGCTCTTATAGCCCTTCCTTTTCTTCCTTTTCTTATAGAGCTGAAGTTAGAGAATGGCTTCTCAAGTTATTTTTTAGGAAGTGTAACGTACGATTTAAAGGCTGTTTAGTCTGGATTTTCCCAGACCTAGCCAAAGATACCCAACGCTGAAGGAGAGACTTTTTGATCCTGAGACCTAGGGATCTACAACTGGCGGAACATTTTTCCTTAAGTACCCCTGCAGGTGCCTAGTAAAGTTGCATAGTAATTCCTATATTTTTTTATATCCTTCTCGATTGATTTCTTTATTGAATGCTTTGGGCTCTCCTGGGGTAGGGCAGGGAGAAGTTCCTATTCCATGATTTTGGTTAGGCTGGCTGTAGCTTAGTTGTGCATTTTCTTATAGAGTATCGCTATTTTATTTCCTGATCTAGGGTCCTCTTATTGTGGGCTAGAGTTGGGATTGCATATATGTATTTTCTGTTAACACTGTTTCCTCTGTACATGAATTGATCATGTCTTTCTTCTGGAAACCCATATTTCCGATGCAAGTTTTGTTGTTTGTATTAATTTGTCTGAAATTATAAATATTAAATTTAAAAAAATTCTGCTAATGTTGTGGCTTCCACCACCTCTACTTTGTGGCTGTTCCAGGCAGCCACGGCTTTCTCTAAGGTTGGTTTCAATAAAGTTGTAGTTCCAATTACCGAAAGGTGGAGTCTTTTCTTATTCTCACTCCTGTCTACTGCAAGAGGTTTTTTCTCTGTCATTTCTGGTTAAAAATAATATAAATGGCATAGAATATGTCACTGGCATTTCCTGTGTTGTTTCAATGAAGGTACATCCCCACAGACAATCAGCTAAATTAGAGATAAGTAATTTTAAGTGAATTTTTGGTAAAAAATTAGCTGGCCATTGAATAGCTCACTTACAATCCTGAAAAAATTCCAACTAAATAAGAACAATCCAGTCGCTTACAGACCCATCTCAAGCCTCCCTCTACTAGCAAAAATTATCGAAAAGGTGGTTCAACACCAACTCCAGGATCACATTGACAACCATGCACCGCTGGACCCAAATCAACATGGCTTCCGACCAAACCATGGTGTTGAAACATTACCGATATACCTCTTTGATAATCTGATCCAAATCATCGACAACATTAAGAGAGGCATCATCATGATCTTCATAGACATCTCATCAGCTTTTGACACTGTGGACCACAGCACACTTCACTCAAGACTACAGGACATCGGCTTACACAGCACCACCATGAAGTGGTTCACCTCATACCTCACAAACAGACAGCTCCACGTCAAAAGTGGCGCCGTCACCTCCCAATCAATAAGAATCAACCAGGGCATACCACAAGGATCCTCCCTATGTGTGCCTTTATTTAACCTCTACATTCAACCGATCTGCAACATAATCAAGAACCACAATATACAATACACCATCTATGCAGATGACATCATGATATACACTTCAATCAATCTTGGCAGCCCAGACTACACCAAAATATCAGACTGCCTTCAGCAAATGACACTCTGGATGCTAGAAAACAACCTGACCATAAACTGCAACAAGACAGAAGCACTAATCATCACCCGAAATGCCACCTTCACTCCACCTCCCAACATCAGACTGAACAACATCACCATACTAATAAAGACCGAAGTAAAGTACCTCGGAGTGACACTCGACAAAGACCTGAACCTACAGTCGCACATCCGCAGAACCACCAAAAATGCATACCTCAAAATGAGAACCATCCAACGCCTCAAGCCAATTCTCTCTTAGGATTACTTCCACACCATCTGTCAAGCTTTAATCACACCCATATTAGACTTCGGCAACCCAATCTACCTTGGACTCTCAAAACAAACACTCCGGCCCCTGCAGATGGCTCAAAACACTGCCGCCCGAATAATAACGGGATCGTCAAGACACGATCACATCACCCCCATTCCCAACCAACTCCACTGGCTCCCTATCAGCTCCCGCATCAGATATAAGGCAATACTAAACATCTTTAAAATCAAACACAACCTCTCAGCAAACAGGCTGCTACCCCTCATCAAATCCGACACAAGCACCAGACCAAGGAGGAGATGCACCTCAGGCACCATTATCACCCCCGTAGCATTTACCAAAGCAAGGCAAGACACGCCAAGAGCACTATCCCTGGCTGCCCCCGCTCTCTGGAACTCCCTCCCGGAGGACCTACAATCAACTACAGACATCAAGGACTTCAGGAAGCAGCTCAAAACCACGCTCTTTATTGAACACTATAGTGACATCACATAAATAACCTGTACTTTAGCCCATGGCTACCTAACATTCCACCCCCGCCCCTCCGTCCCCCTACCCTCCCTGTATATAACTACTTGTACATAGCTCATCCTGTATATAGCTGTATATAATTACTTGTACATAGCTCATCCTGTAAATAGCTCACTAAGAAATCATTGCCTTCACTCCCACAACTACTCTCCTGTGTTAACACTGCATGCCTACCCCTACTGACACTCTTCTTTGATTTTTTGAAGTGTAAACTGCTTTGATTTCAGGACAAAGCAGTATATAAATCCTTTAAAATAAAATTAAATAAATAAATAAGTAAATAAATACAATTTACCCCAAATGCCTTTACAGAGTTTTAGGATATTGTATTTGTGTTTTTAAGAGAGTGAGTGACAGTTAAAGCTTTGAGTTGGGAGAGGGGAGACGGCTGCAAGCCACAGCTGCCAGGCTGGGAGATAGTGAGAGACAGACAAAGGTAAAGAATATTATTTTGATTATGTGATTTGGAGAATTTGGCAGTTGTTTTTACTTATGTCTGCAGTGGGGTGCGGGGTAGAGGGATCAAGTGATTTTGAACAACTTAGTGGTTGTGTTGGGGAATAGTGGGGGACTGAGCTCCAAGCAGGCTTGCTGTTATGTTATGGAGTCCAGAAGGGCTGATCTGCGTCTAGATAAGAAAATAAGAAATGCTATACTGGGTCAGACCAAAGTCCATCAAGCCCAGTATCCTGTTTCCAACAGTGGCCAATCCAGGTCACAAGTACCTCACAGGTTCCCAAAAAGGCACGCAGGTTCCACAATGCTTGTACTGGGGTAAGCAGTGGATTTTCCAGGTCCTTTTTAGGTTTATGGACCTTTCCTCCAGGAACTTGTCCAAACCTTTTTTAAACCCAGCTACACTAATATCTTTTACTGCATACTCTGGTATGAATTCCAGAGTTTGATTATGTGTTGAGTGAAAAAATATTTTCTCTTATTAGACTTAAATGGGTTACATTGTAGCTTCATTGCATGTCCCCTAATCTTTCTCCATTTTGATGGTGTAAACAATTGATCTACGTTTACCCCTTCTACTCCATTCATTAATTTATCATATCCCCCCTCAGCCGTCTCTTTTCCAGGTTGGGTAAACAGCCCTAACCTTTAAAGGCTCGCCTCATAGGGGCATCCTTCAGTTCCTTTTTTTTTTATTTTATATTTATTCACATTTAATTAATGATACATCCAGGTATTCACATGAATGAAAAGAAAATGGTCATTTAAAAAATAAGGAAACATAAATCATGAAACAACAGAAACCATTTACATTTTAGTCCGCAAATACAGAAATACAGGGGGAGTACCAGGAAACTAAGGAAAAGGAAAGTAAAGGCACCACATGGCCCTAAACTACCTAATAAGAACTAAAGTGCAAGGCAGGCAGAAACTTAAACATCAGCCAAATGGGACGGCACAGCAACTTCAACCAAAAATCCTCCATAGCTACTAAGAACTCCATAAGTTGTCTAGGCTCAAAGAACAGAAATACTCTCTCTTTATATGATACACAACATCTAACAGGAAATTTTAGTTGAAAAGTTGCCCCCAAGGCCAAAACCCTGGGGCGAAGGGCCACAAAGTCTTTCCTTCTCAACTGTGAAACACGAGACACATCAGGAAAAAAACCCCAGTGAAGTTCTTAAAGTATAACCTAAAAATAAAAAATGTATCTGAATCCAGAGCAAAGGTAACAAGGAGGGGATATCTTTCAGTAATAACCTCCAAGGAGTTTTCTAAAAGCCCCATAAGGTCCCCTACCCCAAGGAACACAGGAGGAGCAACAATAGTACGGTTCCCTGTGCCCAGAGACAAATACTGAGCCCTAGTCGGGGGCAGAAAATGCTCTGGGGGAATCTTTAAATTTCCCCAAAGTACTTTCTCACCATCTCCACTGGTGACAAAACTGGAGAAATTTAGAAATCAAAGATTACTTCGACAAGCCTGATTTTCCAGATATTCTACTTTCCTAGAAAACACAGTTCTGTCCTTGATCTGGGCAGCAACCAGGTCCCAAAGCTGCCCAACTTCCTGTTCCATTCCGGAGATTCTCCCCGCTTGCTCCTCATAATCGCTGGAGAGAATAACACAAATATTTTTCACCCCTGAAAGTTCAGTACTTGCAAATCCCATCAAATAAGTCAAAAAGGTGTTCAGAACCATTCCACAGCGCGTCCATCGTAATCACTGCTGGTTTCACCAACTTACATACACCAGAAGCCACCTCTTCTCAAGACTGTACAGCTATAGCCTCCACCTCTGATAGTTCAGATACCACCACTACTCCATGCTGTACCGCAACACCAAGAGAGAGAGCTGCTACCTCTGGAGTGCTCCCTTCAACTCTTTTCAATGGTGTGCTCACCGGCAGACTCTAGTCGACGAATTGCTTCTGGGTCGCGGTGGAAGGGTTTGCTGGTCTGGAGAAAGCCAGATAGCCGATGCGCTCAGGACTGACATATCATCTGCCGGCACTGTTGAAGACACTGCTCCAGCATTCACTGCAAAACCACATGCATCCAAGGTCCGCTGACCAGATACTCTCGGCAGAACTGTTCCCGGGCATAAGCCAGCCTGATTCCGCTTCTTCCGCCCCATACATCGAACAATAGGAGTAGCACCCTGAAACTTAGGAACAAGGAGAGCGTAGCCATTTTGGGGGCTCTTCTCTCTACCTTTTCTAATTCCACTATATCCTTTTTAAGATACAGCGAACAGAATTCCAATATTCAAGATGCAGTCGCACAATGGAACAATACAAAGGCCTTATAATATCCTTTGTTTTATTCTACATTTCTTTCCTGATGATTCCTGGCATTCTATTTGCCTTCTTTGCCGCCTCTGCACACTGGGTGGAGGGTTTCAACGTGTTACCCATGATGACACCTAAATTCTTTTCCTGGGTTGTGGTTCTTAATGAGGAACCCTGCACTGGGTGGTGGTTCCTAATGGATTGTTCTTTCCTAGGGGCATAACTTTGCACTTGTCCAAAATAAATTTCATCTGCCATATGAACGTCAAGTCTTCCAGTTTATCAAGGTCCTCTTGCAGTTTTTCACAATTCTCTTGGGTTTTAACAACTTTGAATAATTTTGTGCCATCTGCAAATTTGATTACCTCACTTGTTATTCCCATTTCCAAGTCATTTATGAATATGTTAAAAAGCAGCAGACCCAGCACAGATCCTTGGAGTACTCCACTATTCACCTTTCTCCTTTAGGAAAATTGGCAATTATAGCCCTACCCAATGCTTCATATCTTTTAACCAGTTCCTGATCCACAATAGTACACTGCCTCCTATCGCATGACTTTTTAATTTCACCAAGTCTCTCTCATGAGGGACCTTATCAAAGGCTTTCTGAAAATCCAGATAAATTATATCGGCCAGTTCACCTTTGTCTGCTTTCAAAAAAATATTAGTAAGACAAGACCTTCCTTGGCTAAAGCCATGTTGGCTTTCTCCCATTAAACCATGACTATCAACATGTTTATTAATTTTGCTCTTTATAATGTTTTTTACCATTTTGTCCGGTACTGACATCAGGCTCACCAGTCTGTAGTTCCTGGATCACCCCTAGAACCCTTTTGAAAAAATGTTACATTGGCTATTTGCCAATCATCAGGTATTACTGATGATTTTAATGATAGTTCCCAGATTACTAATAACACAGGTACACTACCAAAAAACTGCCTCCAGTTTTGCAACTGATTCCTATAGATTTTGGGGTGCTGAATCCAGGAAAAATAGCCAAAATGTTCCATCACGTCACGTTTTCTTGCAAAATTAGATTTCTTACCCATATAAGGAATGTTCACATAATTTCTTTTTAGCCGACTGCAGTTTATTTTCTTGACCCAAAATAGAGGTTGTAATGGTTAACTAACTAGAAACACTCCCTCATGATATTTTAGAGTGTTTTGTATTCATTTTATACATTAACAGGACAATTGGGAGGCGGGGGGCTAAATCCAGTACTCGCGCAGGTGCATGTTCTTTCCTGTTCGCCTCGCCTCGTTCGCTCGCTCGCTCAAACACGGTGGTTGCGACATGAACGTTCCTGTCAAATTTCAGTTTCTTGCAAGTTCATTATTACCTTTTGTTTGCTCAGTCGTAATCCAGCTTTATTCCGAAGTGGTTCACTACAGTTGTAGTTTGCAGTGCTGTGTATTTGTGATGGCTCACAGAGCCAGAGGTTGCGTCAACTCTCCGGACAGTTTTTGTTTTATTTGTGGGGAATATACCGTGAAAAAGCGGCAGAGGAACATTTCTGCATTTATTAAAAAAGTATATTTCGCCTATTTCGGTTTGAAGTTAGGCGATCAAGACAAACCGTGGGCTCCTCACAAAGTGTGCAAGACATGTGAGGAAGATCTACGCTTATGGATGAAAGGTAAAAAACAAGCATTTCGTTTCGGAATACCTATGATGTGGCGTGAACAAAGAGACCACAGCAGTGACTGCTATTTTTGCTCTTGCATTGTGAAGGGATACAACTTAAAAAATAAGAACGTAATAAGTTACCCCAACCTTCCCTCAGCAATTAGGCCTATGCCTCATAGCAACGAAGTACCTGTGCCTGAACCACCAAAATCTTTGGATCATATTTGTGTGGACGGTTCTGATCATGATGAGACTCATCAGATGGCTTTTCCCAATGAGTCCAGTACTTCCGAGTTTGAAACTGAACCAGATCCAAAACCTGAACATTTCTCTCAAGCTGAATTGAATGATTTAATCCGGGATTTAGGACTCCCAAAAGATGCTGCCCAACTGCTAGGTTCTCGGCTTAAACAGAAAAATCTATTGTCACCAGGAACAACTTTTTATTGGTACCGCAACCGCGAGACACAATTTTTGAAGTATTTCAGCAAAGAGGAAGATTTGGTATTTTGCAACGATATATACGGAGTGATGGAAAAGTTTAAACTCAAGTATGATCCTGCTGAATGGCGGCTGTTCATTGATTCGTCAAAAGACAGCATAAAAGGTGTTCTTCTTCATAATGGCAACACATTCGCTTCAGTTCCTATTGCTCACTCTGTTATTCTCCAAGAAAAATACGAGAATTTGGCCCTGATTCTTCAGAAGATTCGTTATGATGAGCATAAGTGGATGATTTGTGGAGACTTTAAAATTCTATCCATGCTATTAGGGCAGCAATCCGGTTTCACCAAATATCCCTGCTTCCTTTGCTTGTGGGATAGCCGGGCCCGCGACCTACACTGGGGGAAAAAAGACTGGCCAATTCGGGAGTATTTGAGACCCGGTGAGAAAAATGTTCTTCATGAGAGCTTGGTACCTCGTGATAAAATTCTATTACCACCTCTCCACATTAAGTTGGGTCTCATTAAGCAATTCATCAAGTCCCTTCCAAAAGATGGTGAGTGCTTTCGGTACCTTTGCTCAAAATTCCCCCGACTTTCTGAAGCAAAGCTAAAGGAAGGAGTGTTTGTTGGCCCTGATATAAGGAAACTCATTTCAGATGGAGCATTCGCTGAAACGATGTCTGAGAAGGAAAAAGAAGCCTGGGATTCCTTCAAGGATGTTGTTCTCAAATTCTTGGGGAACAGGCGGGATGACAACTATAAGGATATTGTTGCCAGGATGCTCAATGCCTTCAAAGAACAAGGCTGTAACATGAGCCTGAAAGTCCATTTCTTGCACTCCCATGTGAACTACTTTCCCGAAAACTTGGGGGCGTACAGTGAAGAACAAGGTGAAAGGTTTCACCAGGACATCAAGGACGCAGAGAGAAGGTACCAAGGAAGATGGAACACCACTATGATGGCTGATTTCTGCTGGTTGCTGCTGCGGGAAACCCCAGATGAAAAATACGCCAAGCAGCGCACCAAGAGAAGCATTCGGGGGAAGAAGAAACGGGCCCACCAGGAGATTGATTGACCCAAGAATGACTTTAAAATCTAAACTGTGTTGACAAATATCGTGTTTTTACTAAACTTTGGTAATAACTAGCAATTTTTATTTCACAGTGTCGGATCTCATTTATTAGAATTTTATTTTCACACCATCGGGTGTTTGTCTTCATGTATTGCAATGGTGCGGTTTGCGTTTTCTATTCTTACATACATACCTGTACAACATTTTTTGCACATTTCTTTGCTTTGCTTTGTGTCTAACCTCGCTCTTATATGCTCAATGTTTGTGCACATGTATGTGGCTGTTTTAAGTGCAGACAATTTTGCTACCATCACAGTGTGTTTTGTTGACATTACTCTATTCTTATGTGCTGCCTTGTTACAATTTTCTTTATTCTTATTTGAATAACTACTAAACAATTAGTATAAAGAATTCATCCAAGAAACTTTTATCTCGATCGCACTCAATCTGAAACGTTCACCTCAAACTCTAACCCAATGTAGCAAAAAATCTGTACGTGATGGAGCAAATTGGTTACCAGATTTGGATTCAGCGCACCAAAAAACGTAAAAATCAATCGAAACATTAGAGGCAGTTTAAAAAAATTTTTTTTAGTGTACCTGTGTAATAGGTCTGCGTTCTCATATTTCAATTATTTCAACACCCTTTGATGTATACAGTTTGATTCAGCTGGTTTGCTACTTCTTAGTTTATCAAATAGTTGTAATACATCTTCCTGGTGTATCGATATTTCCTTCACTACTTCCGATGCATCACCTTTAAATACCATTTCAGTCATGGTTAACTTCCCTACCTCTTCTTCAGTAAAGATCGAAGCAAAGAATTAATTCAGTCTCTCCACTATGGCCTTGTCGTCTCTTAGTGCCCCTTTTACCCCTCTATCATTTAATGGTCCAACTGACTCTCTCACAGGCTTTTGCTAGGAACGTACTTGAAAAAGGTTTTATTATGCATTTTTGCTTCCACGGCATGCGTTTTTTCCAATTCTCTCTTTGCCTGCCTTATCAATAACTTGCATCTAACTTGCCAGTGCTTATGTTGTTTCCAGTTTTCGTCATTTGACTCCTTTTTCCATTTCCTGAAAGATGCTTTTTTTGGCTACAAAAGCCTCTCTGACCTCACCTTTAAACCATGCTGGCAGTTTCTTGGACTTCATTCCACTTTTCTCAAAGCGTGGAATACAGCTGGTCTGGGCTTCCAAGATAGTATTTTTATACAATGCCCATACTTGATGTAAATCTTTAACCTTTGCAGCTGCTCCTTTAGTTTTTCATTCTTAACTATTTTCATCATTTTATCACAGTCTCCCTTTTGAAAGTTAAAAGGAAGTACTGTGGATTTCCTTGCCATCCTTCCTCCATTTATTAAATTAAACACGATCCTCAGGGCTGGCCCATCTAAGCAGCTACTTATAGTGGCTGGCCTGTGTGGGCGGCGGTGGCGGCAGTGCCACACATGGGCGGCCACTATGATCACTATTGCTAGGCTGCCCCCTCAACTGTCGCCAATTCCTATTGGAGGGGGAGGCGGACGGCAGCAGTGTCAATATTTCCAAAGGTGGTGATAAAATGTTGCCACTTTTCGAAATACTGCCTCTGCCCTCCTCCCCCTTCTCAATATGGAATCAGCAGCAGCTGTGGTGGCAGCTGGGGGGGGGGGCGGGGAGACTGAGGGTTCTGCTCGGGGTGGCAGAAACCTTTGGCTGGCCCTGGCAAACATGCTATGATCACTATTGCCAAATGGCCCAAAACCCTTTTCTCTTGCACCAGATCTTGTGTTCGACTAAGGATAAGGTCCAAAATGGCTTCCCCTTTTGTCAGTTTATGAAGCAGTCATTTCTTTCATCTAGAAACTTTATCTCTCTAGTTTGTTCTGCTGTGACAATGACCCAGTCGATACTGTGGTAATTGAAATCACCCATTATTAATACTATGTTGTAACTTTTCTTAGCTTTCCTGATTTCTTTGAGCATTTCATCACCCATTTGTTCTTTCTGGCCAGGTGGTCAATAGTACATCCCCACTGCCATCGCCTTTCCCTTTTCACATGGAATTTCAGTCCATAGAGATTTTAGTGTATTTTATTTCTGCAAAACTTTAATCCTGACTCATGTCCTCTCTAACAGAGTGGAACCCTTCAACCAATTTGATCTACTCTATCATTGTGATATAATTTGTACCCAGGTATCACAGTGTCCTACTGGTTGTCTTCCTTCCACCAGGTTTCTGAGGTACCAATCACATCTAACCTCTCATTTGGTGCTATATATTCTAACTGTCCCATCTTATTTTTTAGACTTCTAGCATTTGCCTACAGACATTTTAGAGGTTGCATTTTATTCATATTAATCTGGTTATTGGTAGACAGGGGTAATTTGGAATCTTAAAGCTCTGTGTACTCTGTACTTAAGGGCACTTGGGTTACTTTTATCTTTATTAGAACCTCTCTATCAGTATGCCATAACTTCAATCTTTTGCTAGCATCTTTCGAGGATCCATCCTTCCGAACCATGAGCTCTTGGACTACTGTCGGCTTTCCCATATTATCTAGTTTAAAAGTTACTCTCTTTAAAAGTTAATGCCAGCAGCTTGGTTCCATCCCAGTTAAGGTGGAGCCCATCCCTTTGGAAAAGCTCCTCCTTTCCCCAGAATGTTGCTCAGTTCTTAACAAACCCAAAATCCTCTTCTTTGCACCATCATATCATCCACGCATTGAGATTCCGGAGCTCTGCCTGCCTTTTAGGTAATTTCTGAGAATGCTACTCTAGAAGTTCTGGATTTCAACTTCCTACCTAAAAGCCTAAATCTGGCCTTCAGAACCTTCCTCCCACACTTTCCTACGTCATTGGTACCAACATGTACCAATACAGCAGACGCCTCCCTAGCACTATCTAAAACCTTGTCTAGGTGGAGAGTAGGATCCGCTACCTTCACACCAGGCAGGTGTGTTGCCTGATGATCCTCACGTCCACCAGCCACCCAGTTATCTACATGCCTAATGATCGAATTACCAAATATAAGGTTGTCCTAACCCTTCCCTCATGGGCATATGGCCTTGGAGAAACCTCCTCTGTGCAAGAGGGTTTTACATCACCTGGAGGATAGATCCTAGCTACAGGATCACTGCCTGCCACTCCATGGTGATGTGGTCTCCTATCACGTGACCTCTCTCCTCCATGGCAACATGGAGGCTGCCAGATTTGAGTTGGGACTTCAGTACTATGTCCCTGTAGGTCTTGGTCTTCCTTATGTCCTCCAAGTCTGCTACTTTAGCCTCCAGAGATCTGACTTGTTCCGTGAGAGCCTAAGAACCTAAGATATGCCATACTGGATCAGGCCAAGGTCCATCAAGCCCAGTATCCTGTTTCCAACAGTCATCAATATAGGTTACAAGAACCTAGCAGTTTCCCCAAAAGACACAGGTTCCACAATGCTTGTACTGGGATTTCCTGGGTCCCCTTTAATAATGGTTTATGGACCTTTCCTCCAGGAACTTGTCCAAACCTTTTTTAAATCCAGCTACACTAACAGCTTTTACTACATCCTCCAGTAACGAATTCCAGAGTACGATTACGTGTTGAGTGAAAAATATTCTCTTATTAATCTTTTTTTTTTTTAAACGTTTATTTTCATTTTACAACAAGCAAAAAGAAACAACACACCAAAGGAGACAAATACAAGCATACAATAAGGAAAAAGCAACCCCAATTACCCCCCACCCCTATGCTTCTTCTCTAAGCTGATAAGTATCATCATATAAGCGCTTACAAACAACAGTAATTGTACATCAAAACAAACAGAAATAGTATCTGCGATACAGAATGATCATGTGACAGAGATTTACACAGATTTAAACAGTCAGATGAGAGCATTTAGCAGTTTTGAACATAGTCGTTGAGCATCTTCCATTTAGACAAGTGGTGGGGGGTCTGAACGGAAGAAGCTAACATACGAGGTATTTGCTCATATTTACTGTAGAGACAGACATAATTCCACCATTCATTGGGGCTCAGATGGGAGCTATTTTTCCAGTATTTCGTAATTAGGGAATTAGCTATGCCCCAAAAAACCAAGCACGGGGATGTTCACCTTGCGTAGTGACATGTAATGAGAAAAATATGGCAGCATGATCTGAAATATGGAGAGGATGAATCCTAGCCGTGTCCACTTGGGATATCAGTGCTTTGGAGATAAGAAGAAAATCTATTCTAGATTGTGAGTGATAGGGGACTGAGAAAAAGGTGAACTCTAAGTCGGAGGGGTGAAGCAGCCTCCATATATCTACTAACGCAAGATCTTTCATCAGAGCTGTAAGGGTATCAAGACTCTTGGGTGGACCACTCGTTCTAGGCGGCAATCTATCTATCAAAGGATCAAGTACTTGGTTGAAATCGCCGCCAAGTATTAATGGAGTATTGGCAGAGGCCTGTGCCAACTGCTCAATACTTGCATAGTAAGCAGGGTTATCCACATTCGGAGCATAAATACGAATACACGTGAATTCACTATCTCCAACCTTAAGGTGTGCACGGGCCCATCTACCCTCCTTATCAGAGCTAGTATCCATTACAGTAGCTTGCAAAGACTTCTTAACCAAGATGGCTACCCCACGGGAGAGTAGGCAGCCACCATGTAAGGCTTAGCATTAAGTTTCAGTGTTTCAGCGGAGTTTAAATGCGTTTCCTGAAGAAACACTAAATCAGCATGCTCATGATTAAGATAGCTAAGGATTTTCTTTCTTTTGATTGGACTATTGATGCCTTTTACGTTCAGCGATAAGATCTTACATAAGGCCATTCAGAAGGGTTAAAAATTCTGAAAAAAAACATGATAACGCACATAATTTCACAATGTCCCTCATATTAACTGTATATGGTTGTACACATGACATGATAGAAAATAAACTAATGAAAAACAATGAAGCGCCCATATAAAAAAAATAAGCACCGAAGTGCATTAGAGAAGAAGCAAAACCCCAGAAATTACTGGCGACCATATGTCTGCGGGGAGAAACCCCAGAGAAGGCCTAAATTGAAACATATAACCTATATAGCTGTGCATGTTCCGAATCCAACCGAGGTGCACATCATGGAGGGATAGGAGACCAAGAAAGTTATATATAGAAAGAAAGAAAAGTCCAGGCAGTCTCTGTTCCAGGCTGTGATCACCGCGTCGGGCCATTCAAAATGGCGGGCAGATCCGGCGGATTACAGATCCAAGTTGTTGGATTAGCGCATCTGGTCTGCTTCTTTGGAATCTAAAAATGTTGCTAGTAGATCAGGATCTTCGAATGTTCTAGTTTGGTTATGGAGAGTCACTCTGAGCTTCGCTGGATACAATAGGCCAAAGCGAGCCTGTAGCTGTTGAAGTCTAGGGCGAAAAGCAAGGAGTCTCTTCCGACGGTCAACTGTGGGCTTTGCCAAGTCAGGGAAGAAGGAGACTTTATGACTTTCAAACTCCAGATGATGATTCGCCCGGGCAGCATTTAGAATTTGCTCAACTTGCTGATATCTCAGTAATCGAAAGATGATAGGCCGGGGGGTCGTCCGATTGAGCGCCATGTTGGTAGGAACACGATGTGCTCGGTCAATTTCCAGATCTCTGTGAAAAGTGATCTTCAGCAAGGAGGGAAGAGTTTTGACCAGGAATTCTCTTATATCTCCTGCTTCCGCCCCCTCCGGTACTCCAATGAGCCTTACATTGTTGCGACGGGCTCGATTATTGCTATCCTCTAACTCTTTTTGAAGATTCTGTATCTGACGCTCAGCCTTGTCCAGTTTCTCCAAGCGCACCGCGTGCGAGTCGAGGACCCCCGCCATGTTGTCCTGCCGTAGTGAAAGACCTTCAAGCCGGTCCTGAAGCATACCGAAGTCTTCTCGCATGGCTCGGAGCGCTTCTCCGTTGGACTGTACCAGTTCCTTCACACCGCGTATTTCCTCCAAGATCTCCTGTTGCATTTCGGGATTTTCCCGAAGTGGAACTATCTT
Organism: Ichthyophis bannanicus; assembly: GCA_033557465.1. NCBI lineage: Eukaryota > Metazoa > Chordata > Amphibia > Gymnophiona > Ichthyophiidae > Ichthyophis > Ichthyophis bannanicus. The sequence continues at coordinate 680,928,033 of CM066033.1, forward strand.
TTGTGGGGAAGACAACTCTGTTTTGGAGCGTTTTCCGTGTGAAGAAGAGGGAGACCCGAAGTCTAAGCGCGCTGGTTTGTGGGCCGCCATCCCCCCCGAGGTACCCCGGTAGGTTCGGAGCAAGATATTAAGTTTATGTAGGTATTAAGTCAGGATTCTGAGTAGGCCTCTCGGGAGCTTCAGCGCGAAGCGTCTAACCCGCTGGACATCAGGCTCCGCCCCCCTCTCTTATTAATCTTAAATAGGTTGCACTGTAGCTTCATTGCATTTCCCTAGCCTTTCTATACTTTGATAGCATAAACAATAGATCTACGTTTACCCGTTACACTCCATTAATTAATTTGTAGACCTCTATCAATTCTCCCCTCAGCCATCTCATTTCCAGGTTGAAGAGCCATACCCTTTTTAGCCTGTCCTCATAGGGAAATCCTTCTATCCCCTTTACCATTTTGGTGGCTCTTCTCTGTACGATTTCTAATTCTGCTATATCCTTTTTAAGATACAGCAACCAGAATTGCACACAATATTCAAGGTGCAGTCGCACCATGGAATGATACAGAGGCATTATAATATCTTTATTTTATTCTCCATTCCTTTTCTTATGATTCCTAGCATTCTATTTGCTTTCTTGGCCACCGCTGCACACTGGGCAGAGGATTTCAACGCTATCCACTATGACGCCTAAATCTATTTCCTGGGTGGTGGTTCCTAATGTGGAACCTTGCATCATGCAACCATAGTTTAGGTTGTTTTTTTTCCTAGGTGCATAACTTTGCACTCGTTCACATTAAATTTCATCTGCTATTTAGATGCCCAGTCATCCAATTTATCAAGGTCCTCTTGCAGTTTTTCATTATCCTCTTGGGTTTTAACAACTTTGAATAATTTTGCGCCATCTGCAAATTTGATTACTTTACTCGTTATTCCCATTTGCAGGTCATTTACGAATATGTTAAAAAATAATGGACCAAGCACAGATCCCTGGGGTACTTCACCTTTCTCCACTGGGAAAATTGGCCACTTAGCCTTACCCTCAGCTTTCTGTCTTTTGACCAGTTCCTGATCCACAATAGTACACTACCTCCTATCCCATGACTTTTTAATTTCGCCAAGTCTCTCTGATGAGGGACCTTGTCAAAGGCTTTCTGAAAATCCAGATACACTATATCACCCGACTCATCTTGTTTACCTGTTTATTCACACCTTCAAAAAAACATAACAGTATAGTAAGATGAACTTCCTTGGCTAAAGCCATGTTGGCTGTCTCCCATTAAGCCATGCCTATCTACTTGTTCAGTAATTTTGTTCTTTATGATAGTTTTGACCATTTTTCTCGGTACTGATGTCAGGCTCACTGGTCTGTAGTTTCCCGGATCACTCCTGGAACCCTTTTTAAAAATTGGTGTTACATTGGCCATCCTCCAGTCTTCAGTATTACAGATGATTTTAATGATAGTTCCCAGATTACTAATAGTAGGTCTGCAATCTCATATTTCAGTTCTTTCAACAGCCTTAGATGTATATGTGTGGAGTGGAGTGGAGGAGTGGCCTAGTGGTTGGGGCAAGGTACTTCAGGCCAGAAGATCAGGGGTTCAAATCCCACTAGAGGACAGCAACCTTGTGCCAGAAAGACTGGGGTTTCTAGTCCCACAGGTGCTCCTTGTGGTCTTGGGCAAGCCACTTAACCCTCCATAGCCCATGTTCCCTGTAAAATAGTTATCTCCAAGTTATAATGCCCTGTTCAATGTAATTTCAGTTTGTTCAATGTAAACCACACTGATGCAGAATAGCACAGTATTTAAGAGAATATAAATAAATATCATCCTGTCCAGGTGATTTGCTACTCTTCAGTTTATCAAATAGTTGTAATACACCTTCCCAGTGTATCGATATTTCTTTCCGTTCTTCTGCAGTACCTTTAAATACTACTTCAGGTAACATCCCTACTTCTTCTTCAGTAAAGACCGAAGCAAAGAATTCATCCAGTCTCTCCACTATGGCCTTGTCGTCTCTTAGTGCTCCTTTTACCCCTCTATCATCTAATGGTCCAACTGACTCTCTCACAGGTTTTTTGCTACGAATGTACTGTACTTGAAAAAAGCTTTATCATGTATTTTTGCTTCCACAGCAAGTTTCTTCTCAAATTTCCTCTTTGCCTGCCTTATCAATGCCTTTTGCCAGCGCTTATGTTGTTTCCAGTTTTCGTCATTTGGCTCCTTTTTCCATTTCCTGAAAGATGCTTTTTCGGCAACAGCAGCCTCTCTTTCCTCACCTTTAAACCATGCTGGCAGTTTTTTGGACTTGATTCCACTTTTCTTAAAGCATGGAATACAGCTGGTCTGGGTTTCCAAGATAGTATTTTTAAACTCTCATGCTTTATGTAAATCTTTAACTTTTGCAGCTGCTCCTTTTAATTTGTTCTTAACTATTTCCCTCATTTTATCATAGTCTCCCTTTTGAAAGTTAAAAGGTGGTACTGTGGATTTCCTTGCCATACTTCCTGCATTTATTAAATCCAACACAATCATGTTATGATCACTACTGCCAAGTGGCCCAAACACCCTTTTCTCTTACACCACATCTTTGTGTTCCACTAAGGACTAGGTCCAAAATGGCTTCCCCTCTTGTTGGTTCATGAACCAGCTGCTCCAAGAAGTAATCATTTATTTCATCTAGAAACTTTATCTCCCTAGCACATCCTGCCATGACACTGACTTAGTCGATACCAGGGTAATTGAAATCACCCATTATTATTAGTGTGTTCTATCTTTTGTTAGCTTTCCTGATTTCTTTGAGCATTTCATCATCCATTTTTCATTCTGGTTAGGCTGTCAATAGTACATCCCCACTGCCATTGCCTTCCCCTTTTTATATGGAATTTCAATCCATAGAGATTCTACAGTGTATTTTGTTTCCTGCAAAACTTTAATCCTTTATGACTCAATGCCCTTTCTAACATAGAATGCAACCCCACCACCAATTTGATCTGCTCTGTTATTACGATATAGTTTGTACCCAGGTATCAGTGTCCCACTGATTGTCCTCCTTCCACCATGTCTCTGAGATACCAATTATATCTAACCTCTCATTTAGTGTAGTTACTCACCTGTAATAGGTTTAATGTTTAATGTTTAATAGAATTTGATATACCGCTCAGGCCAGAGGCATTAGAGCGGTTTACAATGCTACATCATTAGAGGAAATTAGGAAAGGAACGCCATTTATATAATAGGACAGAATAGAGAACAGAGATAGTCAGACAGATAAAAGAGGAGGAGGAACATGGAACAGCAAATTACCACGACATAGGAACACATCAACCAGGTCCATGTCATCGATGCGACTCTCAGCAACAGACGCCAAGGACCAACGCCTAAGGGCCACGCCAAAGGGCCCTCTGGCGAGGCCCGCAAGGCGCGGGCGCGCCTCAGAAGCAGCGGTTTAGAAGCCGTTGTACAGGGCTGTGGAAGGCTGCTGATTGGTAGGGAATGGAGGTGAGGAGGAGCTCCTGCTCACTCCCTCCGTTGATGGCTGCTGCTCCCGGTCTGCCAGCGCACCTCAGAAGCGGCGGTTTAGAAGCCGTTGTACAGGGCTGTGGAAGGCTGCTGATTGGTAGGGAATGGAGGTGAGGAGGAGCTCCTGCTCACTTCCCTCCGTTGAGGGCTGCTGCTCCCGGTCTGCCAGCGCGCCTCAGAAGCGGCGGTTTAGAAGCCGTTGTACAGGGCTGTGGAAGGCTGCTGATTGGTAGGGAATGGAGGTGAGGAGGAGCTCCTGCTCACTCCCTCCATTGATGGCTGCTGCTCCCGGTCTGCCAGCGCGCCTCAGAAGCGGCGGTTTAGAAGCCGTTGTACAGGGCTGTGGAAGGCTGCTGATTGGTAGGGAATGGAGGTGAGGAGGAGCTCCTGCTCACTCCCTCCGTTGATGGCTGATGCTCCCGGTCTGCCAGCGCGTCTCAGAAGCGGCGGTTTAGAAGCCGTTGTACAGGGCTGTGGAAGGCTGCTGATTGGTAGGGAATGGAGGTGAGGAGGAGCTCCTGCTCACTCCCTCCGTTGATGGCTGCTGCTCCCGGTCTGCCAGCGCGCCTCAGAAGCGGCGGTTTAGAAGCCGTTGTACAGGGCTGTGGAAGGCTGCTGATTGGTAGGGAATGGAGGTGAGGAGGAGCTCCTGCTCACTCCCTCCGTTGATGGCTGCTGCTCCCGGTCTGCCAGCGCGCCTCAGAAACGGCAGTTTAGAAGCCGTTGTACAGGGCTGTGGAAGGCTGCTGATTGGTAGGGAATGGAGGTGAGGAGGAGCTCCTGCTCACTCCCTCCGTTGATGGCTGCTGCTCCCGGTCTAGCAACAGCAGCGATCAGTCCTCACATATGGATGACGTCGGCGCCAACGGAGTCCGCATGGAGCATTTCCCCAGCTTTCAAAGAAAGCCTTTGAGAATGCTACAATGCGTGTGAGGTCCCCTTCCCACCCAAGGGTGCCATCTTGGTCAGTCAGATGACAGCAAAAAAGGACTTAATAATTGTAAATAGTTAACCTGTAATTAATTGTTTTATGTTTATGTTGCTGTCACTGTTAAGCATGCAACGCATTTAAACTCATGTACATAGTTCTCCTCTGTTTCATGTACTTGAAGAATGCAACTGTTCAGGCACGCTTCAAAAATGTTGTTGATTGTAAACCGCATTTGATCCTCGGAAATTGCGGTACAGAAATTGTTTCAAAATAAATAAATAAATAAATTATACATTGTAGGGAGGCAACTCCATGGGGAGGAGGGAGGGTTGTGAGAACTGATTCCTGCTGTCCCTGGAGAACCCCTGTTAAGGTGAGTATCTATGCTTTCTCCAGGAACAAGTAGAAGTCAGTCCTCACATATGTGACTTCCTAGCTCCAGGCTGCCGAGGACTGAACCATGACAGCACCAATGGTGACCAATTGGGTAGCCGTGAGTTGCAGTAGGTGAGTCCCCACTGAGGGACTCTGCAAGGCCCTAGCCTTCAGTGAAACTATCACTCCGGTAGCCTGAACACAGAAGGGTCAGAGAGCAGGAGTTGCCTACACCCTGAAGATATTATGGAGTACTGCCTGCCCGAAGGCACTCTCCCTGCGGGACTCGCTCTCCAGGCAGTAATGAGCTACAAATGTATGGATAGAAGACCATGTGGTGGGGCCTTGCAGATTTCTGGCACCGGCACTGAGCAGACGTTGGCCACTGATGTGGCTGTAGCCCGCGTGTGATGTGCAGTGATCCAGTGCTCAAGGGAGAGGCCTGCTTGCTTGTAGGTGAGGGCAATGTAGTCCACCACCCAAGTGGACAGAGTTTGTTTCATATTTTAGAGCCCCAGCCTACTGGTGTCTTAAGACACAAAGAGTTGAGGAGCTTTGCGATGGGCCTGGGTCCACTGTAAGTAGAAGGACAGGGCACGCTTACAGTCTAGCATATGCAATATGAGTTCCTCCCTGCCTGTGTGGAGCAATGATGAGGAGGATCACCTCCTGGTTGAAGTAGAAGGGGGATATCACCTTGGTGAGGAATTTGGGGTGCGTGCGGAGCACTATCATGTTCTTGTAGAACCTTGTATATGGTGGATCCACCACCAAGGCCTGGAGTTCACTCACTTTCCGAGTGAACGTGATGGCTACCAGAAAAAACACCTTCCAGGATAGGTATCGCAAGTGGCAGGTGGCCAGGGGCTCAAACGGTGGACTGGTGAGCTGGGCAAGCACTACATTAAGGTCACATTTTGCCACAAGAGGGCGGCGAGGGGGCTTTGATAGCAAGAGGCCCCGGAAGAATTTGGAGACCAGCGAATGGCTTGAGAGGGATTTCCCCTCTACAGGATGATGGTGAATGCTATTGCACTCAGATGTACCCTCACCAAATTAGATTTTAGCTCTCCTTCTGTACACCAGACGGAGAATCTTCTCCATTTGTAGGTGTGTGCCCATCTAGTGGAGGGTTTTTGGGAGGCCAGCAGGATCTCCTTGACATCCCCCAGGAGATTGAAAGGAGTCAATGCTACCCTTTCAGCAGCCATGCTGTCAATGCTAGCAACCCCAGGGGACAGAAGAATAGTTCTTTTGACTTTTCAGCTTTTGCATTGAGGACTCCACGACCATGGAGTTTTTTGGAACTGGGACCTTTGGAAGCCTGGGCCCTTCTTGACGCGGTAGATAGTATCAAGGCATTGGCTAACCTCCAGCACAGAGGACAGTGACTCCCCAAATCTGTAAGAGCAGCCGTTCAAGGATGGGTTGCACCAGCACTGCTAGAGTCTCCTTTGGCGGAGACTCATACTGGAAGATCTCCAGTTCTTCGGTACGTGGGTCCTCCTCTGACTCACTCAGGACTGAAAAGGCCCGGGCCATGTCTTCTGGCAGGGAATGGCTTGACATCAGTCTCCCAATCAGAGCTGGAGGGCGTTGAGGATTCTGAGTCTCAGGGCTCTCATGTCTCGAGGCCAACCCCGAGGAACTGGGGTCACCCAGTGCGTCTTGGTTCAGACTCCCGGAAACTGGCCAGGGAGGACTGGACACCTGATGAATGGGACAGGGACCTTGATCGGTGCCGAAGGCTCACCCAAGGTCTGGCTCGACGCCCTGGGACACTCCCACAGTCAAGGGCCTGGATGTCGGGGAAGATGATGCTGACAAACCTGACATCATTGCCTGCTGCAAGACCAGGATGGCAGAGACATTCTGCTCCAGGGCCACCATTCTGGACTCGATACCTGAAGGCTCCACAGCTTTCGGCATGGGCACAGAAGACCTCAGGCCCGACGCCGGCACTCTCGCAAGTGCATCCTCGACAAGGACCACGGCCTCAGAGAGCCTTGCACGGTCGCTGGCCAGCCGAGGACTCCTTCTTAGAGATCTTAAAGGGGCGCTGCTTGAAGTCACCCGAGTCCTGCTGTTGGACCTTACCGGGTTTCACTGGTAGAACCTCAACTGGCTTCGAGGATTTTTTCTTTTTTTTTTCCTGGGTCCGGCGTCTTTATGGAAGAGCCGCTGCCGCAGGACTCCGAAGACGTCTGCGCCTCTTGGGATGCGCTTCGCTTAGGGCTCAGCGTCAGGGAAGCCGGGACAGTTAGAACTCAGGAACAGCTTCTCCTGCTACTCCGACCTCTTCTTGTTGGTTCTTGGAATCATGATCTGACACAGGCCGCAGGTGGCACTGTCATAGTCCGGGCGAGGCAGTGCAAGCAGCAGTCGTGGGTGTCTGTAACAGACATGGTCTGACCATAGCAGTCACACTTTTTGAACCCACCGGGAGACATAGTGGAAGACACCCGGCCGGGGTCGACGACCCCGAGGCAAAAAGGGCGCGAATGCCAGTAGAGGCAAGCCTCGTCAAAAAATTTTAAAAAACAAAGGGAGAGCTGAGAACAGTGACAGGCCTGGTGCCGACTCAAGGTGGGAAGAGGAGCCAGTGCGCAAACCAGGAAAAACCACTTTTAAGGATAATTTTTAGAGGATTTTTCCAGGGAAACAGGACATGCATACATCGGGCTCTGGGAAAAAAAAGGGAGACTGAGCAAGATGGCATCCTTAGGCGGGAAGGGGACCAAGCATGCGTGATAGCATTCCCAAAGGTTTTCTTTGAAAGCTGGGAAAATGCTCCGCATGGGCTCCATCAACACCGTCACCCATATGTGAGGATTCACTTCCTGCTTGTTCCTGGAGAAAGTACTATATATTCTAACTCTCCCATCTTATTTTTTAGACTTCTAGCATTTGCATACAGGCATTTTAGAGGTTGTATTTTATTCATATTAATCTGGTTAACGGTAGGCAGGGGTAATTTGGAATCTTTAGGTTCTGTCTGCTCTGTAGTTAAGGGCATTTGGGTTAATTTGTCTTTATTGGAACCTCTCTGTCGATATGCCCTAACTTCAGTCTTTTGCTAGTATCCTGCAAGGATACATTGTTCCAAACCATGTGCTCTCGAGCGACTGTCAGCTTTCCCCTATTATCTAGTTTAAAAGCTGCTCTATCTCCTTTTTAAGGGGTAATGCCAACCAGGGCTGTAACCAGCGTGAATTGTGCCCTGTGCAACTTGCACATGCCCCCCCCCCCCCCCAGGCACTTTCTGGACGGTGGCGGGATAGAAGAGAAGCTCCCAATGTGCAGTCGCCGGCACTCTAAGCGGATCTGTCCCTCCCTGCTCTGATGTCGTGTCAAAGGAGGGAGGGACCAGACCTGCTTAGTGTGTCGCGAGAAGGCTTAAGGGGCGCGTTTCAGCTGTCTGCCGTTGCCTGCCGCTGCTGAGAGAAAAAAAAGTGGACGTGGCAGGCAATGGCAGAGAGCTGAAATGCGCCCCTTAAGCTTTTGTGCCCTGTGCGGTCACACTGCTCACACAGGGCTAGGTATGGTCCTGATGCCAGCAGCCTGGCTCCATCCCAATTAAGGTCCACCCCTTCAGAAAAGCCCCTCCTTTCCCCAGAATGTTGCCCAGTTCCTAACAAATCTAAACCCCTCTTCCTTGCAACATCATCTCATCAATGCACTGAGACTCTGGAGCTCTGCCTGCCTTTGGGTCTTGTGCATGGAACGGGAAGCATTTCGGAGAATGCTACCCTGGAAGTTCTGGATTTCAACTTCCTACCTAAAAGCCTAAATTTGGCCTCCAGAACCGAAGAGCTCCTTGCACCTAGTGCACATGCAAGACCCCTCACCAGCTGGGAGTAAATCATATATGTTACACTCAATGCAAAAGGCTGAAAGACTGGCCTGGTTGCACTGGGCAGGCAGAGGGGGATCATCAAAGAGGCACCACTCTGATTCTCTGAAGCTAAGCTTCTTCACCTACACCCCCAAGAGTATTATTAACTTCCTCATAATTATGTGGCTGGGAGAACTTTAACATACTTTTGTTCAATGAAAGACATGCACTTTAGAAATTCATTATTTCTTCATTTAAATAATTAGCATGTGCCTAATTTGTGTTTGAGCCCATGTTAACATGCAACATACGATACAGGTGGTTTAGGCAGTGAGACAGATTCAATTCTAGGCTCCCCAAGCTAAAGGTTTAGAGAGAGCCCGACAGCACCAGATTCCCTTCCAAGAAATCAGGGAGGATGTATCATTCCTATATCCTTCTCCCCTTCTCTTCCCCACCTTTAATGTCTCTTCCAGAGTCTTCTCCACTTTTGACCTCCTAATCCCCCTTCCCAGAGCCCTCTACTCTTCTTCCTCTCCATGTCCCCTACTGAGCCCTCCTTCAATCCCGCCCCATCCTTCAATGGCTCTCCCTTCATCTGGTTACTCCTGAGCCTAGCACAATGGGGAGTTTGATAATCCTCCGCCTACGAACTACAAACAAGGGCTTTTCCCTCACAGAGTCTTTCAGAAAAGCCTGCATGGGGCTTGTGAGACTCTATTGCAGTCCATTTCCTTGGTAACACGAAGCCCAGACCCAAGTAGGTCAGAGCTAGGCCCATGAGCATCACTTTAATTTTTCTTTCTTCTCACTACTGCTGAAAGAGTGCGATGGTCAGACGACCCTTGTTTGCAGCTCTAGGACAAAGAATCATCACACTACTGGTCAGGGCCGGATTTACCTTGAGTGAGGCCCTATGCCAACAAAAATTGTGGGCCCCCAGCAGGGGCGGCCCAAGGGGGGTGTGGGCCTCATTTGCATAAGGGGCCTCATTTGCATAAATATTTGCATAATGTTACCATATACTAACTTTTAGTAAACGTGCCTCTTAATGAGTGTATGGATAAAGAAAGACTAAAAGATTTCTACATTACTATAATCCAGTGCCAACTGCCAGACACATTAGGAACTACTACAAACACTGCCCATTTAGAACCCATAGCAAACCCGCCGTATCCTAACAGCACTACCAGGACTCACAAAGCACCATACTCTACCAATCAAAAGGCAACACTGCAAATATTAAACCAATACATTTCAGAGAACAACAATACATGACCTACTGGGGAAAGAGAACAAGTGGCAATGTCAAATAGGAATTATATAAACAGAACACCTCAGCTCAGTTACACATGCAGAACATAGACCATCACCAAACAAGTAATCACATTTTAGAAACAGGAAGACAATAATTAAACTGGGAATCCCAAAAGCCAAACTTGGAATGTACAACACTGTAGAAATAAAACTATACATTAATTTGCTCTTGTACTAAACAAAGCGCAGACGTTAATGATGCACATTTACCAGAGCTGACATATTCCAATTAATAAATTCAAAATAAAGAGATATTTTTCTACCTTTTGTGCATTTTTTTCAGCTGCAATTGCTCCAGCCACTTTCTTCTGGTTTCTTCATGTCTTCTGCTAACTCTCCATCGTCTGCTGTCCATTTGTCCTTTCTTCTCTCTTCTAGTTTTTTTCCATTCTCTCTCTACATCTGCTTTAACATACTAATCTTTCTCCTTTTGCTCTTTCCTCATTCCTATTTCATCCAGTCAAATTTTACCCCTCCATCCTCAATCCCCACTTACTCTCCCAATACCCGGCCAATTGTAGATTTTTTTATCCCTCCCACACAAAATATTTTTCCCTTCTCCATTTTACTCTTCCAGCCCCATCCCATTCTAATCCTCCCCCAACATCAGCTCCCTTCTAGTTCCAGCCTCACCCAGCATCCATTCCCTTCTAGTCCCTGCATCAGCCCATTTCCAGTCCTAGCCACCCATCAGCCCATTTCCAGTCCTAGCAACCCCCCAACCCAATACCAGTCCTAACCCCCCATCACCCCATTTTCAGTTTAAGCCCCCCCTATAACCCATTACCAGTCCTAACCCCCCATCAGCCCACTTCCAGTCCTAACCCCATCAACCCATTTCCAGTCAGCCCCCCATAGCCCATTGCCAGTCCTAACCCCCCCCATCAGCCCATCAGCCCACAGCCCATTACCAGTCCTAACCCCATCAGCCCACCTCCAGTCTTAACCCCCCCCCAGCCCATTTCCAGTCCTAACCCCCCCCATAGCCCATTACCAGACAGCCCCCATCAGCCCACAGCCCATTACCAGTCTTAACCCCCCCAAAGCCCATTACCAGTTCTAAACCCCCCCAACAGCCCATTATCAGTCCTAACCCCATCAGCCCACCTCCAGTCTTAACCCCCCAGCCCATTTCCAGTCCTAGCCCCCCCATAGCCCATTACCAGACAGCCCCCATCAGCCCACAGCCCATTACCAGTCTAAACCCCCCAAAACCCATTACCAGTTCTAAACCCCCCCAACAGCCCATTACCAGTCCTAACCCCATCAGCCCACCGCCAGTCTTAACCCCCCCAGCCCATTTCCAGTCCTAGCCCCCCCCATAGCCCCGTACCAGACAGCCCCCATCAGCCCACAGCCCATTACCAGTCTTAACCCCCCCAAAGCCCATTACCAGTTCTAACCCCCCCCCAACAGCCCACAGCCCATTACCAGTCCTCCTCATCAGCCCACCTCCAGCCTTAATCCCCCAACCCAGTCCCAGTCCCAGCCCATTTCCAGTCCCAGTCCCAGTCCCAACCCATTTCCAACCCCAGTCCCAGCCCCCCAACTACCAGTCCTACCCCCCCCCCCTCCCCCGGCCTAAAGTAAAATTTATTTTAAAAAAAAAAACCTGCTGGCTGCCGCCGCGGGGCCCCCTCTGCTGCCGCGGCAGCATGGACTGACCCGCGGGGGCCCCCTCTGTAAGCTCGGTCCCTCCCTCCGTGCCTCCGTGTCTCCCTCCGTGCAGGCTGTTAGAGACGCGTAGGCAGACTGTCTCCTTCGCGTCTCTGTTAAGCCCGCAGGGGCTGATGGGAAATTTCCCATCAGCCCTGCGGGCTTAACAGAGACGGGAAGGCAGAAGGAGACAGTCTGCCTTCGCGTCTCTAACAGCCTGCACGGAGGGAGACACGGAGGCACGGAGGGAGGGACCGAGCTTACAGAAGGGGCCCCCGCGGGTCAGTCCATGCTGCCGCGGCAGCAGAGGGGGCCCCGCGGCGGCAGCCAGCAGGTTTTTTTTTATTTTATTTAAAAAAAAAGCCTAACTACTTCAATTTTTGTGGGCCCTTTGCAGCTGTGGGCCCTACGCCATGGCGTACATGGCGTATAGCTAAATCCGGCCCTGCTACTGGTGCACTCCCACACTGCTAGAGGCTGCTTGGGTGGAATTTCCTCCAGTGAGTTTAGATGAATATACAGGAAACAGAGGATACATACGAGAGATGACTCCATTGTCACAGTTATCGGAACTGCAGCATTTAGATATAGCTCTGATCGTGTTATTCTTAGAATTCATAAAGCCCAGCAAATTGCATTCTGAAGAATTGAAGCAGCCTTTCACGAAAACGTTCACATGCATCAATCCTGTGAGAGAGAAAGGAGGAGAAAGGAGAATCCTTACTGTCCTGTATGAGGGCATACCACAACATAAGAAGGAAATAGCATATGGAAAACGTCTCTTATACCTTAAGTCACATGCCTCACAGACCCGGTGCAAGAATATGGAGGTGCCCCCCCCCCCACTTCCATCCCTGTTCCCATTGCCACCGCTGTCACCCCTTTCCAAGACCTGTAGCGGCGACAATGGTGTTTAAATGGCAACATAGCGCTTACCCAAACTCTCCAGCACTGCATTGCTCTTCTTGTTCTCTGTGACCTGCCACTTCCACCATTCCCACTGCAGACTTCCTGTTTCCATGGGGGCGTGTCTGTGTGTGGATTTGCACCTTAAAAAGCCCATCCCTCTCCTTCCCAATCCAAGAAAAGAGAGAAACACCACAACTATAAGTACATACAAATACGCACACATACATACATACATATATGTAGAGGGGTTAGAAAAAATTCTATGAGCCATGCTCTGCATGCTTTCTCTACTTGTTTTATATTAAGAACCAAAGTTTGATCTTTCAGCCCGTAAGCTACTTTTTCCAATTCCAGATTAATCCTGTCTACATCTGGACAATTTTACAAATGGTAATGATGAATATCATCAACAAATATGTAGAATTTAAAATCAGAGTCGTCCAGCATTTTACATAAAAGGGCCATAAAAGTATTAAATAATACTAGGGATAAAATGGAGCCTTGAGGCACTCCACACCAAAATGTCCACACCAGAGAGTATTCATAACCTGTTGTTGACATCCTCGCAAAAATGATGCAGATGTTGCCAGCCGAACATATTTTGCCACAGTATGGGTTGGATGGAAGTCTCGTACAGGCCAGATGTGGCCTGCATGCCATAGCTTGCCTTGTTTCCTCTTGAACAAAGAAGGGAAAAGAGCTATACATGTGATTAAGTGCCCTAGTATTCAGCTGTACTTGTGTTTTGTCCTCTATCTGAAAAAGACTGCGTATATTTAATTATTGTGGCTGGAGTACCACTTGCCCCAGTCCCTGTGTAGAGGTCCCTTCAAAGAACATTTCAGCAATTAAATGAGATTCTCCCAGATACCAGAAAAACCATGGACACATACGCCACAACTCCCCCCCCCCCCCCAACCTCCACTCACCCATTCCCCCCTCCCCTGGCTCATCCCATACATGTCCTAATTGTTAATAGATTGTAAATGTTGCAATTCTATGCTGTTAATGTTTTAGAAGTTCTATGTAAACCCATTAAGTTATCGTTCCTTATAAACTGCCTTGATTCCCAGATAAGGCGGTATAAAAAAACAGATAAATAAATAAAATAAACATCACTGCTTTGAGCAGCGGAGACCTCCGGTGGCTCTGCCAGGTTATTATCATATAATCTGAAGTTGGCCTAGCTTTTTCCAGAACAGGAGAGGTTACTTCTGCCCAGTTACATCTTGCTGGGAGGAGACCCATCTGAGAGAGAAAATCCTGCTTATATAAAAACCACTCCAAAAAGCAGTTCTTTATCTTTGGCAGGAGTAAAGGATCTGTCTTTTGGGACAGGTGTCTGTGGCTAGCCCAAGCTCCTCACTCCTTCAAGAGGGACCATAGGCCAAGGAGATTCAGGAGCGAGCAGAGGGGTAGGATGATATCTTGAGCTCATGAAAGGTTTTTATGCGATTGTGTCTAATTGGCTAGTACCCCCACTAGCTGAGGAGGAGATCGGCCCTGCCTCTGGAGGAGAAGAAGAACATAAGAGATGCAATATTGGGTCAGACCAAGGTCCATCAAGCCCAGTATCCTGTTTCCAACAGTAGCCAATCCAGGTCACAAGTACCTGGCAGGTTCCCAAAAATGCACACAGCTTCCACAATGCTCTTTCCAGGGTAAGCAGTAGATTTCCCGAGTCCTCTTTAATAATAGGCTACAGACCTTTCCTTCAGGAACTTGCCCAAACCTTTTTTAAATCCAGCTACACTAATAACTGTTACTACATCCACCGGTAACGAATTCCAGAGTTTTATTACGCATTGAGTAGAAACGTATTCTCCGAGAACAAGCAGAAACTCAGTCCTCACATATGGGTGACGTCGGTACCGATAGAGCCCACATGATAACCTCTCCCCTTCTTTCGAAGAAAGCCTTTGGGAAATGAACCATGTATGCATGGTCCCCTTCCCGCCTAAGGTTGCCATCTTGCCTCAGTCTCCTTTTTTCCACAGAGCCCATTGGACATGTGTCTGTTCTCCCTTGGAAAAAGTTGATTTTTTTCCTCTTTGATTTTCAGTTTTCAGATCGATTCTCTTCTCCGGTTTGCATACCAGTACCCTTCTCGCCTCCCGGTCCACTCATCTTGGGCATCACGTTTTTTAACTCAAATTTTTCTTTTCCTCAATTTTTCTTCCTGGTGCTTGGGTTTTCGCGCCCTTTCTGACCAGGCCAGTAGAGTTTTGATCTCACAAGGGCCGTATTCCCCACTATGCATACAGTCAGTGGCTTCAAGCCCTGCGACCATTGTGCACATAACATGTCGCATACAGACTGCCTGATTGTTGCCTCTGGTGCCTTGGGGAGACCATGACACCTTGGCTTGTGGTGGGCCATGACACCTCGGCTTGTGGTATCTGCCATCAGATGATCCCCAAGGCCCTCTGAGGCCATAAGAAGCAGCACAAGTTGATTTTGCACAAGACCGACTCAGCCCCAGAGTTGTCTGTGGGAACAGCACCCTCAAGGGCTGCCACAGAGACCTCGGCCTCGCATGGCAATCGCATCTTCATTGGAGCCTCAAGATCATGGGGCATCGAACCGCGGCTCCCTTGGGGAGGGATGTGTTAGGTGACAAGACTGGGTCTGCAGGCAAGTCCCATGGCCACTGGCCTCGGAGTCCTTGACACGAGACCAAGGGAAATGGCCATGAGTGGCCCTCGAAGCTGCCCTGGCAGGAGAAGATGCCGTTGGTGTCCGGGATTGGCCTCGGTCCTCCAAGGCTATCCTCATTGAAGACACCCTCTCGACAGTGCCAGCGCTGGGCCTGAGATCCTTGGTGCCCATGCCAGTGGCTGTGAAGCCTTCTGGACTTGATTCCAGGATGGTGGCCTTGGAGCACAGCTGGTCTGCCTTCATGGCCCAGCAGCGGGCTCTGATACCCGGTTCCTCCAGGTCATCACTCGCAATCACCGTCCCCTCCACAGCAAGAGAGTCCCCGGAGGTGGAGCCAATCCTCAAATGCCATCGGCCTCAAAATACCTCACGGCACCTATCCCATTTGGGTCTGAGGACTTCCCCGTCCAGTGCTCCTGACTCAGAGCACAGGGAAATTGGCCAGAGGACCCTTGAGGTCTCTTTTGACTACGTCAGAGTGGGAGATTGATGAGTCCACCGATACTCGTCTTCATTGGGACATCCCCTCAGACCCTTCTCCTCCCAAGGCCCGGCGCCGGTCCCTGCCCGAGGACCTGGCCTTCCTGGACTACATCCATGACATGGCAAAGGCCCTAGCCTTCACAACAGAGTCTGAGGAGGAGCCTCGTGGAGAAGACGTCAAGATCCTCCAGTACAAGGCTCCCCCCTAAGGAGAGTGCCCAGTGCCCATTCCCCTCATCCTGGAATGGCTGCTCTTCAGTATGTGGGAGACCTCAGCCTCAATGCCAATTGTCAACAGATAGACTTGATGTACCAAGTCTGCTAGAGCCCCGGCTTCCGGAAAGCCCAACTGCCTCACAACTCCACAGTGGTGGAGTCTGCCATGAATCGGTTTAAGAGCCAGAAGACGCACTCCTCGGTGCCCCCAAGCAGAGAGATCCATGCAATAGATGCCCTGGGCAGGAAGTGCTTCGAAGGCTCGATGATCATCAGCCAGATCCAGGCCTACCAGCTGTACATGAACATGTACTTGTGGGACCTGGTGAGGGAACTCACTGGGTTCTCAGCTGATCTCTCCAAGGAGCCTCTTCAGCAGTTCCAGACCCTGACCTCCATGGTGAAAGAGTGCTCCAAGTTTATGACTCAAGCAGCCTATGGTGGCTTTAAGTCAGCGGCTAGAGTGGCCGTGGTGGGCATTAGTGCCCGCCACCAGTCCTGGCTACAGTCTTCTGCCTTGGAGCAATGGGTGCAGGACAAGTTGGTCGATGTCCCTTGCTGGGGAGAGAATCTCTTCAGCAAGCCCATGAAGACAAGGCCACTGATCTGGAGTCAGAGTTCATGACCAGGACCAGACTCCTCAAAAAGACTGCTGACCCTTCCCGACAGAAGGTTTCGGGCAAAAAGCCTCTATACCCAAAGAAGAGGAAGGCTTATAGAAAACTACCCTTAGTACTCAGCCTTCCCCACTCCCCAACAGGACTAGCAGATCAAGGGGCAAGGGCATGGCCTGCATAAGCCTAAGACCCCCAAGCCCCAGACCATGCCTCTGGCGCAACCTGGAGGGGGCTTTTGACTCCTTGGGCATAGACTCTCCTAGCCCTGAGAAGTCCAGCCCCGCAGTACATGGGGGGTGTCTGGTGTTTTACATTGTCCCATTGTCCCTAATAAACACCGACACCAGGGCCCTGAAGGTGGTGATGGAGGGCCTTGAGCAGATGCTCCTACTGTTCTTTCCTTGGAAATCACCTACTACTCCCCTTCACTGGGACCTGCTTGAACAGGAACTCACAAGTCTTCTGGCTGACATGGTAGTGGAGCCCATCCCCTCCATCTAAAGGGCAAGGGGTTCTACTCCTGCTACTTTCTAGTTCCCAAAAGGACTGTAGGGTTTCAGCCCATTCTAGATCAGTGGGACCTCAACCGGTTCCTAGTGAGGCAGAAATTCAAGATGCTATCCCTTGGAACATTGCTGCCTTTCCTCTGAAAATTGGCTATGCTTATTGGATCTCAAGGATGCGTATACACACATCCTCATCCATCTCCACCACAGGCAGTACCTCTGCTTCATGGTAGGGGGCTGCCATTACCAGTTAAGGGTCCTACCCTTTCGACTGGCTTCCATCCAGAGGGTGTTCACCAAGTGTCTGGTGGTGGTCACCGCCTTTCTGTGACTGCAGGGGGTGTTCATCTTTCCCTACCTGGATGACTGGCTCATCAAGGTCAACACCGCCGCCGAGGCTCATCAGGTGGTGGCCGGCACCATCCTCATTTTGGAGCACCTGGGATTCATCATAAACTACCCAAAGTCCTATCTCCAACCATCACAATGCCTGGAGTTTCTAGGTGTGCTGCTGGACACCATCCATGCAAAGGCCTTCCTCCCTCTGGAAAAGGCCCAGCGCCTAATGGTGCTTGCAGGGAACATCCAGGGCCGCCCCTCGATGTCAGTCCACCTCCTGCTTTGCCTTTGGCACCCACGGTGCATGTCACTCCCAAAGCCCACCTTCACATGCAGCCAGCCCAGTTGACTCTCCGCTCCCAGTGGTCTCAAGCAACAGGGTGCCTACAGGACAGAGTGGTCATGACCCGTCCTCTAGCCAACACCCTCAGCTGGTGGCAGCAGCCCCAGCACCTATAGGCCAGGATGCTCTTTTAGGCCCCCACCCCCCAGAAGATCCTCACCATGGATACCTCCAAGCTGGGCTGGGGAGCCCATTGTGATGACCTCCGCACTCAGGGCCATTGGTCACAGGCAGAGAGCCTCCAGAAGACCAACATCCTGGAGCTTCAAGCCATAGTGCTAGCCCTCCGGGTCTTTCACCACTGGTACTGATCCAAACTGATAACCAGGTGGCAATGTTCTACATCAACAAGCAGGGGGACACAGAGCCTTGCCTTCTGTGCCAAGAGATGGTGACCTTTGCTTCTTTGCCAGTGAGAGTGGGATGCTCCTTCGGGCAGTGTATCTCTGGGTCCATGAAAATGCCCTGGTGGGCCAGCTCAGCCAGACCCTTCAACCGCACAAGTGGCAGCTGGACCCCCCCAGGTGGCCAGCTGGCTTTTCAGTCTCTGGGGGCTTCCACAGATGGACCTCTTTGCCAGCACAGCCAATGTTCAGCTGCCCTGCTTCTGCTTCAGAAAGCCACATCCCTCTCGGGTGGCAGAGGATATGTTTCTCATTCCATGGATGGGAGGCTTCCTCTATGCCTTCCTGCCTATACCTCTGATCACCAAAACCCTGTTCAAGGTCCAGGCTAGACAAGGCCACCCTGATTCTGGTGGCTCCCTGGTGGCCCTGACAGCCGTGGTTTGCCCTGCTCTTCCGCCTGTCTCAGGCGACCCCGGTTCCTCTGGGGAGCACCTTGAGCCTGCTCTTGAAGGAGGACAGCTCTCTCCTGCACCCTAATCTGGGGTCCCTGACTCTGACGGCCTGGCTGCTGAAAGGGTAGTCTTGGCCCAGTTCAACCTGTCGAATGAGGTGGAGGAGGTCTTTCCACCCATCGGGCCTACGCTTTCAAGTGGTGGAGATTCTTTGTGTGGTGCACGGAGAAGGGGATCAACACTTTCTCCTATCTGGTCCAGCCCTGCCTGGGACTGGTGAAGCAGGGACTGCAGCACCAACTAAAGTCCAACTCCATTACACCTTAGCGCACTCTCTGTGCACCATAACCTTCTCGAGGATAAGCCTCTCTCCACTCAGCTCCTCGTGACTCACTGCCTGAGGGGCCTACTGCTCTCATGGTCACCTGTCCATCCTCTGATGGCAGAGTGGGATCTCAATGTGGTTCTCTCAAAGCTTACTGCACCACCCTTTGAGCCTCTCAGTTCTTGTCATCTCAAGTATCTCTCCTGGAAGGTGGTCTTCCTTGTGGGGCTCACCTCCGCTCAAAGGGTCAGTAAGCTTCAGGCCCTTGTGGCCCATCCACCTTATACAAGGTTCCACAAGAACAGGGTCATACTCCGCATGCACCTTGGGTTTCTGTCTAAGGTGGTGTCCCCCTTCCATCTCAACTAGGAGGTGATGCGCCCCACCTTCTTCCTGTGGCCTCATGCTAACAGGGTGGAGGCTGCTCTCCACACTCTGGACTGTAAGTGGGCCCTGGCCTACAACCTGGAGCGCACCAACACTCACTGTCACTCCTCGCAGCTTTTCATCTCCTACTACCCCAAATCAGCAAGGGACAGTGGTCTCCAAGTGTACCATGTCCATTTGGGTGGTGGACTGCATCGCCTTCTCCTATGGTGGCGCCCATGGTTAACCTGCACTCTGTCCCCTTGCCGGAGATCTGCCGTGCCGCACCTGGTCCTCGGTCCGTAAGTCTGCAGCTCATTACTGCCTGGAGAGGGAATTCCAAGAGAACAGCGCCTTCGGCCAGGCAGTACTCCCTCATCTGTTTGGGGTATAAGGTAACTCCAGCCCTTTTATGTGTTCAGACTACTAGAGAACTGGTTCCTTGCTTGACACTCATGGGTTTTACTGTTCCTTGACTCAGTTGCTGCTTCTCACGGTTCATTTTTCTAGTCACCTGTGGCTTTTACAGGTTTTTTTCAGTAGCCTGTAACTGGGGAGTTCCATATGTGAGGACTGACTTCCTTGCTTGTTCCTGGAGAAAGTGTAGTTACTCATCTCTAACAGGTGTTCTCCAGGAGCAACAGGAATCAGTCCTCACAACCCTCCCTCTTCCCCATGGAGTTGCTTTTTGCCATTTTGCCTTCTTGAGCTATCTCATCATACTGAGGCAAGATGGTACCCTTCGTCGGGAAGGAGACCACGTATGCACGGTACATCTCCCAAAGGCTTTCTTTGAAAGGTAGGGAGAGGTTACCATGCGGGCTCCATCAGTGCTGTTGCCCATATGTGAGGACTGATTCCTGCTGTCCCTGGAGAACACCTGTTGCAGGTGAATAACTATGCTTTTTCTCTTTTTAGTCTCAAATGGGTTACATTGCAGCTTCACTGCTTGTCCTCTAGTCTTTCTACTTTTTGATGGTGCAAACAACCAATCTACGTTTACCCATTCTATTCCATTCATTAATTTATAGACTTCTGGGAGTGTTTCCTGCAGCCTGAGTTTGCTGCGGAGGGGTGAGCGCAGCTGGCGTTGTGACCTGCCGGCCCGCATCGGGCAGCTTCTCCGACTTCATCCAAGGCCCCCATAAGAAGATCTGTGCATGGTGCTTCCTTCGGGAGTGTTTCCTGCAGCCTGAGTTTGCCACGGAGGGGTGAGAACAGCTGGCATTGTGACCTGCCGGCCCGCGTCAGGCAGCTTCTCCGACGTCATCCAAGGCCCCCATAAGAAGATCTGTGCCTCTACGGCGCCTAGCCATCGGCGCCATGTAGGGGCGTCTCCTAAGGGGGTTCACAGGCCCCTTGTGAGCCCCTTAGGAGCACAGTGGGAGCACTGGGAGACGGCTGAGTCGTGATGCCCAGAGATAAACGGAAGAAGAAACCCCTAGCAGCGGTCTCTGTGAGTGGCCCAATGGACAAGCATGTGATATCTATGCCGGTTTTAACATCTCTAGGTACTGTTTCTTTTGACCCTGCCAGGGAGGGAGCGAGTTTAAGCTCCCTGGAGCATACTCCTCCACTTCCGCCTGGTTTCTTGGAATTTTCTGCTGAGTCTGAGTCCTGTGGAGGTCTTCAGAAAGATAGTGTGCTCCCCAATAGAGTAGATTGGAAGGAGCCTTCTGTCTCTTCTAAGGACCCTCAAGTCTCCTCAATTTCACTTCTGGATATTTGGCAGGTGGTTAATTGTACTGAGCGGATTCTTACTGAGACTGTTCCTTCTTTGTGTCAGTTTACTATGGATGCAGTGCTTAAGTTTCAAAATTTAGATAGTCAAATTGGGTCTTTGAATTCATGTACTTTAAGTATGGATACACATGTTAAATTTTTTGCTTCATTTCAGTCTACTTACATGAAGGATAGTCTCATTATGCATCAAAAGCTTGAAAACTCAGAGAATTTGGCTCGGAGCAAGAATTTGAGGGTGCTTAATTTTCCTTGTACTAGTTTACTTTCTCCATTAATCCTGTTTAGGAAATACCTGAAGGATGTCCTTCTCCTCCCAAATGCTGATTCGTTAGCATTAGTTAAATGTTATTATCTTCCTACAAAAACTGTCTCCTTTCCTGTTGAAGGAGGAGATGAGGCAATATCTGGGGATAGGGATAATTTTGATCTAACAGCCTTTTTAGAAGATACTCAGGATGTTATTTCCACTAGAGTCACTTTATTAGTGACATTGCTTTCTGAGGATGATAAAATTGCTATCCTTAAGGCTTATTTCAGGAAAAAAGCTAATATGTATTGTGGAGATAAAGTACAGTATCTATTTTTCCAGATCTAACTCGTAATACACAAATACGTAGGAAGTCTTTTCTTGCCTTCAAAATTAGAATTCTTGCTCTGGGTGCTACATTCTTTTTACGTTATCCCTGTAAATGTTTAGTATCTTTAGGATATGATAAGTTTGTGTTCTTGTTATCTTCAGAAAAGTGGTTACTTGAAAAGGAAAAGGCTCAGTGATTTTTTTCCTTTACTTTGGTAATCTACTTTAAAATTGTTTGGCAGGTGGAGAGGGGTAGTTTGATTAATAGGCTGTTTTTTGTAACAAGGGACTCCTTTTTATTTATTTATTTATTTAATGTTATTTTTATACCGCCTTATCAAACAATCAAAGCGGTTTAACAAACAAGAAATACAAAGGCAGTGAAAATATGTACAGGCAGTAATGACAATTACATGGTTAAATAACTTAGGGGGATGTTTACTAAAAACCGCAAAGGTGCGCGCCGCACAATAGCGCACGGAAACGCGGCACCTAAACGCTCTTAAACGCCCCGGACATGTGCGATGAAGCCCCGTGCATGTGCGCGACACACTAACGGGCCCCGCACAAGTACGGGCCCGCAAATGTCCGATAGAGGCGTGGAAAGGCTAACTGAGGGCGGAGGAAGGCCCCCGAGGGGCGGAGAGACGGGGTTAATGGGCGGGGAAGGGGAGGGGAGAGGCACCTCGCACAGTTGCGGGGCCGAATTTACAAGTAAAAAATAGCGCGAGTGAAACGCGGTAGAGGGCATTTAAAGGGAAGAGAAACCATTTCCGTCAGCAATGTAGAGCAAAACCGGGGAAACCTGTAAAACGTGAGCAGTGTGATACATGTGCACAGCACAAAAGTGCTATTAAAACTAGAAAATGACCAGCACAAAAATATTAAAAACAGTAAGTCAGCTGGGGAACAGTGATAGCCATGGGCAAATATAACAAATACACCCAGGAAGGTTCCAGAAACAGGAAATGAATGTCGGAAGGGTCAACGGAGCGGAGACCTTTCCAAAAAACATGTCCGTTGTTTGGAGTTGTCCTGGGAGTGTTTTATATGGTTGGCCATTAATATCACTGTTGCCCAGCATGGTTATATGTCATCCCCCTCTCTTGTGGTCAATTGCGGGGTTTATTTGCACGTGTGTCACCAGACAGGGTGAATGAGCCCACAGTCAAAATGTGCAGAGCAGGGGTTGAGACTCCATCCTGCAAGGTTAACTATCTCCAGGGACTGCACAGTCTCCGTGGCCACAGTGTGGTGCAGCAGACAGAGCCAGTACCTCTAGGACCAGAGGGCAGAGGTTCAAATCCCAGCTGGGGCACCTGCCAGCCCAGTCCCTATATTTTACCCACCACCAAGCAGAGATAGCACAGACACTCCTGTATTGCAGGGAACATAAGCATAGTGCAAACACCCACATTTTGCCCTACACTGCACACCCCCCATAACAATGAGCCGTACCTACAGCCCAGTCCCACAAATGCAGTCCCGGAGTGCCACAACGCAAGCAGGTCATATGCTGTCCCTGAGAGAAGGACATGCCAGCATGTTGGCGGACGAGGACAGGTGGTGGAGGGGGTAGTGGGTGCTAGCCACAGAAGACAGTGGCCTAGCCATGTGCAGGCTGACACTGTCCACTGCAACAAACAGGCCCTGTGGGATGTACAGTCATGGTCTGCCCAGGGAATACAGCCTATCCATGGCAACACGGTGGTGCAGTGCACACAGACAGTGTATGCAAGAACAGAACGTCACGGTTCAATGCCCAGCTGGAGTAACCGACAATCCTCTCCACATATTTATCACACACCCACACCGTGGTAGTGAGGACATATGCTACGCATTGGTAATACCCCTCTATTTTACCCCCCTGAGCACAGACACCATGAACTGGTGCATTACCCAGAGCAGAGTCTCCCAAATGCAGTCCTGGAGGGCCACACACCATTCTGGTTCCATGCTGCCCCTAATACAAATGCCAGTGCTGCATATCTATGAAACACCCCCATGGCATGTAGATGTAGCTCATACATATTCATGAGGGACAGCACTAAAATACGAATAGTGTGTGGCATACCAGGACTGGGGTTGGGAACCCCTGCTGTAAAGCAGCAGCCAAGAGGGGCAGACACACCCACACCCACACCCACATGCCCCATTGGCCAATGCCCCCTGGAGAGGCAGGACATTGGGCCCTGCATGCATCTCCCATTACCAGCACCTGCATACCTTAGCAATGCCACCCTATACCTGGGTACACGGTACACAGCCCTCAAATGTTTGCTAGGAGTAATGGTAGATAGACATTCCTACATGAAGCACTGTTTGCTCTCTGAGCAACATCAGAACAAAATACTAATACAGCTGGGGAACACTGATACTATTGATGGGCAAAAACTAAAAACACACCCAGGAAAGCCCCAGTAGAAGGACAGGAGCTGTGGAAGGGGCTATGGAGCGGAGACCTGACCAAAATTCACTTCCGTGTGTCTCAGCTGTCCTGGGAGTGTCTGTTATGGTTGTCCATAAACATCACTGTTGCTCTGCTTGGTTACATTCATTCCCCCTTTGTCAAGGTCAGTTGGGGGAGTTATTTGCACCCTTGTCACCAGACAAGGTGAAAGACCCCACATCACAAATGTGCATAGCAGGCATGTTGACTCTGTTGGTCAGGTCTGGCATCCACAGGGACTGCATTGTCTCTGTGGCCACAGTGTGGTGCAGTGGACAAAGCCAGTACCTCTAGTTTCTGAGGGTCACAGTTTCAAATCCCATCTGGGGCTCCTGCCAACCCAGTCCCCATATTTTACCCACCGCTAAACAGAGAGAGTAAAGACATACATTTATTGCAGAGAATATAAGAATGGTGCACACACACATTTTGTACCCAACACTGCACACACACCATAACAATGGCCATTACCTAGAGCAGAGTCTCCAAAATGCATTCCTGGAGTGCTACAACGCACACATGTCATCAGCTTTTCCAAGATAAGCACATGGCAGCATGTTGCCGGAAGGGTACAGGTGGTGAAGGGGGCAGTGCCTGATAGCCACAGAAGACAGTGGCCTAGCCATGTGCAGGCTGGCACCGTCCACTGCAACAGATAGGCCCTGTCGGATGTACAGTCATGGACATCCCAGAAAATCCAGCCAATCTGTGGCAGCACAGGGGTGCACTGCACACAGACAGTGTGTGCAAGAACAGAAGGTCACAGGTTCAAAGCCCTGCCAATCCTGCCCACATATTGTTTCCACAACGAAAATGTGATAGTAAGGATAATCCTTTATTGCTGGGGACATATGCATTGGTCATACGCCTATCTTTCACCCCACTGATCACGGACACCATGACCAGGGGCACGACCTACAGCAGAGTCTCACAAATGCAGTCCTGGCGGACCACACACCATTCCTGTTCCATGCTGCCACGCATAGAAATGTTTGTGTGTCATATCCCTGCACCACCGCCATGGCATTTAGATGTAGCACATGCATATTCATGAGGGACAGCAGGAAAACCAGAACAGTGTGTTGTAATCCTGGCCTACATCTGGGAACCTCTGCTGTAAAGCAGCAACCAACAGGGGCAGACACACCCACACCCACACCCACAGGCCACATTGGCCAATGCCTCCTGGAGAGGCAGGACATTGGGCCCTGCGTGCATCTCACAATACTAGCATGTGCATTCCTTAGCAATGTCACCCTACACCAGGGTATACGGTACACAGCTGTCAAATGCTTGCTATGAGTACTGGCAGATAGATAACCCTACGTTGCGCAAATTATGCTCTGTGAGCTCCATCATGACAATCATTCTGTTGTCTGCAGTGGGTGCATCAGGTCTGGTCTCAGACAGTGTTTACCACCCTGGGGAGTGACACCCAACGGTATTGCGTACCATATCCATGCCTGTACTGTGCCCAGGACTGGTGTGGTGGCCAATGTTGACAAACGCCTCTATAGTAGCACAATGCTGGCATACGTGTGTGAGTGTGTGTCTGTCTATACAGTGTGTGTTGGCTGCAAACACCTTCCACAGCCCACACTGCCAGCACTGTTGCCAGTATTGGCCTGCCAATGTGCATAATGAGCAGCAAGGTACCATGGGTATAGATCAGACAGGGTGGGATGGCCAGGATGCATCTGCACAGGGCAGAGGGCACTGGCTGGGACACTGTAGTGGCTGGCCACCACCCACACAGACAGGGTGGCCTCTGTATGTGCTGCTGGGGTTGTACAACACCCTGACTGTGCAGTGACGACAGCATGGCTAGGCACCCCCATAGTGATAGATAGTATCTCTGTCATGTGATATATATGGGTTGTGTTTTGGGGCCCAGTCACTGACCTATCTGCTGGTGTGCACGGCCATCCTAGTTCTGGGTGCATGCATTTCCAACAGGACCAACTAGCAGACTGTCCTCAGTTGGTTTGTGTCCTGATGGAGTGCTGTGCAGCGGGTGATGGCTTGCTGCGGGAGAATATCAGATAGTGGTGGGGCCCAACGTAGCATATCAAGGCATACTGTCTGTCAGATATTATGTCAGGGATGTGCATGTCTAACAGGACTAACTAGCAGATTGTCCGCAGCTGGTCTGTGTCCTGATGGAGCGCCTTGCAGGGTGCAGTGGCTGATGGCTTGCTGCAGGACAATATCAGATAGTGGTGGGGTGCAACCGAGCACATACAGGCCTAATGTCTGTCAGATATTGTGTTATGGATGTGTATACAGCTGCCATGACTGGCCTGTAGGGTGTCTCTTTCACAGTAGGACTGGGGTTGATGGTCTACTCTGCTGCCACCATTGCAGGGAGGTAGCATTTAGAGAGGAGACCCTGTGTTGCAAACGGGGGGAGGAGGGGGACAAATGGTGGTACCTAACCCACCTAGGTATCCATAAGGGGTTCCCCAGACTCAGACCGACAGAGATATCCAAGTTGTTTCTGCAGAAAGAACCTATCTCACAGAGTAATAGTGCATTGGAGCTCTGCCATGGCCTAAATTTGCCGTGGAGGGTGTTGTGGACCTGGTCCTGGGTGCCTCATCGCACCCTTAGGGTGAGCACAGTACCCGCACAATGTGACGGTGTGTAGCTACTCTGTGCCAGTACAACACCCACTCAGTACACCCTACCAGGCCGAGTTGATGTGTGGGTGCACACGGGCACATCCCCATACCAGGCCTGGAGCTGTCAGGTTGCAGTCCCCATCCTGTGTGCATCTGTGGACTGGTGATTTGCATGTGCAGTGCATCATGGGCACGGGTGGCCAAACCCTATCCACCTCACAACAGCAGACTGTCTGTGAGGTGACGTGCAGGCTTTCTGCAGCCAGCCATGGCTTTTGCTAACAGCTATAGTGCTGTAGTCCAAAGGTTATGTCACTGCCTGTGTAGCCAGAGGATATGGGTTCAAAACCACAGTGTGGTAATGTGATAGGCTTGTCCATAGCATTATCCATCTCAAATCCACCTATTTTTATGCATGATAAAACACCCGCGGCATACTGTACCCATAAGGTGTGTCTGAGGGTGCTTTATAGGGCGCCCTATAGGCCACCTTATGGTTGCCATCCATATAGTGTGCACTATACATTATCCTGTGTGGCAACATATATGGTGCCCTATAGGGGACATTCTAGGGTGCGTTGGCGGACAGTGCACTGTAACATGTGCCCTATGGGCCGCCTTATGTTAACATGCTGTGAGAGTGCGTTTGCTAGTAGTGATACAAAAAGAAAAAAAGCCACCTACACCACAACACAACATAATACATACTGTTTTAGCCAGCCGTGTTCACTGGGCACTGTGAGGTATTGAACCGCTGATCCCTGCACCAGTGGTCACTGTTTCAAACATTGTGCTGTGGCTCTGTTCCTGTGTGTGGATATCAGCGAGACCCCTTATGCCGCACAAAACGCCCATAATTAACAGTACGCCGCCCAATGACACCCATAATAACAGTGCGCCGTCCAAAACGCACAAAATGTACAGTGCGCTGCCCTATGTCGTCCAAATGCTAATATGTCTCGTAAAACATATACCCATCAAAGGTGTTGCTACAGCTGGGCATTTCCGTTGCACACAATGGGGGATCGAACCCATGGCCCCTGGACCATTGCTCAGTGTCATCACCGTTGTACCACAGCTCTGTTGTTTTGCATGGCCAGCAGCGTGCCACCTAGCCTTTCCACGCGATAATGTAGGCAGCGCACATCGCCGCGCACAAGTCCGGCCGCTTATTCTCGGTGTTTTGTGTGTTACCTACCTGAACTGACCACACCTCATATGCCACATGCCCAGTAATGGGGACCCACACATATTAGGTGTTTATCAACACACCCCTAAAAGTGTTCATTTCAACATGAGAAATACATCGGTGCTATCTGTGGCTGCAGAGGTCAATAGACATACAGTTGTTCACACACTACCCACTGTGTATGAAAGCAGCGTGCATGTTCAATGTGCATATTCCCCGCACGCAGCCATGCGGAACGTTGCTATGCGCCTATCTCGGTCACGTAGCCATGCGCCACGCATGTTCGGCAAACGATGTGCGCAAATGCGGAAGATGAGTTGTGTGCGGCACGGCTGCTACACGTGCAAAAAAGAAAATGGCGCCCCGCACAAGGAAGCCTGCCTTCTCTAGAAGAGAGGTCCGTGAGCTGGCAATACTAATAGGGCCAAAACAGGATAAGCTCTTCCCAGGAGCCTCCAGGGGAAGCGACACTGCAAAGGTGCTGAGGGCCTGGGAACGCATCACACGGCGTTTCAACCGTGTGGCTGAAAACAAACGTGAGGTAAGGGTATGGCAGCATATAACAATAGCCATATACAAACACTGGGGTGATTGTAGGTGACCATGCAGCTGTGTGTAGGTGGTTTACAACAGAAATGTACAGCAGCTACAACCGCATGTAGATATCTCTATGTATCACATCTGAGTAGTATTCCATGTATGCAGGTGTTGCTGGATATGGTCACATAGGGCATGATGCAATCCTGCAGTCATGCAATCTGCCTCTGTTGAACAGATAAAACATATTGTAACACAGCTAGGCCAGAGATCTTGCTAAATAGTCTCCGGAAACATCATGTGCTGATGCTGGGGTCTGCATCTGCAGGCTAACACATATGGCCAATCCTTAGTGCTAGCGAAATCTGCATCACATGGTCTGTCTTACACCATGCAGCCCAGGGGTTCTGCGCCAATGTTGTCAAACGCAACTAGCCTATTCACAGGAGCCATGAGAGGCCATCAGAGTTGGCCCTCAATCACCCTGGAGCTATGGGGATCCCCACTAATGTTGCCTAAGCCATCGCCCCTATCCCCTGGAGTACAGAGAACCCTTCAAAGTACACTCACACTCACCCTGCAGATATGGGGATGTTTGCTAATGTTGTTTAAACCACCATCCCCATCCCCAGGAGTACAGAGAAGCCTTCAAACTGGGCCCTGTGTCATCCTGTAGATATGGGAATGTCAAATACTGTTGTTTAACCCATCCTCCCAATCCCCAGGAGTACAGAGAAGCCTTCAAACTGGGCCCTGTGTCATCCTGTAGATATGGGAATGTGAACTAATGCTGTTTAATCCCTCCTCCCAATCCCCAGGAGTACAGAGAAGCCTTCAAACTGGGCCCTGTGTCATCCTGTAGATATGGGAATGTCAAATACTGTTGTTTAACCCATCCCCCTTATCCCCAGGAGTACAGAGACGCCCTCAGAGGGGGCCCCCTGTCATCCTGTAGATATGGGAATGTTTACTAATGCTGTTTAACCCCACATCCCCATCCCCAGGAGTACAGAGAGGCCCTCAAACTGAGCCCTGTGTCATCCTGTAGATATGGGAATGTCAAATACTGTTGTCTAACCCATCCCCCTTATCCCCAGGAGTACAGAGAAGCCCTCAAAGGGGGCCCTCTGTCACCCTGGAGATATGGGAATGTGTGCTAATGTTGTTTAACCCATCCTCCCTATCCCCAGGAGTACAGAGAAGCCCTCAAAGGGGGCCCCCTGTCATCCTGTAGATATGGGAATGTTTACTAATGCTGTTTAACCCCACATCCCCATCCCCAGGAGTACAGAGAGGCCCTCAAACTGAGCCCTGTGTCATCCTGTAGATATGGGAATGTCAAATACTGTTGTTTAACCCATCCTCCCAATCCCCAGGAGTACAGAGAAGCCTTCAAACTGGGCCCTGTGTCATCCTGTAGATATGGGAATGTCAAATACTGTTGTTTAACCCATCCTCCCAATCCCCAGGAGTACAGAGAAGCCTTCAAACTGGGCCCTGTGTCATCCTGTAGATATGGGAATGTCAAATACTGTTGTTTAACCAATCCTCCCAATCCCCAGGAGTACAGAGAAGCCTTCAAACTGGGCCCTGTGTCATCCTGTAGATATGGGAATGTCAAATACTGTTGTTTAACCCATCCCCCTTATCCCCAGGAGTACAGAGAAGCCCTCAAAGGGGGCCCCCTGTCATCCTGTAGATATGGGAATGTTTACTAATGCTGTTTAACCCCACATCCCCATCCCCAGGAGTACAGAGAGGCCCTCAAACTGAGCCCTGTGTCATCCTGTAGATATGGGAATGTCAAATACTGTTGTCTAACCCATCCCCCTTATCCCCAGGAGTACAGAGAAGCCCTCAAAGGGGGCCCTCTGTCACCCTGGAGATATGGGAATGTGTGCTAATGTTGTTTAAACCCATCCTCCCTATCCCCAGGAGTACAGAGAAGCCTTCAAAGGGGGCCCTCACCCACCCTGGTGATATGGTGGAGTGTGCCTATGCTGTTTAATCCATTCTCCCCATCTACAGGAGTCCTGACACCTGTGTATGGTTGTCATTTAAACGACCTACGTAGATGATGCATTTCCCTGCTAAGGTGCTGTAGGACACACAACACCCATGGGGCTGGAAAGCGGACTGTAACGGAGGGTATGTCTGTCACACATATATATCAGCTATGTTGGATAGTCGACACATCTCATACAGTCTATGGGTCTGTGAGCTTCACAACACACAGCAGGGGATAGGCAGCAGACAGATGGTGGTCACAATATTCTATGTCCAT
Organism: Ichthyophis bannanicus; assembly: GCA_033557465.1. Lineage (NCBI taxonomy): Eukaryota > Metazoa > Chordata > Amphibia > Gymnophiona > Ichthyophiidae > Ichthyophis > Ichthyophis bannanicus. The sequence continues at coordinate 680,958,623 of CM066033.1, forward strand.
GTCGTGCAATCACGTGTTTAGGCCGGAATGTTGTTTCCCCAACCTATGTTTGCATATCCACAGGTGGAGGACCTGAGGAAGAAGGCCCGTGAACTGAGGCTGTACCACCAGGAGTATCTTGAGCGTTTCAGCAGGGGGCCGGGACAACACCAAGATGGTGAGTTATCCCAGGAATAACTTTCATCAACAAATGTCACATTGACCTACCAGCCGGTGTGTTACCTGCATATGTACAGGTGTTATGTGACACACATGGACGGCCTGTAATGTATGTAATCTTTCCCATATATAGACCACAGCAGTGATGGACCCGGAGACTCCCCACCCACCCTCAGACGGCCCACCACACGCCGTGGACGGGAGAGAGAGGTGGCGGAGGTGCAGGAGGAGGAGGAGGAGGAGGAAGAGGTGGAGGCGCAGGTGTCGGATCTGCAGACAGAGGATGTGGAGGGGTCAGAGGATGCAGATGAGGAGGAGGGGCCCAATGAGGACGATGTGGTGCTGGTGCAGGACTCTGACGTGGAGGGGGAAGATGGGGAGGAGGGGAATGTGGGCCACCATTCACCAGCGGATGGGCATGTTGTGCAAGGTGTGGGGGATGCGGGGGAGGGGGGGTGGGGGGGGCATGGTGGGGATGTCCCTGCGGGGGTGTTAGCATGGGTGGAGGAGGTATTGGGGGGGAGTTTGGGGGGGGAACAGGCAGGGCGGGGGGTTTGGGGGAACACAGCACAGCACAGGTCTCTGTGGACCCCCGTCAGACACCACAGGCAGGAACATGGGACAGACATCGTAGTGTCACCGCGCCATCCACTGCCACCAACATATCACATGCACATGCCAGCACACAGACCACCGAGACTGTTTGTCTGTGTGCTGGCAGGTGTATGCACGATGTGTTGGTGGCAGTGGATGACGTGAGACGCGACATCCGTTTGGTGTTTCATGCACTGCAGTGTCTGACGGGGCTGTCCAGCAGGTGAACGCTGATGTTGCACAGCTGCAACATCAACGTTCATCTGCTGGAGACCGTCACAGGCAGCATTGATGGCACCTGTGATGGCCACATGTGGCCTGTGCTGTGCTGTGTTACACAAACATACAGGCTGTGGGTGTTTGTTGTATGGCATGTTGCCATTTTGTTTTTACGTTACTCCAATTAAAGTTGGACGTTGTTTTCTGGACACAATGGTCATGTGTTTCCCTTACACACTCACCATGGATGTAAGCATGGGATATGTATGTGGAACAGGATATGCATTGACAGTTGACATGGATGTCATATGTGGACTTGCTCTAAATGCATTCATGGGGTCCTATCCATGTGTGCGGGTGTGTGACACCTTGGTAGGCGTATGCGTTGTTGCGTCGGAAGGGATTCCCGGGAACATCCATGTCACATGGGTGGGCGTGACATCCACAGATCTGTCAGTGGTCATATGGCAAACACATATGCATGCCACCCATGTCTGTCAATGCCACATGCATGCCATGGTGTTGTTTGCGCAGCCATGTTATCAGTGTTCCAGCCAGGGGCAATGGTCACACATATGCGATCAATGTATGGTGTATAAGGGTATGCAAATACTGATGGGTGTGAGTAGTCATCATGCAAACCCTGAGCAGTTCCCCAGCCACCACATCGGGGGGTGTGTAACGGGGCATGCTACAGCCAAGGGCCAATGAACACACTCTGTGCAGGTGACACACGACAAGTGGTGCCATCTGTGTAGATGTACCTGCCACTGCAAACAGGACAACAGGAAACTGTTTGGGTGCTGGTCAGATGTTCAGCAGCAAAACATGCATGCACACACTACATAGGGGAGCACAGGGACAATGATTGTATGCACACGTTGCAGCTATGTAATCATATACATTTATTCACACAGATTTACATTTTCCGCCGTGGCCTCCCACGTCTGGGCCGTCCCAGTTCCCCCTCCCCTGTTGGGGCACGCCCCTGCTGTGCATGTGGTGGTGGTGGAGGTGGTTCCGAGCGTTGCAGCAAACCAACGATGCTCTCCAGGGCCACAGCAATTCGTTCTGACGGCATGGCTCTCACATCATCACGCAATCCCCTAAGTTCCTGCCGTAACAGGTCCACAGAATTGCAAATAGCTGCAGCTGCCTGACGATTGCCTGTGGGTGGAACAAAGGGTGGCCATGAGACACATCCCGAGTAAACAACCATCACATACAACAATGTTACGTATGTAGCACCACATTCTCCTTGTGATTGGACATTCCATATTGAATACATGGACATATTAGCAGAAAAACCTTGTCAGCAATTATACTGTCCCAGCCACACACAGCACATTGCTCAGTTGTGTGATGTGGGGGTGAACACAGGTATACACTGGATGCGCAAAAACGCCCACATAATGCGTACTTTGCAATAGGCCCAGGAACAGATAGCAGACACATGTCCACTTTGTACGGGGGTGCAGCAAGTGCGCTGGACAACATCCACACCTGGGGAGTTGCATTGGTGATGCTGTTTGTTTGAGGACAACTAGGCCAGGTGGCGCCACACTTGTATTAATATGTGCAGCATGGACAGGTCACAAATCAAGCAGATGTGACTCTGCAAGATGCGCTGGCAGCACCAGCATTAGCAGCCTTACATGGCCAGGTCCACTGATGACACATGTGTCTCTGAACACAGAGGTTTACTTGCACCTAGGGCCAACAGAGAAAAAGGTCTCATAACAATGCACGTACACCTCCATACACATGTGGAGGTTGTGGACAGAGCATGGGTAGCACCAGATGATGCAGCACAGGGGGACAGACGGCACGATTGAACACACATGGTTATGATGTGCAAACACCTGCACATGATAGCCACTAGGGATGTGTGCTTAGGGACAGAGCTGGGGGGGGGATGTGTGACCCAGGTTGGCAGCAGGGGTATCACCTGTGTGGTGTATATTCATTCCAAGAACAAAAGGGGCCAGGAGCTGAGCTGTGTGGTCAGGTGTGTGGGTCCCAACCCATGGTATTGTGAAAGACATTGTTAGATCTAGAGAGGAATGGCACATGCGGATAGCCCTGTCTGGATGTCTAGCAGCATACCTTTGTATTGTACATACAGTGAGTCTGCAAGGACCTGTAGGCCACCCAAACCATACCTACATGACCAGTCGCCCTGTCAGTTCTGTACACTGTGCAATATGTGTGTCAACACACATTTGAACTGCTAATGCCACATCGTATGATTGTTTTGCACCAGAAACACAGACTGTAGGGTGTGGGGTCGTTGTGACATAGCAGTACACACACTGTTCAGGTTTGCATATGGTAGGTCGGATTCGCAATGGACCAGGGGACATTGGGCATTGTTTCACCTGTCACACGCCTGTGCTGCTGTGATGAGGCTGGCTGTTGCTGTTCCAATTGGCGTATTGAGGTTATGACCCATAACATGCTGCAACATAAACAACATCTCACTTATGTGTGCATCTATAGGTTTGAATGTACCATAGGCTGTTATGTTGTGCGGCACAGTGCGATGAGCTAACATACACTGTGCCGTTCTGTTGTTCAATATGTCTACAGTCTACGGTAATTATAAAAAAATTGCTCCAAAAAGTGCAAAAATGCTGATATATATTATTCTTATGCACTTAAATAGGATCAAAAAGAGTGACCCAATAAACTTCTCATATATATAAGATAAACCCCCTAGAAATATATATATAATATATATATAAATATATATATAAACCCCCTACAAATATGGATTTGTACAGTCTACGGTAGGCAGACATGTCACAGCTGTGTATGGTATTCTCTGACATCCACCACACACCCCCCAAACAGGGTCTAATGGTTTGTGTGTGGTGGTTGTGCCAGACCTTGGTCACCACTGTTGCCTCTCATCTGTGCGCATGTGTGTGGGGACACATCTTTGCACGCCTTAATAACCACGTCATGACTGAGTGCACAGAATGTGTGTCTCTGATTAAGATCAACATCAACACATATTTGTTAAACTGTACATGTTATGCTGTATGTCAGCATTGCAGAGGTGCTAGGTTATGTCCCAGTGAAGTTACTGTGTTGCACATGTGGAATCCTGACATGTGGTATAGTGTTATGTCATGTAGGTAGGCCGGCCATTGTGTGGAGTGGATCACATATAAGATACTCCCATACGATGCACAGCTGATATTGTATGAACACTCAGCATACAAAACATTGGGGGTAACAAAGTTTTGCACCCACCTTCTGCATCTTGACGTGCAGATCTGCCATGTGCTCTCAGCTGTGCCAGCAGCACATCCTCCCCACACCTCCTGGCTTGTTGGATGTCTTGCGGCTGGTGAATGAGAACCCATCGTCGTATGGCGCATCATGTCTGCCTCCACGGGCCACTCGGCAGAGGTTATGCTGTCACCAGACACACCAACCTCTGGATCCTCCATGATGTGTGTCGCACGCATCGCAGCCCCCTCCGCCACCTCCTCCTGCTCCTCCTCCTCCTCCTCATGTGTCATCATTGTACTGTAGTCACCTGTATTGTGGGCACAAGATGACAACACACATATGACTGTGCAATACAGCTACGTATACGTGTGTGTTGCAGAATACACATACCTGCTGGTGTGGGGACCCAACACGTGTGCTGCAGACAGGGCCCCCTGCACACTCACATACCTGTCTCTCTGCAACATGTACCTGTACCAGGGAAACAGGTGTGTGTGTACCCTCTGCACACCTTGTGTGTTTGCCATGCCTCTGAGTCTGCTCTAATTGTGCATTTAGCCCCCACCCCATTTCTCAAACCACCTGGCCAACATATGTGCACAAACGGATGCACATAACTGACAGGTACACCTGTAATTGCATACACCGGTGTGGGTGTGCCTGCCATCTTGAAGGGCATATCACATTGGGACATACTGTCATCACAGTGCTCCATGTGTTTGTCTCCAACATACAATGGAGGTAGCTACCAATGTAAATCAACACTGGGCCACTGACAGGCACATGCAGCACTGTGCGTATAGTATGGCACATAAACATTCACATCTCACAGGCGACTGCAATATGACAGCTGAGGAGAGGCAGTGTTGTGGGTGGAGGTAAGGGGTTGTTAGACGTAGACATGTCTGGGACAGGTTGGGGGACTGATAGGATGAGGGACACATGCTGAATGTGTCCCTGGAACATGGCAACAGAACATGGTGACACAGGCCAATACACAGATGTCTGCAGCTCTGAGGATGTACAACATGTTTAACTCAGGACAGATGTCATCGTCCCAACACAGGCCATGTTTTCATGTCCCCACAGGGTCAGGTGTTGTATGACACATCTGCCCTTACCCCATGGGCATACGTGTATCACTGCACCTTGACAAGTCATTGTCAGACACATGTGATAGGGAAGGTTACCAGACACCATGCTGCACTCGGTACCTGCTCTGATGCCAGGCGTACATGCACTGCTCTTGAGATACGCTCCTTATGTCATACACTGTGGTCTCTCAGTCCTTTCCAACAGTCACATATGTCCACATTTGCTTGCCGTGTGCACATGTGACTGTGAGGTGACAGACGGCGATAGCACAGTCACAGATCTAACGCGTTGTGTGCTGTGCATGACCTCTACGCCTGCCAGATCTGCAGTGTCCAATTGCTCCATATTGTGGAGTGACCTACCCTGTCACACACTGTGTAACGTTAGTGGGCAAGGTGTAGTCCCACTGGTATTTTGGAGGGGGAGGAGCACCTTATAGGGACACCTATTGCCCCCGTGGCTGACACCACAACCCAGCCTATGTTGGCTACGTGACATATGTCTTTGAGAACACTATTCAGCTGTCCCCCTGTGTATTGCACCTCCTGGTATTGGCTTGATGTAACCTTTGGGGTGTGAGTGTTCTGTTTCTGTTTCACAGAACAGGGTATGAAGGTGTAGAGCACACACCTCTGACAGCAGCATAGTTAAATGCTAGCACAGTTACATACCTGTAAAAGGTGATCTCTGGGAAAAGCAGGAATCAGTCTCCACATATGGGTACATCGGCAACCAATGGAGCCTGCACAGGCATACCTACCTGTTTCCAAACAGTAAGCCTTGGGCAGCATACCTGGGGCCTGTACACTGACGTCCCGCCCTCTCCAGAGCCTCTCTCCATTAGGGTTCCCAAGCTGAGACAAGGGTGAGTTGCGAATAGGAGGATAGCTGAAAGGATAAAACTCATGGGGAGCTGGGAGGGTTGTCCAGACTACTACGTGCTGTTCACAGACATCACCTGTTACACCTAGCTCCGGAAACAAGCAGGAATGTGTGTTCACATATGTGGACTCCCTAGCTATGGAGGCCAGGGGAAGCTCCCTGAGATTTGCAGTGCCGAGGCACAGGTGGGCATCAGTCCCTCACGTATCTCCACCATCCCATGTGGGATGGAGGGTGGGATTTGGGATGAATGGACCTTCAATGAAAGACAAACAACTCACCGAAGGACTACTGGGGGGGGGGGGGAGTCCGCAGTATGCATGATAAGTGCATTACACATATCATATGAACTCACATATATAATGTTTACGGACTGGATTTTAGGGGTGGAGGGCAGGATGGGGTCTGCTGGATACGTAGTGACGGGATTGTCACGGCGACATCACAGCAGTGGGGATGACGGGCCTACCTGGAGCGAGCAGGTGATCCAGGTGTCAACTGGTTTGGATTGTGATGGCACGTCCCCAATGGCAAGCATTATGGGACACATCTGGGACCTTCTGGAGACCCATCTTCCGAAATAATTAGGTATGACAGACGCAGACCGACCGACTGAGACACCTATCCCAGTCCTTGCGGGGAGAGCGGTTATGGGGGTAACCGCATTCCCTAGTAACATAGATGTGTCATCAAAAGGGAATACATGTACACTGTCTGTCCAAGCTGCTAAGAGATATGAAAGACATATACGCACGAAGCTTCAAGGGTAGGGAAACCTAAGTAGACATGGATGCTGATAGCATCATACTGCATCATAGTGCATAACAGGCTCTTCATACTGAAGAATAGTGTGCGGATGGGGATATACACTGTCTGATACGTCAGTCAGTTCACTCTCTTACATGGACAGTGAGGTGAACGTATGTAACATATATCAATCCCTACGAGGTATCCCCACAGACACATATCTAGGTACAGATATACGCAAATATCTGTATTTCAGGATATGTTTGGAGACATGTGTGGACATATATACATAGGCAGCTATATTTATATGTTTGTATATAATGTTCATAATAAAACACATATCTATATGTATCCATCTATCTATCTATCTATCTATCTATATCTCTCTCTATCTCTATCTCTATATCCATATATATCTATGTATAGCTAGATCTATATCTATATCTATATATACACACATTTATCTCTATATATATGTGGGCCATGAATATGCACCGGCAGCAAATTGACATATGTATGTAGAGTTATGAGGACCTATTCACATACATGACTATATTCTTGACAACACATGTCTGCCACTGAGCCCCACAGTTAGTTTGGGATGGGGTATGTGAGTGTGAGACATTCTATTCGTAACAGGAGGCCAAGCCCACCTGACAGATACAATGATCATCAATCTCCATGGCATACAGGGATGCAGTATTGCAAACAGCGAATCACCAGGATGGTTGGGTGACAACAGGGGATAAGCCCAGTCTGTGCGGACATGGCTAACATCTGTTAGATATCTAACATGGCAAAGGTACAGAAATCCAGCCGACGGATACCAAGGGGACACACTGGAGGGATATGGCGGTACTATGCGTTCCCAGTAGCCGTGGATAGTCATGCATGAACGTTCCACCCTCTATACAATACAAAACCAGAGGTTGCAGTAAACCCACACAGACCTCTGATGGGGTCATAAACCTTGTCTAGCCATATAGCGTCGCCCTATGAGGATGGTGTTCGCTCTATATCAGGGCCCTCATAGTGGATGAGCTCTCTGAGAGTGCAGAGAGCATATGGAGGTTGAATTTGAATGAACTGTCTGTAAGCAGATACAGTGCCATATCCCCTGGAAGGAGTTGTCCAGAGATAAGAGGTGTTCAGCCTACAATGAGTGAAAATAACCATGGACTAGCTTGGAACCACTACTACGGTTGAACAGGAACTGTGAGATAGAGAAACTGGAACATGTGGGATGTGTCTGCAAGGCAATCACTGTGCCTCCTGCAGGCACAGCAGCTGTAGAAATAGATGGGTGGCGGACATGGGCAATGAGACAAAGGACAGGGGATGGTCCTGTCCCTGTCTACTGAGTTATCCAGCACATATGTTCATGGCAGGACAAGCAATACCCTGAAAAGGAGGCTAAGGAGCATCTTAGTAAGGTAACCCTCAGCCTACGAAAGTCCTGGATGAGAGGGTGTGGAATGTAGGTAACGGAGGGGTGACGTACCCATAGGGGACGTCAGCTGATGGCACAGTGCTCATGTTGTGACAGACACTATTATGGGATAGTTGTACCCCCTCCTCTCAGTGATGAGAGGAAGACAGATCTATAACCCAGAAACAAGGATATCCCGACATCTTAACCTCATGAGAAAGGGTATGCAGTGTAGTCTCCTGGGGAACACCAGTGCGGCACCTATGAGAATACACTAACTGTATGTTACAGTTCCCCGACACCTAAGATTTGTGTGAATGCTGCGGCTGCCTAGACTTTGTAAACATCAGACCATGCTGAGGTGTTCCTCGCTGTGCTACATCTGCATGATGGGCAGGAGACCTGACAACTCCTCATTTCCAAAAGAAAGAAGGTCAGGTGGGACATTTCCTACCCCCTGACACTGATGGTGGATTGGAATGGCCTGTAGCCCTAGGGACGTCAGATGAACAGTGGGCAAATTGACGTACAACCTCCTTGTTGATGAGGCTTTCTCCAGTACATGGTGATTGTGCCACAGTAGGTTGAGGCCATCTATTCAGACCTGCAACCTCGAGCCAACCCTTGCAACGTGCTACAATGGGAGTACCAGTGGATATGCCTACAGACCCACAAGGGTCAACATAAGCACGTGAGAGAATTATGATATACCATGCCTAGGACTTAGAAGTTATGAGTAGTCAGCTACCTTTGACTCTGCCACGAAGGGCCTCAAACGGGACAGGTTTTGTGTGACCTCCTGGAGGGCGTGACTCATATAACACATATGGGATATCATCCGGGATGGCAGCATAGACGTTTGGACGTTGTGACGTCCAAAAGCATCATGTGCTTTAGAAGCACGACCTGGCAGACAGGATGACTGCTCCGTTTAACGTTTGACCTTCCGCATTGCTGATTCCACTACCAAGGAATGGTGGGGGTCGGGTATTATGAGATCCTGGAGAGGGTGCCACCTCATACAGAGCATCAGTTGCTGAGGCAGGGGGAGGAGGAGCCCTCCAAGGTGATATCCACATTTCCAGGAGGCAGACCTGCGAAGAAGGATTTATAAGAGACGTTAGGTTGTCCGTTCCTGCAGTGGCGCCAGTGGTAAGCGGAAGGTCAGGAATGGGAATAGCCAGATAGGTTGCCATGTCAAGGTGGAATGTCTGAGACGAAGGTCATCCAAGGGAAAACATCCATGGCAAAGGTAGGTTTGCAGTAGCAGCCTCAGCACCAGAGGGTGCAGACTGATTATGAACACAACACCTAGTGGTGGTGTGGAGGCACTTGCGATCAGGAGACAATGCAGGAGGTACTGCATTGATCACTCCGGGTATCAACTCCACACTGGGTATCAATAGTACAGCCCTTGATGTTGTCATCGGTGGCTGCTGAAGCGGCACCAGGACAACTGGCGTGGCATAGCAAGTCTCCGTAGACGTGCGTATCCTGAAACAACAATGTGCAGTTTCAAAACACATCGTGACCCAATCCTCAGGAGTACATATCGGTCATGGAGTAGGCATCTAAGAGGGTGACTCGATCGAAGTATGCGTTGATGGTACGGACATCGGTATCAGCAATGCCAACACACAGAACCCGGTCTGAGTGTTATACATTGTTTTGGACGGTAACAAGGACATGCAATGACATGCGTCGGGGGAGGGAGAGGCACTACATACCGTTGCTAGTGACACGATATCGGTACTGCTCGGAGCGGATATCTACGGCAAGCATGGCTGTGGTATGTTCTGTGAGGGGTGAGGCCCTGGAACAAACTGCAACCCCTTTGATGCTTTGGGGCCAGGTGGCTCCCGCAGCCTATGTGAGGGCAATGTTTGTTTGAGGGTACGGACGGAGCCATCCCCATGCTGGCCATGAGGCGTACCACGCAAGCATTAACTAGTCCTCAGAGATGTTGTGTGGGTTACCTGATCCTGTAGAGTGGGGACAGCTTGTACCCCATGTGGCATGGGACAAATGTTATCGAGGGAGACTTGAGGACGTCATGCTTCCAGCACCGTGTTTGGACAAGGCAATGCAGGCGGGAAATGGTCATGACCTATACTGGTTGGACAACAGTAAATGGAGTTTAAGCAGGAAACGTTGTTTCCACAGTCATAGCATCCCCTCAGTGACGTTGGCTCCATGATGCAGAGGCCTTGTGCCCCAAGAGGTTGGGACATGAGGATGCGGAAAATGTTTATCACGATTCTGGACATACACCCCCAGGGGTACCTGTGTCGGTGGCACATACAGCCGCACACACACGATAACAAGGGAGATAGGTGTTGACATCATTTTCACACAAAGGTTTCTGCGGTGACAGGAGGACGTCCTTCGGGCTCCATGGAGGCCTCAAACACTGAAGGGAGGCTCTGGAGAAGGAGGCAGTTCAGCGCGCAGGCGCAAGGGATGTTGCCAAATACGTTATGATCGTTAGCTGGGCAGCATTCCCGTGCAGGCTCTGTCGGTACTGACAGTCACATATGTGATGGCTCATTCCTGCTTGTACCTGTAGATGCGTCTCGGCAGATAGCAGACAATCCCAACTGCACTCACATAACTATCTACACAATGGTGATCCCATGGGGGTCATGAGTCGTAATGGATATGCGTAGCATACATACCTGCCTGTGTGTGTGCGGTGTCCAGGGCCGTAGGCAGCCCATATGTGTAGACAGGACCGAGTCTCTGTGCAAGCTGCTGCTCCAGGGGGCTGAGCATGGTTGGTAGGGGGCCGCCGCCACCTGTGCCACGTGCATGCTGTTCTTCCTCACACATGTGCTGGCGCACACCTCTTTTGATGTCGGAGAACCTCTTTTTGAGGCTCTCTATGTCCCGCGGGTGTCCCCCTGCCTCAGCCACGCTTCTGCTTACCTCCTCCCACGCCGCATTCCGCCCTGCTGTTGATGTCCGTGTGCTCAGCCTGCCAAAGAGAACCTCGTATTGCTCTAGCACCATGGATAGGAGGTTGTGGTTCTCCCCATCTGTGAACCGTGTGGCCCTCCTTCTCAGGCTTTCAGGCACAGGGACCCTCTTCCTTTTCCCAGTGTGTCTGCTGGGAGCAGGCTGGCCCCTTGCTGATGGCTCACCCTCCATAGGGCCTGCAGGTCCTGGCCCCAGTGGCACTGGTGGGCCCACCTCCTCACCCTCACCCTCTCCCAAACTCGCCCTCCCCCTATACCTCTCTCTATCCCTCCCTCTCCCCCTCTCTCTCTCCCTCTCTCTATCCCACCCTCTCCCCCTCTCTCTCTCCCTCTCTCTATCCCTCTCTCTATCCCTCCCCCTCTCCCTCTCTCTGTCCCCCTCTCTATCCCTCTCTCTATCCCTTTCACTCTGCTCATCCATCACCCTCCTCTCACATGTCCGCTCCCCACTCCCCTCCTCACCGCACATCATCCCTTCTGCCTCTCCTACACCACGTACAACACAGACACAACAGCTATATACTCAATAGCAATAAACCAACACAGTAAACGGAACAATACACCCAACACTACAGAGACAAATGACAACAACAAACTATTTGGCTACAGATACAACACACCTCCTACTATGAACCCTCACCAACCTATTCCTCCACAACCTATCTCTCACAAAACTATACGTCCTCCAACAACCCTCAACGTTTTCCAGGCGTGTAGTGTTTTTATATTTGTTTTTGCACGTTGGTTACATTGCGCATGCGACATTGTGCGACGGTGCTGCTTGTGCGCGGTGCGTAACTGCACTTACGCATAGGCGTTCGTTGGTGGGTTTGGTTGTGTGCGAGGCACGCATGTGCAACTCTTTGCGCATGTGCGTTTGTGTGTGCATCGTCACGCACAGGCAACGCATCCGGACAGGCATAACGAGATGCACATGGGCGCCGTGCACAAACCAACAGACATAAGCATCAAATTGCACATGCGCCTCGCACACATCCACACGCACATGCGCTATCATTTGAACGTGTGCGGCGCGCACAGGCAAACGCCCATGCGTAACGGATTGCACATGCGCAAACTGTTGTACAGGGGCGCCGCGCACAAGCGGCGAAGTCGCACAACGGCGCATGCGCACTCTACGGACATCCATTTACCTATATAAAATGATGCCGAACATTTGGCCACATTGAGGGTTGTTTTGTAGGCGCGGCGAGTGTTGTTTGGGAGATAGAGAGAGCTGAGAGCAGGTGTTGTTACTAGTGTTGTTTGTAGTGTATGTAGTGTTTTGCTGTTGTCTGTTGTGCTTGTAGTGCATGTACTGCTGACTGTAGTGGTTTCTGTAGCGTTTGTAGTGTTGTATTGTGGTATGTAGTGATTGTAGTGCTCATTGTAGTGTTCTTTGTTGTGTTGTCTGTAGTGTCTGGTCTTGTGTGGCTAGTGTCTGTATTGTTTTGTAAGGTGTCCAGTGTTTCGGGAGGTGTGTGTGTGTGTGTGTGTGTGTGTGTGTGACCACAGTGGAGGGATTGATGGCGGAGATATATGTTGTTGCATGTGCCCGAAGACGTGGGCGGATGCTGCGGTTGCTGGACAGGGGATATGGTGTCCATGTGGCTGTGGCACAGGGCATGGGTGTGGACCCGCAGCAAATCAGACCTGCTCCTGTGGAGGCGGCACAGAGATGTGCTGTGCGTAGACGGCGCAGACGGCGTGCCGAGGTGCAGGCTCGGCAGACTCGCCTCTACAGGCCCAGGGCCCAGCTCCAGGGCATGCGTGAGGACCAGGTCATCTCCCTTTACCGACTAAGCACAAGGGCTATTAGGGGGCTCTATGAGGATCTAAGACCTGACCTGGAGCCCCTGACTGACCGGTCCCATGCCATACCGGGTTTAGTCAAGCTCCTTGCTGCCTTACATTTTTTTGCCTCTGGCTGTTTCCAGTCATTTGTGGCCGCAGTGGGTGGCATGAGCCGCCCCACCTTCTCACGCTGTCTTCACCAGGTACTGCGTGCCATGGTCAGCCGGGTGGGGAATTACATAGGCCTTCCCCACAATAGGCAACAGTGGGGGACCCTGAACCAAGCCTTTGCGGCGTTAGCCGGGATACCACACGTGATGGGAGCTATTGATTGCACACATGTTGCCCTGGTCCCGCCCAGAGACAGGGAGGTGGTGTTCCGCAACCGCAAACACTACCATTCCCTGAATGTTCAGGTTGTATGTGATGCTAATCTGCATATTCTGAATGTGGTCCCAAGGTTTGCAGGGTCCACCCACGACTCCTATATCCTGCATCGCTCAGCACTATTTCAGCAATTTGAGGAGGGACAGTATGGGGACTGTATATTGCTGGGTGAGTATTTCCAAATATATCATGACATCATGCATATATGTGTGTGTTTGAGTAACATCTCTCATATAGTGCGCCGTTTCCTCTATGTGCAGTTGGATATTGAACTCACATTCAGCAGACAGAGGAATGTTATGAGTTTACATCCTTAGGGGGTTGTACACGTTGAGTAACAGGGGACATGATTGGACATGTAACATCAGTTGTGAAACAATATCTGTGATAAACGTGCTGATGGTGGTGTTGGAACTATGCACCTGTGCAGATGTGTATCCTGGTTGTAGTTTGCTACCTGTGTGTGTATTTCATGTGGCCACAGGGAGGGGGAGGGGGTTTAGTGTCCTTCTCACCCAGCTGTGCATACGTGGCTTTGGATTAGAACTGCGGTATGTCCTGTAACATTTATGTCCTTGACAATCAATGCACCTAACACTTGTCATGTGTGTGTGACGGCAACACACTCACTCAGTACTGTGGTTGTTAGCCATTTCATGTTAGCTAATGGGGGGGGGGGGGGTTGAGACGTATGATGTATGTTCCAGACCTTTGCAAATGGGAGTACATGTTTGCATCGGAATGTTAATGGTTTAGGCCTGTGCCATGGCAGGGGGGGGCAAATAGTCTAGGGTTTGCATTACCTTGGGCCACTGCAGATGTGTGGTACGTAGGCATCATTGTATGTGATTATGCTGCTGTTATTCAGCATTTGGTAAGGGTGACAGCAAGGGCAAGGGGCCAACTTGGGGCCATACAGAGAGGTATTGGTAGCACATACACAGGAATGTAGTCAAACTCAGTAACTGTGATATTGGTAGGCTCATGTGGGCTACAGTGTGCAATTCTGTGGAGCGCTGATCAACACGGATGGGAACATGATGGGGACAATGCCCAGGGTGTCTACTAACATGGTTGGTGGTCAACAAGCAACAGCATATGGCGTCAGGCTGCTATATGTAGATATGTAGACCTTTCAGGACACGGGGTGTGGAGGTGAGCTTGTGTTGATCTTGTCAGACCTCCAGGTCAGACATGTTGTGTGTTGGCACCTACATTGCCTCACAACACATTATTGTGGTGTTTAGTTTGCTAACATATACATTTCACATGTTATCTGTGTATTGGTGGTTTAGTCTAACCTTGGTGGTGGTAGTGCTTATAACATTAACTGCATAACAAGACGCATGTGCTACACATAGCGTATCTGTGGAGGCACAAATGGGACTGTGGTGTTGTTTGGCATGTCTGCACAGAATCAAGAGGCCCTTTGTTCCATTTCTATCACCAGAGGTCTTATTTTGGCAAATGTACATTTCTGCTGTCAGAGCTTTCTGTCATGAGGTGTTATGCATTTGTTTCTCACGTCTATACCTGTGTCAATTTGTGCTGGCATGCGTCCATGTATTCACCTGTAACATTTCGTTTTGCAGGTGATGCAGGGTATGGGTGTCGCCCCTGGCTGCTGACCCCTGTGCGTCAGCCACGGACACGTGCAGAGCGGAGGTACAATGAGGCCCATGCCTCCAGCCGCTCTGTCATAGAGCGCACCTTTGGCGTGTTGAAAAGTCGCTTCAGGTGTCTGGATAGGACAGGTGGGGCCTTACAGTATGAGCCAATGACTGTTGCAGAGATAATCCTAGCCTGTTGCATCCTGCACAACATTGCTCTCAGGCATGATATCCTGCAGATATTAATGAGGATCTGGAGGAGGATCCACCGTGCCCCCCTGTACATGGCAGTGGTGACACACAGGCGGGCACAGCGGTCAGGCGGAGGTTGATTGCAGAGATATTCACTGGTATGTATTGCATATATTCCCACATATATGTGTTGTTGTGTGCGTGTGATGGTTATCACGGGTGATGTTTCTGACCATGTAGCTATCTGCTGCAACACTGCATTGTCATTACACTGAACATCCAATGGTAGCATATAGCCATGAGTGTGTGATGGACACTGTGCACAGGGCACAACAGCAGCTGTTGGTGTATTGTGTGGGTCGGTGTGGATACACCTTTCGGATCTTTTTGGGCTGACAGTACCAGTCAGTGGCTGTTTGTGTTAACAACTGCTGTGCTAACCCAGTTATGTCTTTTTCGTGTGTGTGTGGAGCACGGTGTCAGGCATATGGTACGGGGTTCACTGTGGGAGGGAGGCACATGTTTGTGGAGAGCTTTCCTGTGGGCTCTTTGTTCATCTCCTACAATCTGTAGGTGCTTGTGTGTGTGTTATGCTCCGGTGCGCTGGCTATGTGTGTATGTTTGTTAGGTATGGTGCAACGTGTCAGACATAGCCCAGTACACATGCGCATGACTACGTTCCCATGATGTGATTGCTTACTTGGGACGGGTGTTGGTGCAAACACACATTGTCCCGTACGGAATACCTCCTCACGTAGCACAGACATGGATATGGTGAGTCATGTGGACATGTGCAGTGTGGAGCCAGGGGTCCATATCATTGCTACTGTTTTTTTTGGAGATGAGTCATTCATTGCAGTATTTTACATGTCGACACATACAGAGGTTCAGCGGGTCAGATCACCAAGGGGTGAATGACTGTAGCCAATGGTGACACTGCATGTGTGGGTGATGTTTGCGGTTTGCAGTTTTTTCAT
Organism: Ichthyophis bannanicus; assembly: GCA_033557465.1. NCBI lineage: Eukaryota > Metazoa > Chordata > Amphibia > Gymnophiona > Ichthyophiidae > Ichthyophis > Ichthyophis bannanicus. Next base: position 680,974,923 of record CM066033.1, read on the forward strand.
TTGCCGCATGGCATATGTAGGTGATACTATCTCAACATTTGCCTCCTGGCTCTGGGACATGTTGTGTGTAGGGCAGGATAGCACAGTCCACATCCACAGATACCTTGTGGACACTAGCAAGGGATGTTATGTCCGCATACACACACACCGACCTAGATGGGAGTTATTTAGTGCAGATGCACATATAGCCTATCCATGGTTTAACATTCTCACTGTCACACAGTGGGATGAGATGTAGCCATCATGGTCAGGTGACAAACAGACATGGGGGTATTGTTTGACAGGCATGGTGCTTACATTGTCATGTTTGTCAACACATGCGCAGCACACAACTGTCAGTATTATTTGGTGTAGGAGATGTACACTGCAGAAGATGCATTTGCACAGTGGATACAGGAGGTGTTGATGCATATTTCCGGGTGTCACAGCTATTTAGACGGGGATGACACAACATTTGGAGAACACTACACATGGAGATGGGGTATTGGTGTCAACATGGGTGACACAGTCAAATAGTGTCACCTTGGGATGCGCCCCAAACATGGTGGGTGCAGACACGTCTTTGGACCAGTGCGCGGAACAACAGAGGGGGAGGGGAGGCGAAAGTGGGATTCTGGGGACCGTCACTTAGCATCAGACATCTACATGCTGCCCTCCCATGTGAGATATCAGTACAGTGTGAGAGTGAACGGTCATTCGGCAGGCCATGTTGTGGTGTCTGACAGCTGGGGACAGTGATTTGCAGTGTGGGATTCACAGCTAGAACATGTCATATTGTTTCTGTCTGGTGTTTTGTCCACTCCACAGGACATCATTCCTGAGGATGCTGTTCCTGTGTGGCATTTGCACGTGACGGTACATCAGCCAAGATGCTGTGGTCCAGGGTATGTGGATCTTCAGCTACATTGTATGTGTGTGAGGTCAGGGGGAGAACATGTCATCTGGGATGTGTCATATTGTGCAGATGTTGTTGTTCATTTATTTTCCTTGAGCCTCCCTGACCCATATCTTGCTGTTGTCACACATCTCCCCATGTGTTTGTGTACAGTATATCCACTGGACAACTTGTTCAGCCATATTTACAGCAGAGCTACATGTGTGTGTGTTTAATCTTGTTTGCTGAATCCAACACTTGCTGCCTCCAGCAACATAGTTCGATCAGACATCAATAGGGTATCTATGCATGTGACTGGGCGGTTATGTGCACAATGTTGCACTTGTGCACATACAGGCCATGTATTACAGCTGTCCCGCTGACCTACGCATACTGTGTGGGTGTGTGTTTCTGGGTTAACTAAGTGGTGATGCAGTGTCCTGGCATAGTACATTATCATGTGGGTTGAGGGGTGTGGGTACCCGGGGGGCATTGTTGGGTATGCTACCTCTACCGTACTGCTGTTTACCTTGTCATCATGGTCAACATGTGTTGTGGGCTGTGAGCAGAACTCTGTTGTGTGTTTGGTGGGACGAGTGTTGAACAACTTTTCTTTCTCTCATATATAGGCATAATGTGGAGATGCATCACGAGTGACTTTACATGCTGATTCTACATGTTTGGCTGACATTGTCTCCCTTCACTGTGACCAGATGTGGCTATGGAGTAGCTGAAGGAATTGATGACATACACATGATGCACAAACGGGGTATGTTGTACCTTTCTTATTTGGGGATTAAATCTGGCTGTACCTGTTGTTGGGTTTCGTTTCATCTAATGGACATGTCATGTTGCATCTCTGTGGACACATACAGATGCATATAGTGTGTTGCTGTGAAATGGCTGTGTGACATGGAATTGTAACTAACCATAGCCATGTGAGACCCGTGTATGCATTGACATTTATGATGGCTATAATCTGATTTAGATTTGATGTCCATATCCTGTAAAGTTTGCCTTTGCATCCCTTTATTCCCTATTTTGTGCGTTTTGGATTTTGGCAATTTGTGGTGTTTTTGCACAGTGTCTAATAAGACCATACTTATCCTCTTGTGACACAGGACAGGAGACATAATGGACCCATTTCCTCCGGTGCACCTGGGCTCGCCATCCAACACCTGTTGTGGGACAGACCACCATGTACGTGTTTCTGGAGATATCTGCCATTGGATGTTTGACGTTTTGAGAGTGGAACACAGGCCTGTGATGGACATTTTTCCTCTTGGACTGCTGGTTTGGCCATGACTGACCTGTACAACACACAGTTTGTGCCATGCTGTGGCTGAGAGTCATGCTGATTGCAGGGACACAGATGACCTTTCACGGAGTGTGTCATATTGGAATGTGCCACCTTATTATGCATTCCCATGTTTGCAAGGGATGTTTTGAACTGCTCAGTTGGATTGCAGAGACACCTTGCTTTTGGGACACTGTGCGCATCAGGGACTGACATTCACTATGTATTTTGGACATTTCTCCACAGTTGGTTGGTGTATTGGTTTTGGCCATGTGTGTGACAGGGCACACAGGATACGCTCATCTGTTTGTTTTAACTAAAGCATACAGGCATGTTTGTGGCATAGAGGCACAGATGGAGCAGTCCTTTTGTCTATGTCCAATTGCCCTCCACCTGGACATGATACAGGCTTTGACACAACCACATGTTCATGGCCACCACCATCCTTGATTGATGTTTGGGGTGGGCAAGGGTGATTACATGCATGTGTGGCATCACTGTATCATGTTTGTGTGCGAATGGTGATTGTGCTTGTGACTAACTATGTTTGTGAGACACAGAATGTGGATCTATGGCCTCTGTGTGGTTCATTGTAAGATGTTTGGCCATCATTTACTTATGAACATGCTGGTTATTGTGTTTGTTTACTGTGCAGACGTGACACTCTGCATGTGTGTACACACCTTGCATTGCACGTCTGCACAGTCCTGTTTGTCCCCTGCAGTAACGTCAATCTCATTGCACCATTACATTTGGTGTGTGTCAGTGTGGGTGTCCATTGTCCTCCTGCACTTCTGCAGTCCATGTACCATGCTATATATGTCCAGACACTGTCTACCCACATAAACATGCAGGGTGTACCTCCTGCATGGTATTATGTCTGTAGCTTTCTGAAGGGTTTTTGATGTCTAGTCTCTCTGTGTTCATGTGCCTCTGCTACCTGTTAGCATATGGTCATTCTGCTTGTGATGATATTTGGGGTGTGCATTGTAGCATATCTGTCTTGAGGATCAGCCATTATGTGGTTCTGGAACATTACGTTCAGAGCTTTTTTTGTCACATTACAACATTGCCCCAGCATCTGTTTTCTTCATTTGTGTGCCTCCTGTGTTGGGTGATGGCTATGTTTCGGGGGTCCGGTGATTTTTGTCGTTTCGTCAACGCCTACAGTCTCCATGCACTGATATCTGCGACACACAATTGAGCCATGCTGCAACAAGTGGGGTGTGTGGGCCTGTTACCCAGGGCATAGCATGCACCTGATGCACATTATGTCTCATGTCTTTCATGTGTGCTCAGGGCAGTGACCTTTATGTTGCATGTGGGTTTTTAACCTGCTACATATGTTTCCATCTTTCACCATGGAGGGACTCACCTTGATATTATGATTGCAGTGTCTAACGTATGTGTGAGGAGCGACCATAATAAATATGTGTATTTGACAGACATTTGTCTCTTTTACTACTTGATCATGGTGACAATCATGCAACACAATGGGTGCCTTTGATTCAATCATGACTCCTTGTGCCCCAGGGACTCCATGGTTTCCTTGACGGTGTCCCTGCAGTGACTTGAACAAGGCACATGTAGTGCCAGTGTGAGATGAGGCCTGTTTGGTTTGTGTCCAAGACAGCTTTGTGCGCACTAGGCTACTCCTCCACTCTTTGTGCACATTTACACTTGTGTCTACTGATTTGCTGGTCATGTCCACAGCCCACCTGTGCTCACATCCTTGTACAATGGCAGCTGTGTATGTGTCTGCTGTTTGGCACATCACTGGGTATGATACGTTCCCATACAGACCCTCCCTTTGGACTATTACTTCTGCCTTGTGCTCATTGTGTTCTTTGTGGGTGTGTTTGGAGGCATGTGTTTGAACTCATTGGTTTGCAGGTTTTATCCCCACATTTGTATTTATAGTTTTTCGATTATGATAACTGAGCCATCATTAAGCAGCAGGTTCATCACCTATACAGGTTCATCACCTATACACACACCCTTGTCTGTCGTCATTGTACAGCAAGGTGTGCACTCAGTGCTCCCTAGCCATCATATATTATCTGTTACATAGGTCTCTTTCGTGATGGTCTTTACAGTGCAGTGCACCTGGGGGTTTTGTTGTGTTGCGGTTCTGGTGGTGTGTGTTAGAGTTGTCGTCATGTTGAGTTGTCTCCTGTCATGCCCGAGATTGCTACCCAGCTCCACCAGGCATCCTCTGCTACCCTTGGGGTTTGTTTTCTTTCCTCTTTTGCATGCTTTATCGACTGCATAACATCTCATTGTGTGTGTGTGCATGTGTCCATGGAGCCAAATACAGACTGGGATCTGATCTGTAAACACCAGATCTGCATGTGCATTTGTTCATGTTTCTTCTTGGGGGGATTCCTGTCCTTATAACCAGCATGCATCTTGTGTGATGGCTTGGACTATTTCTGTATGCAGCCTTTGCTACTGCGCTCACGTTGGTGGTGTGTCCTAGCGTTTTTTCCATTTGCATTTGTGGTAGTGGTCGTAGATGTGATCCCTCTCTGTTCCCTTGGATGTGTGTGCTTGTCCTGCAGATGTGGTTTCGATTTGTTTTATGGTCATATGTCAGCAGATTGGTGTTGTGAGCACATTGTACCCTCATCTGAGTTGTGAGCCATGCTTCTGTCCATCTTCTGTCTGCCAGCTGTTGTGCCATCCTACCCTGATGTGCATGCTGCTACGACACGTCCTGCATTCCTACACCTTCCTGCATTTCATGTCCCCATGGTTGCCTCTCGTGTGTGTGCTGTGCATAGCACTGCTACTCCACTGTCATCCAGATATTTCACCTATCCTGCCATTTCAGTCTCCTGTGCTGGACACATCTTCCCATCCTATGTCACACACTATCATTACAGCATGGTACATTGCCATCACTCTGTACATAGCTACACCTATCTCCAATATGTTTGTCCATTTGTGTAGCTGCCACATGGACTGGGGCTGCTTTTTGTAGTTGAGCACCTGTGATCTCTGTTCTTGTTTTACTTCTGCATTGCCTTTCCTTTCAGCTCTGTGACGTGTTTAGGTTACATATGTGTTTGCCACATACCTCTGCTGCCCCTCACATTTGGGGAGCTTAGTGCTTCTGGGAAACGTTTTTGGGTTGACCTATACATGATTGGGGCATCTTATGGCACACCTTCCATTCAGTCAGTTTATGGGGGATCTACTATGCTGCCCTGGGAGTTGCCAACATGTGAACATGGACGATGGATAGCATTATAAATCACCTTTGCTGACGTGGTTGTTTATGATGTGCATTCTGGTGCACCCTGATAGGTGCAATACTCTCTGGTGGGCTTCTGTTTAGGTGGCAGCACAGATTGATGTACAGGTGCATGACGTAGACAGACTTATCTGAGCCAACGGTAATCACTGCTCATCTAACACCATGACGCCTGCACCATCATTCACTGTCCTAACCATTGTGCTACACTGCTGTTCCTTCTTGCACGTCTGCTCACCTACTTACGATTTCGATGCGTTACAATGCACAGTGATGCCAGCACAGACAGTGCTTCGACCTTGCCCTGCCACATACGTCACCCTGTAAAGCGCCCTATACGCAACATTGTGGGGTGCCTTGGTGGACAGTGCACCTTCAAATGTGATCTTTAAGGTACATTGTAGGGCGCCTTATGCATCACCTTATATTACAGTGCTTTTTGATAGTGCATTTGCTAACAGTAGATATTACAATAAAATGTGACATGCCTCCTAGATTGCTATTCCTCATAACAGGTAATGGCTCAATCAGCCTTATTCATTGTGCACAGCACGGGATTGAACCCATGATGCCAGCACTATTGGTCAGTGTTTTCAGCATTGTGCTATGGCTCTGTTCCTGTGTCTGGACGTTTGCGCACCGCCTTATGCCCTTCACAACTGACAGCGCACCGCCTGATGCCGGCCAAAACGCACAAGATGGACAGCGCGCAAAATTAACAGCGCAACGCCTAATGCCGCACGAACTTAATTACTGCCGCCCACAATTAACAGCGCAACGCCTAATGACGCCCAAAATTATTATGCCTCCTAAAGCAGTTTTAACCATGAAAATTCATGCCTCAGCCAGCCTTTTTCCTGGTGCACGATGGGGGATAGAACCCCTGATCCTTGCACCACTGGTCAGTGTCTTCAGCATTGTGCTACGGCTCTGTTCCTGTGTCTGGATGTTTGCGCACCGCCTTATGCCCTTCACAACTGACAGCGCACCACCTGATGCCGGCCAAAACGCACAAGATGGACAGCGCGCACAATTAACAGCGCAACGCCTAATGCCGCACGAACTTAATTACTGCCGCCCACAATTAACAGCGCAACGCCTAATGACGCCCAAAATTATTATGCCTCCTAAAGCAGTTTTAACCATGAAAATTCATGCCTCAGCCAGCCTTTTTCCTGGTGCACGATGGGGGATAGAACCCCTGATCCTTGCACCACTGGTCAGTGTCTTCAGCATTGTGCTACGGCTCTGCGCCTGTGTCTGGATGTTTGCGCACCGCCTTATGCCCTTCACAACTGACAGCGCACCGCCTGATGCCGGCCAAAACGCACAAGATGGACAGCGTGCAAAATTAACAGCGCAACGCCTAATGCCGCACGAACTTTATTACTGCCGCCCACAATTAACAGCGCAACGCCTAATGACGCCCAAAATTATTATGCCTCCTAAAGCAGTTTTAACCATGAAAATTCATGCCTCAGCCAGCCTTTTTCCTGGCACACGATGGGGAATTGAACCCCTGATCCTTGCACCACTGGTCAGTGTCTTCAGCATTGTGCTACGGCTCTGTTCCTATATGTGCCCAGCAGCGCCCCACTTAGCCTTCCCACGCGCTAATGTCGGGCCCGCAAATGTGCGCGCCGCGCACACGTACGGTCGGCTTTTTTCCTTTTTCTGCCTGACCCGCCCACTCCTTTTATGGCACAGGCACACTACCGCGGACCTGCACGATATGAATGTTTAGTAAACATGCCCCTAAGACTACTGCAACGCCATCTTACAAGGGCTTCCAAAGAAAACCCTAAACATTCTGCAAATGGCCCAAAATGTGGCGGCGAGGATCATCATGTGAAAAAACATTGCTGAACACATTACACCTGTATTGATCGAGCTGCACTGGCTCCCCATTGCTGCTCGGATAAGATATAAAACACTGATAACCACATTCAAACTCATCCATAACATAGCGCCATCCTTTCTCTCCACCCTTCTCAGCACGCAACCACCAAACAGAGACAGAAGAACCTTCACCTCTGACACACTCCACGTTCCAACCGATATCAGATCTGTTAAATCCAGTACTAGCCACCGAGCATACTCATACTCTGCCCCGACCCTCTGGAACCAACTGCCGCCTGAGCTACAAGCAATCAAAGACCTTATGGTTTTCAGAAAAAAACTCAAGACACATCTATTCCAGTGTCAATACAATTTGATGTAATTCCCAGGGGCTACAAGCGGACACACTATGAAACATGGATACTGTTATGTAAAAATGTATATATGTAAATTCTGAATCCTCTCCTTAAGACCTTTTACTGTGTGCTGTGCTTTCCCTTCAAATCAATGTGTTTATACCCCAAATTTCCTGTCATGATTTGGCAACCTCCAATCTGTAATCAAACCGCTTCTTATCGCTGGAAGTAGCAGTATACAAATGTATACTAAATACTAAATAATAAATAATAATGGCGTGGTACACTAAAGACCTTAAAAACATGAAGGGCAAACTCTGAAAAATTGAAAGAAAGTGGAGATACACCCATGACGAACAAATCAAAAATACTTATTTACACACATTAAACTTTTACCGATTGGAGACCAATAAGGCAAAAGAGAATATCTTACTAAAATTATAATGAAATCTATTAACAAACTCAGAGAACTCTATGATATTGTAAGATCATTGATAAAAGAGAATAAACAAGCAGTTTCTCGAACCATTCCTGGACCACAAACCCTTGCTAAATATTTCCATTCCAAACAACTTAACTCCCCTCTTTATATACCCAAAGATGACACCAAAACCTTTACTGGTAATCTTCTGCAAGCATTCAACCACACCTCCCCTGGGAACCTTGAGAACATTATTAGAAATCTCAACACCACTACATCTACACTGGATCCCTGCCTGGTAAACTGGTTTAAGATGGCAAGAGCAGAGTTAGCCCCAATCATATGAAAGATGCTACGACTTTCCTTTTCACAAGGATATATGCCCTCCAGACTTAAAACAGCATCAATACATCCAATATGTAAGAATCCCAAGCTAGATCCATCTGAACCAAGCTCTTACAGGCCAATTTCCAGCCTTCCCTTTTTGGCAAAAAGAATGGAGAAGGTTGTCCAGCTTCGATTACAAGATCATATTGACTCCAATGCACTACTTGATCTGCAACAACATGGTTTCCGGTCTGGCCATGGAGTCAAAACTCTGCTAATTTCTCTTTTCGATAAGCTGACAAACGGCATAAAAAAACCTAACACAAGGATTTGTCCTCAAATTCTTAGATTTTGCTGCGGCGTTCGAAATAGTATGCCATATTACTCTACTACAGCAGCTACAAGGCATTGGAATCTGGGATCTAGCTCTAAACTGGCTGCAGTCCTATCTATCTGGATGCCAGCAATATGTTCAATCTGGACCCAATGCTTCTGACCTACACACTCAAAAGCAAGGGGTACCTCAAGGTTCATCTTAGCAACCTTTTTATTTAACATTCATATTCAGCCTATCTGTGACCTCATATGTTCTCATGGTGTCTTATTTCATCTATATGCAGATGACATCATGTTTATGTTTATTATGTTTATGTTTATTGAGTTTGATATACCGCCTTTCAGTTTAAAAGCAAAGCGGTGTACAGAGTCAAAAATCAAAGCAGACAGCCAATGGCCTGGAAAGGAAAAGAAATTACAATATCAAAAGGACAGTAAAGAGAAGACTAAGCATAATAGACAGAAGGGGAGGAACACACAAGAAGACAAGGGGTCAAGCAGAGAGGGAGAGAAGGTTGAAGGCAGAGGAAAATAAATGGGTTTTCAACTGGGATTTAAAGGTACGATAATCCTGTTGAAGCCTGAGGGAAGTAGGTAGTGAATTCCAGATTGTGGGTCCAATAAAGCAAAAGGCAGAGGTGCGAGTAGATTGCAGGTGTGCTCTGAAGGGGGATGGGAGATGGAGGTGATTGATATGAAGTGACCGCAGAGTACGACTGGGGGTATGAGAATGGAGAAGGTCGGCAAGATATTGAGGTGTGTGTGTATAGATGACCTGGTGTACGAGGGTAAGAAGTTTGAAACGGATGTGGTAATCTATGGGGAGCCAGTGAAGGTGGAGGAGAAGTGGTGTGATATGATCAAAATGGAAGAGTGGGTGATGATACATGCTGCGGTATTTTGAATACATTGAAGTCTACCCAATTGGGAGTTTGGAATGCCAGAGAGTATTGAATTGCAGAAATCCAGACGAGAGGTGATGAGTGAAAGAGTAAGAATGGTAAGAGCTTGGGGAGTGAGAAAAGGACAAATGGCATGGATCCGACGGAGATGGAAGAAGGAGGTTTTGGTGATATTGGAGATGTGCTTGTGGAAGGAAAGATCAAAGAGGACACCAAGATACCGGAAGGAGGAGACTAAAGGAATGGAAGAACTGGCAAAGGATGGGGCCAGTTGAGGGGAAGGACTATCATGGGGGAACCAGATAGCAAGAGTTTTGGTAAGATTCAAGTGCAGACAGTTGGAAGTGAGCCAATTGGAAACAGAAAGGAGACAAGAGTTCAGGGGAGAGAGATCGGGAAGAAGGGGGGAGGTATGATGAAGGAGGACAAGATCGTCTGCATAGAAAAAAGCCAGGATACCAGATTGTTGAATTAGAAGGGCGAGAGGTGCTAGGAAAACATTAAACAAGAGAGGAGCCAACACAGAACCTTGGGGAACACCACACTGTAAGGGAAGTCAGTCTGAAGGGGTGCACGAGGAGGAGTGGGAGAGGACAGAGAAAGAGCGGGAAAAGAGATAGGAGTGGAACCATTGAAAAACAGTGCCCCAAAGCCCAGCATTACGTAGACGAGAGAGAAGAAGAGAATGATCCACAAGATTGAAGGCTGCTGATAGAGCCAGGGAAACCGCCACCGAGATATCACCACGATCATGTGCGACATGCAATTTATTAAGGAAGGTGATGAGGACAGTTTCTACGCTATGTCCGGAGTGAAATCCTGATTGTCAAGGGTGAAGAAAGTTGATGGTGTCCAGGTGATGAGAAAGCTGAGTGAAAACCACTTTTCCCAGTATTTTAGAAAGGAAAGGGAGATGAGAAACTGGCCAATAGTGAGCAGGAATAAGAGGGTCAAGAGAAGGATTCTTAAGGATTGGGCGAATAAGTGCATGCTTCCAAAGTAGAGGAAAAGTACCGGTGGAGAGACAAGAATTGATCATGGTGAGGATAGGGGGAGGAAGATCCAGAAAGGATGTAAGGATCCATGAGGAAGGAATGGGATCAAGGGAACAAGTGGTTTTACTGGAAGAGGAGAAAGACTTAAGAAGTTCCGAAATGGTGAGAGGATGGAAAGATGACCAGCAGTGAGAGAGTGAGGGGGAGGAGGGAGGAGGAGAAGGGGGAGGGGGAGAAGATAAAGGGGGGGAGTGAGGAAGAGACTGTGACTTTTGAATGAAAAAAGGATGTTAATTGGCTGGGGGCGGGCCTAATCGGAGAGGGAGAGGGTGGGAGGAAGAGTGAAAGGAAGTAAGAGATCTCAAGATAGAATAGAGATGACGAGTACGATTAGGGGCAGTGGTGATTGCAGTGGAAAAGTGTGTAAGCTTAGCAAGATGGACTTGGAAATGATAGTGAGAGTGACACTCCTTAAAAACCGTCAGCAGAGAAGGGGAGCGAGATTTTCTCCATAACCGCTCCGCCTGGCGGAGATGAGAGCAAAGGAGACGAAGACCTGAGTGGAACCATGGCTGAGAGGGACGGTGACATGATGGCAGAGGCAGAAGGGGAACCACCTGATCAAAGGCTGCTGACAGATGGGAGGTCCAGTGAGAGACCTATGAGTCTGGGGAGAGGGAGGCGAAATATGGGGAGAGAAGATTGTTAGCGGCAGGAAACTGTTGCAAGGTGAGTGGAGTGATCCGGCACCTATAGTGCAATGCGGGAGCAGGAAAGGATTTATACTCCATTCTCTACTACTAATATGAACCTCACACCATAATAAGATGCTTCAATGCAATAGCCCAATGGCTCTCTGAGCACTCTCTAACCATAAATTATAGCAAAACAGAAGTAATCTTCATAACCAGAGACCCATCATTCTCCCCACCAACTTCACTGAGGGTAGATAATGCAGATCTCACAGTCAAACATGAAACCAGATACCTTGGAGTAACCATTGATAATCATCTCAACTTACAATTGCATATAAATATAACAACTAAAACTATCTACAACAAAATTAGAACCCTCCAGCAACTGCGTTCACTCCTTGAAAACCATGATTTCTGATCAGTCTTCCAGGCTATGATTCTCTCCCACCTTGACTTTTGCAACCCAGTCTTCCAGGGGATTCCAAAAAGCTCTCTACACTGACTTCAACTTGCTCAGCATGCAGAAGCAAGAATACTTGTTAAAGCTGCTAGATCTTACCATATCACACCCATTCTTAGCTACATTGGCTTCCATTGATGAGCTGCATAAAATACAAGACTATTATGACAACATTCAAAACCTATCACAAATTATCCTCTCAGTACCTACAGTTTCTAATAAGGATGCCACCTAATAATCATAACAGAAGAGCCCCTGCACAACATCTACTTGTTCTTTCCTCGGAAATTACAAAGTTCAACCAAACCACTTGTTCCTGTGTATTCTCCCTTTATTCGCCTAGCATATGGAATGCACTGCCTGGAACCTTAGAGCAACTAATGACCTTATAGACTTCTATAAGCTGCTGAAAACTTACCTGTTTAAAGAACATTTTGGAGATATAACTTAACAACCTGTTGAACACTACTGTTGAACACCACCAATCCTGTAACCTCCAATCCTTTTTCTCCTCTTTCCAACTCCTAATAAGCCCATTCAGGTCCCTACATGTTGTTTATTGTTCATATGTTCTATTTATTTACATTCTCTTATATACCGCGCTATTCTACATCAGTGCGGTTTACATTGAACAAACTGAAATTACATTGAACAGGGCATTATAACTTGGAGATAACTATTTTACAGGGAACATGGGCTATGGAGGGTTAAATGGCTTGCCCAAGACCACAAGGAGCACCTGTGGGACTAGAAACCCCAGTCCTTCTGGCCCAAGGTTGCTGTCCTCTAGTGGGATTTGAACCCCTGACCTTCCGGCCTGAAGTACCTTGCCCCAACCACTAGGCCACTCCTCCAATGTAAAGCTGTTCAGTTTATTACGTTTAATTGTGTTATATTAACCTTGTTCTCTGAAAGGTTATGTTGTGTTTAATGTAAACCGTCTTGATCTTCAGAAAGGCGGTATATAAGCCTTTCATATAAAAATAAATGATAAAAAATAAGGTACCACATACAACTGAATGAAGAAACAGATGCAGAAACTCAACGAGAAGGAAACCAAGCTAAACAGCCACACTTACTTTCTTATGTATGTGCACCAGGGCACATACTCAGAAAGGCTTAGCCTTTCTGAGCTATAGGAGAACACTCTGTTCATGGTGCTGTCAGATGATGTCACCAAGTGTGGCTGATGCATCCTGCTTGTCCATGAAGAACTCAGGATCAGCAATCCTTCAGTGACTACATACAACTCTGACTATGCAGAAAAGCTCTGCAAATGCACTAGTCAGAAACTGAGGAATGCATTGATCCATCAAGTATACCAAATAAACGTATTTTTAAAATTTCAAAAAGAAGGAATCTTGAGAGATATACAACAACTAAACACTAGCCTCAAAAAACAACTGGAGACAGAGCTACGAGAATTCTGTGCTAGGAAACAACACAGAGAAAAACAAAGAAAACTGAATGGCCTCATCCATAATCAGCTGGGTATCAACATTCCCTCTTAGACTGACAATTTAATGCCGGAGGCCAAAGACCAGACTAACAACAAGGATGATTCGCCTGATTCTCTGGATTGACTAGATGAATATGAATGCCAGAACCAGGACATACAACTACAATTCTTTAATTATCAACTATCACAGCATGAAATCTCTGTACTCTTAAAGGGACTAACATGCTGTCCCTCCACCAAACTCAATGCAGAGAAACGCTTAGAGGATTACGTAACCAGCCAAAGCACCAGTATCTCTACGCCTGGGTCTGAGGTGGCTTAAACGTCTTGCCGTGCCCCCAACAGTATTCTGATTGCATTGGGGGTTTCCCCAATGCCTGGATCATCTGAGGGGACGTGTCAAACTTCTTGTCAGATGATCTGGTCATCAAAGAAAGACACTGATGCCATCAAAATACTGTCAGGGGACTGGTGCCCCCGACACTGACCCCCCAACAGAAACAAAAACCCTGGTGGTCCAGCTGCTCTGATCCCCTAACTCACCCAATTTAAAAAACGTTGGTGGCCCAGCAGCCCCAGTCCTCCACCCACCCATCCAATTAAAAAAAGCCCTGATGGCCCAGCATCCCTGATCCCCTCACCTACCCAATTAAAAATAACCCTGGTGGCCCAGCGGCCCCGAAACCCCACACCCCCTTCCCGGTACCTTTAAGATGGAGTGGGAGCATTGCCCATGTGACCACCATCTTGAAAAATGACAGCACCTAGCCCAGCGTGGTGCATCTCAAGCAGACCAATCACGTTTAGCATTACACTCAGGGCTGGCGCTACCATTAGGAAAACAAGGTGGTCTCCTAGGGTGCCAGTCCTTCACAGGTGCTGTTGCTGCCCATTGCCATTGCTAGTGCCCCTCTCTGAGGCCAAGAGCGGAGGAGGCAATTGTCCCTGAAACTGCAATGCAGCACTTACCCTCCATCTTCAGAGCTACATCATGGTTCCAATCTGCCCAATCTGCCTCTTCTCCCTGGATTTCTGTTTTTGTATAAACCAGAAGTCTGTCACAGAGGGGGTCCAAAGTGGAAGACTGGGCAGAATAAAACCGTGACACAGCCCTGGAGATGGAGGATAAGTTCTACATCACAATGTCAGGGACAATTGCCACTGCTATCATCCCCAAAGAGGGGTGGCAGTGCTGGCAATGAGTGCAGAGCAGACTCTCCATCCTGCTGTCCCCAGGGAGAAGAGGCAGATTGGGCAGAGTCCAGATATGAGTGTGCCCAGGGCAGGTGCAAGGACTGGGCACACTCATATCTAGACTAATAGAAGGGATCTTCAAGCCCTTAGTCAAAAAGACAAACAGCTTCGTACAAGGCACCACAGATTTTCTAAACAAGATAAGGAATATCGGGCAGCTATCACCAGATACCATCCTTGTCAAAATGGATGTGGAATCCCTGTACAGCACATCCCCCATGCAGATGGTATAGCAGCATGCTACAGATTTCTAAAGACAACCTCCCTGGTTCATGGATACAAAACAGAAACCATTGTAAAGCTAACTGAATTAATCTTAACCCTCAACTACTCAACTTCAATAATGACCTCTATCATAATGGGAACTGTCATGGGCACAAGACCAGCACCACAGTATGCCAACTAACACAAGGCCCAAATACATCCGCGGATGCTGCAGGCCCCATGAGAGGTCTCCATCCCCCATCCATGTGCAATGTTATCTGGCCCTGTTAGTGATCAAAAAAGACAAACCATAGCCCCAGGATGGTGCAGGCCCCAAAGGAGAGCTCCATCCCCCATCCATGTGCAATGTTATCTGGCCCTGTCTGTGATCACAAAAGACAAACCATAGCCCCAGGATGGTGCAGGCCCCAAAAGAGGGCTCCATCCCCCATCCTGGTCCTATGGAAACAGGCCCTGTTTGTGATCACAAAAGACAAACCATAGCCCCAGGATGGTGCAGGCCCCAAAGGAGGGCTCCATCCCCCATCCATGTGCAATGTTATCTGGCCGTGTTAGTGATCACAAAAGACAAACCATAGCCCCAGGATGGTGCAGGCCCCAAAGGAGGGCTCCATCCCCCATCCATGTGCAATGTTATCTGGCCCTGTTAGTGATCACAAAAGACAAACCATAGCCCCAGATGGTGCAGGCCCCAAAGGAGGGCTCCATCCCCCATCCATGTGCAATGTTATCTGGCCCTGTTAGTGATCACAAAAAACAAACCATAGCCCCAGGATGGTGCAGGCCCCAAAAGAGGGCTCCATCCCCCATCCTGGTCCTATGGAAACAGGCCCTGTTTCAGATTTCAGGAACAAACTATAGGCAAAGGATTCCGCAGGGAGCACTGCAGGTGGCAACCACCCACCCCAGCAGTGGCTGATGGGCACTGGCAGATGTGTGGAGGTGGCACACAGAGATGTGCTGTGTCAGGCCCGCTGGGGTGCACACACAGGGCACATGGGGCCCAGGCTGGACAGGCGTGTGGGCGGGGTACACATGGGACTGTCCCTTGGGAAAGCATGGGGCATGAATGTATCACTCAATAGGGGCAGGCACCTGTTGTATGAAGAGATAGATAGGTGTTGTGGCAGAGGACCCCAAAGTGTCTTTGCGGTAGCTAATGTCAATGTTCGTTGTCAACCCAACAGGTGGAGGACCTGCGTAAGAAGGCCAGGGAGTTGAGGGCACGTTATCCTCATTTTGTGGCGCGAGTGCAGCGCGAACGGATGGCGCAAAGGAATGGTGAGTAATGTGACATGGCCCTGTGGGGCACTGGGTGGCAGAACCACAGGACGATTGTGACTGCGGTATCTGATGTGTGACCATGGAGATGATATGTTTTCCCCTCTCCCACAGCTGATGCATGTGCTGCCGTGGAGCCAGTGGAGCCGGAGGAGGAGGATGGTGCTGCGGGCCTGGAGGAGGCCATTGCTGATGTGGGCCAGGAGGGCAGCAAGGGCCAGGAGGAGCCCAGTGCGGATGGCGGTGGCAGTGGAGGCCATGAGGGGGTTTCCCCAGCCCTCACCGAGGGAGAGGAGGGGGACATGGAGGATGAGGGGCATATGGAAGGGGATGGGGAGGAGGTGGAGGACAGGGAAATGGAGGGGGCGGAGTTGGGGGATGGGGGAAGGGAGGGGGCAGAGTTGGGGGATGGGGAAGGGATGGGGAGGATGTGGGGGACAGGGGAAGGGAGGGGGAGGATGTGGGTGGCAGGGAAAGGGAGGAGGGCGAAGGGGATGTGGAGAGGGTGGTGGGGGCAGGGTGGGGGGGAGGGATGTATTTGGTGCGGGGATGGGGGGGGATGTTGCAGGTCCCCAGTGGCACGCTCCGCCACAGGGCAACGGGGGCACCAGCCACCTTCCCCCTGATGTTGGCGAAGCACGCCCTCTGGATGTGTGCCTGCCATACATAGCCGCAGACAGGTGCACTGTGCATGCAGCCACACAGAAACGGGGAGATGTGTGTCTGTGCGGCTCTATGTGCGGGCTGCACCTGGCTGTGGCTGTGCGTGCCCAGGCGCACGCTCAGAGGCAGTTCAACCTCATCCAGGGGCAGGTGCTGGCGACCCTGTCCATGGTGGCTGACCGGCTGTGTGAGCTCGATGAGCGCATTGCCGGTGCCGCACCCGGTCAGCCACCATTTGACAGGGATCCGCGGGGTATGTAGTGTGGGGACACACATGGCACACCCGCCCTGTGACGGACCGTGCCATTGCCTGCCCAACACCACATTGACAAGGATGGGTGTGGCCAGCGCAGTGTTGCTGGGCAGACTAGATGGACCATGCTGGTCTTTATCTGCCGTCATTTACTATGTTACCATGTTGGTGTGTTACATGTGCGGCCCAGTTCAATAAGGGCATTGTGAATAAAACGGTTATGTATATTACACAACCCTGGTGGTCAGATGTTCCTCATTGCTATGTGACAGTGCTGTGCGAGTGATGGGTGTGTCAGTGTGAACCCCGAGAGGTGAGGGAGGATGTGGACCAGGTGATAGCAGCTCCCATAACATATCGCAGCAACGTTGCTGTTAAGTGGGGAAATGAGCAGGGGGGAGAGTGGCCTGCAGGAGGGACATGCGGCAGCAGATGTCCACGATGGTGGGGTGCGCAACACAGGGGACAATGGTGCATACGGCGGGGACAGTGGAGGGCCTGTGAAGCATATCAGACGTAACCCCATAGTGTTGAGTTGCGGTGGGAAAGGTAGGAAGGCGGAAGGGTCTGTGCAGGGGTGTGGTTAGGGTAAGAACACAGAGAGTGCACCTCAGGAAGTGGTGAAGCTGGTGCCTGAGTAGGGGGTGGATGGAGCGGTGATGGCAGCTGAGGTCGTGTAGGCCCCGGCAATGGTTGGCCAGATGGCAATCACGTATACAAGCATGCAGGGTGAGATAGGGGGATGACAATGGGGTCCCGCCATGGTTTGCTGAAGGGTGCGGGACCACCTCGGTCCATGGAGTGGCAGGTGTGACGGCTGCCCCTAGGGGGTGATAGACCATACTGTCTGTGGAGTGCATTGGCCCATCTGGGGTGGCACCCACATTGGGGTGGGGGTCCGGGTGTGGGCACAGCAGAGGGTGGGGAGGGGGGTATTGCCAGGATGATGGTCTGTGGAGTGTCACAGTGCACCGTGGCCATGGATGGGGTGGGGCACAGTGTGGATGGTGTGACTGGGTACCGGTGGGTTTATGAATATAGCCTACGGGGCCTACTATGGTATCGGGAGGTGCCTGATGGGGGTCTTGGGGGGGTGGGAGTATGGTGGGGCCACGGGTGCACAGGTTGGTGGGTGGGTCATAACGGGGGGGCACCCTATGGTGGGGGGAGCTCTAAGGGTGTTTTTAGGGGAAGACAGTGGACATGTGTTATGGGAGATGCCATGGTGGGGGGATAGGGGTGCATTGTGACCCTGAGTATGTGACATGTGCAGTGCACAGTCTGTTTGGGTCCAGCGTGATGGAAGCGGCCCATGTGGCTCCCCATGCGGGACATACAGTGCACTTACCTCGGCACAGAGACAACAGGTGGGTCAGGGCGCCCCAGGGTATTGGTTCATGGAGTGTGTGTACTCCCAAGGCACACAGCACACCACCCAGGCATGGGAGTGGTGTTCCAGCATCGCAAAGTAAGTGATTGGCTGCCCACCCATGGTGGACATGGCTGGGAAGGGGGGGGGGCAGAGGCTGGTTGCGTCAGTGGCACTGTGTCGTCCCCTGGCCATGAGACGGGGGGGTGGGGGTGGTATGTGTGAGTATTCGGACCCACAAATGAGACCCAGAACACATGTCTCCAGCAATGGCCGCCTGTGTAGCCCTTTATTTGCCCCTTCCCCTGCCACGCCCTGCGCGGCCCCACCCAACCCTTGGGGCTGGTCGCACCCCTGCTGCCGCTGGTGCTGCTGCCGGTGGTGGTGGCGGTGCTGCTGGATGCTGCTGCCCATGGAGTGTACCTCCGCCTGCCACAAGCCACTCCAGGCTGTCAGCCATTCTCTCTGCCACTGTGGCCATGCGCTGCACCCCCGACAGGACCCCAGCCATGGTCCTCTGGAGGCAACGTGACCACCGCAGTTGGCGCCGTTGTCCCTGAACCACCGCCCGCAGTACATGCTATATACCTGTGGGGAGAGCCCATAGTGCAATGTGAGACAGAGGGTCATCCAACACCTGTACAGAGGCATAGCCACCATAGCACATTAGGTCACTCACCCTCTGCATCTCTCTGTGCCGCTGCGGAGTGTGCCTGCATCTCCCCAATTACGTTCTCGACTGCAGCCAGTGCCGCGTTCCTGGCCTGCGCTGCCTCATCCGTAGGCCCCTCCCCCGTGCCTGCAGTGGTGGGTGGTGTACTGATGTGTGCAAGCTGTGGGCCCTGCATTTCATCATCCTCCAGGGGTGCAGCTAGCCCCCCCGCTCCCACCTGGGCCACCTCTGGCACAGGGACTATTGGGCTGCATGGTCCTGGGGCTGTCTCCTCCTGCGCATCCTCCTGCGCCTCATTGGCGCAGATGTCATCTGTGTGTCACAATGTTATATAGGTCAGATGGGGTGTGACTGCCAGTCCACCCCATCACACCACCCTACCGGCACATGCGTGTTGGTGAG
The DNA here is from genome assembly GCA_033557465.1 of Ichthyophis bannanicus. Taxonomy (NCBI): domain Eukaryota; kingdom Metazoa; phylum Chordata; class Amphibia; order Gymnophiona; family Ichthyophiidae; genus Ichthyophis; species Ichthyophis bannanicus. The sequence goes on from CM066033.1 coordinate 680,994,260, forward strand.
CCGCATGGGTCTGGTCCAGGACCCCTGTGCTCACCCACAACGTTAGTGCACTCCCCATGCCATTGGCCCCTGTGCCCTGCTTCCCTGGGCCTCCCCCCCCCCCCGGATGCTGCCACACACCCCATGCATGCCCATCACCACCCTCATCCTTGCCACCACTCTGCACGGTCGATGTAGGTGCAGTGTGCCTCCCAGTTGCCCACCTCCCTACCCATGTGGCCCTGCTGCCCCTGCCAGTCCTCCACCATGCACCCTGAAACATGTAGTCACCCCCTGCTGCCACTGAGGGCCTGCCCCCCCCTGCACAGGCACCCATTCACTTACCTGTGCTGCCCACTGCCCACCATTGACATGTCCCACCACCATGGCTCATGAATGGATGCTGCCCTGTGCCTCAGTTGCCCCCTGATTCCCGGCCAGCCACATACTGCCCCCCCCTTTGGTGTGCCCCAACACATGTGCCTGTGCTGCCTCCCACTGTTGCACCACACTCACACATACCTGCTTGTGGATGGGCTGTGTCCAATGCAGGGGGAAGGCCATGAATATACATTGGCCCCAATCTCTTAGCAAGGCGACGCTCGAGGTCAGAGAGGTTTGCTAGCTGTGCTGGGCCCCCTCCAGTGCCTTGGGCCCCACGCCTCTCCCTGGCAAGCTTGTTTCTGATATTTCTTTTAATGTCACAGTAGCGCTTTCTCAGGTTCTCAATATCACGGTGTGGGCCCTCTGCGGCTGCCACTGCTTCCTGGACCTCGGCCCATGCCCTGGTGCATGTGGCTACGGTGATGGTAGCGCTGTGGCGTCCAAAAAGTATGTCATACCGGTCCAGGATGCTTGCCAGGAGGAGATCATTCTCCTCCTGACTGAAGCGCACTGCCCTCCTCCGGACCACTGCGGGGACTGGGGTCCTGTGCTGCCTCTTCTTCCTGCAACACTTGCCTGTGCACTGGGGTTCTGATGCGCAGCAGATGGGCCTGGCATCTCCCCATCACCAGATGGGTTTTGTGATGGTGCGGGTTGTGTGTGGTGCACTCCACCCTCCTGTTCTCCTCCATTGTTGCACTCCATAGCTGAGCATTTGGTTGTGCTGGGGGGTTTGCCATACTGAGCTTATCATACATATAGGTAAAGCTTGGGTGTGGGCAGAGGGGCGGTCTACGCACATTGAGACGCATGTTGCGACGCGCGTTGCACATGTGCACGCAGCTACACGCAGGGGATGATGTCATTGTGACGTTGCACGCTTCGTTATGCGCGTTGCAACACCTCTTGTGTTCTCCGCTCATAGACATTTTTGCTGTATGTCTGTCTTACTTTGGCGTCTGGGTGTGGCTTCTGGTGTAATACGCAGTTTCTTTACAACCTGCTTCATCACAGGGACTCACATAAATGACTGTCGTCGAGTGCTTTATGGGAACGTGCGCTCCCGCGCGCGCTGCGCTTGCACACAGGTATGTGCGCTATTTGGCTTATTCTAGAATTTTCTGTCTCACCAGGTGTGTATCGTTCATGCGATGTCCATCCCCACCCCCATTCCTATTTCCAACCCAGCTGTCCTCCATCCTGTGTCTATCATGGCTCAGACTGCGCATGCAGGTGGTGCATTAGTTGCATTGCTCGAGCTGGCTGGGCTGTGTTTTCTGGAGGAGGGGATGCTGTTCCTGGGGCTGCAGCCCTGGACATGGGTGAAATGCCGCTGAAACTCAGGCTTGCAGCTGTGGAGGGTCCACAGGCGGGTGTGGGTGACCAATGGCGCCGTAAGCGTGCTGAGGCATGGCCCCGCCTGCAACACCTCTACAGGCCCAGGGCCATGCTCCAGGACCTGAGAGAGGGCCAGGTAATCTCCCTCTACTGGCTGGACACAGGGGCCATTAGGGAGCTCTACCAGGAACTCAGACCTGACCTAGAACCCCTGACTGCCCGGTCACATGCTATACCGGGTCTGGCCAAGCTCCTGGCTGCCTCTGGCTCTGGCTGTTTCCAATCCTCGGTGGCCGCAGTAGGTGGGATGAGTAGGCCAACTTTCTCTCGCTGTCTCCACCAGGTACTGCGGGCCATGGTCAGCCGGGTTGGGAATTACATTGCAATTCCCAACGGTAGGCAACATTGGGGGACCCTGGCACAGGCATTCCAAAGGATTGCAGGGATACCACACGTGATGGGCGCAATAGATTGCACACATGTTGCCCTCGTCCTGCCACACGACAGGGAGTTTGTGTACTGCAACCGCAAATACTTCCATTCCCTCAATGTGCAGGTTGTTTGTGATGCAAGTATACGTATCCTGAATGTGGTCCCGCGGTTCCCAGGGTCTGCCCATGACTCCTATATCCTGCAGAACTCGGCACTGTTCGGCTAGTTTGAGGCCAGCCAATATGAGGACTACGTCCTGCTGGGTGGGTATTCACCGTGTATAACATGCACCTACTGTAGGTGGTTGATGGGACATCATTGTCACCAGTGTCCTCTGCATGCTTGACATTGTGGTGTTATTTCTGGGTGCAGCCTATTGGGGCCAGCACACTACATCACGCCCTGTCACAGGTGATTGGATCACAGACGTCTGTGCGCTGCCACACATCTCTCTATCTACCATGTGTGTGTGGTTCATCTCACCTGTGTAAAACAGCGGGCATGTGGTGTGGTCTGTTCCCTGCCTGCGCCATTCATTTTCAGGGTTACGGTGTCCAGGGGCACTCGTGCTGCATATGATATGTCCCCTCCATGGCTGTGGGCAACACCTGTGGCTTGCCCAGGGCTCCCACACCAGGCCACAGGCATACTGCACAGGCAGTTGTACATATGTCTGCCTGTGGGGTCCATCGCTCGCCCACCCCATATGTCGCATGTTTGTGCATGTGCTATCTTGGTTGGGGGGTGGATGGGGACACAGACACATCCACATGGTGGTCATTCTGTATGTGTGGCCTCCTCTCTCTGGCCATGCTTGGGGCTACACGTGACATGTGTTGTGGGCGCTTCTGCTATGACACATGTCTGCTGCATGTCTTGCCACTTTCTCCGGTCTCCACTGCCACCCCCACCTGGCGCCCCCCGGGATGTGTTCCATTGGCCTCTGCTCTGTGCGTGCTGGATCATGCCGGTCACCTTGCACACCTGTGCATCCCTGCACCCCCGGGTGTGCTTTGCCACTGTTGGACATATGAGCTCACAGCTGCCACCACTGCTCTCTGGGCACAGGTTTGGGACATGTCCTGGGGCACGGTAACATGGATGTGCACTGCCCCTATTGGCATTCCATGGTGCTTTGCCTGTTGCATCATCAGCCTCTGGTGCATTGCCACTGTGTGCACTGATTTGGCATCATATCTGTGTGCACTGCCACTCGGCTGTCCAGTTGTACTTTGCTTACATCAGTGGTTCCATTGGTGCATCTTCAGACATGTGACTCTGCACCATTTTTTTCGGCAGGTGATGCGGGATATGGGTGTCGCGCCTGGCTGCTTACCCATGTGCATCTCCCTCGGCCAGGTGCAGAGATGCGGTACAATGAGGCCCATGCCTCCAGCCGCTCAGTCATTGAACGCACCTTTGGCGTTCTCAAAAGTCGCTTCAGGTGTCTGGATAGGACTGGCGGGGCCTTACAGTACAGACCCATGACTGTGGCAAAGATCATTCTAGCCTGTTGCATCCTCCACAACATTGCTCTCAGGCACAATGTTCCAGTCGATATTAATGAGGATCTCGGGGTGGATCCTGTGTGCCCTCCTGCCCCTGGCCATGGTGACACACGTGCAGGGATGGCGGCCAGGCAACATCTGATTGAGGAGCTCTTCTCCTGTAAGTTCTTCCTGTGCTGGGGACGTGTCTCTGGGTCGCCATGTGTGAGCTGGTGTATGGATTGTGCAGCACTACCATGACATGTATTGATATCTCTGATGTTTTTTTGCCTCCCCAGGATGAGCTTCTGTGTTCCGGACCCCCAAGGAGTGGCTGACCATACTGCCCGATGCTGTGCTGCGTGTGGGGAGTGTGTGTACATCACTGCAACATGCAGGTGACTCGGGTGAGTTGGCATACAGTGAGGTTGGCAGTGCTGTCGGCACCGTTTGACACATATGTTGTTCCCTCTCCACTGCTCCTATGGTGCTGCACATGTCTTTGGCCCACTACTCCATCACCCTTAGCTTCCGTAAGTCACACATGTGGCCATTGCCTGTGCACATCTTGGGGTCGTAATGGTGTATCTGCTGCACATAATATCAGGCTGTGTGTGTACACAGGCACAGGGCATTGTCTTGTTTGGGCGCATGTGGAACACTCACTGCCATTGTGGCATTTGCAAAATTCATGGCACTCATGCATGTACTGTGATGGGTGTCTCCACTTGTCGCTGATTGTCGGGGGTCCTGCCATCTGCACCTGCTGGCATGCATACCTTGTCTCACAATGTATGTCTCTGTGTCTGTTTGACTTGTCTACATGGCCGATCATTCTGTGCCACCCTGCCTATGTCTGGTTCAGGGATGTATATTGCCACCTGTCCATTAATGTTCCATCAACTCTCTTTTACCTTCTGCTTCTGGGCTACTGTACATTGTGAGCATGTGTCATATATTCTTTTCAGATGTGTCTCAGGTTTGCTGGTAGACCGATGTACGTCTACATTTTTCTTCCGCACAACACAACGCATCTTGGACATGCTCCACTCACAGTTACCCATGCGGACGTGGTGATGTCCGTAGTCCATTGATGTCTGCAGCCTCTATTGGGGCTCTTTGTGCTCCTGCCTGACATGGACATTCCCAGTCAGGCCACAGCTCTACCTTTCAGGTAGGCCTCAGCTTCCATCCTCTGGGACATACACCACGTGCTGATGCTGCATTTGGCCTGTTGCTATCAACATGTCTGTCGTTGTTATCTCTGTGCGCCACCACTGCTGGACATGCTGTGGACCCCTGGGATGCCTGTGTGCCATGTGCATTTACATAACCATTTTGGGATGGTGTCCTGGTCTTCAGAGGCATCTCCTGCAGTTGTCCATGTGCACTGTGCTCAGTGTTGTGGCCATGTCATGTGGTGCTATCTATGCATTCTGGGGGGACCTCTTTCTATCTCACTGTCTCCTTTGTGACTTACAGGAGCCGGGGGTGGGTGTGCCATTCCCTTACCTGCAATCTACATCTTTTCACACAGGACACAGACAACATAGATGACACATCTACTGCACTGCATCTGGGGATCCCGTCATCCATATGTGCTTGGACACAGCACCTCTGTGAGACTGTTCCTGGATGTTGTAGGCACTGTGAGATGTGCCTCTGCAATTTGGACACAGGCCTTTATTCGAACTCATTGTTGGGCTATTTTGACTGTCACTGGGGGGACTGGCCCACCGTTGCTGCCATGAACTGTCTGGTTGTTTTGTTTCTTGCAGTAGGGGGGGGATGAGCTGTACATGGTTGTGTAACCCTGATACGTCAATGTTGACATTGCATGTTGCCTTGTCACTCTGCATGCTTTAACCTGGGTCTTTAGGTTGCTGGGGATGGTGACTGCTGTGCATACGGTGGGTGCGAACACTGTGGGGACATGTCGTGGTGAAACCCTCCACATCACATATTACTGTATTTTTGCGACAACTAATGAAATGCGGCCTCGGATTTGGGATGGCACCAGTGGTGGGTGGTCAGGGTGGGTGGGCTCCACGGGCAGCAACAGGTGGGTGGCCTCGCAACATGGATTGGGTGTGTGATGGCGGCGTTAGCTACCACACAGGCCCCATGGTTTTCTACATGTCATATGGTGCACCGGGGTGCAGGATACAATGTCTGCTTGGGTCTGGTGCCTGCCTTTTGTGGACCATTGTTGGCATTTTCGTTGTTTGGGATATTTGGAATAGTGGTCACACAATTTCATTGCCACTCGGGGGCTTGTCAGTTTGGACAGACCATGGCATTTGTCTTTTCCTTCCTTGTTTGCTGCTCACTTGCCCATATGCTGTGTGCAACCCCATCACATCTCCGCCCACCCTTCCATGGTTGAGCTGTGCATGTCAGTGTGGCCTGTTTGCAGCCTCTCTGCCACATTTTCTGGACTACTTGTAGTTTTCCTCCTGTGGTGAGGCATGTGACCAGGCTGCGTGTGTCCTGGGACTGCTGCTGCTGATTGGTCTGGGCCACATCACTGATCTGGTTGGTCATTCACATGCTCCTCCTTCAGTCCATTGCCCTTGTACACAACCCATCCACATGGCTTTCCATTGGGCTGGCCCCTTCCACCCCTCATGTGTCGCTCCCCTGATCTATTGCATGTTGTTTACACTGCATTATATTTCCTGGTGTGTGTGTTGACCTGTTCATATGTGCCTCCCATCCCACATGTGGACTGTGATGTTGGCTGTGGACCCCAGCTCTACCTGTGTACTGCATCATGGTTACTCTTTGAGGTACCGTCACCTGACACACAACTGTAGTTTTCTACGGTGACATGCTGTGGTCCTGTCTGCATCCAGTTCTGTGTGCCTAAAGGTGTTGTTGTAGTCAATTGTTTTCTGCAGTGCTTTCCATCCTAGTGGTCATGGCTTTGCACTCTCTCTGTTCTTCTGTTTTGATGCCTTTCATGCACTGGTACCTGTGGTCGCTGTAACAGTCATCTCTTGTCTTCTGTGTCCTGGCCGCTCATATTGTCCTCATCACATTTGCGGCCCAGCCTTTGGGCCATCTATCTGCATCAGCGTGCTGTGAGATGTCCTGTATGTTGCTGTGCACTGTCACCCCGTATCCTACACTGCTACCCTTGTCTGCATTGCATCTCTTTGTGCTGGGCGGCCCTGTGCCTGTTCTGCGTGGCACAACCACTCCTCTGGCCACCTCCACCTCCACCTCCACTGGGTGACACATATTCTCCTCACCTGCCACACACTGTCTTTCTAGTACTCTAGGGTGCCAACACCCATTGCTGTGGTGCTGTTGCCCCCACCATGTTTGTCAGCGCTGCTGCCAGACATATGGGATGCCCGCAGGGATGGCAGGTCCAGTAACTCCCTACTCTCCCTCCGTCAGTCACCTGTTCATTGCCTTTACTGTGGTTACTATGTGGTGTTCGGCCTACATCTGTCTCACGTCCATGCAGGTCCTGCAGGTCCTCCAGATGTAACTAGCAGTCCCTAGGGCACACTGACCTTGGCCACCATACCCTTCTTGGAGCACCGTGACAGATGGTTCGATTGGCCAGGGTTCCATCTGCACTGTCTTATCCATGTGTACCTCCTATTGCACTTAGCTTGTGGCTCCCTTCTAGACACCGTACTGGGCACCTTTCCAGGCTTCTTCTTGGGCATACTGTTGGCCTACTGTCTTTTGCTGCTCTATGGCAATGACGCACATATTCATTTCTCCCTTCTATGCCAAGGTGCTGTGAGAGTGCCTACCCCCTCCTATGTTCATCTCTGGAATGCTGATGTACATGTGCAGTGCACTATGGGTATGGCAGATGTTTTGGGTGGTGGGCGGACATCCTTCAGTGGCCGGCCGGAGATTTGCTGGTGGTTCTAGAGATTTGGCATACTGCGTACTGTGCTGCTGGTGGAGCCAGAGATCATGGATTGCAGCCCACAGTGTGGTTTCTGTGTTGGGCTGTCTGCGGCAGTTTTCTTTAATTAACATTAGTGCTACCAGCACTGCTACCCTCACAGTGCGGACTCCTCACGGTGCCTCATCGGGAGACCTATGACATGCCCTATGGGGCGCTCTGTAGCACACCCTATAGGGTGCCCTGGCAGACAGTGCACATTAACCCATACCCTCTGGTGTGCCTTGTAGGATACACTATGCAGCTCCTTTGGGTTATTGCCCTGTGTGTGTATGTTTGCCAGCAGCACTTCGTACACGTAGACAACAAACTGCTTCCGACATCACTGAATTGGTGTACGGGTAATGTCGCATACTCATCCGTAGATAACCCCGCCTGGCAGGCACACATTCACTTGATACCCGGCCCGCAGTTGGCACGAGAAATGCATGTTGTGGTGGCGTTTGCTGGTGGAGTACGATTGCATGACAATTGCGTTCTTAACTGCCTTGGTTCCAGCACGGTTTGACGTTTTCTTGCCCTCAGGAAATGATATGTGGGTATATTTGACTTTGTATATTTTTCTCACCCGGTCCTGGGTGTGGATTCACACTATTTTATCATTGAGAGGGCAGGGACTCTCTAGAATAAAGGTGCCCTCCCAATAAGGGGAGGTGGGCATTTTCTCCCACCTCTCTGGTTGACTGTGCCCGACAAAAATAGAGGGATATCTCATGTTTTACTGGAGTGGTGCCTGGTTATATGAATCAGGGACTGAAGTTTGTGGGGGGTGATGTTGCAGGCAGCTTTTGTGCTTAGACCCACATGGGGAGTAGAACTCGCAACCCTTGCAACATCTGACAATGTATTAACCATTGTGCTATGGCTCAGGCTGCCTTATGGGACACCTTTTCTAGCTCCTTATGGGGCTCCCTGTTGGGCTACTGTCTGTTGCTATTCTATGACAGTGCTGCACACAGTCATGTCGCCCTACCGTGCCAGGGGGCTGTGTGGGTACATACCCCTTCTTGTGTTCATCTCTGGACTGCTGATCTGCATGTGCAGTGCACCATGGGTATGGTTGCGTTGATCCAGATCCTGGCCAACACTGCGGGCGGTTTGGGAGGTGGCCTGACGCCCTTCAGTAGCCAGCCAGGGGGTTGTTCACAGCTATGGGGCTGCAGCCCAGTGGTTCCTTCAATGCCTGTGGGGCCAGTGGTCATGGGTTCAGGCCCACAGTGGGCTTCTATTATAGGGCTCTCTGTAGCATTGTATAGTTTTAATGTACATTGGTGCTTCCAGCGACAACCCCTCAGCGTACTGTAACCTTACAGTGCCTCATAAGGCGCCCCATGCGGCACCTTCTCTGGCGCACTGTAGGTTGCCTTTTAGGGTTTTCTATCGGGGAAAGTGTGGTGTGCCTCAACGGACATTGCACTTTATAATGTGGCCTATGGTGTGCGTTATGGGGTGCCTTCTGTGGCACCTTTGGTTACGCCACTATGAGGGTGTGTTTGCTGGCAACACTACTGGAAAAAAAATGTAAAATGCCTACTCATTCACTACATAATGTAATGGGTGATGCCTCAGACAGCCTTCTGCATTTGGCACACTGGGGAATCAATCCCATGATGCCTGTATCAGCAGTCAGTGCAGGTTCCATTATGCTACACTTCTGTTTAAGTGATTTCTGTCTATGCGCCTTCTTATGCTTAACATGCGGTAACGTGCCACGGCGCCCTGTAACGCTCGTTAGTTTTGGGAACGCACGTTGGTGGTAACGATGTACCGCCCATGTCCTTATTTGGTGTTTGTGTTTCTACCGCGGCTCCTAACGCGAATTGCACTAACGCACTTTAGTAAACATACTCCTAAGTGTCACATTTATGATTTTCTCCCAGTTGGTGAGGGTCTTATATGTGCACTGGGTGCAAGGAACTCTTTGCTCTCAAGGAATGAGTCCGATCTCTGGAGGCTAGAGTAGCAGACTTGGAAAACATAAGGAAGACAAAGATCTAAGGGATGTAGTACTGAAGTCCCACCTCCAGACTGGCAGCAACCCTGTTGCCATGGAGGAGAGAGGTCATGTGACAGGACAGCATCACTCTGGTGTGGCAAGACGAGATCTTGTAGCTAGGACCTGTCCTCTAAGTGAAGTAAAACCCTCTCACACCAAGGAGGCTTTATTCAAAGTTGTTAAAACCCATCAGGATTGTGAGAAATTGTAAGAAGACCTTGATAAATTGAAAGACTGGGCATCCAAATGGCAGATGAAATTTAATGTGGAGAAGTGCAAAGTTATGCACCTGGGAAAGAACAACCCAAACTATGGTTACACGATGCAGGGTTCCACATTAGGAACCACCACCCAGGAAAAAGATTTAGGCATCATTGTGGATAACATGTTGAAGCCCTCTGCCCAGTGTGCAGCGATGGCCAATAGAGCAAATAGAATGCTTGGAATCATAAGGAAAGGAATGGAAAATAAAACAAAGGATATTATAATGCCTCTATTTCGTTCCATGGTGCAACCGCACTTTGAATATTGTGTGCAATTCTGGTCGCCATGTCTTAAAAAGGATATAGCGATATTAGAAAAGGTACAGAGAAGAGCCACCAAAATGATAAAGGGAATGGAAGGATACCCCTATGAAGAGAGGCTAAAAAGGTTAGAGCTCTTCAACCTGGAAAAGAGACGGCTGAGGGGAAATATGATAGAAATTAATGAATGGAGTGGAACGGGTAAACACAGGTTGATTGTTTACTCCATCAAAATATAGAAAGACTAGGGGACATGCAATGAAACTACAGTGTAACCTATTTAAGACTAATAAGAGAAAATATTTTTTCACTCAACGTGTAATCAAACTCTGGAATTCGTTACTGGAGGATGTAGTAAAAGCTGTTAGTGTAGCTGGGTTTGAAAAAGGTTTGGACAAGTTCCTGGAGGAAAGGTCCATAAACCATTATTAATGGGGACTCGGGAAATCCACTTCTTGCCCCAATACAAGCATTGTGGAAGCTGTGTCTTTTGAGGAAACTGCTAGGTACTTGTGACCTAGATTGGCTACTGTTGGAAACAGGACACTGGACTTGATGGACCTTGGTCTGACCCATTATGGCATATTTTATGTTCTTATGTTCTCAGTAAATTAGTTAGGGCCTGATATTGATCTTACAGCAATCAGCATTTCTAAAGTACCTCACCGCCACGGGCAAAAGTGAAACTGGATATTTAGCACCAAAACCTGCACGGCATCTGGGACTGAATATTCAGTTTCGCAGCTGACAGTATTTGCAATCCAATCAGCTGCAATATTCAGTCACTAACTGGATAGAAACCTGCAAAAGTTAGGGGAGCCATTGCCCCGTCTTAACTTTATGCAGCTACCTATCCAGTTGGTGGGCTGAAAATTAACTCTAAGGGGTATGTTTACTAAACTGCAGTAACGAAGCAGTGGCTACGTTAACGATACGTTAACATGTGTTAACATTACCTAACACACGTTACAGTCACCGGCTGCAGAATTCCCACAGAGGGTGGAGAGAGGGCGGAGAGAAGGGGTCAATGGGCAGGGAGTGGGCGGGGAGAAGCTACTTTTACACTAACGTGGGGAAATGAAGGGCTGAAAAGTACCGCAAATGAAAACCTGCCGTTAGATGCACATTTGCAGGAGAGAGAAACTATTATAGTGTCAGCAATGTCATAGGCAGGGAGACCAAGATAAGTGATAGTAGTGCTCCATTTGCAGCAACAGCATAGTGCCCAAGTATGAAAGGTCACTATGGCGATGATGCAAATAGGGCATAGGGGGCTGCAGACGGAACATGCAGTGGGGGCAGCTGGGGCATAGGGTGGACTAGGCAGTTGCCTAGGTGGCACATAGGAACATAGAAACCGGAAATCAGCAAGACAGCAGCTGACAAAGGCCAAACAATCTACCTACATCTACCTGGTCCACCCTAGCTAACAGTTGCCAGGGCACTGACCTGACATCCCCCCAGCTAACCTGCCCCCAAGCGGAAGGGACATAATATTGGTAGGCAGTGATGGGGGGGTATGTGAGGATGCCCATGTATGCCTCCTCACCCCAGACCCCCCTCCCTAGGTGACCACCTACCCACACAGTGGATGGCCTTGGACTGCGCACTACCAGCACCGAGAGCATATGGACATGTCAGCATGGTGGGGGGGGGGGTGTGCCCATACTGGAGGGGGCAGTGGCACCTGCCTGCAGTTGACCTAGGCCATGTCCTGTACCAGTACGTGGTGTGCAGTGCAACATAAAAGGTCAGGCTGAGGAAACATACAGGTACCGCCAGGGACTACTGTGCATGTGTGGTGCAATACACACAGCCAGTGTGTCCAGAAGCAGAGAGTCACAGGTTCAAGTCCAAGCTGTGGATCCTGCAGAGCATGTCTTCATATTTTACCCTACAATGCAGATACAACAGCAACAAGTGCAAAGCCCAAAGCAGCGGCGAAGAGGGGTACAAACACCCACTCACACAGGCTCCACGATCCAAAGCTGCATGGAGAGTCAGGCTGTTGGCCCCAGCACGGAGCTACAGTTATCACCAGAGCACTATTACTACTTCCTGCACAGTTTAGCAATGTCAGCACTGTGATCAGGACCAGTGTGGCAGGCAGGGTTGCCACCCACCCCTATCTTTGCACAATGCTGCTGTGTGTATGTCTATCCATTGTTTTGTGGCAGCCCACACCTCACCGGGCCCACAATGTCCCACTGTTACCAGCATTAGCCTGAATAGGTGCATAATGAGGAGCAAGGTATTGTGGGTATGTCCCAAACAGGGCGGATTGGCCAGGATGCATCTTCACAGAGTGTGGGGCAATGGCTGGGACACTATAGTGCCCGACCACTGCCTGCATGGACAGGGTGGCCATAGCATGTCATGCGGGGGGGGGGGGAGGGAGACGGGGACACTCTCACTCTGACCAAGCAGTGACCATGGCATGTCTAGGTTCCCACATAGCACTCTACACTGTCTGTTTCCAGTGATACTTGTGTGTTCCTAGTGCTGTGGTCCAATCACTGAGATATTTGTCTGGCACACATAGTTTCTCTGTGAGCATGCACTGTGGACTGTTTGCAGTTAGTCTGTGCATGGTTACAGCACCTTGTAGGGTGCTGCAGGTGCAGTCTGACTGTGGTGTGTGGCAGTTGAGGTTTTCTAGACCACAAATAGATCTTTGGCGGTGCTCTTAAAAACTTCAAGAAAGAGTTTGACAAAAAAGCTAAGTGCAATGTTTTTTAAAGCTAAAAATTATTTGAATAAAAAGGAGAAGCCACAGTGGTGTATAGACTTGGGCTGGCAGCTCCAACAAAAAAAAATAAGAGAGGAATTGTTCCTTCTATGCCTCACAGGTCATGTATGTTATCCTGAAGCACCTTGCAGCCCTTAGGGCACACTGACCTAGGGCACCATAACCTTGTTAGGCCACCTTAACTTATGGTTCCGTAACCCAGGGTGCCTTCTAAGGTGCCTTGTCTAGGGGTGCCTAATATGGCGCTTAGCCTAAGGAGCCCTATAGGGCACCTTACAAAGCGCCTTATGAGGCACCTAACAAGGCACCTTATAGGGCACCTAATACGGCACCTTACAACGTGCGTTAGCTGATACGGCTTGCCGTAACGATGCACCGCCCATGCCTTTATATGGGCATCTGTACCATTACCGCGGAACCTAACGTGGGTAACATTACCGCAGTTTAGTAAACATACCCCTAAGTGGATAAGTGCTGAGACTGCCCCAGCCTCGCCCATGGACTGTCCCAGGACTATCTGATTATTGCCAAAGTGGTCTGTGGGGATAGTTAGTGGCACTAGTTGGTTAGTGCAGCTGAATATGAGGCTCTTAGTCTATAAGGAGCCACCAGCCTCTGTCAGTGTTGCTTCTCCAGGCTGTTTTTCTATGATTCATGTAGAAAGTTTGATGCACGGGCTATAAATATTATAAAATAAAATAAATTAAATAGCACAGCTACCCTCTGAAAGTTCCCTTCCCCTTTCTCTCCATTCTTTTCCTGTCTTTCTTTTCACTAGTTCAGCCCCTGCCTTTTCTTTTCCCTCTCTACTCCAGTATCTCTAGCATGCATCAGACTGGCTGGATCTTCACAACACTCAATTACAACTTCTGTTTAATTTGTTTTCTCTCCCCCAGACCCCCTGCCTCTTCCGTTTCCCCTGACTCCTTTCTCTTCTATCCAGACACATCTGATGCTTAAAGTGAGGACCTTTGGTGTTAAAGGACCTCTTGCTTGGCAGTGCTCAGGATGCTCTGTGGCTTATCTTAGAGACTTTTCATCCAGAGATTGATTAAACAGATGGCTGAACAGATCAAAGTGAAGCAGGAGATGGCCAGCTACTCCCTCAACAGATAGGATTTACATTATTCAGTATTTAAAGGTGAAAGAAAACATGGACATAGTAGTTCTGCAAAAATTCATTGCGCAAAGAAAATAGAGTTCTTGGAAGCTATATAGGCCATGTGATCTGCCCCATGACTAAAATGCTCCAGGTATTGCAGGCCTATGCCAATGCTTTTGAGCCGGATGTGCCAAGTATTTTTCCCCATAGATATATGGAGAATAATTTTATTGGGTGCCTAGGTTTCTACTGGCTTACTTCTCTCTTTGTCCTTTTCTTCCACTGCCAACTCCAGACTTCCGTCCTTTCATCTTTTTGCTCCTTATGCCTGGAACAGGCTCGCCAAGTATTTTTCCCCATAGATATATGGAGAATAATTTTATTGGGTGCCTAGGTTTCTACTGGCTTACTTCTCTCTTTGTCCTTTTCTTCCACTGCCAACTCCAGACTTCCGTCCTTTCATCTTGTTGCTCCTTATGCCTGGAACAGGCTCCCTGAGTCTGTACATCAAGCTTCATCTCTGCCCCTTTTCAAGTCCATACTGAAGGCTCACCTCTTTGAAGCTGCTTTTGGATCCTGACCCCTTTTCCTTATGTCTCCTCACCCCTCGCTTTGCTCCTTATTCTTATCTTTTGTCTTCTTCTACTACTACTACTACTACTACTACTACTACTGAACATTTGTATAGCACTACAAGACGTATGCAGCGCTGCACAGACACATGTAAAAGACGGTCCCTGTTCATCCGACCTTACATTCTAGTCAAGACAGACAGTAGCTGTAGACTTGGGATACGTCTAGGGGGAATGATAAGAAAACACAAAGGAGATCAGGTGAGTCAAGATACAAAAGTGGCAGTGAAGAGGTGAGTTTTTAGCCTGGATTTGAAAAGGGTTGGAGAAGGCACCTGACATACAGACTCAGCTAGTTTATTCCAGGCATAAGGAGCAGCAAGGTGAAAGGAGCGAAGTCTGGAGTTAACAATAGAAGAGAAGGGCACAGATAGAAGTGATTTGCCAGAAGAGCAGAGTTCCCCAGGAGGGGTGTCGGGAGAGATAAGAGAGGAAAGGTAATGAGGAGCTGCAGAGTGAATGCACTTATAGGTCAGCAGGAGAAGTTTGAACTGGATGCGGAAACGGATAGGGAGCCAATGAAGTGACTTGAGATGAGGCGTAATATGAGCATGACAAACCTGGCATAAGATTAGCCTTGCAGCAGAGTGCTGAACAGATTGAAGGGGAGACAGCTGATTCAGAGGGAGACCAGCAAGGAGTAGGTTACATTAGTCTAGATGGGAGGTGACTAAGGAGTGGTTAAGTGTCTTAGTAATGTGTTCAGAAAGAAATGGGTGAATTCCTTTGATGTTGTAGAGAAAGAAAGCGGCAGGTTTTAGCTATCAGTTGGATGTGTGTAGAGAAGGAGAGAGAGGAGTCAAAGATGACTTCAAGGTTGCAAGCTGAGAAGACAGGGAGGAGTAAAGAGTTATCCACAGAGACTGAGAAAGGTGGAAGGGGAGAGAGGGGTTTAGGGGGGAAAAATAAGATGCTCAGTTTTGACCATGATCAATTTCAAGCAGCGATGAGACATCCAAGCAGCAATGAGAAAGGCAGGCAGAGATCCTGGCCTGGATTCCTGGAGAAGTTCAGGTGTAGAGAGGTAGATCTGGGCATCATCAGCATAAAGATGGTACTGAAAGCTATGGAAAGAGATGAATGCACCAAAGGACTGGGTGTAGAGAGAGAAAAGGAGTGGACCCAAGACAGATCCTTGGGATACACTAACTGAGAGCGGGATAGCAGTAGAGGAGGATCCACCAGAACAAACTCTGAAAGAGCAATGGGAGAGATAAGAAGAGAACCAGGATAGCACCAGGGGCGGCCCAAGGGGGGTGCGGGGCCATGTGCGGAGACTCGGTGCGGGGCCTCATTTGCATAAGTGGCCTTATTTGCATAAATATTTGCATAATGTTACCATACACTAACTTTTAGTAAACATGTCTCTTAATGAGTGTATGGATAAAGAAAGACTAAAAGATTTCTACATTACTATAATCCAGTGCCAACCGCCAGGCACATTAGGAACTACTACAAACGCTGCCCGTTTAGAACCCATAGCAAACCCGCCGTATCCTGACAGCACTACCAGGACTCACAAAGCACCAGACCCTACCTATCAAAAGGCAACACTGCAAATATTAAACCAATACATTTCAGAGAATACTGGGGAAAAAGAACAAGTGGCAACGTCAAATAGGAATTACATAAACAGAATACCTCAGCTCAGTTACACATGCAGAACATAGACCATCACCAAACAAGGAATCACAATTTAGAAACAGGAAGGCAATAATTAAACTGGGAACCCCAAAAGCCAAACTTGGAATGTACAACAACACTGTAGAAATAAAACTATAAATTAATTTCCTCTTGTACCAAACAAAGCGCAGATGTTAATGATGCACATTTCCCAGAGCTTTCATATTCCAGTTAATAAATTCAAAATAAAGAGATATCTTTCTACCTTTTGTGCATTTTTTTTCAGTTGCAATTGGTCCAGCCACTTTCTTCTGGTTTCTTCATGTTTTCTGCTAACTCTCCATCATCTGCTGTCCATTTGTCCTTTCTTCTCTCTTCTAGTTTTTTTCCATTCTCTCTCTCTACATCTGCTTTAACATACTAATCTTTCTCCTTTTGCTCTTTCCTCATTCCTATTTCATCCACACAAATTTTACCCCTCCATCCTCAATCCCCACTTACTCTCCCAATACCCGGCCAATTGTAGATTTTTAATCCCTCCTACACAAAATATTTTTCCCCTCTCCATTTTACTCTCCCAGCCCCATCCCATTCTAATCCTCCCCCAACATCAGCTCCCTTCTAGTTCCAGTCTCACCAAGCATCCATTCCCTTCTAGTCCCTGCATCAGCCCATTTCCAGTCCTAGCCCATCAGCCCATTTCCAGTCCTAGCTCCCCCATCCATTTCCAGTCCAAGTCCCTTCATCAGCTCATTTCCAATCCTAGCTCCCCATCAGCCCATTTCTAGTCATTTCCTAGCCCCACCATCAGCCCATGTCAAATCATAGCTCCCCTCCACTCAGCCCAATTCCAGTCCAAGCCCCCCATGAGCCTACTTCCAGTTCTAGCCCCTCCATGAGTCCATTTCAATTCAAGCCCCCACCACAGCCCATTTCCAATCTTAGCTCCCCCAACAGCCCATTTCCAGTCCTATCCTAGCTGTTCCATCAGCCCATTTTCAGTCCTAGCTCCCTTCCCTCACAGCCCATTTCCATTCCAAGCCCCCTCCCCATCAGCTATTTGCAGTTCAAGCCTCCCCTTCCACTCAGCCCATTTCCAGTCCTAGCAACCCCCCAACCCATTACCAGTCCTAGCCCCCCGTCAACTTCCAGTCCTAACCCCCATCACCCCATTTTCCATTTAAGCCCCCCCTATAACCCATTACCAGTCCTAACCCCCCATCAGCCCACTTCCAGTCTTAACCCCCATCAGCCCATTTCCAGTCAGCCCCCCATAGCCCATTGCCAGTCCTAAACCCCCCCATCAGCCCACAGCCCATTACCAGTCCTAACCACATCAGCTCACCTCGTCCTAACCCCTCCCCATCAGCCCATTTCCTGTCCTAGCCTCCCCCCCCCCATAGCCCATTATCAGTCCTAACCCCCCCATAGCCCATTACCAGTCCTTACCCCCCCCATAGCACATTACCAGTCCTAACACCCCATCATCCCATTTAAATACAGGCCCCGTCAGCCCACAGCCCATTTCCAGTATTAACCCCCCCCCCCATTGCCCATTACCAGTCCTATCCCCCATCAGCCCACTTCCAGTCTTAACCCCCCCCATAGCCCATTACCAGTCCTAACCCCCCATCACCCCATTTCCAGACAGCCCCCATCAGCCCACAGCCCATTTCCAGTCTTAACCCCCCCCATAGCCCATTGCCACTCTTAACCCCACCCCCCCATAGCCCATTGCCAGTCTTAACCTCCCATCACCCCATTTCCAGACAGCCTCCATCAGCCCACAGCCCATTGCCAGTTTTAACCCCCCCCCCATAGCCAGTCTTAACCCCACCCCCCCATAGCCCATTGCCAGTCTTAATCCCCCCTAGCCCATTGCCAGTCTTAACCCCCCCCCCCCTCGGCTCATGGCAATTGAAAAAAAGAAAAAAAGCTGGCCGCTGCCGCCATGGCGGCATGGAGTGTCCCCCGGGGCTCCCTCTGCCCGGCGGAACTCTACCAGCGCGGCTGAGCCCCTCTGCGCCGGCTTGCAGATACGCGAAGGGAGAGTGTCTCCCTCGCGTCTCTGTTAAGTCCGCAGGGGCTGATGGGAAGCAGGGGCTGATGGGAAATTTCCCATCTGCCCCTGCGGGCTTAACAGAGACGCGAGGGAGACACTCTCCCTTCGCGTATCTGCAAGCCGGCGCAGAGGGGCTCAGCCACACTGGGAGAGTTCAGCCGGGCAGAGGGAGCCCCGCGGGACACTCCATGCCACCGTCGTGGCAGCGGCCAGCTTTTTTTTTTTTTTAATTTAATTAAGAAAAAAAAAGCAGAATGTTCTTTGCGCGGGGCCCCCCGAAACGCGGGGCCCTGTGCAAAAAACATTCTTGCTCAATGGACGGGCCGGCCCTGGATAGCACAGAGCCCTTAAAACCAAGTGAGGACAAAGTATCAATGAGAAGGTTGCAGTCAACAGTGACAAAAACAGCAGAAAGGTCAAGAAGGATGAGGATCGAGTAAAGGCCCTTGGATTTTGCCAGGAACAGGTCACTGGAGACTTTGGCAAGAGCCATTTTGGTAAAAAATAAAGGACTAAAGCCACATTGTAGAGGATCCAAAAGGGCTTGAGAGGAGAGCAAGTCATGGCAACAGCGGTGAACCACATGTTCAAGTAATTTAATTAGATTGTAAGCTCTAACGAGCAGGGACCATCTTTATATATGTCTGTACAGCACTGCATATGCCTTGTAGTGCTTTATACATGTTTAATAGTAGCAGTAGTAGTTAAGGTTTTCAAAACATGCCTCTTTTACAAAGAAAGGTAGGTGCTTTGCCCCAAGTATGGCCAGAATATCCAGAATCTCAACACTCATTCCAATTGTTTAATCTGTTTGAGCATGGATGATAATCAGAGCAATGGCAATCATCGTGCTTGTATGTCTCCTCAAGCCCAAATGGATCACCTCATTTGCCTCTGCGACCGCTATGAAGCTGAATAAAGATTGCTTCAGGTACAGAAGGATCAAAAGGGAGTTTTCTCTGCACAGGCTATTTTCAACTTCAGAATAAAGATTAAAGGTCATCCATCCCTTATCTTATTTTAGGAAGGCCATTTAAATCTTCATTCTATTAGCATATTTCTTTCATTCTGCTTAATACTCAAAATCATGAATAATAGCTCATGTTCCGTTGTCCTGGCATGGAGGGGATCGTCAGGCAAGACTGAATTATTTAGAGCAGTATTGGATATACACACTATGGGGTATGTTTACTAAAGCGTCTTAATGTCACAGCGGTGGTATTATCACGTGATAAGTGACATTATCGCACGATAATGTAACATTATCATGCGATAACGTCACATAGCGCGCGATAACCCGGCTGCGGCGTTAAGGCACACTAACGCTGTGAAATCCGGCTCTGAAGGGTGGAATAAGGCTTCCCAGAGGGCGGAGAGAAGGGGTCAATGGGCGGATAGTGGAAGGGGAGAGGCTCCAGGCACATTAATGCTGTGAAATCCGGGTCTGAACACTAACGCCAGTGAAACCCTCGCTTTAAGGCACATTTGCAGGAAAAAGAAACCATTTCAGTCAGCAATGTACAGCAAAGCCAGGGAAACCCAAAAACGTGATAGTAGTGATACATGTGCATGGAACAAAAAGGCAAATAAACACAGAAAATGACCTGAACTACATTTAAAATCCCAATAACCAAGCTGGCCAAAAGTGATATTAATGATAAACATAAAGCAACACCACTGACAAAGCTCAAAAAATAAGGTATCATGTTTGGAAGGGTCTATTCTCTGTCCCCCTACAAAGTGAATGATCCATTGAAATAGTGCTGATCAGGGTTTATTCACGTCTATATTGAGCAGGTTTGTTATGGCGTACACATGTGCAGTAACAGCAGAGTGGGCATGTAGGAAAGGGCAACTGTACTGATGCTGTAAATGGGATATAGAGGGCTGCAGGTGGCACATGCTGTGGTTCAGCTAGGGGCACAGTGCGTGTTAGGCAGATGCCTAGGTGGCACATAGGAATGCTGAAACTGTAAAGCAACAATACAGCAACTGACGAGAGTCCAACATGGGCATGAGTGTGTGTCCCACAGTGTCACAGGGGAGTTTATCCAGCAGGTACCCCCAAGGGCACAGAACATTGGCAGGTGGTGTGGGGGGGGAGGGGGGAAGCGCGCATGTCCATGTAGGCACCCCACCC
Source organism: Ichthyophis bannanicus (assembly GCA_033557465.1). Taxonomy (NCBI): domain Eukaryota; kingdom Metazoa; phylum Chordata; class Amphibia; order Gymnophiona; family Ichthyophiidae; genus Ichthyophis; species Ichthyophis bannanicus. The sequence goes on from CM066033.1 coordinate 681,014,642, forward strand.
AAGAACCCACATCATAGGCAGCTGCCTACCGGCACACTGGATGGTCTGGGACTGCGCACCACCAGCACCACCAGCATAATGACATGGCAGCATGGTGGCAGAGGGCTGTTCGTGGCGGAGGAGGCAGTGGCATCTGCCCACAACAGACCATGGCCTAGCCATGTTTAGGTGGGTGCCGTGCACTGCAACAGACAGGCTCTGTCTGATGAACAGTCATGGTATCCCCAGGGAATGAACTGTCCCCGTGGCAACAGTGTGGTGCAGTACACACAGCCAGTGTGTTCATGACCAGAAGGTCACAAGTTCGTGGCTCCAGCCAACCCAGTCTCCATATTTTACCCAGTACTAAACCGTGGTAATAAAGACGGAACCTTTATTGCAGATAACATAAATGTGCCTGAAACATCTATATTTTACCCTACAGAGCACAGACACCATAAATGTGTGCAATACCTAGAGAAGAGTTTCCCAACTGTAGTCCTGGAGGCCCAAACACCATTCAAGTTTCATGCTCTCTCTAATAAATATGCCTGTGCTGCATTTGTATGTGCTGCCCCCATGGTATGCAAATGTATCTCATGCATATTCATTAGGGACAACATGAAAACCCAAACAGTGTTTGGCCCACCAGGACCAGAGTTGGGAACCTCTGCCCTAGAGCAGCGGCCAACAGGGGCATAAACACCCACACCCAAAGGCTCCACTATCCAAAGCCTCATGGAGAGTCAGGCTGTTGGGCCCTGCGCACAGCAGCATCTCCCAATACTAGCACTTGCATACCTTAGCAATGCCGCCCTAAACTTGGGAATATGTTACACATGTATCAAAAGGTTGCTATGATTAATGGCAGATAGCAATTCCTTAGTTACTCACAATTTGCTGATAGAGCTGCATCATAGCAACCTTTCTGATATCTGTGGAGTGTGTTTCAGTTTTGTTTTCTGACAGTGTTTACCACCCCAGGGAGTGACCCCAACAGTATTGCGTACCATAGCCATGCCTGCACTGTGCCCAGGACTGGTGTGGTGGCCAGGGCTGCCAAAAGCCTCTATATTTGCACAATGCTGGCATAGCTGTGGGAGTGTGTGTCTGTCTATCCAGTGTGTTGTGGCTGCCTACACCTTACTCAGCCCACACTGCTTGCACTGTTTCCAGTGTTAGCCTGCCAATGTGCATAATGAGGAGCAAGATACTGTGGGTATGGCCCGGACAGGATGCATCTGCACAGGGCATAGGGCAATGGCTGGGACATTGTAATGCCCAGCCACCACCTGCATGGATAGGGTGGCCACAGCATGTTGTCATGATGCGGGCACTAATAAAGTTGGTTTTAAGAAAAGAAATCCTGTTTTAGAAGAACTAGATGTGCAGTTACCTCCAGGCACAGCTAGAGGGAGCAGGAACAGACATACTGGACTTAATGAACCTAAGCTCACTGATGACCTGCAGCTGAAAGGGAACCAGGAAGTCAGCAGTAACGGTTCACTTTATAAGCCAGAGCAGAATGCTTCTGGTCAGCAGAGGAAGCAGAGGAAGCAGTGGAATGAGCAGTGGAAACAGCAGGAGCTGAGGAAGGAGGAGAAAGAGGAAGAAGGAACTGGAGCTGGACTAGAAGGAGAAACAGCAGAGGAGCCTGGAGGCTATCAAGGACATAAGCCTGATTGCTGTGAAAGAAGCCAAGCTGGAAGCTGGAGGAGAAACAGACCTCACAAGGTGGGAAACCAGAAAGCCCAAACTGAACCTGTTGTGCAAGGGGAGTTTGGTGGAAGTTGCTCCAAGGTGAGAGGCTCTGCCACGCCTAGTTCCTATACTCTGCCTGTTTGTAACATAGAGAGAAGAAAGCTAAGAACCAGAGAGGGAGGTTCTGACAGAAGCTTATCTCTAGAGGATCATTGCCCAGTTTCACCTATTCAGAGGGAAAAGCATTTTTATAAGCAACGGAAGTTTTTACTCAGTGAGCCCAGGTATGAGGCATTGAACATTAACTGTAATGATTGTACTGCTAAAAGTTATGCTAAAAGAAGGATTCCTCCTAAGGGAAACAAGAGTCAAGATGGCTAGGCAGCACAGAGGGCACACCTTGGTGTACAGTGAAGAGAGGGAAGGGTGTGTGTAGAGGTGATGAACCTGCTAGTACCTAATGGTCCAGTTAGCACAACAGAAAAGAAAAAGATAAACCACAAGTGGGGATCAAACCTGCAAACTAGGGAGGTATAACACATGCCTCTAACCACTACCCCAAACAGCACACTGAGCACAATGCAAGAAAAAACCCCAAAGGGAGGGTGTGTATGGGCACCTGTAATACCCAGTGATGTGGCAAATGGCTGGCAGATACACAGCTGCCACCGTACAAGGATGTGAGCACAGGTGGGCCATGTACATGACCAGCAAATCAGTAGATACAAGTGTCAATGTGATCAAAGAGTGGAGGAGTAGCCTAGTGGTTAGAAAACTGGCTTGGTCACCAAGCAACCAGGGCTCAATTCACACTAGCACTCCATGTGGCCTTGGGCAAGTCACGTAACCCTCCATTAGTTTGGAAGAAAGACCTGACAATCTACTTCCAGTGACACTGACAAGAAAACCCTGGAGTCTCTGGGTGACAAGGAGTCAGGACTGACTCAAAGGCACACATTGTATTGCAAGTTTGTCACCATGATCAAGCAGCAGCAGAGACAAATGTATATCAAACACATATGTTTATTTGGGTTCATCTTCACAGATAGTGTAGATCCCGCCATCATAATATCAAGGTGAGTGGATCCAAGGTGAAAGACAGAAAGGTCACTGGACCATCTACAAATGAGGGGCAGGAGACATAATGTGCAGCACTATGCATTAGGCCCTCGCCCCCCACTTGCTGATGCACGCCTCAAATGTGTTACTCACATATAAGTGCATGTAGACAGTAGGCGGTGCATGATGAGGGACCAACACACATCAATCCTGATCTGTTCCCTAAAATATATCTATCTGGCAACACAGGAGGCACACAAATGAAAACAGCAAATGTTGTTGAAACGTTGTAACTTTAGAACCACAGATTGAAAATAATGTTACAGCTATCACATAATGCCTGATATAGGAATCCAAGGTGCAACAATGTAACCCTAAACAATCATCAAATGCACAATGAGGATATGCTAACAGGTAGCAGAGGCACATGAACACAGACAGAATTCAAATTAAAACTACCTGCAGAAACATGCAGAGATAACACCATGCAGGAGGTCCCCCTGCACCGGTTGGTGTGTAGACAGTGTCTGTACACATATATCATGGTACATAGAATGCACAATTGAAGGAAGACAACGGACACTCATACTGTGACACTCCAAATATAACGTGGCAATGTGAGTGTCGTTACCTCAGGGGATAAATAGGACTGCGCAGACATACAATGCAAGGTTTGTAAATCAATGCAGAGCAGCACGTCTGTACAGTAAACAAACACAAGAAACAGTATATAGAGAGGGAAATTAAGGACAAACATGTTACAGTAAACCACACAGAAGCCATATTGCCACGTGCTGTGTTTTCCCAACATAGTCAGTCATATGCACATGCACCATTGATATTTCAACATGATTCAGTGATGCCACACATGCACGCAAAGACCCTTGTTGATTGAAAACATCAATCCAGGATGCTGGCGTGCATTAAAGCGGTGTTGTTGCAAAACCTGTATCAGCTCCAGGTGGAGATTAGGTGGACATAGACAACAGGACCTCTCCATCGCTACCCCTATGCCACACGTATGGCTGTATGCTTGTGTTGAAACAAACAGATGAGCATATCCTGTGTTCCATGTTACACACATGGCCAAAAGAAACAACTGTGGAGGAATTTTATTTATTTATTTATTTATTTATTTTATTTATTGACAATTCTTATATACCGCACTATTAGACATCAGCGCGGTTTACATTATAGGAATGTGCAACATACAGTGACAATGGCAGCCCCTGATTCACACGTGGGGACCAGTACACAGTGTGCAAAGTCCAAAGCGTATCTGCAATCCAACACGTCAGGTTAAGACTATCCTTGCAACCCTGGGCATGCATAGTCAAGTGTCACATCCCAATATGCCACAGTACATGAAAGGTCTTGTGTGTCTCCTGCGATGAGCACGACTCCCAACCAGAGCACGGCAGCAACAGTGTGTTGGACAGGTCTCTCATGGGCAAAGTAGCAATCCAAAAATAATACTGTCCATCCTAGGCATGTGTCGCACTCGCACAGGTCAAACATCCTATGGCACCATTTTCCAGGGAAAGTTCCATGGTGTTCTGTCCCCCAACAGGTGGGTGATGGCGATGCCACATGCACTGTAATAGATGTGTCTGGTTTGTTCTCTGCCCTGTGTCAGAAGAGAAGAAATATTGTATTGGTATGCGCCTTGCAACATCAGCACAAATTGCAGAGAGTCAATTATTAAGAAGCACATAATGAAGGGACACACAGGCAAACATGACATGATCACAACACAATAAACAGTGCATGTTGGGGACATTTAGAATTGGAAGCATACACACGGGTGTCACATGGATATGTTTCTGTCCATGCCCATGTGACACAGGCGTTTCAGAGCTCCATCCTATGTGCATCAGCATTCGTGAACACAGAGCCAACATGAAATGTATATGACACAAACAGTAAATCATTAACATGTAAAGGCTGATGTCATTACCAAAAGAACAAAGGTGCAAACTACCTTGTGCTTGCAACAGGTGTATGTCTTGGATCCTCTGAGCCACTCAAAGGCCATAACAGGTCACAGTGAAGGGACACAATGTCAGCAAAATATGTAGAATCTCCATGTCACCATGTCACGCCGATATCTGTGATACAAAAAGCAGGTCAACAGTGCTATGTCAGAACACAAGACACAGTTCTGTTCCCAACACACAACACATGTCCACAATGGTTACACGGTAAACACCTGTAAGGTAGAGATAGCACAGTCACCACCGCCCCCCAGGTGTACAGACCCCTCACAACACATGATAATGTAAAAAGCCTGAACACTGTATCATCACACAGCCAACACAAGAACACACACACACAGTATGCAAAGGGCAGCGTGCCAGCAGTAGCATATGGCCTGTATGTCCACAAGTGGAGATTTGTACACATAAAGGCCCTGTGAAATGCAATGATACCCTGGTGTTGGCTCATGGTACAATGTTGGGGAAGGGTGCACGTGTAGGCCACCACCCATAAACCTGCAACCTCCACACACATGCAGCTCTGTTGGACATGTCCCAGAGACAGTGTTGCTGAAGACATACTGGAATAGGAACACATGGGGATATGTGTGTCAACAGCAAAATATGGTTTAGGCAGGTGCAGGGAAAAGAGGTGAACCACAACATCTGGACAATAGGAAAGATCACCGAGAACATGTGTTCCCCCTGACTGCTGGCACAGACAATATAGCTGTAGTTCCACCTACCCCAGCCCACAGCATGTTGGCTGATGTACAGTCCCCTGCCAATGCACCACAGCACCAGGAGCTTCAACAACTATGTCCTGTGCATTGGGAAACACAAGGGAAACATACATATGTCATGTTCTAGCTGTGCAACACACAATGCACATTCCTGTCCCCAGCTTCCACACCCCCAACATCCTTTACAGACTCACTGTTCACCATCACACTGTACACATCTCTCCCATGTGAGAGGCATCAAGGACATGTCTTTGCCAAACTACAGGGGTCCGTACTCTGTCTGTCCCCTCCCTCAGCTCCCTGTTGTCACACACACTGGTGAACATGAGTGTTTTTTCCCTACCGTGTTCCCAACTCACTCCAAGGCTGCAGTATTATCCTGGGTCCCCCATGTTGCTCCCAATGGCCCTTCACTGTGTGTACTGGTGTCCCAATGTTGTCTTCTACCCTGCTGTCAATTGCTGTAACACATGGAAATATGCAGGGGCACCTCCGGGATCCTCTGTCCAAACACATTTCCTGGTGTGTATATCTCATACCTTGACTAACATTAGCAGCTGTGTGCTACTGAGTTGCTAAACATATATCTCAATGTCTGCGTTATGTCCGCTAAACCGCACCCTGATATCTGCTTTTGACGTGACCCTGATGGCTGCATGTCAGCCCACTGTGTGAAAGTGATAATGGCAAAGCATGGATAGCCTATATGTGCACCTAATAACCCCCCTCCCATCAGAGCCTCTTTGTGTATGTGGCCATTACGTTCCTTCTCTAGGGTATGCAATGTAGTTGGTGTCTTGGCATGCACTCTCCTCCTCTATGCACTTATACAGCCTTTAGTTGAGTCATGGGTTTATGTTGACATGTCATCAGCTAGATTTGCTTAAAATATTTTATGAAAAAAATTATTTCATTTCCCTGAAAGCAACCCTAAAACCCAATCCACCCCCACATTGATCTCTCAGCTTGCCTACTGTAACCTACACCTTGTTGATCTTGCCTGAATCACTTCTGTTTGTGTGTACATATGCAAAACTGCACTGCATGTCTATTCTGCAATGGAAAAATAAAAACAAAAAACCCCTGGCTGGACAATGCACACTTTCCCTATCCTTCTCCGCATCCATGTTAGGGCTACGCGATAACTTATACAGTCTGCCACACTGTGTTGTGCCACTAACTCCCCGTAAGGGTTTCAATTACCATTATGACAAATAGTACTGAGCATGTATATAGTGCTATATAGTGCTGTGTGTGGAGTGGAGGAGTGGCCTAGTGATTGGGGCAAAGTACTTCAGGCCGGAAGGTCAGGGGCTCAAATCCCACTAGAGGACAGCAACCTTGGGCCGGAAGGACTGGGGTTTCTAGTCCCACAGGTGCTCCTTGTGGTCTTGGGCAAGCCACTTAACCCTCCATAGCCCATGTTCCCTGTAAAATAGTTATCTCCAAGTTATAATGCCCTGTTCAATGTAATTTCAGTTTGTTCAATGTAAACCGCACTGATGCAGAATAGCATGGTATATAAGAGAATGCAAATAAATAAATATACAAAAATTACAGACCAACACATCCAGCTTACAAGAGCATACCACACACACAATCAGCTCAAAATCCCAAATAAAAAACACACACAGCTGCACAAGTGGCCCCAAACATGGTCCTCTCTCCCAGTGTGAAACCCACACCAAATGCCTCTCACCTTGCTGCACCCAAAGCATAACACAAACTAACAGTGGTTGCACAGCATCTGCTATCACAATCATCCACAAACCATGAATGTCACCCCAAAACCTCCCACAAGCCTAAAAGCACCCACCCACATCATCCACCTCAGCCCTCTGTTCTGCCCTGCCCATATGGTTTGGTTCCCAGTCATGCTGATATTTGACGTTGGGATGGCCAGCCAGTGTCTGTCACATGTCAGTGCAGTGTTGCATCCTACTGATATTGGTCTACAAATGTTAATCTGTATTAGCACTACACACATATAGCAACAAATGTGGGAACATATGCAGTACGTACATGAGAAGAGCTGTGCAATCACCTGCCGCCTGATTGCTGTGCCCTCACGTGTGTCCTCATGGGCACGTACAGGGGGGCACGTCAGATCATCCTCCAGACCCTCATTAATCTCTGCAGGGATATTGTACCTGAGAGCAATGTTGTGCAGGATGCAACAGGCTATGATGATCTCTGCCACAGTCTGTGGAGTATATTGTAAGGCGCCGCCTGTCCTATCCAGACACCTGAAGCGACTCTTCAAAACGCCAAAGGTGCGCTCTATGACAGAACGGCTGGTGGCATGGGCCTCATTGTACCTCCGCTCTGCACGTGTCCGTGGTTGACGCACAGGGGTCAGCAACCAGGGGCAACACCCATATCCTGCATCACCTGTAGAAAGACATGAGGTAAGTTAAAGCATGAGCTCATGTCCCCTCAAATGGACACAGGTATATACGTGCAAAACAAATGCATTACACATTCTGTAAGAAACATATGACATCACAACTATGCAGCATTGCAACATTGAAATATGATGACACAAAAGGACCACATGGCCTATCTAGTCTGTCCGTCCATATCAACAGGTACAACAGTCCCCTTTTTATCCTTTATAGATCCTCTGTGTTTGTCCTATGCTGTTTGGAATGCAGTTACTGTCCTCGTCTCTACCACCTACACTGTGAGAGTATGCCATGGATCCACCACCTATTCAGTAAAGAAATATGATGGCATATCACCCCTGAATCTATCTCCCTCCACCCTCATACCATGTTCCCTCATAGCTGAACTTGCATACAATTTGCAGAGGCTCTCTCCCTCAACATATATGCCACGGAGGTATTTCTACATCTCCATCATATCACCTCTATCCCTCCTTTCCCCAAGGCGTACATCCTAAGATCCTTCGGTCTGTCTTCATATGCTGTATAATGAAGACCACTAATCATTTTAGTAGACACCCTCTGCTCCGACCCCATCCTGTGCACATCCTTTTGAAGGTGCAGTCTCCAGAATTTCACACACTACTCCAAATGAAGTCTCACAAAAGACATATACAGAGGCATTCTCCCTTCCTGTTTTATGCTAGCCATTCATCTCTGTATGCACCCAGCCAGCCTTCTAGCTTTTTCCCTCGCCTATTCAACCTGGTTAGCTACTTTGACATCAGCAGAAACAACCACACCTAGGTCCCGCTCTTCTGTAGTGCACAAGAGTACTTCACCCCCTATACAATAGTGCTCCCTTGGATTGCTGCAGGCCAACAGCCTGACCTCACATTTCCTACCATCACATCCCAGCTGGCCAATTTAAGACCATTCATCAAGCTTAGCTAGATCACTCCTCATGTTTTTTAGAGCTTCCTGGGTGTCTATCAAACAGATTGATGTGGAAATGACTCTCCAGACAATTCCAGGTGGCTTGGGTGGAGGTGTCCAGTACACGTGCAGCCCACCCCACTTTGGAGGCATCTGTTGTTAATGGGATCTGAGGAGGGGTTTGCAGGAAAGGTGACCCCTCCAACAGGTTTTGTGCTGACCACCACCAGTCCAGGGACAGGGTATGGCGCTTTGAGTTTACTATCACATCTGAGAGACAGCCTGTTGCTTGCGTCCACTGGGAAGAGAGGGCCCACTGGGCTGGTCTCATGTGGAGACAAGCGTAGGGGACCACATGCACCGTAGATGCCATGTGACCCAGCAGCTGATGCATCTCTCGAGGTGAGACGTTCGTTTTTTGTAGTGCTGTCCAAACACGTTGCACAATGTGAGGACAACGAGGCTGAGTCAGGTAGGTCTTTGGCAGTCTGGTATCTAGCCTTGCTCCTATGAGCTCCAGCATTTATGTGGGAGTCAGAAAGGATTCCACGAGATCTCTGACAGGGCCTAGATATTGTAGTCCACGCATTGTGTAAGAGAGAGAAGCCTGGGCATGTGTTTGTGACTGTGCCTGGATGAGGCAGTCGTCCAAGTAGGGGCACAAAATTATTCCCCTGGTACGGACCAAACCAGCTACCACAGACATGCACTTTGTGAATACTCTGGGTGCTGAGGCACGGCTGAAGGGAAAACATTTTTTGGATAGTGGTTTCCTTGATGGGGAGACCAAAGGAACTTTCGCTGTGCTTGTTGGCAGAGAAGATGGGTGCACGCATCCTTGTGATCTAGAGAACAAAGGCATTTCTGCCTGTGTAGGACAGGAAGTACGTTTCCTAGAGAAATCCTTTTGAATGTCTTTTGGAACAGGAACTTGTTCAGTTCTCTGAAATGTCAGATGTGTCTGTGACCTCCTTTTTCCGTTGGTATGAGGAAATTGGGGGGGGGAGAACCCAGAATCCTGTTGGAGATGAGGTACCTCTTCCATTGCTCCTTGAGGTAGAAGATGTTTTACCTCTGGATTCAGTTGGGGGGACGTTTGCAAACTCAATGTCCTTACTATTGTAGGAGGCGGCAGGCTATGTGAATGATGCCTGTACCCTCTTCTATGATGGACACAGTCCAGGGTTCTGATGTTATTTGCCTCCATCTGTGGATGAGGTGACCTAATCTTCCTGGTATTGTTGACGATTGCTTTCCCTGGAGGGCCAGGAAGGGCAGGTACTCCATCACAGAGTCAAAGGCCCTGTGGGGGCTGAGGCTGCTGGGTCTGCTGAGGCAGAGTAGCTCTCGGCTTTCTCTGTTTAGTAGCTTGTTGACCCTTTCTAGCAGCTTGTACTGCAGGTTGTCCTTGCTGAGCATAGGACTGATAGTATCCTTTCTTTTTGGAGAAGAAGCGCTTTTCTAAGGCTCTCATCTTTGCAGGATCTACAATATTTGAAAGCCTTGTCAAGGTATAATTGTCCTGCCGGTTTTTAAAACCAGTTTTCACCACTACAGGGGGTGTTGGCCAGTTTATCCTGTACCCATTGTTCCAGGTGAGAGGCTTGCAGCCAGCCAAGTTTCCTTGCCCCAATAGCAATGGCAGAGACTCTGCCTTTGCATGAAAAACAGTCAAAAGCTGCCCTGTTCACAACTTTTGAAATGTTCTGGGCATGCTTGACAGGTGCTACATAGTAGTGACCTCTGTGATCTGCGAGATGTGGACTTACCAGTTGTAGTTCTTGTGTGACCTCCGTCAGGAACATTCCCATGTACATGATATAGGAACCTGTCCTGTCTGAAAGCTTGAATGTATGGACGACACAGTGACCAAAGGCATCTAATGTCTTACACTCCCTACCAGGAGGGTTGGTGGCATGTTGTTTGTAACGTTTAATTCTCCTCCTAGCACACTCCACCATGATGGAGTGATCAGGGAGGTGTCCTTTGTGCAAACCAGGCGACGGAAGCACACAATACATAGTAGGCACATGTGAGAATGTGGAGAGGTGGTAAGAGGAATCTTCCACATTCTCAAAAGAGGATTCCTTAAGATCTGAGGTATTGGCAGGATGTCTGCCTCCTATGGAGTTTGGTGATATTGGTGAATCTCTGTCTCCCGTGGCCTGTGCTCACATTGAGTTACTAATGAAATGGAGAGGCCCTTGACTACATGTGTGTGGAGATCCAGGAAGGACATATCCTGAGGAGGGGACATTCTCCTCTTGGGAGAGGCAGGCTTGTCCTGGAGAGGTACATCATTACCCTCTGAGCTGTCAGAGTCATCAGACCCCTCAGGAGATTGGATGTATCTTCTCTACGGAGGCTCAGGTAAAGTGAGGTATCGGTACCAATTGGCCTCAGTATCGGAGTGACACGGTACCGGTGTGTGGATACAGGTACTCATCAGCACCAATGATGCATTTGCCAATGCCGGTCCTGCAATTGCTGCACATACCGGTGCTGCACTTTGCAGGGTCTGGGGTGGAACCAAGGTCTTTGATGCCGCAAGGAGAGCTGCCAGACTGCGTTCGATGGCCACGATCCTCTGGTCAATCAACACTGACGACGTCTGTGTATGAGTACTGGCCAAAGCCAGGACCCCAGAGCATAGCACCAGGTGGTCGGACCAGGTTGAGGCCTCCAGAATTTCATGGAGTCCCAAAGTGGCTTTGGAGGCCAGGGACTCCCACTGGGGCTGTTTGCCCGGAGCGTGCTCCTCAAGGGCAATGCCAGTGGCAGTCCGATATTTTGAGGGGAATGTACCCTTTCAGGAACGGATAGATTTGTGTTTGGTTACCTGAGATCCACGGGAGGAAGAGGAAGCCCTTGACGACATGGCTGCCACCGAGGCCACGTTGGAGGGAAAGAGGGTACCGAGCTTGGCTGCTCTGTTCTGCCAAACACTCTTGGATAACATCCCACAGGCCAAACATTCAGACATGCATTGATCTGGCCATTAGCATTTGGGACACCAATCATGGTTGTCAGTGACTGAGAAGGTACCGGCACATTATCAGCATATGTTCTGCAGCCGAGGAGTGCTTTTCCATGATGGAGGAGGGATTAGGGCCTAAAGCCAAACCGGGGGGAGACCTACAAAGGGGATTGTTGCTCTTTTGTTAAAAAGGTTTCATTGTGTGGGGAAATCTGACCTTTTAGAAAATAAAATTAGAAGACCAGTGGTACCAGTAAAGAAAAACAGGCAGACACTGCCACAGGAGTGGCACTACAATAGCTGTTTTTCAGCAATGACAGGAACAATGACCTGCTGGCTCTGTGGAAAACAATGAACTGGAGAGAGCCATTTGGGAAAGGCAAGATGGCAGCACACAGGCGCTGTGGGGTTGCTTCCAATAGCTTTCCTATTGGACACTGGAGACCGTTCCCACGCAGGCTCCGTCAGTACCGATGATACCCACATGTAAGGACTACTTCCTGCTTGTTCCAGGCGATTACCTGTTCCCAATGCCACCTGCATGCATAGCTGTGTCTCTGGACATGTGTGCAGTGACACCTATGTGCAGTGTGCCTGGCACCCTGAACACATCAGTCCAGTCCCCTGTGGCCCCCTTGCATGACATTGCATGACCATGCCACATTTTGATTGCCAATGATGGTGTCCATGGTAACCCCCCTAACCCCGTATGTGGTCTGTTGAACACATTTGTGTTGTCATGATCTACGCACATCCTCGGACCCAACCCCACTGGCAACATGATATCCTAACAATCATGGGTGCTGTGTCCATACATGGAACATTGTGTGGGTGGCCCATTTCACCTTGCCAGGGGCCACTACCATGACATTTGGGTTTCTACAAGGCCCAAGATAGCAATGCTTGACCCACTACAAGCATTGTGTAACGTGTCTCTCTTGGGGATACTGCTAGGTACGTATAACCTAGTTTGGACACTGTTGCAAACAGCATACTGGGCGTGAAGGACAAGGGAATGACCCAGTATGGGCTATCTTATGTTGTTATGTTCCTATAACCTGGGCCTTGTATGCTTACGGCAGGTGTGGTTGCCAACACCAGGGGCAGGGGCCATTGCACCAGAATAGGCTATTGCCACCTGTGTTCATGTCAGGGTTTCTGTCTGTGCTGTGCAACCACAACAGGTGCATGTATCCTTCCAACACCATCAGTAATGTTCATCTGCAACAAGGTTTGGGATTCGTAGCAAGTGGGCAGATGTGTGACCTGACTCAGCATACATTTATGGGGACATAGCTCTGTTACAGGCCTTTGTAATCAGATCTCATAGCTCATGGGGGTGGGGTGCTGTTACACACATCCACATCTGCACCTAGAATACCATCTGGATATATCAAAAATGTGTGATGAGGTGCTGACCTCACAGACTACGGGAGATGTGCAACCTACCTGCCATAACCTAACACAATATCTGAATGACATACCCACCATTGCAATCAGGTCTCTGGCCCCCTGGGGGTTGGGTGTCCTAGCACACATCATCAGCTGCATACACCATAGCAGCAGGGTGACTGACAGTACACCTTACGCAGGTCTCAGGACTCCTGGGGATAGGGAGAATGTATTGAACTGTTTAGGCACACAGAACCATATCACCAGGGTGAGTGATAGCCCACTTTGATGGGCTCTCAGGACTCCTGGGGATAGGGAGAATGTATTCAACAGGCTAGGCACACACAACCATATCACCAGGGTGAGTGATAGCCCACTTTGATGGGCTCTCAGGACCTCTGGGGATAGGGAGAAGGTATTCAACTCTTTAGTCACACAGAACCATATCACCAGGGTGAGTGATAGCCCACTTTGAAGGGCTCTCATGACTCCTGGGGATAGGGAGAATGTATAGAACTGTCTTTGCACACACAACCATATCACCAGGGTGAGTGATAGCCCTCTTTGATGGCCTCTCACAACTCCTGGGGATAGGGAGAATGTATTCAACTGTTTAGGCACACAGAACCATATCACCAGGGTGAGTGATAGCCCAATTTGATGGACTCTCACGACTCCTGGGGATAGGGAGAATGTATAGAACTGTCTTTGCACACAGAACCATATCACCAGGGTGAGTGATAGCCCACTTTGATGGCCTCTCACAACTCCTGGGGATAGGGAGAATGTGTTCAACTGTCTAGGCACACAGAACCATATCCAAAGAGCAGCGGAGGCAATGACCACAGCCTACCAAAGTATTAGATGAATATCTTTATTGAGGACCCAACTGTACAAGTTTCAGCTGAAGCCTTCATCAGGGGTCAAAACACCACATAGAGGGTGTGGGGAACACGTCTATGGGACGAAGCTACCACACTTCCCAATCTGCATGGACTGTGAAAGAACCATATCACCAGGGTGAGTGACAGCCAACTTTGATGGGCTTTCAGGACTCCTGGGGGTAGGGTGAATTGGAAAACAGCAACAGCAGCATATTCCATACTAGCAGGGGTGCTGTGGACCCACCTTTTTGGACTTTCTGGCCAATTGGGGGTAGGGCAGATGTTTTGGACTGCTGGGCCACACACACGCATATCACCATTGGGACTAACATACCATTTTGGGCACGTTTCACAGCCCCTGGGGGTAGGGCAGATGTTTTACCCTGCAACTGCAGACCCCATCATACCAGCAGGATGTTTAGAAACCCTCCATAGTCTGATCTATGGGCTACCTGTGTTACGGTGTGTTGTAGCATATCACCAGCAGCAGCTGCCATGACACCAGGATGGCATCAGGAACTCTGTGAACAGGTCCTCAGCCCCCTGGGTACAGGGCAAGCCACTCAGATGTGATATATAGACAATATGGCATGTGGAGTTACCTGATACACATCACTGAGATAGAGTACCTACACACATCAGCATGCACAGCTACAATCAACACTGGATATATCTATGTGGATCTACTGACCTGTCCCCATACACTTACCTCACGTGGGTAATCAGCCAGATGGTTATAGCGCCGGGTCAGCCGATCCCACACCCTCCGGACCCTGATATGATCCTGACGCCTGGATGAACCAGGAAACAGCTTGTGCTGCCTCACAGCAATCAGCTGTGCCAGGCAACGTAGCTCCCGTGGGGTGAAGGCAGGCTTCCTGGATCGGGTTGCCATGTTTGTCACCAATGAGGAATGCATGCACGATGCGACACGTGCGCATGCGCAGCACCCCACCTGTGCATGCGCACCACAAAACGCGTGCACAGGTGCGCGCCGTGCACAGGTGTGCCCGCGCCGCGTGCATCTTTTAGCCGCATAGGGTATGGTGTCGCCAACAATATTTATACAGATCTATGATGCAGACAGACATTGCACTGATGTGTCTGACATTTAAAAACAAAATTATAAGTTTTCCTTGTTGCTTTCACACTTGGGTCTCAAACCCCCACCACTGGTTCCTAGGGTACTGTTGGAACCGGTGTGCTATGCATTTTCATATAGCAATGACTGGCTAAACAGTTACACCAAGGAGTCCTGAGAGCCCATCAACGTGGGCTGTCACTCACCCTGGAGATATGGTTCTGTGTGCCTAGACAGTTGAATACATTCGCCCTATCCCCAGGAGTCCTGAGAGCCCATCAAAGTGGGCTATCAGGCACCCTGGTGATATGGTTGTGTGTGCAAAGACAGTTCTATACATTCTCCCTATCCCCAGGAGTCCTGAGAGCCCATCAACGTGGGCTGTCACTCACCCTGGAGATATGGTTCTGTGTGCCTAGACAGTTGAATACATTCGCCCTATCCCAAGGAGTCCTGAGAGCCCATCAAAGTGGGCTATCAGGCACCCTGGTGATATGGTTCTGTGTGCCTAGACAGTTGAATACATTCTCCCTATCCCCAAGAGTCGTCAGAGCCCATCAAAGTCGGCTATCACTCACCCTGGTGATATGGTTCTGTGTGCCTAGACAGTTCTATACATTCTCCCTATCCCCAGGAGTCCTGAGAGGCCATCAAAGTGGGCTATCACTCACTCTGGTGATATGGTTGTGTGTGCAAAGACAGTTCTATACATTCTCCCTATCCCCAGGAGTCCTGAGAGCCCATCAAAGTGGGCTGTCAGGCTCCCTGGTGATATGGTTCTGTGTGCCTAGACAGTTGAATACATTCTCCCTATCCCCAGGAGTTGTGAGAGGCCATCAAAGTGGGCTATCACTCACCCTGGTGATATGGTTGTGTGTGCAAAGACAGTTCTATCCATTCTCCCTATCCCCAGGAGTCGTGAGAGCCCATCAAAGTGGGCTATCACTCACCCTGGTGATATGGTTCTGTGTGCCTAAACAGTTGAATACAGTCTCCCTATCCCCAGGGGTCCTGAGAGCCCATCAAAGTGGGCTGTCAGCCACCCTGGTGATATGGTTGTGTGTGCCTAGACAGTTGAATATATTCTCCCTATCCCCAGGAGTCGTGAGAGCCCCTCAAAGTGGCCTATCACTCACCCTGGTGATATGTTCTGTGTGCCTAAACAGTTGAATACATTCTCCCTATCCCCAGGGGTCCTGAGAGCCCATCAAAGTGGGCTATCAGGCACCCTGGTGATATGGTTCTGTGTGCCTAGACAGTTGAATACATTCTCCCTTTCCCCAGGAGTCCTGAGAGCCCATCAAAGTGGGCTATCACTCACCCTGGTGATATGGTTGTGTGTGCCTAGACAGTTGAATACATTCTCCCTATCCCCAGGAGTCCTGAGAGCCCATCACATATTCACATATATATGTGAATATGTGAATATCTGACCTCCCTCCTTAAGACCCATTCACTGTGTGCTGTGCTGTGCTTTCCCTCTCGAATCAATATGTATATGCATCAAATTTTCTGTCATGATTTGTCAATTTCCCGCCTGTAATCAAGCCGCTACTGATCGCTGGAAGTAGCGGTATACAAATGTATGCTAAATAAATAAATAAATAAATCAAAGTGGGTTATCAGTCACCCTGGTGATATGGTTGTGTGTGCCTAGACAGTTGAATACATTCTCCCTATCCCCAGGAGCCCTGAGAGCCCATCAACGTGGGCTGTCACTCACCCTGGTGATATGGGGTTGTGTGTGCCTATGGGGTATGTTCATTAGTCCATCTTAATGTGAAGCCAGCAATGATGTGCAGGATGCCATGAGGGGGGGTGGGAGGGCCTTCTGGGCTAAACGTTGGACTCACGCAATAGGTTATGTATCGCACATTATGACATGATGGAGGTAGGTGTAGCACATTACTGTGTGTTAATCCTTGGCATGTGTGCTGGCATACAGACCTAGTGGATGTAGGTGTAGCACATTGGTTGACAAATTGCCTGATGGTTCAGGGGTCATGGGTTCAATGCAACATTGCGGCTTTGGCATATGACTGCCTGAGACATTACCCTTTTCTATCAGCAGTGCTTTGTGAGGCATTTGGATTTTTGTATTTAATTCTGCTGCCAGCAAACACACCCTCCCATTGGCATAACCTAAGGTGCCACATCATGTACCCTATGCGGCACTCCTGAGGACACATAATAAGGTGCACTGTCCAACACGGCACCTTATAATGTTCCCTTTGGGGCACCTTATAGGGCGCTTTGGAGGCACCTTCAGGCTACAGCACTGAGGGTGTTGGTGGTGGCAGCACCAATTTAAATTATAACAAATAATTTCTCAGACAGCCCTATCACATAACCCCACTGTGGGATCAAACCCTTGACCTCTGGCTCCACAGGCAATGCATTCACCCGTGGGCTACATCTCCATAGCTGCTAACAAGCTCCTGGCTGGCTACAGTTGGACTGCAGCCCACCACACGAACCGTCTGCTGTGGTTGGCAGGATAGGGTTAAACCACACATACCCATGATGCACTGCACATGCAAATCAGCAGTCTACAGATAACCACAGGATGGGGTATGCACCCCCACACCACCTCAGCCTGGTAGGGAGTACTGAGCATGTGTGTTACTGGCACAGATAGGTAGTGACCGTCACATTGTGCGGGTCCTGTGCTCACCCTGAGGGAGAGGTGGGCCACCCAGCACCATGTCCACAGCACGTGGCTTAGATGAGATAGGCTATGGTGTGAGTCCCCGTCAGTGCCAGTGTGTGATGGGTTGGTTTTGCAGCTACACTGCTAAATAATCCTGTATCCATCTTTGATTTCTCAGTCAAGTTTAGCCCTTGAGCACTTTGATGCACCCAGAATAGTGCATATCCTGTGTGGCTGCCATGGCCACATGATTTATGTGACCCGGGCTGGGCCGGCTCTTTGGACCCATAGGCAGATTCTGTAGTACCACCCAAACTGCCCTCTGGAGCACAGGATCTCCCACCAACAGATCCACATTCAACATCAATGCAATGGTGCTGGTAGAGGGGACCATCAACCTCAGTTGAGCTGGGGGACAGACAACATACAGGGCAGTCCATGCATTTCTGTACGCATCCATACGGTGATAGCAGACAGACAGGAGGCCTAGAAATGTTTAGCTGCCCACCACCACTATCTGACATTCTCCAGCAGCGAGCACAGTGAATCTGCAGCCGCTGCACCCTGCAAGGTGTTCCAGCCTCACACATACTAACTACAAACAGTCTGCTAGCTAGTCCATAGTGCATATTACTGGAAGAAATGTGTGCACCCAAAACCGGGATGTCAGCACACCCACCAAGCAGATAGGTTAGTGATTGGGCCCCAAAAAAGGCAGCCTATGGATATCACTTGAAAAAGATGCTATTAGCACTATGGGGGACCTAGCCATGCCATGGTGACTGCTCAGTCAGGGTGAGAGTGACCTCCCAGCAGGACATGCAGGGGCCATCCTGTCCGTGCAGGTGATGGCCGGCCACTACAATGTCCCAGCCATTGCCCTATGCCCTGTGCTCATGCATCCTGCCCAGGCCACCCTGTTCGGGCTATACCCACAGTACCTTGCTCCTCATTATGCACATTGGCAAGCTAACACTGGACACAGTGCAAACAGTGTGGGCTGAGTAAGGTGTTGCAACCACCACACACTGGATGGACAGACACACTCCCACACCTATGCCAGCATTGTGCTCCTATAGAGAGCTTTTGCAGTCCAGGCCACCTCACCAGTCCTGCACACAGCGCAGGCATGGCTATGGTATGCAATACTGTTGTGGTCACTCCCCAGGGTGGTGAACACTGTCAGAAACTAGACATGAAACACACTCCACAGACATCAGAGATATTGGTATGATACAGCTCAATGAGCATATTGTGCTTAACTTAGGATTTGCTATCTGCCAGTAATCATAGCAACCTTTTGATATATGTGTACCATATTCCCAGGTTTATGGTGGCATTGGTAAGGTATGCACGTACTAGTATTGTGAGATGTACACAAGGCCCAATATCCTACCTCTCCGTGGGCTTTCCATAAAGGAGCCTGTGGGTGCGGTTCTTTCTGCTCCTGTTGGCCGCTGCTGTAGGGCAGAGGTCCACAACTCCAGTCCTTGTGGCCCAAACACTGTTCATGTTTTCCTGCTGTCCCTAATGAATATGCATGAATACATCTGCATACCATGGAGGCGGCGCATGGAAATGAAGCACACACATCTTTATTATATACAGCATATACGTGAATGATTTGTTGCCCTCCAGGACTGCATTTGGGGGACTGTGCTCTAGGTAATGTGCATGTTTCTGGTGTCTGTGCTCTGTAGGGTAAAATGTAGATGTTTTGGGCATGTTTACGTTATATGCACTAAAGGTTCTGTCTGTATTATCACATTTTTGTGGTGGGTAAAAGGTGGGGACTAGGATGGCAGGAGCCCCAGCTGGGACTTGAACCTGTGACCTTCTGCTCCTGAAGGCACTGGCTGTGTGTGCTGCACCACCATCTTGGCACAGAAACAGTGCATTCCCTGGGGAGTCCATGGCTGTTCGTCAGACAGGGCCTGTCTAGTGCAGTGCACGGCACCCACGTGAAGAGGGCTAGGCCATGGTGTGCTGTGGGCAGCAGACACTGCCCCCTCCACCACCGGTACCCCTCCGCCACCATGCTGACATGGCCTTATATTGGAGACAGCATCAAACCTGAATGATTTGTGGCCCTCCAGGGCTGCATTTGGGGGAATGTGCTCTAGGTAATGTCCATGTTTCTGGTGTCTGTGCTCTGTAGGGTAAAATATAGGTGTTTGAACCATGCTTATGTTCTCTGCAATAAAGGTTTGTCTGTACTTTCACGGTTTAGTAGTGATTAAAATATGGGGACAGGATTGGCAGGAGCCCCAGCTGGGACTTGAATTGGTTACCTTCTGCTCCTGAACACACTGGCTGTGTTCATTGCACCACACTGTGGCCACAGAGACAGTGCAGTCCCTGGAGATAGGAAACCTGGCCAATGGGGTCGGAAACCCTGCTCTGGACAATTTCACTGTGGGCTCATTCACCTTGTATGGGGATGGAGTGTAGACCCTTCCAAAATTCTTTTCTTTTTTTTGGAGTTTTTTTGGGAGCGTTTTTTGATGTTTCCCATTACTATCACTATTGCCCAGCTTGATTATGATTTTTTTTTATTTTTGTTAGGGTCATTTTCAATGTTTATTTGTACTTTTGTTCCGTGCACATGTATCACACTTATCACTTTTTTGTAGGTTTCCCTGGTTTTGCTGTACATTGCTGACAGAAATGGTTTCTTTTCCCTTTAAATCAGCTCTAACGCGAGGTTTTCACTTGCGTTAGTTTTGGCCTCGTATTTCACATCGTTAGTTTGCGGGGAGCCTCTCCCCTCCCACTCTCCACCCATTGACCCCTTCTCTCCGCCCCTGGGGAGCCTTCCTCCGCCCTCCGAGAGCCTTTCCCCGCTTTCAGCGCTCATTTGCACTGCTGCGCACGTGAGCACGCGGTAAGGCACATTTGTGCCCCGTAAAGCGTCATTATCGTGCACTAAGGTACCTTAGCGCGTGATAATTGCACAGCGCGCACGTTAAGAAGGTTTAGTAAACATACCCCTTTATCGCGTGATAACCTGAAATGCTACCTTAAGACCGGAACGCCCACTCTTTTTACGGCATTCTTCACATTATCGCTGGAGTTAACGCCGGTAACATTAAGACGGTTTAGTAAACATACCCCTATGATTGAACCTATGAGTCTGAACTGACAAGTGGAATGGTATACTCTAATCTGATAGGTTCCTATTCTGATTTGATTGGTTCACACCGGTGGGAGTGATCACTGAAAAAGAGAAAAATGCAGAAGCTATTTTGAGTGTTAAGCCGGGAGATCTCTCCATTAGAGAAATGAAAGCAGAATGGAAGAAATATGCTAATAGATGAAGATTTAAATGGACTTACTAAAATAAGTGATGGATGATCTTTAATCTTTATTCTGAAGTTGAAAATACTCTGATGCAGAAGAAAATTTTGTCTCTTCAAAATGTGGTAGACATAGTTGGTATAAGAGCTGATTAAACAGTGGATGAACTTAAGAGCAGTTTTGATTGATACCCTAACTGATTTTAAATGCTAAAAAGGTAAAAGGTCTGTTATAATTGAGACCAACTCTATAATAGCGGCCTTAAGAAAAATGAAGTCCAAAAAAAATTAAAAAATATATGTATTGTCTCAAATACGTGGAAGATATTAGATTTAACTACACAGGGTTGGAAGCACTGTTCCCTCTAAGCTGTGCGCGTGTGCGCGCGCACACACCTGGCCGAGCGAGCGCACATACTTTACAACAGAGCGCACAAAAATTACGGTTCTGATTCTGATAGAAAACAACACAGACGTCTTAAAATTTAAAAGTTGTTATGTATTTACGGTTTTCACAAATTCTACAATGTTTTCTAGTGCAATCAATGTGGTGTACATACTGTATTCTGATGTGTAGTCAAATTTTAAAGTATATAACTCTGAGTGTCGTTATGTGGCGCACAAAAATTTAACCTTCCTGCAAAAGCTGCACAGCTGATATTTTATGCGCACACAACCTACAGAAAATTAGAGGGAACATTGGTTGGAAGGATAGTACTACTACTTATCATTTCTATAGTTGTACAAGAGATATGCACATGCACATAAGAGAGAATGCCTGCCCCACAGAGCTTACAATCTATTGAGAACACTAACCTTCATAACCCCGGATAGACAATCACCTAAATCCAAATTTAATGATTAATGGAATAACATACATAATCCAACCCCCCCCCCCCCCACACACACACACACACACACACATTTGTTTATTTTGCCAGGGGATCTCTAAAATATACAGTATAACATACAGGGCACTGTATCCCCCTCTCCCACCCAAATTTCTGTTAAATGAAGAACATCTAATTTACAATGAGTAGCTACAAGCCAGTGACTAGTTGACTTGTGTTTTAACATTGGCACCTGGCAGCTGGGAACACTAATGAGCCAGCATGTCAGCGACTGCACGATAAACGAACATTAAATGGCCATGGTGCGATGGGGCGAGGAACGCGCACAGTGTGGGCGTGGAAGGCATATAACTGCTAGGGCGATTGCTGTGCGCTAAGTGATGATGTGGCCGTTAGCGTGAATTAACCTAACAACACCTTGATGGGAGTCATTAGCTGAACAGTAGTGCACATTAGTAGTCACGACCCAGTATTAACGGCCAGGGACATGCTGGTTATGGCCCGACAGCTAATGCAGAAGCTTTGCACTTAACATGTGTTGTTTTGCAGTTTTAGAGCGGAAGAGTAGCCTAATGGTTAGAGCCCTGGCTTGGAAACCAAAATGCCAGGGTTTGATTCCCACTAGTACTCCTTCTGGCCTTGGGCAAGTCACTTAACCCTCCATTGCCTCAAAAAATTCAAAGATATCAATGTCCCTGTTTAATGTACATTACCAAGTTTAAATCAGCTAAAATTACTTATTCTAGTCTCTTCAGATAACAGACCCAGGCGAAGCAGAAATAAGTACTCTCTAGTGGTTCCTAATGATTATAGAACATGTAAATCCTCCACTTCAAAAAGAGCTTTTTCCCTTTATGGAACTCTCTACCTCAAATCATAAAGCAAACTAAGGATCCAACTGCATTTCACAAACCTTTAAAGACTCATTTATTTAAGAATTATTATGGGGAGTCTTTTATTTAATTAGTTTATATTTATTTCAGTTTTCATGATTCTGTAATCCCAATTTTTATCTATACAAAGTTACTAATGTAGTTATTTGTTCTTATGTACTTTACCTATCTTTTCAATGTAACTTCCACTTTTGTTATTTGAGTTTTATTGTAAATCGCTTTGATTCCTGAACAGCGGTATAAAAGCACTTTTAAAATAAATAAATAAATAACAATGTAAACGGCTTTGATTGAAATGATAAAGTGGTATAAAAGACCTGTTAAATAAGTTGTTGTTGTTAAGTGCCATCAAGTCAGTGTCAACTCATGGTGACCCTCTGGATAGTTGTCCTAAATTGTCTTCAGTCAGGCAGCTCATACAGAACCTTAATGGGCATTTGTTAAAGGAGTCCTAAGTCCCTTAGCAAGCTTGTTTTAGAAACATTGAATACGCATTCAAGAGATGCACTGACAAGGCCCCTGAAACTGATTTCAGAGATGAGATAGATGAAATTAAAGGTATAGGGGAGAATTTACAGCAGCGGCAGCCAGCCCGAGGAAAGCAGTTGGCTGTCACCGCTTTAAAATTTAACCTGGATATTCAACCACCGTCACTGAATATCCGGTTTAAACAGATAAAGGATTAGCTATCCGGTCAGCAGCAATGTTCAGCTTTTTTCTGGCTTAATTTTAGCCAGTTACGGTTAACGAGCCAGTAGCTCAGTCTCACTGCTGACTTGCTAACCACCGCTGTGGCCCCCAGCATGGCCCGACGCTAAGTGCGTTACATCAGGGTGAACAAAGCGGGTAGCAGGGCATATTCGGAGGCAGTATACCTTTAATTTTATTTATCTCACCAGCAGTGGCATAAGTTCTAATGAGGGGCCTCCAAGCAAAATTTTGCTGAGGACCCCCACCGTTGCAGTGGCACATGCCCCCCCCCCCCATCCCCGCATGGCCCTGCTCCCCCATTGTCATGGCTGCGGCAGAAAGCTTACTGTAACAAGTTTGCCACACTTCCTCTGCTCTTTTAAGTTTGCATCAATCCCAGCTGCTGTTACCTACTGAGCCAAAGTTTTGCAGTGCAGCTGTTATCGCGAGACTTCGGCCTGGTAGGTAACAGTTCTTGGGCCTGCTACAAACTCAAAAAGAGCAGAGGCAGTGTGGGCAAACCTATTAAAGTAACTTTGCCGCTCTGCCGTACCACTGCTGTGTGGGTCCCCTTCCTGCCCAAGCCCCCCCCCGCACACACACACACACACACATTGAGGGGTTACTTGGGCAGAATTTATGCCACTGCTTACCAGTGAAATCAGTTTCATGAACCTTGTCAAGTCTGCTAACTGGTTAAACCACTTTGGATATGCCCCCACAGTTCTTAAACATGAATTCCACCCAACATCTTTATAACTATCCTTTCTCTCTCTCATCAACACCACTCCCCCTCTCTATGCCTACCCCTCCCCATATAAATCCCAATAGCTTCTCCCTGACCTAAAACACCTCCTACACACATTTCAAACCTAGAAAACTAGGAACAACCCAAAATTTAAAAACTCAACAGCACTAATAAAATATCCATCCCCAACCAAAATGATCTACTCATGCTTAGGGCTTCTGATCCGTGATGTTTATCATTTGGAATTTTAGAGGTTTATTTTTTGAGCAAGTAGACACTTTCCCAGAGCCAGAAAAATACAGTAAGGGTTTATCGGCTTATTCATATTACAAAAAATAATATGTGTTTTTTTAGGTGGATTCCATTCAATACACAATTTTCCATTGCCTGCCTGCCCTTCTCCAAGCCCTAGCAACAGCTTCAGCTGCAGCACCCCCTTTTCCAAGCCCAAGTCCCAATAGAATGAGGTCCATCATCCTCTTCTCCAAACCAAACTCAGATTTCGGCATAGGCAACATAGGTAACTGCTTAGGGTGCCAAACTTTGAAGGCACCAAATACCCAGGCCAAAGAGAAGCACATCTCTGCTTATTTTAGAAGCATGTGTACGTGCTACTTCCAAGGTGCTACCACGGTGCCATTATGGTCTTCCTCTGCTCCTCTTGTTCTTCAATCTTTGTGATTTCTGACACCTCCCACACTCCCACTCTCAGGGATTTGTTGTCTAGTCTTGTCTGTGGGCATCAAAATCTTAAATCCAGTCCTGTTCAAATCAAAGTCCCAGCAACAGCACATCATTCCTCCAAGCCAGCAACAGCATCCACTCCCCCCCAAATCCAAGTCCTAGCATCTGCCCTCCTCCAAGTCCAGCAACAGCTCCCCCTTACTCTCGGCATCTGTCTCATCTTGTCCCAGCTTCTGTTCCAGCCCTTTCCTCCTACTTGTCACAGAGCAGCAGGAACTTTTCTCTCTGCTCCCACCATTCTGTATTTCTTACAGCTGGAACCAATTTAAAACGCGGGAACAGGCACTTCCTATCTCTCATGCAGAGAGACAGGCAGCTGTAGCCTAGCCCAATGATATCATCAGGCCATGACAGCAGCAGCAGCCCGATGACATAATCAGTGTCTGGCAGAGAACACAATTTTTGGTTATAACCAGAAATCCCAATTTCCACATGGGTTGGGGGGGGGGTGTTATCAGTGTTTTCCTGATATAACTTGAAGTTAAAAGATACAAATATACGAAGTGTGACAAAGAAGAAATGAGACTGTGGCAGCCACGCCCATGACTCAATGCCAATTGGCTAACCACTTATGTCACTGTGTTGTGCAAACTGAAAGGGGATATTTTAAGGGCAACCAACCTTTTTGTTAAAATGGTAAATAAAGGTAAAAGGAAAAGAAGACCACTATGGTTTTCGAAAGAAGTAGCTGAAAAAGTGAAGAAAAAGAGGGAGGCCTTCATAAAATACAAGAGATCACAGAGAGAGGGAGACCGGCATCTGTATTAGGAAAAACTTAGAGAAGCTAGCAAAGTAGTCAAGAAGGAAAAGATTCAAAAGGAGAAGGAAATAGCCAATGCAATAAAATGGGGGGATAAGACATTTTTCAGATATATTAGTGAGAAGAGGAAGGGCAAAAGTGGTATTGTCAAACTCAAGGGTGCAGGGGAGGAATATGTAGAAGCTGATAAGGATAAAGCGGAATTGCTTAACAAATATTTTTGTTCTGTGTTCACAGATGAAGAACCAGGAGCAGGACCTCAGAAAACTCCCACAAATAGGAACAGAAGCAAGGGACATCTTGAACAATTTTCAGAAGACTGTGTTCATGAGAAACTAGCTTAACTTAAAGTAGACGAAGCGATGGGACCGGATGGGAAACACCCTAAAATACTGAGGGAACTTGGGGACGTTCTAGCAACTCCACTGACTGACCTTTTCAATGCCTCGTTGGAGTCGGGAGTGGTGCCAAAGGACTGGAGAGAGGCTCATGTGGTGCCTTTACACAAAAGCGGAAGTAATGATGTGGTTGAAAACTACAGGCCGGTTAGTTTAACTTCGGTGGTGAGTAAATTATTGGAAACGCTGCTGAAAGAAAAAATAGTGAGGTTTCTGGAGTCCAGCGGATTACAGGATCCGAGGCAGCATGGATTCTCCAGAGGCAGGTCTTGTCAGACAAATCTGATTGATTTCTTTGACTGGGTGACCAGGGAGTTGGACCGAGGGAGAGCTCTAGATGTGGTGTATTTAGATTTCAGTAAAGCCTGTGACACTGTTCCTCACAGGTGACTTATAAACAAACTGAGCACCCTAGGGATGGACCCTAAAGTTACTGCTTGGATTAGAAATTGGTTGAGTGGGAGGCAACAAAGAGTACAAGTAAATGGAGCTCACTCTGAGGAGATGGATGTTACCAGTGGTGTGCCCCAGGGATCTGTCCTTGTTCCGATTCTTTTTAACATCTTTGTTAGTGATATAGCGGAAGGGCTGTCGGGTAAGGTTTGCCTCTTTGCGGATGATACCAAAATCTGCAACAGAGTAGACACCCAGGAAGGTGTAGATAAGATGAGGAGGGATCTAGCTATGCTTGAAGAATGGTCTAGAATTTGGCAGCTGGGATTTAATGTTAAAAAATGTAAGGTCATGCATTTGGGCTACAGCAATCCAAGGGAGCAATATAGTATAGGAGGTGAAGTACTTTTGTCCACTAAAAAGAGCGGGACCTAGGCGTGGTTGTGTCTGATGATCTTAAAGTAGCTAAACAGGTAGAAAAGGTGACGGCAAAACTAGAAGGATGCTTGGGTGCATACAGAGAGGAATGGCTAGCAGAAAAAAGGAGGTGATAATGCCTCTCTATAAGTCTTTGGTGCGACCTCATTTGGAGTATAGTGTGCAATTCTGGAGACCGCACCTTCAAAAGGATGTGAACAGGATGGAGTCGGTGCCGAGGGTGGCTACTAAAATGATTAGTGGTCTTCATTATAAAGCATATGAGGATAGACTGAAGGATCTTAATATGTACACCTTAGAGGAAAGTCAGGATAGAGGTGATATGATTGAGATGTTTAAATACCTCCGTGGCATAAATGTTCAGGGAGAGAGCCTCTTTCAATTGAAATCAAGTTCTGCTACGAGGGGACATGGGATGAGGGTGAAGGGA
This sequence comes from Ichthyophis bannanicus, assembly GCA_033557465.1. NCBI lineage: Eukaryota > Metazoa > Chordata > Amphibia > Gymnophiona > Ichthyophiidae > Ichthyophis > Ichthyophis bannanicus. The sequence goes on from CM066033.1 coordinate 681,042,045, forward strand.
GATAGATTCAGGAGTGATATGCGGAAATATTTCTTTACAGAAAGAGTAGTGGATCTATGGAATAGTCTCCCAGTGGAGGTGGTAGAGATGAGGACAGTAACTGAATTCAAAAAAGCATGGGACAAACACAGAGGATCTCTAAAGGTAAAAAGGAGACTGTTGTAGTTGTTGATATGGAAGGACAGACTAGATAGGCCATGTGGTCTTTTTCTGTCATCATATTTCTATGTTTCTATGTTAAGAAGGCACACATGTCCAAATCAAGGATCAAGGTCATGCTGATCGCATTCTTTGACCAGAAGAGAGTGGTCCATCATGAGTTTGTGCCTGAGGTTCAGACAGTCGACCAGCACTTCTACCAGCAGGTCCTCAATTGCCTCCATGACTGGGTTCAGCTCAGCAGACGGTCTCTGTGAGACACAAGTCGTGGCTGCTCCACCACGACAACGAGCCCACACACACTGCGCTCATTGTAAGGCAGTTCTTGGCCAACACACAGATCACAGCTGTCGACTAACCTCCTTATTCCCCAGATCTCACACCATACAACTTCTGGCTCTTCCCCAGGCTAAAGACTATGCTCAAAGGAATTCATTTCGCCTCTGTAGAAGACTTCAAGGCCACTGTGACGAGGGAGCTTGGAGACCTCAAGAAGGAGGACTTTACCGAGTGCTTCCATACGTGGCAGAAGTGAATGCAGAAGTGCATTAACTCTGGGGGGATTACTTTGAAGGGGACAATGCATAATTTCTCTGTAGATTTTGTAATAAAACATTTATGGTACAGTCTCATTTCTTTTCTGTCACACCTCGTATACAATTATAAATCCATTCCATCTTGCACCCCATGTTGCTCCTCAAGGACTGCAGAAAGGGGAAGGCCCCTTTGCTAGCACTCTTGTGGTGATGTGGTGCAGTAGCGTTAGCTTAAATATGACTTAGATACTGGTGCTGCTAAGTGATGTCACCGAGGGTGAGAGGGTGGAGCTCACTGATCACTGTCAGCCCGATTCTGCCCCAGACTTACTGTAGAACCCTCTCTACGTCCAGTCTGAACCGAACATTCAGAGGGTGTCACAATTCTGATCCCACGGGGTACATCTAGCTCCGCAGGATCAGTATCGTGATCAGTTCTATCCATGCAGCGTCTGAACTGCGATTCAGCCGAGCCTGCACGTACAAGACAAGCCCAACTAACTCAGTCAGGGCTTTTAAATGGAGCTGCTGTGCCATGGCATCCACTTGCTATGGCACTGTGGCTCCTTTTAAAAGCCGCAATCCCGGCCGCCAGAGCACACAGTTTATTCCCCGCAGCCCGACCCCCGATTTGGCCTCCTAGGGCCAGGGTCAGGCTGCGGTGAATGCTCTTTGCTCCCTGACATCCTTTCCTGGACCCGGGCCAGCCGATCCTTACATCCAGCGAAGTTATTCTACTTCAGAGGTGGAATAACTTCCCCGTTCAAGTCGCTAGCCATGGACATATAGGGCCGACATTAGAATCGGCCCTGTACGTCCGGGGCCAGCAACTGCCAACTTCCTGCCCTAACGCCGCTCCCACCAGCCAGAGGAGGCATGAATAGCAGGGATGGACATCCCATTGGGATGTCCATCCCCACTATTCGTGGCTCGGAATGAGCCTGTGTGTGTCTAAAGTGCACAGTGCTAAATTTGATAACAGAAGTCTCTCCAGGTACTAAAATGCTGGCTGAGAAGGTAAAAGCTGGGTCCATGCGGTTTCAGCACAACTTTACTGTGTCAGGGGCAATTCATTCAGAGTTAAACAAAAATTCAAGTCACTACATCCAAACTGCAGCACCAATATATCTCAAAGTCGTGCAGTTAGTGACTTTTTCTTTAACGCTATATTAATTGTCCCTGATGCAGGCAAGTTGTGCCAAAACATGGCCGAGTCGGGGTTAATAAAAATTCTCTGTGGCTATACTGTTTACCCTCTGCTTTCTTGTTTTTGTCATGGACCTTTCTATAGGGGTCTGTCCCTTTTTTTTTGTTCTGTTTTATACACTGCTTGCCCATACGAGAAGCCTTGTGAACTGCACAATGTGATTGTTATCTCAAAGTAATTGTGGCACAGAATTTTAAAGAGAGGGACCAACATAACTAAAAGTACTACTCTTGTGGAGGATAAATGGATGACAGATAAGCAGGGCAGTTGTAACAGCCCTCACTGCAATGATCTTAGAGAATCACTCAGTACATAATTAGGATTTCTATACTTAGGCATTTAAAAATTGTAAATTTATATGTTTATTTTCCAATTAATTTGGGTTTATGAAGTCAGAAAAAAACTGGTGTTGTATCGGTGCTTTCATATACATTCCTCTTCATAGAACATTTCAATGATTTAACACTGCAATCTGCTCCCCAAAACACCCAGCAAGCCTAAACATCGCCCCCCCCCCAAAACACTCTAATCAATCAATGCAGAAATGTTAAAATGTATATAAGTTATGCTTCCGAGCATGTCCCACATGCCACCCCTACCTATTCCATGAGTTCTTTGTAAAATTGTTGAGTTCTTCTGTAAACCGCTTTGATTTTTTATGATAAGGAGGTATAAAAAACTTTTTAAATGAATAAAATAAATAAAAAAACTTGCTGGGTACATTTCTCTAGTGGAATCAAATATGTCACTTAGGAGCCATCAGCACAAAAAAGACACAAAAAAGGCAAACAAGGGATGAAAGACTACTATAGGACATGGTCTTTCTTTGATATTTATCCAATAAATATCTGTTTTAAATTTTTTGCATCAGGGATATTTTATTGATGTTTATTGGTTAAAACCTAAAATGTGCCAGTCATTTGGCTAAATAGGGTAGAATATCTTTATACAATGATTTAAAAACTAGCCAAAATATGTAAGACAGTGAATTAGTTATCTTCATGGACCCTTCTCTTCCCTAATAATGGGGGGAGGAGAGGTTGGAGTTTGCATTGGGGTTTGGTGAACTGATTTTTAAGTGATAATTGGAAAATGAATACATATTTGGGGATAATTGAGATTATTATTTCATTTCTGTTTTAGTAATAAGTATATTCTTGTTTGTTTATTTATGACACACCTTTTTTGGTAAACAATGCACAGTGGCTAAACATAATAATAAAATATACAATCTATAAAATCATTAGTTGAAACTGCACAAATCAAACATACAATTCCTCAATTAAAAGCAACATAAATGTAAAAATTACAAATCATCTATGTTACATTAAGAAAATATCTAACCTGCATTATATGACAATATGAATTCAATTGGGACAGGGCTCAGCGTTAACTGCCAAGGAAATGCTTTCCAAGCCCCGACAGTTAACACAGGGGTATTGCACGTAATGTGCCATGATTTCAGTGCCAGTCACACATTAGGTGCAACAGTGGACCAAATATCAGACTGAATGGCTAAATACTGTTCATATACCTCTGGGCCAGATTAGGGAAGAGTGAGAGTGGACCAAAAAATTATCCAGATAGTAGCAGTATTATACAAGTGAAGGCACATTTTAGAAAGGCTGTTTAGTTCTCCTCTCGGACGTTCATGTCAAAACATCCAAAATTCTGTAGATGGTGTAGCAGAGAAGGTAGACAAGTGTAAATGTGTTACAAAACTGACCTATCTCCACCCCAAAAAGATAAATCTTTCTGCAACCATATAAAGAAAATGGGGTTATGCAGAATAAATATGTATTATATGTATATATGTATTATATAAATGTAAATATGTTTATCCCCCAAAACTTTAACCATGTGTGCCGTGACCCCCCCCCCCCCCCCAGTCCTCTATGTATATACTCCCCCACCCTTTCCTGATCGACTTCCCCAAAAGAAGAATCAAACCGCTACTGATCGCTGGAAGCAGCGGTATATAAATGTGTTCTAAATAAAAAAATAAATAAAATAAATAAATAAGGGTCCAGGCACATGCAAAGAGATGGCCAATTTTAGAAACATGCACATGTGAAATACGAATGTCGCCAGTAATGGCAATATAGACGTGTCCGTGATGGCATTTGAGATTGCTCACATGTATATGTTACCAAATACACGTCCCAACCTGCCATCTTAGAAACAGACTCTATTAGAGTGTGTTCAATTCAAGAAATTCAAAAGCAAAACACTCAAATAAAACAAAAAACTCTGTTAATCACAATGGTGGTATACTTCTTCAAACCATCATATTATTGTATCCACTTTCACGTTCAAATCATACTCATAAAGAGGAAGGTCTCAGTATTAAAGGGCCGGTGCTTTCCGTGACTAAAAAATCACTCAATCATAGACACCATGATTCATAAGCCCAGTTCACATCAACGACCTCCTCTGTATGAACCCCCAAACAAGTAAAGGAAAACCATAGAAAACTGACTTATCTTGCAGTAATTGCAATTTCAATACGGTCAATCCAATCCCGACGCCGCACACCAAGCGCTTACAAGCATTTCGCGAATCAAATCGCTTCTTCAGGGGAACACTAATAACCAGAAGAAAAACAAAAGCATATAATAACACAGGTACACTACCAAAAAACTGCCTCCAGTTTTGCAACTGATTCCTATAGATTTTGGGGTGCTGAATCCAGGAAAAATAGCCAAAATGTTCCATCACGTCACGTTTTTTTGCAAAATTAGATTTCTTACCCATATAAGGAATGTTCACATAATTTCTTTTTAGCCGACTGCAGTTTATTTTCTTGGCCCAAAATAGAGGTTGTAATGGTTAACTAACTAGAAACACTCCCTCATGATATTTTAGAGTGTTTTGTATTCATTTTATACATTAACAGGACAATTGGGAGGCGGGGGGCTAAATCCAGTACTCGCGCTGGCGCATGTTCTTTCCTGTTCGCCTCGCCTCGTTCGCTCGCTCAAACACGGTGGTTGCGACATGAACGTTCCTGTCAAATTTCAGTTTCTTGCAAGTTCATTATTACCTTTTGTTTGCTCAGTCGTAATCCAGCTTTATTCCGAAGTGGTTCACTACAGTTGTAGTTTGCAGTGCTGTGTATTTGTGATGGCTCACAGAGCCAGAGGTTGCGTCAACTCTCCGGACAGTTTTTGTTTTATTTGTGGGGAATATACCGTGAAAAAGCGGCAGAGGAACATTTCTGCATTTATTAAAAAAGTATATTTCGCCTATTTCGGTTTGAAGTTAGGCGATCAAGACAAACCGTGGGCTCCTCACAAAGTGTGCAAGACATGTGAGGAAGATCTACGCTTATGGATGAAAGGTAAAAAACAAGCATTTCGTTTCGGAATACCTATGATGTGGCGTGAACAAAGAAACCACAGCAGTGACTGCTATTTTTGCTCTTGCATTGTGAAGGGATACAACTTAAAAAATAAGAACGTAATAAGTTACCCCAACCTTCCCTCAGCAATTAGGCCTATGCCTCATAGCAACGAAGTACCTGTGCCTGAACCACCAAAATCTTTGGATCATATTTGTGTGGACGGTTCTGATCATGATGAGACTCATCAGATGGCTTTTCCCGATGAGTCCAGTACTTCCGAGTTTGAAACTGAACCAGATCCGAAACCTGAACTTTTCTCTCAAGCTGAATTGAATGATTTAGTCCGGGATTTAGGACTCCCAAAAGATGCTGCCCAACTGCTAGGTTCTCGGCTTAAACAGAAAAATCTATTGTCATCAGGAACAACTTTTTATTGGTACCGCAACCGCGAGACACAATTTTTGAAGTATTTCAGCAAAGAGGAAGATTTGGTATTTTGCAACGATATATACGGAGTGATGGAAAAGTTTAAACTCAAGTATGATCCTGCTGAATGGCGGCTGTTCATTGATTCGTCAAAAGACAGCATAAAAGGTGTTCTTCTTCATAATGGCAACACATTCGCTTCAGTTCCTATTGCTCACTCTGTTATTCTCCAAGAAAAATATGAGAATTTGGCCCTGATTCTTCAGAAGATTCGTTATGATGAGCATAAGTGGATGATTTGTGGAGACTTTAAAATTCTATCCATGCTATTAGGGCAGCAATCCGGTTTCACCAAATATCCCTGCTTCCTTTGCTTGTGGGATAGCCGGGCCCGCGACCTACACTGGGGGAAAAAAGACTGGCCAATTCGGGAGTATTTGAGACCCGGTGAGAAAAATGTTCTTCATGAGAGCTTGGTACCTCGTGATAAAATTCTATTACCACCTCTCCACATTAAGTTGGGTCTCATTAAGCAATTCATCAAGTCCCTTCCAAAAGATGGTGAGTGCTTTCGGTACCTTTGCTCAAAGTTCCCCCGACTTTCTGAAGCAAAGCTAAAGGAAGGAGTGTTTGTTGGCCCTGATATAAGGAAACTCATTTCAGATGGAGCATTTGCTGAAACGATGTCTGAGAAGGAAAAAGAAGCCTGGGATTCCTTCAAGGATGTTGTTCTCAAATTCTTGGGGAACAGGCAGGATGAGAACTATAAGGATATTGTTGCCAGGATGCTCAATGCCTTCAAAGAACAAGGCTGTAACATGAGCCTGAAAGTCCATTTCTTGCACTCCCATGTGAACTACTTTCCCGAAAACTTGGGGGCGTACAGTGAAGAACAAGGTGAAAGGTTTCACCAGGACATCAAGGACGCAGAGAGAAGGTACCAAGGAAGATGGAACACCACTATGATGGCTGATTTCTGCTGGTTGCTGCTGCGGGAAACCCCAGATGAAAAATACGCCAAGCAGCGCACCAAGAGAAGCATTCGGGGGAAGAGGAAACGGGCCCACCAGGAGATTGATTGACCCAAGAATGACTTTAAAATCTAAACTGTGTTGACAAATATTGTGTTTTTACTAAACTTTGAAATAAAAATTTGCTAGTTATTACCACAGTGTCGGATCTCATTTATTAGAATTTTATTTTCACACCATCGGGTGTTTGTCTTCATGTATTGCAATGGTGCGGTTTGCGTTTTCTATTCTTACATACATACCTGTACAACATTTTTGCACATTTCATTGCTTTGCTTTGTGTCTAACCTCGCTCTTATATGCTCAGTGTTTGTGCACATGTATGTGGCTGTTTTAAGTGCAGACAATTTTGCTACCATCACAGTGTGTTTTGTTGACATTACTCTATTCTTATGTGCTGCCTTGTTACAATTTTCTTTATTCTTATTTGAATAACTACTAAACAATTAGTATAAAGAATTCATCCAAGAAACTTTTATCTCGATCGCACTCAATCTGAAACGTTCACCTCAAACTGCTAACCCAATGTAGCAAAAAATCTGTACGTGATGGAGCAAATTGGTTACCAGATTTGGATTCAGCGCACCAAAAAACGTAAAAATCAATCGAAACATTAGAGGCAGTTTAAAAAAAAAATTTTTTAGTGTACCTGTGTAATCAATATACCATACAATTATCCAAAGACATACCTACATAAAACCATTTAAAAACATCCTCACTCACCCCACAAGTGTCAAGGCTCCATATGCGAAACAACCAGCTGCACTACTCTCGGCTTGATTTAAACCAGCCTGCACAGTCCATACCAACACGCATGCACCCTACACCAGAACGCCTGTTTATAAAGATCTACTAACCTATCCCAACACGACGACTCCCAACCAACCAACTCCACTCACTCATAACTAATCAGGCTAGCATTACCAACTCAAATACAGCTGCCCCAATCAATCTGAGCATTCAAGCCATCAGGGATTACCGTACCAACCATATAAATCCATCTCTGTTCGCATACTACTAAAGTTTGCTCTCGGGTATGGCCATCACGTCCCACTACCACCTGATCCAAACAGAAGCACCGTAAATCAGAAAACGAATGACCCTTTTCACAACAATGCAACACAATCGGAGCTTCCAGTACCTTACATAAAATCCTACTTTTATGTTCCAAAGTACGCTTCCTGAACATCTACTAGTTTTACCTATATATAATAGTTCACAGGGACAAAAAATCCCGTAAACCACACAACACGAGGCACAGGAGGTGCTTTTTCTAACTTAAAGGTTATACCTCTATAACTAAACTGAGATATGGACATAGAAACATCACATATGGAACAATTCCCACACGCCCTATGGCCCTGTTCCAAATTCAATCTTTCTAGAGGACGCATACCGAGGGACATAAAAAATCTTGCAAATTGTGTTGTCGTTTCCACACACATCTAATAGATTTATGCTCCAATCCCGGAATAGTATTAATAACCTTCATATGTCTCTTGATACTACGCTGAATTTGACAACTCAACGGAGAGTACTTAGAAATTAAATTTACTTGATCATCATCATCCAAACCCGATCGATCCCACAGGGTCAATAACAGTGCCCTATTACTAAAACAAGCCCTCTTATAAGCCTTATGAATAACCCTCTCAGGGTATCCCCTAGAACGAAACCCTTCAGCTAGAATCCTCGACTGTAACCTAAAATCATCATCATCAGAACAATTCCTTCGATAACGAACAAATTGCGAAAAGGGCAAACTATCCCAAAGTTGCAAAGGGTGGGCACTCTCATAATGTAGGAATGTGTTTCTATCCGTTGGTTTCCTATAAACAGAAGTTTTCCAACAATTTGAAACCCCTCTGAACCAACACATCCAGAACCACAATTTCACTATCATTACAGGTGCTCGTAAACTGAATATTCTCATCACAACTATTAAGCCATACCACAAAATCCTGAAACATATTCGTAGTGCCACTCCATAGTACAAACACATCATCTATGAAACGGCACCACAGACTGATGCTTGAAGCAAACGGAGATCCATATAACCACTGAGCCTCAAACGTACCCATAAATAAATTGGCGATAGAAGGGGCTACCGTCGCCCCCATCGCAACCCCTGAGATCTGATGATAAATGGTATTTTCAAAAACAAAATAATTCTGAAAGATCGCTAATTCAGCTAACTGTAGCAAGAAACTAAGCATTTCTTCTGACAGATCACCATGGCCGCGAAGCCCACTTTCAACAACCCGAAGAGCTGCCGCTTGAGGAATTGAAGTATATAATGACGTGACATCTAATGTCACCAACAGAACAGCTGAGGAACCAGCCAAAAATGCATGCTCATTCAAGATTTTTAAAAAATGAGTCGTATCTCTCAAATAGGAAGGGATATCCAGCAGCAACGGGCGCAAAAATGAGTCAACAAAAACAGACAAAGGTTCCAACACCGTACCCCTTGTAGACACAATAGGCCTATCTGGATGACATCTACGATTGTTATGAATTTTGGGAAGTAGATAAAACTTTGCTACAACTGGAGATGTTTATGTTTATGTTTATGTAATTTCTTGATATACTGGATACCTGCTTATAGTGATTGTAATACCTGCTGGAGATGAAACATTCAAAAACAAAAATTCTTTCCTTGAAATAATCTTAGCATCTAAAGCTAGTATTGTCAAATCTTTGATTTTCTTTTGCAGATCCTTCGTGGGGTCTATTCTCAACATTGCATAAACATTGACATCTATCAGCTGGCGTTCTGCTTCCCGCATACAGTCCTCTCTTGCCCAAACTACAATGGCACCTCCCTTTTCTGCTCTTCAAATGACCAGATCAGATCTAGAGACCAGGTCATCCAAGGCTGCTTTCTCATTTCTCGGGAGCGCAAAAAAAGGTGAAGTCCGATATGGTGAAGATTCTAAATACTGCAAATCTCATAAAATTAACTTCTTAAAAACCAACAGCGCCAGGGGCATCTGCCCCGGCGGATTCCAAGAGGATTTCATAGGGATCTTCATTCTTCTTAATACACTGCCATCAAGCTCACTTGAGCTAAACTCTTTGGAAGCAAAAAAAACTTTAAGATGTAATTTTCTCATCAAGCTTTCCAAATCCACTCTAAATTGGAAAGAATCAAAATGAAGCGCCGGAACAAAAGATAGTCCTCTGTTTAGTACTTTCAAATGATCTTCCGATAATACAAAATTTGACAAATTCACTACTAATGATGGAACCGGGACATTCTTATTAAAAACCACTAGTCTCTTTGGCGACCTCCACCCCGATTCCTGGGTCGGCCTCGTACACTTTCCTTTTTCTTCTGACCCTCTTCTGAAAAATCCTCACGTGAAGACTTGCTCGATCCTGAACCCCCAGAATCCTCTGATGATACATCAAAATCTACTCGTTTCTTCCCCTTTCTTTGCTGCTTACGATTTGCATTCATCCAGGGGTAAACATACCCAATGGTATAGTCTTCATAGTCACGTTTTAGTTTCTTCTCCTTCGACTTTTTCACTTCTTCTCTTAATATCTCTATCTGCTTCCGAGATTCCTCCAAATGCTGCTTAAACCAAACTTCCATTTCCATTGATTCATTGACAACATCATCGACTCAACTTCATTCTTCCATTCCAAAAGGTTTGTTTTGGCCATGTCAATCACTAACACCATTAGATCCAACGAACACTTGTTGAGAATACAATTCCACCAATCAAGAAAAGAGGCATCAGTGGTAGTGGATCAGGTGGTAGTGGGATGTGATGGCTATACCCGAGAGCAAACTTTAGTAGTATGCGAACAGAGATGGATTTCTATGGTTGGTATGGTAATCCCTGATGGCTTGAATGCTCAGATTGATTGGGGCAGCTGTATTTGAGTTGGTAATGCTAGCCTGATTAGTTATGAGCGAGTGGAGTTGGTTGGGTTGGGAGTCGTCGTGTTGGGATAGGTTAGTAGATCTTTATAAACAGGTGTTCTGGTGTAGGGTGCATGCGCGTTGGTATGGACTGTGCAGGCTGGTTTAAATCAAGCCGAGAGTAGTGCAGCTGGTTGTTTCGCATATGGAGCCTTGACACTTGTGGGGTGAGTGAGGGAGTTTTTAAATGGTTTTATGCAGGTATGTCTTTGGATAATTGTATGGTATATTGATTATTATATGCTTTTGTTTTTGTTCTGGTTATTAGTGTTCCCCTGAAGAAGCGATTTGATTTGCAAAACGCTTGTAAGCGCTTGGTGTGCGGCGTCGGGATTGGATTGACCGTATTGAAATTGCAATTGCTGCAAGATAAATCAGTTTTCTACGGTTTTCCTTTACTTGTTTGGGGGTTCATACAGAGGAGGTCGTTGATGTGAACTGGGCTTATGAATAATGGTGTCTATGATTGAGTGATTTTTTATTCACGGAAAGCACCGGCCCTTTAATGCTGAGACCTTCCTCTTTATGAGTATGATTTGAACGTGAAAGTGGATACAATAATATGATGGTTTGAAGAAGTATACCACCATTATGATTAACAGAGCTTTTTGTTTTATTTGAGTGTTTTGCTTTTGAATTTCTCGAATCTTAGAAACGGAGACATGCAATGCTACAGCAATATGCAGAGGCGCCTTGATTTTCACCTGCTATCCTTCTACATATGAGGGGCCAAAAATTATTGTGGCGACAAGAGGCAGGGCCGATAAAAGGAGACACACCGGTGAACCTCATCCCTTGTGCTCCCACCCTTTCCCCGGCCCCCATTACCACCGCTGCCACCCCTCTTCAGGACTTGCGGCAGCGGCAATGGTCTCAAACAGCCCTGCAGTGCTTACCTAACACCTACAGCACTGCAAGACTGTTTGACTCCTGCCCCATCAAGGCTCAATGCTGACCTCCTGTTTGCAAGCAAGAAGCCAGCATCGGGCCTCGGCAGGGGTGAGAGTCAAAGAGACTTACAGCACCAGAGGTGTAAGGTAAGAGCTGCGGGACTGTTTAAGAGCGTTGCTGCTAGTCCTGCAGAGGGGGGGCAGCGGTGGCAATGGGCTACTCCCAGACCATTGGCGCTCAGGTAGCTGCCTGGTTTGTCTAATGATCGCACCAGAAGGAATGCCCCTGTTATCTTTTGTGTTGAAAGCTGGCCGGAACAAGCACTTTTCAAATTCCTATTTGTGCCAAGGAGCAGGTATAGATATGGGCATGTCTGCCAGCAGCTGTAAATGTGTAGTGTCATTCTTCAGACTTCAGAAAAAAACTTAAGACGCACCTCTTCCAATCACATTTTAATTTAACCTCATGAAATACCCTCAGTCATGTGTAAATATGTAGTTTTCTCCAGTGTGAGGTCCCAAAGTCAGCAATGTGTAAATAAGTATATAAGTACCATGTGTAAATATGTATGTGATGTACCCTGTGTGAAGTCTTAACATCAATCTACTGTAAATTTGTAACCATATTTTTGCTGTGTGCTACCCCCCCCCTCCCTGATCACAATGTATATATCCCTAATTACTGGCCCGTACAGCCATCCTCACCATGTATAGTTACCGCTGCTGATCACTGGAAGCAGCGGGATACAAATGTACACTAAATAAATAAATAAATAAATTCTGGAATCGGAGATGCATGTGGGTCTTTTTATCACTGCCCTGGACACACCTCCTCCATGCCCCTGTGCAACAAAGACATGATTATTCTGGACACCTGTAAATTTGGTCCTATATAAAACGGCTCTTGGGACAGGGATGTGATTGAAAAAGCCCATTCAGACGTGTCAAATATGCAAATCATGAACAAAGCTTCTAAAATGACCCCCTTAGTATAAGTAGAGATGATGCCGACATGGTGGCTGCATTGTCTCTTTAATCGGCACTGTGCCTAGGGAAGTATTTTACTAAAGGGCGCTAGCTGTCAGCGTGGGTCTGGCATGCGCTAAAAGTGTTCCTTGGAGCCACGTTGACAGCTATCACAGGGATATGACAGCTAAAATGCCTGTCCACGGCACATTAGGGTTGCTAGTGGGAGGGTTAGTGATGGAGAGTGGGAGTGGGCAGGACAAGCACCGCGCAGGCAGCACACCCACACTACCTGCACAGCAGGCTAGTAGCATGGGTGCGCTCACCACCGTCTCCATAGGTGGCACTGAGTGCACCCGCAGTCTCGTCGTGCCACAACAGAGCTGCAGACACTGCCATAACTGCCGGGAACATGCTTTCCAAATCCCCAGCAGATAACGCTATGGTGTTGCCCTAACACACTATGGATTTGAGAGTTATGTGCAAGTTTGGTGCAACTCCACAGCACCCTTTAGTAAAAGGGCTCCTTTGTGTCTTTATAGAATACTAGGGGCAAAATGGCAGAAACTACGGCTAGATTGAAGCTTATGACATTTATGCCTACTGGGAAGAAGGCATAAATGTTCACTTTTGTTGTTATCAATAATGTGGGCAAATCATGAATTCACTTACTCCAACCCTGAACATGCCTCCACTTGAGTCATTTACAAGTATTTACCTTCTTGTCACTATGGGGTATGATTATGAATCGGCGATAGCGGCTACCGTGTGGAATGTGTGCTGCGGCCTCATTGAATAAAATGGAGCCATGGCACGCATTCCGCACAATAGCCGTTATTGCCGCTCGCAAACGTACTCCTATGAGTATTTTCACATGCCTAACCCCAGGGTAATTTTATAAAAGTTCTTTCATATGTGCCAAAAGGCCTTTATGCATGAAAAATCCTTTATAAAATTACCCCTCATGCAGATAATGGTGCTGCATATGTGGATTAAGTTGAACGCTGTGAATATTCTTCAAGACAACCTACAGCTGCCACCCAGAGCAGCTCAGGATTTTATAAACACATGTATAGTCATGCGCCACTCTCTTCTAACGCTCATTCCAGCAACTCAATTGATCTTTCTAAAAATAGGCCCAGGGCAGTACCAGCTGAACATCAGCAGCACAGATATTTGCCTTCACCCCCAACAGTCTTATAAACCAACCTAGAAAGTGAAAGTATCCATGAAAAAAACAGGGGATAAGAGATAACTCTGTGGGACTCCATTCACCACGTCTCATTCTTTAATATTGCATTGTATTATGAAATTAACATGTTTTTTGGTATGGTAGTCTTAAGCAGATAAGCTTATTTCCTTTTTTCTGATCTCATCATTTCACTTTTATTATCTACTTTGTTGTGTTTTCTATTTCCTTTTCAAGTAGAATTGTAATCTCTCTTTTAATTAATTGGGCTGTAAACTCCTATGATGCTCGGAAATGGCAGTATGTAAAATCTTTTAATAACATAAACAAATGCATGTATTCTCTGATTAAATATTTTATGTTTTCCTCATATATTGTTACGCAGGGTGAATACTGGGATACCAACAGAATAGTGTGATTCTGAAGAATTGAAATTACATCTAGTGACTGCTGATCCTTAGACTAGCAGCAGAGGAAGTGATAGAGAGGGTGCCTCATCTATTGCATGTTGGAAGAGATGTGGGGAGAATACTAGGGATTGTGCATATCAAGGAGGAAGGAAAGAGGCCTTGCAGATACACAGTAAGCAGAAAACAAAGACATTTGTATTAGGTTCATACCTTTCCAGTAGTACTTCAAGGTGAATTACATTCAGGTATGGGAGATACTTTCCTCTTCCCAGAGGGGTTACTATCTAATGCGAAAATGCAATGTGTGCCTTTGAGTCAATGCTGACTCCTGGCGACCCAGCAGCTCCTGGGTTTTCTTGGCAGTGTAACTGGAAATAAATTGTCAGGCCTTTCTTCCAAGGCAATGGAAGATTCAGTGACTTGCTCAAGGTCACAAGGAACGCCAGTGAGAATTGAATGCTGCTGTCTTGATTACCAAGCCAGGGTTCTAACCACTAGGCTACTCCTCCACTCCATATTCTATGGAACCATTTTATTAAAGGTCACTAAGGGATTACTGCACATTTTAGTGGGCAGTAATGGCCCATGGTGGCATTTAACACACAGGCATGACAACTACTGACTGCTAAAACGCCCATTAATTGCCCATCTCCTGAAAAGGCAGGGAATGAGCAGGGTATGGGCAGAGTGGGGTGTGGAGTGCACATTGCAGTTACCATGGGGATACATATCACATGCTATCAATGTGGCAATTAGAGAGGGTGCGCATAACAATATCTCTATGAGTAGTGTTAAGTGCACCCACATTAGTCATTAAGTCCAACACGGAAGCACATTGACACTCACAGAAACACAAACCAGCAAACAGGAGTGAGTCATCACATAATGGTCCAGAATCTTTCTTCAGAGGTACAGTATTGTCGTTAAGATTAAATGTTACCGGCGTCTACTCCTAATTGTATCTTAAGAATTTGGGGCAGCATTTTCAAAGGTATTTACACGGGTAACTGCTCTAGTTACATGGGTAGTGCCTTTGGAAAATCCCGAATAAGTCCCTAACGTGCCCAGATGCTATGCAATTAGCATCGGGGTGTGTTGGGGGCATTCTGGGGCGGAGCGAGGGTGGAGGAAAGGGCTCCCCATTTAGCCTCGGCAGTTCTGGGTATCTACAGCCAAACCCGGATTTTTACTTCCATCGCTGCGGAAGTGAAAATCTGGGTTAAGGGTGTTGGCAGGCAGGCTATGCGCCGACACAGCACATAGCCAGCCTAGATGAAAATTGGGCCCTTGGTTCACATATGAAGAAAAATCAGTGTGCTGTAGTATCAGTGCCAATACAGCCCTGAAGAAGACAGGTGCCGAAACACAGCCGTGTTGGGTTTGGCTGCACTGTACACCTGAATAAAGATTCTGAACCATTATCTGACGACTCCCTCCTGTTTGCTGACCCACATTAGTTATGCCACACATTAAGGTTGTGCATCCATGTGGTAACTGCCGGGAACATGCTCGTAACAGCCCTGACAATTACTGCAGGAGCTTTGCACTTAACGTACTTAATTGTCATGCTAAACATGCATTTAGTGCAACACCCTAATGGGCTTTAGTAAAAGGGCCCCTAAATTTGCACCTCAGGCAATGGAGGGTTCAGAGACGTGCCTAACAGCACAAGGATTATTCAGTGAAATTTGAACCTTGACCTCTCTAGTTTCAACTTGCTGCTTTAACCACTAGGCCATTCCTCCACTCTAAATGAAATGATATCCAAATACATTATGAGGTATAAATACACATATACTGCAAATATATAGGTATATTTATGCATGCACACCCATATCCATTTAGTCCTCTGCCTTTCAATAAATGTCTTAGAGGTCACATGCATTTCTAGCTCCTTGGCTGTTATGCACCAAGAGACTCATAACATCCACCTTCTCACTTTAGCTGCTCACTATCCCTCAACATTGTGCCCTGCTGGCCTGTACTCACAGGCTGATGTGTACCAAGATAGGCATCTCTTAGTACAAGCCTTCCACTGGCCAGATTGCCACCAGAAGAAAGGAGAGCACTAAGGTGCTGTAGCCTATTAATGAACAGATGCCCAGGGTTAAATGGTTGACAGCTCTGCAGTAGAGCAATCATTGGGCTTTTTATTGACTGCGTTCATGACTGGTGGATGTCTAAAGAGTGAATTAGTCATAGGGGAATAGAGAATCTGTAGCGTCAATTTATCTAATAACCTATGCTTCCTGCCTCCCTCATTCCCCACCCCTCAAAATGCATGCAAAAGTCACAGTATGCCTTTGAGAATGCTTAATACATGGCATTTTTATTCATGAATAATTTACTTAAAAAGAGAAAGATGAATCACGGGAGAGAAGGAACGTTGCCAGGGGCACTTAAGTTGAAAACCAGCTAAAACTGCAAAATTCTATTGTAACTAAATTCAGCTGAAATTATGCACCTGGTGACAATGAAATGATCAATCAGGACCTTACCGACAACAGATCCTTGTCACGAAGCTGTCGAGACCACGAAAAGTCCCTTCTCCAGATGTCTTTCAACTCTCCCAGCCTGCAACAAAAATCCAGTTTTCTCCAGAACCAATATAGCTACTAGAACACTGCATTACTTTTTTTTTAAAGTGCTGTTGGCAACTTTTTCTGAGCCTGCACAAACGGTCAGGGCACTCTATGTCCCCGGAGAGGCTCCAGCCAAGCCTCCTGATGAGGTCAGCAGCTCCCCCAGGTAGAAGTCACCTTTTAAAACCTGCTGCCTCCCTCCCTCATTAACTTATTGAATAATTGCTAGCCAGAGACCCAGCTGATATTTCACAAACAATGCCAGCAGGGTCAGAGGGGTCATCAGCCTTTCTAATTAAAGAGTAAATTGACTGCGATTAATTGAATAATTATGAGGCAGCAAAATAGAACTGAATAAAAGATATCAATTGTTTGAAGAGATAGTAGCTGCTGAATGCCCAGTGTGAGCTCTTCCAGATTGTTTTGCATAGGCAATCCAAATGTTCTCTTACTCCTGTCTTCTTTGTCAGAACTCCCCCCCCCCCCCCCACCTCCCAACTTCATTACAGTTTTACAACATATGCTGCCCAAGTGGTATCTGCGTCAGCCTAACTTCAGAATGCACTCTTCGCTCTGGCCTGCCTTGGATCAGTTAGGCCTAACCTTTTTTTGCCCTTCATCGACCTAGCTGTGCTATATGCTTCTGGGAGTGCCCCTTGACTGACATGCACACTCCTGCAGATTTCCAGGAGATGGGTCCAACCATAGCACCCTAGTCTAACTAGCCAGTCTTGACCTTCCACTGCTTTACCTTCTCACCTATGATGCTATCCAAGAGTAGGGGATTCCCCACCCCAGCACTTTTGTAGCAGTCCTGGGTAGTTGGCTTCAGCACCCCACAAGAGGAGGAAATAATGCCAGCACTTGTCCACTGTGACTTATTCATCCAAACTACCTCAGTGCTACCTCAATAGCAACCTACAAATTCGGAATGTGCACAAGGAAAATATTTTCAGTTCTTTTTTGGTTCTTTTTTGGAATTCAAATTTTTTTGTTTTGTTCATTTCATTTGTTTCCATTAAACTCAAATTATAAACTCTGTGGGGATAGGGAAATACCTATTGTCCCTAAATCCTTGTACCTTGATCCTTTTCCATCACAGTGGATTAAAGAGCCTTCATTAGGCCTCTTACCATGTGCTCACAGAATCATCAATCATAATTTGCTCACAAACTGTATAACCGGAGGGCTGGGGGTTCAATTCCCGCATGGGGACAAGTAACCTCAGGCCGGAGGGACTGAGGTCTCTAGTCCCATGGCTGCTCCTTGTGGCCTTGGGCAAGCCACTTAACCCTCCATTGCCTCAGGTACACTTAGATTGTGAGCCCTTCGGGGACAAGGGAATACAAAGTACCTGTTAGTATATACATGTAAAACCACTCTGATGTGTAAGTAAAAGGGCGGTATATCAAATGCCTAACCATAACCATAACCATAACTGCTTCAGTGAAACAGGCTATAGTCCACCCTGTCTTGAAAAGCCAAATCTGAACTCTTCTTTACTTAAAACTACCGCCCAGTCTCAAACATACCCTACTTATCGAAACTGATTGAGAAAGCAGTCTTCTTCCAATTATTAAAATCGGTAGATGAAATCAACATCCTTCACCATCATCAATCAAAGATTAGGTACGGGCACAGTGCCAAAACTGTCATAGTCACTTTACTTAGTGAAATCAATATTTTCCTTGGCATTTGATCTAGTGATCCACAAACTATTAGAGCCCGATATTTGAAAAGCACTGCCGCTGAATGGGATATTCAGTGGTACTAACATGATTAGTGCTGCTAAATATTCCCTCTCTTCTCTCTTACACACCTTGATGCTAACCGCGTAGCATCGGGGCGAGCACTGATGCGTGTTGGAAGCATTCGGGGGAGGAGCAGAGGTGGCGACAGTCCCTAACTGGGCAGCAGTGATATTGCATGCTGCCTGGTTAGGGACCCGCAGCTAAAAGATAGGCGAGGAAAACCCTCGCCTATCTTTAAGCCTCAGGAGCTAACTGGGCAGCATGCAATATCACTGCACCCGGTTAGCTACTGTGGCTTCCGGGCATATGTGGTAAACCCAGATATTCAATGCCGGGTACTTCAGGCCGGAAGGTCGGGGGTTCAAATCCCACCAGAGGACAGCAACCTTGGGCCGGAAGGACTGGGGTTTCTAGTCCCACAGATGCTCCTTGTGGTCTTGGGCAAGCCACTTAACCCTCCATTGCCCATGTTCCCTGTAAATATTAGTGTATGTGTCTCATATCTCTGCGTGTTAAATGTATCCCCCAATTGTGTTGTGACCGCTTTGATTGAAGGATAAGGCGGTATACAAAACTGTCTAAATAAATAAATATCTAGGATTAAGGGTTGGCAAGTATGGCTTTGTGCCATAGTGGCCAATAGCCTGCCCAAATGAATATCAGCCCTTAATAAATAGACTATCAGAACTTGGGGTAGGTGTCTAAGTGTTGGTTCATCTCTTTCCTACAAGGGTGCATCTTCAAAGAATCAGAAAGACCTCACTCTATCTTGTGCAGTACCACAAGGTTCAGTTCTTGCCCCTTTACTCTTCATTTTTCTCACTCCTCTTGTTACCATTATCCAAGACTATGGTATTAACAAACATTATTATGCAAATAATATTCTACTGATTGTCCACACAGATCCTTATCTCCCAATCTTACTCCCCTAAATGCATGCATCAAAGCTGCAGCCCATTGGCTTTCAGCCCATCATCTGCTCTTGAATCACTCCAAGTGTGTGGCCACATGGAGTACTGAAGGATCCTTCTGTCTAGTTGCTCAACCCCTTCTTCTAGGCTCCCTCTTGTAGTTTCCTTATATTACTTAGGGGTTATCAGTGATTCCCAGCTGACCTTTAAACTAAAGGTCTCATCAGTAGTAAAAATTTCCATTTTACGTATTTAGGAAAAAACTGGTGGCCAAAAACTACTTGTAATCCTCTGCTCAGCACACCTTGGTGTACTCACTTGTAATATTTTGTCTGGACTATTATAACCTAATATTCTGCAGAGCAAGGCTAACAAAACTCATGCAATTGTAGACTATACAAAATATCGCTATTTGGCTTCTTTGTAATTCATGTCACTTGCCTCCTGTATGAAAATCACTGGTTCCCTGTGAGTTACCAAATCCATTTCAAGATATAACTACTTGCCCACAAACCTATTACACTGGTTTTCCTCTGTATCTAATTTACTTTTTCCCCTATTCACCTTCACAAGCCCTTTGTCTCAGCATGTTTCACAGTTTCTCAATTCACATTAGAATAAGAACATGAGAACATAAGAAATGCCATACTGGGTCAGGCTAAGGTCCATCAAGCCCAGTATACTGTTTCCAACAGCGGCCAACATACTGTAGAAACACAGAATAAGCCTGTTGTCTTGGTATATGTTGGTACCAATGACATAGGAAAATGTGGGAGGGAGGTTGTGGAGGCCAAATTTAGGATTTTAGGTAGGAAGCTGAAATCCAGAAATGCTTTCCATTTCACATGCAGGACCCAAAAGGCAGGCAGAGCTCCATAGTCTCAAAGCTTGGATGAAATGATGGTACAAGAAAGAGGGTTTTGGATTTGGTAGGAAAAGGGGAAACATTCTGGGGAAGGGAGGGGCTTTTCTGAAAGGATGAGCTCCATCTTAACCAGAGTGGAACCAGGCTGCTGGCATTGACTCTTAAAAAGAAATAGAACAGCTTTTAAACTAGATAACAGGGGAAAACCGACAATCACCCAAGAGTGCAGGGTTTGGAAGGATGTATCCTTGAAAGATATTAGCAAAAGATAGAAGTTAGGGCATTCCAAGAGAGATGTTCCAATAAAGATTAAAGTAACCCAGATGCCTTTAAGTACAGAGCAGACAGAGTTGAAAGATTCCAAATTACCCTTGTCAGCTGATAACCAGATTGCTATCATGAATAAAATACAACCTCTAAAATGCCAGTATTCAAATGATCGAAGTTAAAAATTGGAGGGCTAGAATATAGAGCACTAAATGAAAGGTTAGATATAATTGGCAGGTCAGAGATCTGGAGGAAGGAGGATAATCTATGGGATGCTGTGATACCTGTGTACAAACTATATCACAATGAAAGGGTAGATCAAATTGGTGGAGGGGTTGCGCTCTATGTTAGAGGGAGCATTGAGTCACACAGGATAAAAGTTTTGCAGTAAACACAACACACTGTAGAATCTCTCTGGATAGAAATTCCATGTAAAAAGGGGAAGGCAATGGCAGTGGAGGTGAACTACCATCCTCCTGGCCAGAATGAACAGATGGATGATGAAATCTAAAAGAAATCAGAGAAGCTAACAAAAGCTGCAACACAGTAATAATGGGTGATTTCAATTAACCCCGTATCAACTGAGTCAATGTCACAGCAGGACATGCTAGAGAGATAAAGGGCCTGATATTCAGCTGGGCAGTCTATTTACCGCTATGACGCGTAGCCCTGCCCTCCAACCCTTAACACTGGATATTCAATGCTGCAGTGATGGCACTGAATATCTGCGGTTGCCGCATATGCCCTGGAACCACCAATGCTAACTGGATAGCGGCGATATTGCATCACTACACGGTTAACATCCATGTCTAAAACTAGGCCAGCGAAAAGCTGGCCTAATTTTAGCCATGGACCTCTAACCGGTTAGCAGTGCAATATTGGTTAGCAGCAGTTTCCGCATCCACTCTGTCCTGGAACGCCTCCAACATGCCCCAGTACTAACCTCAGAACATCGGGGCATGTAGTGGGCTTTGAAGGGGATATTCAATGGCACTAACCATGTAAGTGCCGTTGAATATCCCGATCTAGGGCATTTACACAGTTTACTGCGCTGTAAACCATGCAAATGCCTTTCGAATATCGGGCCCAAAGTGTCTAGATGAAATAAATAACTGCTTCTTGGAGCAGCTGGTTCGTGAACCAACAAGAGGGTAAACTATTTTGAAGCTAGTTCTTCCTGGAGCACAGGATCTGGTGCAAGAGATAAGGGTGTTGGAGTGACTTGGCAATAGTAATCATAGCATGATTGCATTTGATTTAATAAATGGAGGGTGGATGGCAAGGAAATCCACAGTACTAACTTTTAACTCGTCTTACTAAACTGTTATGTTTTTTGAAGGTGTGAATAAACAGGTAGACAAAGGTGAGACGGTTGATATAGTGTATCTGGATATTCAGAAAGCCTTTGACAAGATCCCTCATGATAGACTCTTGGCAAAATTAAAAAGTTATGGGATAGGAAGCAGTGTACTATTGTGGATCAGGAACTGATTAAAAGATAGAAAGCAGAGGGTAGGGCTAAATGGCCAATTTTCTCAATGGAGAAAGGTGAATAGTGGAGTACTCCAGGGATCTGTGCTGGGTCTGCAGCTATTTAACATATTCATAAATGACCTGGAAATGGGAATAACAAGTGAGGTGATCAAATTTGTAGATGACACAAAGGGGCATGTTTACTAAAAACCGCTAATTTGCGCACCGCAAAATAGCACACTAAAAGCGGTACTTAAGAGCGCTTAAACGCACCGCAATCGTGCGTGTCACCCCCGCACAGGTGCGCTGCACAATAACGGGCCCTGCACAAGTACGGGCCCGCAAATGTCCGATAGAGGCGTTGAACGGCTAACGGAGGGCGGAGGAAGGTTCCTGAGGGGCGGAGAGATGGGTTTAATGGGCGGGGAAGGGGAGGGGAGAGGCTCCCCGCACATTATCGGGGCCGAATCCCAAAGCAAAACTACCGCGAGTGAAACACTCGCGGTAGAGGGCATTTAAAGGGAAGAGAAACCATTTCCGTCAGCAATGTACAGCAAAACTGGGGAATCCTGCAAAACGTGAGCAGTGTGATACATGTGCACAGCATAAAAGTGAAAATAAAAATAGAAAGTGACCACAACAAAAATATCACAAATAGTAATGCAGCTGGGGAACAGTTATAGTAATGGGCAAATATAGAAAACACACCCAGGAAAGCTCCAGAAAGAAGAAATGAATATTGGAAGGGTCTACGGAGCGGAGACTCATCCAAAACAAATGTCCTTTTTGGAGCTTTCCTGGGAGTGTTTGCTATGGTTGCCCATTAATATCACTTTTGCCCAGCGTGGTGATATATTGTCCCCCAGTGTCTGTGGTCATTTCTGGGGTTTATGTGCACGTTTGTCACCAGACAGAGTGCATGTGCCCACAGTAAAAATGCGTAGAGCAGGGTTTGTGACTCCATCCTGCCAGGTATACTACCTCTAGGGGCTGCATTGTCTCTGTGGCCATAGTGGCCAGAGGGTCAGAGGTTCAAATCCCAGCTGGGGCACATGCCAGCCCAGCCCAGCCCAGCCCCTATATTTTACCCACCACTAAACAAAGATAGCGCAGACACCCCTGTATTGCAGGGAACATAAGCATGGGGAAAACACCCATATTTTACACAACACTGCAAAAACACAACAACAATGGGCATTACCTACAGCCAAATCCCCCAAATGCAGTCCCGTACTGCCACATTGCAATCTGGTCATCTGCTGTTTCTGAGAGAAGCTCATGCCAGCATGTTGGCGGACGAGTACATGTGGTGCAGGGGGCAGTGGCTGCTAGCCACAGAAGACAGAGGCCTAGCCATTTGCAGGCTGGCACAGTCCACTGCAACAGACAGGCCCTGCCGGATCCACAGTCATGGACATTCCAGGGAAACCAGCCAATCTGTGGCTACACGGTGGTGCAGTGCACACAGACAGTGCATGCAAGAACAGAAGGACACAGGTTCAAAGCCCAGCTGGGGCTTCCACCAATCCTAGCCACATATTTTTCCCACACCTACACAGTGATAGTAAGGACACACCTTTCGTGTCGAGGACATATGCAATGGTAATACGTCTATCTTTTACCCCACTGAGCACAGACACCATGAACAGACTCTCCCAAATGCATTCCTGGTGTGCCACACACCAGTCAGGTTCCATGCTGCCACTCATACAAATGCCTGTGCTGTATATCTATGCACCACCCCCATGGCATGTAGATGTAGCTCATGCATATTCATGAGGGACAGCAGGAAAACACGAACAGTGTGATGCAGACCTGGATTGGGGTTGGGAATCTCTGCCGTAAAGCAGCAGCCAACAGGGGCAGACACCCACACCCACAGGCCCCATTGGCCAATGTCTCCTGGAGAGGCAGAACAGTGGACCCTGCGTGCATCTCCCAATACTAGCACCTGCATACCTTAGCAATGTCACCCTACACCTGAGGTATACGGTACACAGCTCTGAGACATTTGCTAGGAGTACTGGCAGATAGATATCCATACGTTACGCACATACTGCTAGTTGACCCCATCAGAACAATCTGTTAGGTGTTTGCGGGGCGTGCTCCAGGACTGGCCTCTGACGGTGTTTACCACCCTGGGGAGTGACCCCCAGCAGTACTGCGTACCATATTCATGCCTTGCCGTGCCTAGGACAGGTTTGGTGGCCAAGGCTAATTACCTCCTCAATAGTAGCACCATGCTGGCATAGGTGTGGAAGTGTGTGTCTGTCTATACAGTGGGTGCTGGCTGAAAGCCCCTTCCACAGCCCACACTGCCAGCACTGTTGCCAGTATTGGCCTGCTAATGTGCATAATGAGTAGCAAGGGACCATGGGTATATCTCAGACAGGGTGGGCTGACCAGGATGCAGCTGCACAGGGCATAGGGCACTGGCAGGGACATGGTAGTGCCCGGCCACCACCTACAGAGACAGGGGGACCTCTGTATGTGCTGCTGGGGGATCACTCTCACCCTGAGTATGCAGTGATGGCAGCATGGCTAGGCACACCCATAGTGCTGTACTGTGTTTCTCTTGTGTGATATATATGGGTTTCCTGTTGGAGCCTTTTCACTGACTTATCTGCTTCTGTGTGCTGCCACCCCAGTTGTGGGTGTGTGCATTTCCATCAGGACCAACCAGCAGACTGAGCACAGATGGTATGTGTCTTGATGGAGTGCCTTGCAGGGTGCAGTGGCTGATGGTTTGCTGCAGGAGGATATCAGATAGTGGTGGGGTGCATCTATGAATATCCAGGCCTAATGTCTGTCTGATATTGTGTTATGGATGTGTGTGGAGCTGCTTGGACTGCCCTGTGGTTGGTTGTAGTGGGAGTGGGAGTGGGAGTGGGAGTGGGAGTGGGGGTGGGGGTGTCTACTTCCCCAGCAGGACTGGGGTTGATGGTTGGCTCTACTGCCGGGGGGGGGGGGGGAAAAAAAAAAATAGTTTGGGGAATCTGTTGGTGGGAGACCCTGTTTTGTCCACGGGGTGGGGGGTGGGGGGTGGTGGTGGTGTGTTCCACTAACTGTGGCAGACAGCGATCTCCAAGATGTTTATGCAGCACCTACCTATTTCACAGGTTATTGCTGCTTTGGAGCTCTGGCATGGCCGCATTCAGCCATGCGAGGTGTTGTGCACCTGGTCCTGGGCGCATCATCACACACTCAGGGTGGGCATAGTAACCGCACAATGTGATGGTGTTTAGCTACTCTTTGCCGTTTGTCCACCCACTCAGGACACCCTACCAGGCCAAGGTGCTGTGTGGGTGCACAAGGACACTTCCCCCTACCAGGCCGGGTAGCTTTAGGGGTGCAGTTCCCATCTTGTGTGCATCTGTGGACAGCTGATTTGCATGTGCAGTGCATCATGGGTACGGGTAGCCTAACCCTATCCTGTTTACACAAGCAGACTGTCTGTGATGTGACGTGCAGGCTATCTGCAGCCAGGCAGGAGCTTGCTTACAGGTGTAGCCCAATGGTTATGCCACTGCCTGTGCAGCCAGAGGTTATGGGTTCATACCCACAGTGGGGTTCTGTGATAGGGTTTTCCAAAGCATTTTTTACATTTACTGTACATATGTTGATGCCTGCAATAACACCCTCAGCATACTGTACCCATAAGGTGCCTCTGAGGGTGCTTTATTGGGCGCCCTATAGGGCACTTTATGGTTGGCATCCATATAGGGTGCACTATACATTATCCTGTGTCGCAACATACATGCTGCCCTATAGGGGACATTCTAGGGTGCCTTGGCGGACGGTGCACTGTAACATGTGCCTTATGGTCCGCCTTATGTTAACATGCTGTGAGAGTGCGTTTGCTAGTAGTTATCACAAAATAGAATTAAAAAGCCTCCTAAAGCACTCCACAACATAAAATATACTGCCTCAGCTAGCCTTTTTCAATGGGCATTGTGAGGGATTGAACCGCTGGTCCCTGCACCATTGGTCAGTGTCTTAACCATTGTGCTGTGGCTGTGTTCCTTTGCTTTAGCATCAGCGCGCCGCCTTGTGGCCATCAGCGCGCCGCATCCTGCTGCCCACAATGAACAGTGTGCCACCTTATGCCGCCCCACAATGAACAGTGCGCCGCCTTATGCCGCCCCAATATGAACAGTGCGCCGCCTTATGCCGCCCCACAATGAACAGTGCGCCACCTTATGCCGCCCCACAATGAACAGTGCGCCGCTTTATGCCGCCCCAATATGAACAGTGCGACGCCTTATGCCGCCCCACAATGAACAGTGCGCCGCCTTATGCCGCCCCAAAATGAAGAGTGCGCCACCTTATGCCGCCCCTAAATTATTTTGCCTCCTGACACACATTTCCACATTCAAGGTGGTGCCTCAGCCAGCCTTTTTGGGCTGCACACACTGGGGGATTAAACCTGTGGCCCCTGCACCATTGGTTATTGTCTTCACTGTTGTGCTACGGCTCTATTCCTATATGTGCACAGCTGCGCCCCACTTAGCCTTCCCACGCGCTAATGTGGGCCCCACACATTAACGCGATGCGCACACATACAGTCTTTTTTTTTCCTTTTTCAGCCTGAACCGCCCACTCCTTATATGGCACAGGCACACTACTGCGGCCCCGCACGTTAGGAATGTTTAGTAAACATGCCCTAAAATTATTCAAAGTTGTTAAAATAGAGGATTGTGAAAAATTGCAAGAGGACCTTGATAAATTATTAGACTGGATGTGCAAATGGCAGATGAAATTTAATGTGGACAAGTGCACCTAGAAAAGAACAATCTGAACTATGGTTATAGGATTCAAGATTCCACATTAGGAACCATCACCCGGAAAAAGATTTAGCGGTCATCATGGATTACACATTGAAAACCCCCGCCCAGTGTGCAGTGGTGGCCAAGAAAGCAAATAGAATGCTAGGGATCATAAGGAAAGGAATGGAGAATAAAACAAAGGATATTATAATGCCTCTGTATCGTTCCATAGTGCGACTGCATCCTGAATATTGTGTGCAATTCTGGTCACCGTACCTTAAAAAGGATATAGCGGAATTAGAAAAGGTACAGAGAAGAGTGACAAAAATTGTAAAGGGGATAGAAGGATACTCCTATGAGGAAGGGTTAAAAGGTTAGGGCTCTTCAACTTGAAAAAAGAGATGGCTGGGGGGAGATATGATAGAACTCTATAAATTAATGAATGCAGTGGAACTGATAAACGTAGACCGATTGTTTACGCCATCAAAAAGTAGAAAGACTAGGGGATATGCAATGAAGTACAATGTAACCCATTTAAGGCTAATAAGAAAAAATATTTTTTTCATTCAACGTGGTACTAACGTCAGGCTCAACCATCTGTAGTTTCCCGGATCACCCCTGGAACCCTTTTTAAAAATTGTCATTACATTGGCTATTTGCCAATATTCAGGTACTACAGATGATTTTTTTGATAGTTCATAGATTACTAATAGTAGGTCTGCAATCTCATATTTCAGTTCTTTTAACACCCTTGGATGTATACCAACTGGTCCAGGTGATTTGCTACTCTTCAGTTTATCAAATAGTTATTATACATCTTTCCAATTTATCAATATTTCTTTCAATTCTTTCAAGCATCACCTTTAAATACCATTTCAGACGTGGGTAACTTCTCTACATTTTCTTCAGTAAAAACCGAAGCAAAGAATTCATTCAGTCTCTCTGCTATGTCCTTGTCCCCTCTTAGTTCCCCTTTTACCCCTCTATCATCTAATGCTCCAACCGACTCTCTTCAAGGTTTTTTGCTATGAATGTACTTGAAAAAGCTTTTACTATGAAGCTGATTCTGTATGGCCATCCAGTCCCTTGTGTGGCCACTCAGAATTGGGGTCTACAGAGATAGAACCGATTATGATCACACAAGAGCTAGATGTGCCCGCAGGATCAGAATCGAGTCTACGGCCTGGACGTGCAGGCTGGTCCCCAATTCTGAATGGCCACACATCCAGCCACATACTCAGCTAACTCATCTAGGCCCCTGAAAGCTGCACCATGGCTCAGTTCAAGGGCCGTGCTCCCCGGCCGCAATTGAGATGCCGCTTTCCCCGCAGCCCAACCCCCAATCTGGCCTCCCATGGCCAAGACCCAGTCTAGGCGTGGTAATATGGAAAGACAGAGCTTTATTTATCATAAACCAGGGACAACCCGACACAGGCCGTGTTTCGATAACCTTCGTCAGGGGTTAAATCTGGCACACTAAAATCATAAATACATAAAATGTAAGTAAAACAACCAAAATTACAAGTTAAGACATAAAAGATAAAAAACGTGGAAAATCATTAAAAAATCAATAAATAATCAAATTATATCATGAACAATGATAAAAAAATGATCACATATAAAAAGTATAAAAACCTTTCATATTAAGCAATTAAAATCATAAATATACATATAATAATACATAAAAATGTAAAAAAATGAAAAAACAATGATAAAACCAAAATAGGGGTGTGATAAAACTGAAATAAATATGTGGGTACCTCTGTTTAAATGTTAGCCCATATAGGTCTTTGTAAACTCTGTTTATTGTTAGCCCATACAGGTCTTTATAAACTGGAAAGAGAAATAAAAAGGGAATCAACAACACTATTTAAAAATAATATAAACAGGCCTATCTAATGCATCATGAGAATAAAAGGGGACTATCTTGTAAACACCTACGGTGGAGGTATCAAAACTCATAATATATTAACTAGTGGGAGCAGGAGCGAATTAGCTTGACAGAAAAGCATTCTTTCTAATGATGACAGCAGGTGAGTTTCTTCATATAGGCGCTGTGGACTAGAGGGTCTTTGGAGTGTCTCCATTTCAATTCAAGATGTCACAGGACACACATCTGCTTTTGTAAGGAGGTTGAAAACCAAGGGGCTATGCTGAGATGCTTTGGGGTATATTTTCTTGATGGGGCTAGACTGCAGCAGTTATGATTTCATTACACCCTTTGACTCTGCATTCTAGATCATCTTTAGATTTGAAGGTTTCTAGTTGTGGGATGACTGTTTTGAGAAAATCTTCATTGTTAAACTGCCAAAATCTCTGGTTTACAGGTGGGTTGTTGGTTAAAGCTGTGCAGTTATAATTACTAGGGATGGAGAATAGTATTGATGTATGGCCAGACCAGGGTACTGGAAGTATTGTATGAGGAGTTTTCTTGAAGTCTGCTATGAGATCGTCAGGGATGAAAACTAGATCAAGGATGCTTCCTTTGTTATGTGTTGGCTTGGTAAGATTTTGGGTGTATTGGAGAGCTTCCATGACCTCAAGGAAGGAGTCTGACTGTTTTATCGGAGCTGAAGAGAGGTTCAGATCACCAAGAATAATTAGTGGTTGATTAGTTTTTGGTAAGGAGCAGTCTGTGTCCGGTAGGATGGAAAGGTCCGCAGGATTGTCATGTGGTGCTCTATATGTAAGGCACATTGAGAAGGAAGTATTTGTGACTACTAAGACATCAATATCAGCTGTGGAACTTGAGTCAATGGTAGCGAAGTCCAGAGTAGATTCAGGGCCGGCCCATCCATTGAACAAGAATGTTGTTTGCACAGGGCCCCACGTTTCAGGGGGCCACGCGCAAACAACATTCTTAATTAAAAGCCCAGGTAAACTTTAAAAAAAAAAATGGCTGCTGCTGCTGCTGCTGCCACCATGGCAGCAGCAGAATCAAGTGTCCCAGGCCCCCCCCCCCCCGCCTGCCCGGCAGAGCCCCCTGAATCACTCCCCTCTGTGCCGGCTTTCAGAGCCACGAAGAGCAGCCAGTTTTGTTTTGTTTTTTTAATTTTCCCTGGGATGATGGGGGGAGGGGTTAGGACTGGTAATGGGCTATGGGCTATGGACTGATGGGGCGGGTTAGGACTGGTAATGGGATATGGGGAGGCTAAGACTGAAAATGGGGTGTTGGAGGGGTTAGGGCTGGAAGTGGGCTGATGGGGGGTTAGGACTGGTAATGGGCTATGGGGGGGGGGCTAGGACTGGAAATGGGCTGGAGGAGGGTTAGGACTGGAGGTGGGCTGATGGGGAGGGTTAGGACTGGTAATGGGCTATGGGGGGCTAAAACTGGAAATGGGCTGATGGGGGGTTAGGACTGGAAGTGGGCTGATGGGAGGTTAGGTCTGGAAGTGAGCTGATGGGGGGTTAGGACTGGTAATGGGCTATGGGGGGGGCTAGGACTGGAAATGGGCTGATGGGGGTTAGGACTGGAGGTGGGCTGATGGGGGTTAGGACTGGTAATGGGCTATGGGGGTGCTAGGACTGGTAATGGGCTGGGGGGGTTGCTAGGTCTGGAAATGGGCTGAGTGGAAGGGGGGCTTGAACTGCAAATAGCTGATGGGGACGGGGGCTTGGAATGGAAATGGGTTGAGTGAAAGGGGGGCTTGAACTACAAATAGCTGATGGGGAGGGGGGCTTGGAATGGAAATGGGCTGTGAGGGGAGGGAGCTAGGACTGGAAATGGGCTGAGTGGGGGGGCTAGGACAGGAAATGGGCTGATGTAGGGGCTAGGATAGGACTGGAAATGGACTGATGCAGGGACTAGAAGGGAGCGGATGCTGTGTGGGGCTGGAACTAGAAGGGAGCTAATGTTGGGGGAGGATTAGAATGGGATGGGGCTGGGACAGTAAAATGGAGAGAGGAAAAATATTTTGTGTGGGAGGGAAGAAAAATCTTTAATTGGCCGGGTATTGGGAGAGTAAGTGGGGATTGAGGATGGAGGGGTAAAATTTGAGTGGATGAAATAGGAATGAGGAAAGAGTAAAAGGAGAAAGATTAATATGTTAAAGCAGACGTAGAGAGAGAATGGAAAAAAACTAGAAGAGAGAAGAAAGGACAAATGGACAGCAGACGATGGAAAGTTAGCAGAAGACACAAAGAAACCAGAAGAAAGTGGCTGGAGCAATTGCAACTGAAAAAAAATGCACAAAAGTTAGAAAAATATCTCTTTATTTTGAATTTATTAACTGGAATATGTCAGCTCTGGGAAATGTGCATCATTAACGTCTGCTTTGTTTAGTACAAGACAAAATTAGTTTATAGTTTTATTTCTACAGTGTTGTTGTACATTCCAAGTTTGGCTTTTGGGGTTCCCAGCTTAATTATTGTCTTCCTGTTTCTAAATTGTGATTCCTTGTTTGGTGATGGTCTATGTTCTGCATGTGTAATTGAGCTGAGGTATTCTGTTTATGTAATTCCTATTTGACATTGCCACTTGTTCTCTTTCCCTAGTAGGTCATGTATTGTTATTCTCTGAAATGTATTGGTTTAATATTTGCAGTGTTGCCTTTTGATAGGTAGGGTTTGGTGCTTTGTGAGTCCTGGTAGTGCTGTTACGATACGACGGGTTTGCTATGGGTTCTAAATGGGCAATGTTTGTAGTACGGTAGTTTCTAATGTGCCTGGCAGTTGGCACTGGATTATAGTAATGTAGCAATCTTTTAGTCTTTCTTTATCCATACACTCATTAAGAGGCATGTTTACTAAAAGTTAGTGTATGATAACATTATGCAAATATTTATGCAAATGAGGTCCTGCACCGAGTCTCCGCACATAGCTCCGCACCCCCCTTGGGCCGCCCCTGAGTAGATTTAGATATTATACAGGCATTCCCACCTCTATTAGTTGTTCTATTACAATTGTGTATTTTGTAGATGGGAGGGCATAGCTGGTTTAAGAGGACTAAGGGGTATGTTTACTAAACCGTCTTAATGTGCGCTCTGTGACGTTATTGCGCGATAAGGTACCTTATCGCGCGATAATGGCGCTTTATCATGCGATAAAGTACCTTAGCACGCGATAACGCGCGCAGCGGTGCAAACGAGCGCTGAAGGCGGAGAAAGGCTCCCGGAGGGCGGAGGAAGGCTCCCCAGGGGCGGAGAGAAGGGGTCAATGGGTGGAGAGTGGGAGGGGAGAGGCTCCCCGCACACTAACGCTGTGAAATCCGAGGCTGAAAACTAACGCCAGTGAAACCCTGGCGTTAGAGCTGATTTAAAGGGAAGAGAAACCATTTCTGTCAGCAATGTACAGCAAAACCAGGGAAACCTACAAAAACGTGATGTGTGATACATGTGCATGGAACAAAAGGGCAAATAAACAGTGAAAATGAACCGAAGAAAATGGAAAAATAAAATAACCAAGCTGGGCAATAGTGATCTCAATGGGAAACATAAAAAAACACTCCCAAGAAGGCACCAAAAAAGGATATGATTCTGGAAGGGTCCATGCTCCATCCCCATACAAGGTGAATGAGCCCACAGTGAAATTGCGCCGTGCAGGGTTTTCATCTCCATCAGACAGGTTTCCTATGGCGTGCATATGTGCGGCAACAGCAGGGTGGGCATGTTGGAATGGCCAACTGGACAGATGCTTGGAAATGGGATACAGAGGGCTGCAGGCGGCACATGCTGTGGAGCAGCTGGGGCACAGTGCGGACTAGGCAGATGCCTAGGTGGCACTTAGGAATGCTGAAACTGTACAGCAGCCAGACAGCAACTGATGAGGGCCCAACATGGGCACAAGTGTGTCTATCACAGTGTCACAGGGGATAGTACCCAGCAGGTACCTCCAAGGGCACAGAACATTGGCAGGCGGTGTTGGAGGGGAAGCGGGTATATCTATGCAGGCACCCCTACCCCAGAACACGCACCATAGGCAGCCGCCTACCTGCACACTGGATGGCCTGAGACTGCGTACCACCAGCACCACCAGCAGAAGAGCATGTCAGCATGGTGGCAGAGGGGTACTGGTGGGGGAGGGGGCAGTGGCAGCTGCCCAGAGCAGACCATGGCCTAGCCCTATGTAGGTGAGTGCCATACACTGCAACAGACAGGCCCTGCCGGACAAACAGTCATGGTATCACCAGGGAATGCAGTGTCTCTGTGGCAACACAGTGGTGCAGTGCACACAGCCAGTATGTTCAGAGGCAGAAGGTCACAGGTTCAAGTCCCAGCTGTGGTTCCTGCCAACCCAGTTCCCATACTTTACCCACTACTAAAACATGCAAATACAGACAGAACCTTTAATGCAGATGATGCAAACATGCCCAAAACACCTACATTTTACCCTACAGAGCACAGAAACCATAAACAGGCGCATTACCTAGAGCAGAGTCCCCCAAATGCAGTCCTGGAGGGCCAAACACCATCCAGGTTCCATGCTGCCTCTAATAAAGATGCCTGTGCTGCATTTCTATGTGCCGCCCCCATGGTATGCAGATGTATCTCATGCATATTCATGAGGGACAGCATGAAAACCCGAACAGTGTTTGGCACACCAGGACTGGAGTTGGGAACCTCTGCCGTAAAGCAGCAGCAAACAGGGGCAGACACACCCGCACCCACAGGCTCCATTATCCAATGCCTCCTGGAGAGGCAGGACATTGGGCCCTGCGTGCATCTCCCAGTACTAGCACTTGCATACCTTAGCAATGCCACCCTAAACCCGGGAATACGGGACACAGCTATCAAAAGGTTGCTATGATTACTGGCAGATAGCAATTCTGAAGTTAAGTACAATTTTCTGATTGAGCTGCATCATGGCAACCTTTCTGATGTCTGTGGAGTGTGCTACAGGTCTTGTGTCTGACAGTGTTTACCACCCTGGGGAGGGACCCCAACAGTATTGCGTACCATAGCCATGCCTGCACTGTGCCCAGGGTGTGGTGGCCAGGGCTACCAAACACCTCTATAGTTGTACAATGCTGGCATAGGTGTGGGAGTGTGTGTCTGTCTATCCAGTGTGTGGTGGCTGCAAACACCCTCCACAGCCCACACTGCCAGCACTGTTGCCAGTATTGGCCTGCCAATTTGCATAATGAGGAGCAAGGTACCATTGGTATAGCCCGGACAGGGTGACCTGGCCAGGATGCATCTGCACAGGGCATAGGGCAATGGCTGGGACACTGTAGTGCCCGGCCACGACCTGCACAGACAGGGTGGCCACAGCATGTCCTGCTGGGAGATCACTCTCACCCTGACTGAGCAGTGACCACGGCATGGCTAGGTTCCCCCATAGTGTTCTTTAACATTTCTCTTGTGTGATATTTATGGGTTCCCTTTTGGGGCCTAATCACTGACATCCCAGTTCTGGGTGGGTGCATGCATCTCCTCCAGGAACCTGCACTATGGACTAGCTAGCAGACTGCCTGCAGCTAGTATGTGTCTTGCTGGAACACCTTGCAGGGTGCAGTGGCTGGAGGCTTGCTGCAGGAGAATATCAGATAGTGGTGGGGTGCAGCTGAGCATTTCTGGGCCTAATGTCTGTCTGCTATTGCTTTATAGATGTATACAGAGCTGCATTGACTGCCCTGTAGGGTGTATGTTCCCCAGCAGGACTGTGGTTGATGGTCCTCTCTACTGCTGCCATTGCAGGGAGGTAAAAAATGGATCTGTTGGTGAGAGACCCTGTTTCCCAGCCTCAGAGGGGGGGGGTACATAATCCACCTATGGGTCCATAAGGGCTAAACCTGACTGAGGAATACAGACATATCCAAAGTGTGTCTGCAGGAACTACCTATCACACACACACTAGCACTGCTGGGGACCTGCAGCATGGCCTGCTTCTGCCATGAAAGGTGCTGTGGACCTGGTGCTGGGTGCCCCACCTCACCCTCAGGGTGAGCACAGTACCCGCACAATGTGAAGGTGTGTAGCTACTCTGTGCCAGTAATACACACAGTCAGTTCCCCCTACCAGGCCGAGGTGCTGTGGGGGTGCATACCCCATCTTGTGTTCATCTGTAGACTGCTGATTTGCATGTGCAGTGCATCATGGGTATGGGTGGGTTAACCCTATCCTGGTGATCACAGCAGACTGTTTGTGTGGTGACATGCAGTCCTTCTGCAGCCAGCCAGGGGCTTCTTAGTAGCTATAGAGCTGTAGCCCACTGGTTACTTCACTACTTGTGGAGCCAGAGGTCGTGGGTTCAAACCCACAGTGGGGTTATTTGATAGGGCTTTCCAAAGCATTGTCCATTATTAGTGCTGCCAGCAAAAACACCCTCAGTGTACTGTAGCCATAAGGTGCCTCAGAAGACACTTTATAGCCTTATGAGGCGCCTTCTGGTTACCGTCCATATAAGGTGCCTTATAAGGTATCCTATGGAGCACCTTATAGGGTGCCCTATAGGGGACATTATAGGGTGCCGTGGCAGACAGTGCACTTTATAATGTGCCCTATGGAGTGCCTTATAGAGTGCCTTATGCGGCACCTTAGGTTACGGCACGTGAGGGTGTGTTTGCTGGCAGCAATAATTAAAATACAAATAAACTGCCTCAAGAAACAATATTTACATGTCAAAGCTGATGCCTCAGCCAGCCTTATGCATTAGGTACACTGGGGGATCAAACTCATGACCCCTGTATTATCAGTCAGTGCATTAACCATTGTGCTACACCTCTGTTTCTGTGTTTGCATGTCTGGGCACCTACTTAAGATTACCGCGCGTTAACGTGCTGAGCGGCGCTTCGCCCGATAATGTGCGCAGCAGCGCGCGTTATCGCGCGATACTCCCGTTATGCTGCTTTAAGACTGAAACGCCCACTTCTTTTATGGCAGCCTGCACACTATCGCCGGGCACACGTTAAGACGGTTTAGTAAACATACCCCTAAGTTTCTGTGAAACATGTCTCTGTTATACATATTATGTCAAGCTTATGATCCATGAGGGAGTCTACTAGTGTTTGCATCTTATTCTGCGCTGAATGTGCATTAATGAATGCACATTGAATAGGCAGGCCTGAATGTTGGAAGCTGTTGTTAGCCAGGAATGTGTCATTAGACAAGTCAATCTTGATTAAGGAACAGGGTCTTCTTTTATTGCTGAGGCTGTATCTGGAGCATTTGGGTGAATGATCATGGAATCCTGTGGTTGTGTATTCTGGGAATTTGGGTGTTGTGGTCCACAGAGGTGGTATCTGTAAGAAGTGCAGTTATTAGTATCAACAGAATATTGTGAGTGAGAAAGGTAGCATACCTTTCCATATTAGTGGGTGAAGAATGGAGTCTTGATTCTCGCAGTAAAGCAGGGATTCTGAGTAGATGTACTGTAACCCTGTGAGGTATGCAACACATTCTGTCTGTTCTGAGCTGAACTGATGGTTGCACCTTGGTCCACACACAAGGACCACACTGCCATGGCCCTTAGGTATGGGCCTACCAGGTGTTAGCATGCCTGAAGCATGGTCCTTTCATGGAGCCCAGGGATGCCAGTAGTGAGGTTATTTGGAGGCGGGGAAAGGAGATGCGATCTGAGGCAGAGTGCATTCTTTCAGCATGCTGGTTTCCCCCGGTGATCTGGCTGGGCTGTGAAGGGAGTGCCGTGGATGAGCGATATGATTACTGGATGATTTTATGTGTATGGCCGAATTGCATGTCGTGCCACTGAACATTCAGGGACTGAAGTATCCTTTGTATGGCTTGCCTTGAACAAACTCTAAATGAGGTTTCATCAAAGACTTATACAGGGACACTAACCCAAAGCTTTAACCCAAAGAATCCCTTTTTCCCCAAGATTTAGAATATTTCCCAGAAGATAAGTACTTACAAGTGCAGATTTTTTCCCTACTTTAGCAGTCCTTTTTGGTAGTCCTTCAAGACCTTTATCCTATGTCCACTGGTTGCAGAGTTTTCTTTCAAATGAAAGAGGTTCTCCTTCTGTGCATTTATGCCATGGAGATATTTAAATGTCTCTATTATGTTTCCCCTCTTGCCTTTCTTCCAAAATATTGGCAACTTTAAGTATGTCCTCATATGCCTTATGATGAAGACTGCTGACCAGTTTGGTGGCTATACTCTGCACTGGATTCATCCTCTTTATATTCTTTTGAAGGTGTGGTCTCCAGAATTGCACACAATACTCTAAATGAGGTTTCATCAAAGACTTATACAGAGGCACTATCACCTCCTTCTTCCTGCTGGTCATTCCTTTTGGTCATCCTTTTGGCTTTCACAGTCACCTTTTCTACCTGTTTAGCCACCTTAACATCATCAGAAATATTAACCCCCAGGTCCCGTTCTTCTTTAGTGGACAGAAGTACTTCACCCCTATACTGTACCAGTTCCTTAGATTTCTGCAGCCCAAATGCATGACTCTGCATTTTATAACATTAAATCCCAGCTTCCAAATTCTCAACCATTCTTCAAGCTTTGCTAGATCCCTCCTCATGTTATCTGCACCTCCCTGGGTATCTATCCTATTGCAGATTTTGGTATCATCTGCAAAGAGGCAAACCTTATCTGAAAAAAA
The DNA here is from genome assembly GCA_033557465.1 of Ichthyophis bannanicus. Taxonomy (NCBI): domain Eukaryota; kingdom Metazoa; phylum Chordata; class Amphibia; order Gymnophiona; family Ichthyophiidae; genus Ichthyophis; species Ichthyophis bannanicus. Next base: position 681,079,260 of record CM066033.1, read on the forward strand.
AGTAATTCCATGGTTTAAAATACTAGTGGCTTCTATGGGCTTCCCAGTTCTTGTATGAACAAAAAAGGAATCCAACTCCAATCAGCCACAATGTCCATCCTTTAGCAGTTCTCCAAGAGTCCTGCAGTGCTTTTGCTTTCTGAACCGTAGCTTACAGACTCTTCAGCATTGGCTAAAAATTCAGCATAAAAGAAAAAGCAAAGCAACCACTTTTCTAAACCCCAATAGCTCTTAAGCCACTATACTAATCATTTTCAAAACCTTACAATACTGCTCAGCAGAAATACTTCAGACCACAATAACCAGAGACACAAACAGTAGACCCAGACGAACCCAAGGCAGCAATAGACTATGCACCCCAGCTGGATACCACAAAACGAAGCAAGCACTGTCCAGAAGAGCAATATCACTCTCGGCACCGGACCTATGGAACTCTCTCCCTGAGGAACTAAGAGCACAAAAAGACCTCAAGGACTTCCACAAATCCCTCAAGACACACCTGCTCATTGACTCATTTGAACAAGTGCCATAACTCCAATATACACAGCCTTACAGACACTGAACACCAAAGACCCAGTCCTTGGACTCAACCCCCAGAAATATATGTACGTCTTGGCACCCCTCTGTTAAATGTACGAGTAGACCCCTTATATGTCCCTAACCGCCTTGATTGAAGGATAAGGCGGTATACAAAACTGGCTAAATATATAAATAGCTCAAATCTGAGTCAGTCTGGGTTTTCCATGTGACCAATAAAAAACTTGCTTATGCCAGTCGACTGCACCCCAGCGGGATAAGGGAGGAAAGACACTTCCTCTCCTTTCTCACTTGCTATGATAACAGTTGTTTAGTTTAAACTGGTCCTTTTAAACAAATTTATTTATTTATTTATTTATTTATTACAGTTGCTTATATACCGCACTATTCGGTATCAGCGCGGTTTACAGTATAACAAAAACAACCTAAACACAATTTGTTTGGTTTTACATAGAACAGGAATAACAACTTGGATAATGGGGTTAAACTATATACATGAGGGGTCACTTAAATAACAGGGTTGGATTATATACATGAAATTTTAGTTGCACTGAGTTATATTTAACATAATGCTTACTTTAGGACGGAATTTGTCTGATCTGCAGGAAGGAGCTTGGGACTGTGGTAAAGGCTTAGATTGGGTGTTATTAGGTGGGTATTTTAGGTTCCATTGCTGGCTGGGTAGAATTGGCAGAATAGGTGAAACTTGATTGCCTTCCTGAATTTAGTTAGGTCTGCAATAGCTCGAATGTCAGATGGTAATGTATTCCAGCATTTGGGGACGTAAAGACTGAAGGCTCTGTTTGCCGTTGTACAGTTGCATTTGGTCAACATCTTCGGTGTTAATAGTAGATTTGACGCTGTTGATCTTCTGGATCTGTTGGGTGGCACGGTTTGGATCAGATCAGTAAGTGCAGTAGAGGAAATGCGGTTGATGGCCTTGAATGAGAGAAGTAAAGTTTTGAAGATAATTCTTCCGTGTATTGGTAGCCAGTGAAGCTGTTTCAGAATAGGAGTAACATGTTCACTTCTGGATGCACCATGGAGGATTCTTGCTGCAGCATTCATGGCCAGTTGTAAAGGGTGTAAAGTGGAATGAGGGAGACCTTGTAAAATGGAATTAGCAAAGTCAAAATGCGGCAGGATCAGAGCTTGATATATGGTCCGGAAATCATCTGGGTCCAGTAGGGAGCGCAGATGCCTGAGTGAGCGGATTTTGAAATATACAGCTTTGACTATGTTGCTTATATGAGTTTTCATGTTCAGATGTTGGTCTAAGGTGACCCCCAAGTATTCTATTGTTTCTTTGGTTTGTAGTTCAGCTTCCTTGACTCTTACATGAGATGGTGGAATAAAGTTGGGATCTCTGGAGATGAACAGTACCTCCGTTTTCTTGTGCTGGATACGGAGGTTTTGTGATTGTAGCCAGTCTGATATTGCATTGAAGGTCCATTTGCACAGTCGAGAAAGGCATATATAAGAGGATGTCATCTGCGTATATCAGACAGCTCACGTTAAATGATCTAATGATATTGCAGATGGGCTGCATGTATATGTTAAATAATAGAGATGATAATGAAGATCCTTGAGGCACACCTTGTGTTTGATGGAAATGTTTTGATTCTTCTGAACCGGATTTAACGTATTGCCACCTACCATCTAGGTAGGACTTGCACCAAGCAAGTGCAGTATTGCAGATTCCCTTTTCTTTCAGCCGCCCAAGAAGGAGCTCGTGATGTACCGAGTCAAAGGCCGCAGCAATGTCTAAAAAGATGAGCACAAAGCCTTGTCTAATGTCATCAACGCCTGTGAGTATGCTGTTAAATAGAAATGTGAGAAGGGTCTCGACTCCATGATACTCTCTGAACCCGTGTTGGCAGTGATCTAAAGGAGCTGTGGAGTCTATATGATCCTGAATTTGCCTTTGTACCTCTTTCTCAATTATCTTTGCTAGTAGGGGAATACTAGCTATTGGTCTGTAAGAATCGACCTTTTGAGGATCGAGTTTGGGGTTCTTCAATAAGGGCCTGATTGAGGTTTGTTTGAGTGTTGTGGGGAAGGACCCAGTGGTGAAAGAAAGGTTTATTAGTTTTGCGATGACTGGGCTGAACTCCTTGCGTAACTCCTTAATCCAGAATGCTGGGCAAGGGTCCGTTTGAGCTGTGGAGGTATTGAGGGAGGCTATTGTATCTTCGATGCTTTTTCGGGATGGTGTGGAGAATTCGAGCAAGGGGGTTATTTCAGTAGGTGTTTGAAATGAGGCTGATGAGATTTTGTCGGTCTGTATGATCTTTGATTGGAGGTATTCAGCGAATTTTTGTGGTTGGATATCCACATGTTGATCAGGAGATGGTTCCTTTGAAAGGGCTTGTACCAAGTTGAAAAGATCCCGTGGTTTGTTCAGAGATCTCTTCAGAGTGTCGGTGTGGTGTTGTCTCATTTTCATTGAGATTGCTTCTCTGTGCATTGAAAGGTGAAGTTGGTAGGTGGTCAAATCTTCAGTGGAGTGCGATCGGCGCCACTTTTTCTCAAGTCTGCGTAGTTGTGTTAGAGAAGCTCTCAGCTCTTGGGAGAACCATGGGGCAGTGTTTCTTATTCTCCTGGATATGTTATTGGACTGAGGACGTTGCGAGATGGCATTGAGGTTGAGGTTCCAGGAGGAGACGAGTTCTTCAGGATCAGAAGTGGTTTTGCTCAGGAGGGAATGGGTTTGAGAGAGGATTAACTCTTTGTTGAATGTGCGGAAGTTTCTTGTTGAAGTGTGTGTTGTGCAGTTGTCCTTTTGGTTGCCAGACCACTGGCTAATTTTGGTGGGTATTTGGAAAGTGATGAGTTTATGGTCTGACCAAGGTACGTCAATAACATACATCATTGGGTTGTGGTCTTGCTCGAGGGCTGAAAGAGGAGCGAACACCATGTCCAAGATATTTCCCTTTATATGCGTGGGTTTGTTGATGATCTGTTTAAATCCAAGGTCCTCCATGGCTTCGAGGAATGCAGTTGCATGGCTTTGATGAAGTGAAGGGAGATTAAAGTCACCCATAATCCAGATTGGTGAGTTAGGGTTGTGGGCATTAGCGGCAAGGTCAATAATTGTGGGGAGGTCCTCGGGAGATGAGGATGGTGTTCTGTATACTAGATTGATGGTGCATAGCTGGTTTTTGATGGCAAGGGAGTCCAGGTTGCTTGAACTAGATGATTCAGTGATATGAAATTGGAGGTCTGATTTGGAGAGTATTAGTACTCCTCCTCCTCTTTTGGTTTCTCTGTGTCTTATGTGAAGAGAGAAGTTGGGTGGTAGTAGTTGATTGAGGAGGACGTTATCTTCTGAGGATAGCCAGGTTTCCGTGATCATGAGAAGGTCCAGATCGTAAAGGGATATCATGTCTAGGATAACGGGCCACTTTTTGCGTATGGAGCGTGAATTTATCATAGCACATTTTAGGTTTTGGCAGAAATTGAGTTTTTCATGCTTGGGTGACCTGGATTGCTGGAGTGGGATGTGTATGAGGTGGGAACGGCGTGTATAAGTGTCGCTTCCTGGGTGGGGACTTTGGAAGAGAGAGAAAAAGAGACTGCCAGAACAGCAGGCTTTGACACAAACTCTCTCCAAAAACAGGCAAGCACTTGCTTTCCCCCTCCCCTCTTTAGCTGGGAGCTAACTATAAAAGTGGTGGGAAGACACACTACCCCTGGGGACTATGGCCTGTTCAGTAGCTGCTCTCCTCCCAAAATGTCAGTCCCTCTTAGCATGTTTGGCTACTGGAATCTCAAAACAAGGTAAGTAAAACTCAGTTGTTAGTAGCCGGTTTGCTGATATTCCGTTTCTTCTAGATCAACATCAGACTTCTCAAAATGCTGAAGTATGGTAGGAAAGAAAAATAAAAATACATATTAGGGTCATTCCGAGGTGTGAATAGCAGGGATGGACGCCCCGTTGGGACATCCATCCTTGTTATTCGGCCCCTCTGCTGACCCCGACTAACTTCCCCGCAAGTTGTATGGGGAAGTTAGGCAGGGGCAGGAAAGGGGCATTGCGGGGGCAGAGTTAGGGTGGGCAGTGTGTGGTCCACAACCCTAGACGTACAGGGCCAATTCCAATGTCGGCCCTGTACGTCTGGGGCCGGCTGCCTGAGCAGGGATCTTATTCCACCTCTGAGGTGGAATACGTTCCCCTAGATGGGTTGTTCTGGCAGGCCCGGGGCACAGCAAATGCGGGAGGGGATAGAGGAGATTCCCTGCAGCCCAACCCTGGCCTTCAAAGGCCAGATCGGGGGTCAAGCTGCGGGGAATGAAAATTCTTTTCGGCAGCCGGAGATCGCAGCTCCATTCAAGAGCCTTGACTGAGTTAGCCGGGCTACGCCTGTACATGCAGGCCAACTGGAATCAGGGTCCGAGCTTGCAAGTACAGGCCTGGACACGATTCTAATCCTGTGGGACTAGACGTGCACGTGGGATCAGAATCCCATCTAACTCTGTGCGTCCGGTTCCGACCGGGCACACAGAGGGCCGGGATATCCAGGACAGAATCAGGCCCATTGGCTGCACGTTGCTCAGGATAAAAAGGTATCCACCTGTGGCTTACGCACTAGGGCTAATGATGATGGTAGTGATAGTGCAGACACAGCAGATGAAAAGTACATATCTGCTGCAGTTAAAGGACATGGTGAGTTTGTTCATGGACCCACTGTCACAGAAAATAAACCACAGAAATTAATGAAAATTTAAGAGGATTAACTACAGTTAAGTGGACCCCTGCAGATAGAGCAAATAGTGTACCTGTAAGCCACAAACCAGATCAGCAGATCAGCAGTCTACAGATGATCACAAGATGGGGTATGCACCCCCACAGCACCTCGGCCTGGTAGGGGGAACTGACCATTTGTGTTACTGGCACAGACTAGCTACAGACCGTCACATTGTGCGGATACTGTGCTCACCCTGAGGGTGAGGTGGGGCGCCCAGCACCATGTCCACAGCACCTGGCTTAGCTGAGATAGGCTATGCTGCAGGTCGCCATCAGTGCCAGTGTGTGATAGGTAGTCCTTGCAGACACACCTAGGATACACCTGTGTCTATCCGTATTTCCCAGTCAGGTCTAGCCCTTGTGGATTATGATGCAACCAGAATAGTGCATATCCTGTGTAGATGCCATAGTCACATGATTTGGGTGGGAGGGAGGGTGGGGGGGGGGTTGGACCCATAGGCAGATGTAGCACCACCCAACCTGCCCTCTGGGGCTCAGAGTGGGGGACAGGATCTTCCACCAACCAATCCACATTCTACATCCCTGAAATGGTGGCAGTAGAGGGGACCATCAACCCCAGTCCTGCTGGGGAACAGACACCCTACAGGGCAGTCAATGCAGATCTGTATGCACCCATAAGGCAATAGCAGGCAGCCAGACAGTAGGCCTGGAAGTGCTCAGCTGCCCACCCCCACCCACTGCACCCTGCAAGGTGTTCTAGCCATACACATACTAACTGCAGACAGCCTGTTAGCTAGTCTATAGTGCATGTTCCTGGAGGAGATGTGGGCACACCCACCAAGCAGATAAGTCAGTGATTCGGCCCCAGAAAAAAGAACCCATATATATCACTTGAGAGAAATACCATATAGCACTATGGGGGAACCTAGCCATGCCTTGGTCACTGCTCAGTCAGGGGGAGAGTGACCTCCCAGTAGGACATGCTGTGGCCACCCTGTCCATGCAGGTGGTGGCCGGGCACTACAATGACCCAGCCATTGCCCTATGCCCTGTGCAGATGCATCCTGCCCAGGCCACCCTGTCCGGGCCATACCCACAGTACCTTGCTCCTCATTATGCACATTGGCAGGCTAACACTGGAAACAGTGCAAGCAGTGTGGGCTGAGTAAGGTGTAGGCAGCCACAACACACTGGATAGACAGACACACACTCCCACACCTATGCCAGCATTGTGCAAATATAGAGGCTTTTGGCAGCCCTGGCCACCACACCAGTCCTGGGCACAGTGCAGGCATGGCTATGGTACGCAATACTGTTGGGGTCTCTCCCCGGGTTGGAAAACACTGTCAGAAAACAAAACTGAAACACACTCCGCAGATATCAGAATCGGTTGCTATGATGCAGCTCTATCAGCAAATTGTGCTTAACTTAGGAATTGCTATCTGCCATTAATCATAGCAACCTTTTGATATATGTGTAACATATTCCCAGGTTTAGGGCGACATTGCTAAGGTATGCAAGTGCTAGTATTGGGAGATGCTGCTGCACGCAGGGCCCAACAGCCTGACCCTCCATGAGGCTTTGAATAGTGGAGCCTGTGGGTGCAGGTGTTTCTGCCCCTGTTGGCCACTGCTCTAGGTCAGAGGTTCCCAAATATGGTCCTGGAGGGCCAAACACTGTTTGGGTTTTCATGCTGTCCATAATGAATATGCATGAGATACATTTGTATACCATGGGGGCAGCACATACTAATGCAGCACAGGCATCTTTATTAGAGACAGCATGAAACCTGAATGGTGTTTGGCCCTCCAGGACTGGAGTTGGGAAACTCTGCTCTAGGTATTGCACATTTTTATGGTGTCTGTGCTCTGTAGGATAAAATATAGGCGTTTCAGGCATGTTTATGTTATCTGCAATAAAGGTTCCGTCTTTATTACCATGGTTTAGTACTGGGTAAAATATGGGGACTGGGTTGGCAGGAGCCACAGCTCGGACTTGATCCTGTGACCTTCTGCTCCTAAACATACTGGCTGTGTGTACTGCACCACACTGTTGCCACAGGGACAGTTCATTCCCTGGGGATACCATGACTGTTCATCAGACAGACCCTGTCTGTTGCAGGGCATGGCACCCACCTAAACGGGGCTAGGTCATGGTCTGCTGTGGGCAGATGCCACTGCCCCCTCTGCCACCAGCACCCCTCCGCCACCATGCTGCTATGCCATTATGCCGGTGGTACTGGTGGTGAACAGTCCCAGGCCATCCAGTATGCCGGTAGTCAACTGCCTATGGTATAGGTACTCGGGTAGGGGTACCTACATGGACATGCACGCTTCCCCCCCAGCACTGCCTGCCAATGTTCTGTGCCCTTGGGGGTAGCTGCTGGGTACTATCCCCTGTGGCACTGTGAGAAACACACTCATGCCCATGTTGGGCCCTCATCAGTAGCTGTCTGGCTGCTCTACAGTTTTGGCATTCCTATGTGCCACCTAGGCATCTGCCTAGTCCGCACTGTGCCCCAGCTGCACCACAGCATGTGCCGCCTGCAGCCCTCTGTATCCCATTTCCAACATCTGTACAGTTGCCCTTTCCTACATGCCCACCCTGCTGTTGCGGCACATGTGCACGCCATAAGAAACCTGCCCAATATAAAGGGAAAACCCTGATCAGCGCTATTTCAATGTAGATCATTCACCTTGTAGGGGGACAGAGCATAGACCCTTCCAAACATGATATCTTTTTTTTTTTAGCTTTCTCAGTAGTGTTTCTTTATGTTTCTCATTAATATCACTATTGTCCAGCTTTGTTATGGGGTTTTTAAATTTGGTTCCGGTCATTTTCTATGTTTATTTGCCTTTTTGTTCCGTGCACATGTATCACAACTATCACTTTTTCTAGGTTTCCCTGGGTTTGCTATACATTGCTGACGGAAATGGTTTCTCTTTCCTGCAAATGTGCCTTAACGCGAGGGTTTCACTGGCGTTAGTGTTCAGACCCGGATTCCACAGTGTTAGTGTGCCTGGAGCCTGTCCCCTCCCACTCTCCACCCATTGACCCTTTCTCTCTGCCCTTTAGAGCCGGATTTCACGGCGTTAGGGTGCCTTAACGCTGCAGGCACGTTATCGCGCGATAAATACATTGTATTTGCTAAGAAATCTTCTATAGACTCTCAAAGAGCTGAAGTCAGCCATTGAAATAGGGAATGGGCTGTCAGACCTCTGCAAATGACTGCCTGGAGAATGAGGGAGGAGGTGGAGAATACTGACTTAAGCAGTGTTTTCACCTTACAATCCAGTTAGTCCCTGAGGATGGCTTCGTTCTCTACTGACACCAGATGACAGCTGTGATATGCATGGCCACCTTGGGAAAGCATAGTCGCTGATTTATATCTGCCTGTGGCAGAGCATAAAGCTTGCTCATAACCTTGACACCCTTTAAGTGAGAATCCAGCAAATCCCATTCCACAAGTACCATGCTCTTAAGGACTAGTGGAAAGGGAAAAGTTCTAGTAGTCTTACAAACCCCTTGTAGAATAGGATGCCTCTTCAGCTTTCCTCTTCAATATGGCCATCCAACAGCTCTAGGAAGGAGGATACCCAAGCAATCAAGGCTGCTAACTCATCCTTCCAAAACTAGCGGTCAATAAGAGACTCCTGGTCCTCTTCACACAGGGAGATTTCACCCTCTTCTAGCCAGGACCCTCTTCAGAGCTGGAGTGGTCCAAACTAGGGTCCTGCGAACAGGAGGGGCAGCCAGAGTCATCAGATCTATCTCACTAACATGTTCAGTTTCGTAGTGAAGCTATGACCATGCTCCGACGTCTCTTCCGGCTATGTGGAAGAAAATCCAGATATCCGGGGGGTTATCCTGGTCTGGACTGTCTCTCCATAAAGACTGTGTTTGCTGGAGAAAGGAGAAAAATTACACTGAATGCAGACCGGCAGTTGTCACTTCTTGCTACTCCATTCATAGAAAGCGTCCTCTTAACCATAGTGCCTGTCTGTGGTAGTAGAAGAGGCAGGAGGGGGAAATCCTGGAGGCCAGAATCATGCAGGCCCTCTTCTGAGCTTCTGACTCTGCAACCTTCAGAGATCCCTTGCCAGCATGGCTCAAGGGTTCTACCCTTGATGGCCTCTCTGAGTGCTTTGCATAGTGCCTGCACAGGGATTCCATAGGACTAATGTGATACTTGCCACAGGTCAAGCCATGTTTAAGGGCTGACATGTGGCTCCAACACTGTAAGAAGGTGAAGAGTGTGTCCAACTGTGCCACTCACCCATGTGGTAGGGTGTGTCCAACTGTACTGCTCCCATGCACAGCAATCATGCAGCTCACATGTGCAGTTAATCCGCATAGCCTGTGTGCACAGATAAATCGCATAGCATACGTGCCAACAACACATGCACAAAGCAATTGCCGCACTGTGAGGTGCATCAGGTATGTGCACAGCATATATGTGCCATCAAATGCCAGGAGCACTTACATGGATAGCGTGTGCACAGGAAGGTGAGAAAAAGTAATGGTAGAAAACCTGCATGTCTGCCAGACCCGACCATCAGCCTATGCCTCAGATGATGTTGGATTACCCTCATGGCAAAATCTGAAGAAATTGAAGCAACACTTAGCCCCCAGGGAGCCCAAGACAATCTTAGTAGTCTTGGCCCTAGGCCACCCTTTTCAATAAAGCCTTTTGGCACAAATCTTCTCCTTTTTAGAAAACCTTCTCTCTTCTGTCATCTTGGGGGACCGAGTAGAGGAAGCTAAAACACTTGACAATGGGTGAAGACAAGGGCCGTGAACTGACCAAATCTTGACTGCTCGACCGTTCTGCAATCCTGACTGGGAGCAGATCCTTTTTCACCCCCCTCCATGCAGGAAATGCCAACAGGGTATCCAAGGTACCCACCAGAGACATCTGCCATCGAGCTCTACTGGGAAAGAACCTTTTAAAATTGGCTTCCCAGGAGCTAACTCAATTTGAAACTGAGCTGCATCAGAAACAGCATCCACCATCTACTGGAGATAGGGAAATACTGAAGTGTGCCCCTAGCTGTAGTGATGATGTCACTGAAAGTTCCTGGTTCTTTCTCTGACTCCACATCAACTGGTAGAGGAACACAACCCATTTGTCTGGACTGGTCTATCAGGATGATCTGGAAATTTTTATTATGAGCTTTTGCTTACAGTCCTCTCTGGATTCTATTACATACTGAGAGGAGCATCTGACACACTTTCCCTCCTAGCTACCTAGGAAAAAGGTCATCCTCCCTCTTGAGCTGTTTGGTTTTCATTCAAGGACTGTCTCATATTTCGCACCCAGGGGTCCTAGTCCATCCTCCTCTTGGGAGTTTATCTCCAATTTACCTTCCTCAGGGAATTAAACTCAGATGTCCCCTTTCCCCTCTCAGGGAAGTTCTGCTCTTTAGTCTGGGAAACCCTAGGAGCTCTAGAGACATTTTGGGGTGGTCTGTGCTAGGGATTTCTCACTCCCATGGGACTCAGAGGCCCTGTGCTTGTCAGAGTGCATAGTCTAGAGTTCACACACACACATTTACACCTTTTTAGAGCAGGTGTAAATTTGTGTGTCAGCATTTATGCACTATTGGGTCTGCATCAGCCTATTTTATAAAGGCAGATAGGTGTCTTTGGTGCCTTTATACAAAAGGGGTCAAATAAATGCCTTTTTGACCTTCTCATATAGATGTCCTCTTATAAAATCAAGCCCTTAAAGTTGGAAAGCTGGAAAAACACAGTTTAAAAAAAGGAGCCAGTTAGATGCTATCACACATAAAACAGGAGGAAAAGTACATTGGCTCCTGAATTTTGGAAAGGTAAGTAAAATAGTTAAACAGCTATTGAATGCACCAGTAAAAGAAAAAAAATAAGGTTACATGGGAAAGGAATAAACTGATTACCTACTTTAAAAAAAAAAGAGAAAATAATTCCTTAAGGGGGTCTCTTACTGACGGGTGCTGCCTGGCAGCGCATGTTCCAGCATGCAGTAAAGGCGCACTGGGACGTGCATTGGCAGGAAGCGCAAGGCCATGACAGCACTGGATGATTCCCGCACTAACTAAGACACAAGTGGATGGAATAGAGGCAAGGAGTGGGCGTAGTAAGCTCTGCGCAGTTAGTGCTGTGTTCACACCGAATTCTAAAGGCATTAGCGTGGGTTCACCTAAGGCCACCTCAATAGTGCACCTGCGCCAATGCAGCATGCTCTGTGGGACAGGGTTCCATGTTAACTGCTAGGGAAATGCTTTCCATGCCCCCAACACTAACACGGAGTGTTGCACGTAACACACCATGGTCTCGGTACCAATCATGCGTTAAGTGCAACAACTTAGCGCCCATTAGTAAAAGTTCCAAGTTTTCATTGGACCTCCGATCGCTAAAGCAAAGCTCAGAGAAGGAAAAGAACTTGTGCTTGAATTGACTTGCTAATAATCATAATTTCAGAAATAAAGTTAGAAAAGAAAGCAGCTGACTTGAATTCTTGAGCCCTGTTTTATTTATTTATTTATTTACAGTCTCTTTTATACCGCACTATTCGACATCAGTGCGGTTTACATGAAGCTGGAAATGGGGCTGCTGTTGCAAAATGGGAGGGTAAAGGATGGTAACATTTCAGGATGTGACTTAAGAGAGTGTCAGTTTGAAATATAGGGTTGAATTCAAATGAAGTTAGAAAGTGAGAAGTGTGACAGATTGAGTTAAGGGGCTATAGAAACAAGTGAAACCTTAAAAGATGTAGTTAGGGATACACTGACAATTTATTTTGATTTTACATGGAGCAATCACTCAACAAGTTCACTAAGGTATCCTGAACAATAAAGGAATACTTACATGGGGTTAGCTTTGCAGAAGATGGATATGCAAGGTCAGGCAAGTTTTTCTTTTAGATTTGTTTTTTTTTAAGATGTTGTTGTTGTTAAGTGCCGTCGAGTCGGAGTCGACTCATGGCGACCCTCTGGATAGCTATCCTAAATTGTGTTCGGTCTTCAGTTAGGTGGCTTATTGTTGACAGACTGGTACCCGTAGCTGCTGTTATCGTATCGATCCATCTCATTGCTGGCCTTCCTCTTTTGCGTTGACCTTCTATCTTGACAAGCATGATGTCTTTCTCTAATGATCTCTCTCTCCGCATGATGTGTCCAAAGTATGAAAGTCGAAGTCTTGTCATCTGAGCTTCTAAAGAAAGCTTAGGTTTGATCTCCTCTAGTACAGACTGGTTTGTTCTTCGGGCAGTCCATGGTATACACAGTATTCGCCGCCAGCACCATAATTCAAAGGCATCAATTTTCTTCCTGTCTATCTTTTTCACTGTCCAGCTGTCACATCCATATGATGTTATTGAAAATACCATGGCTTGAACAAGTCGAATCTTTGTATGGAGAGAGACATCTCTGCTCTTGAGAATCTTATCTAGGTCTTTCATAGCCATTCTGCCAAGAGCAATGCGTCGTCTGATTTCTTGACTGCTTGTTGCTTCTTTATTGATAGGTTGCAAGAAAGATCCTGCATTGGACCTGGAGGCCATACATAAAAGAATCTGGTTGACCACAGAATCCGTGTGGCCCATTCACCACACCCTACCTATGAGACACATGAGAAGAAGAACAGACACAGCACTACACAAAACAAGTTTAGATAGTTTAGAAGAGTTTTTTACTCCCAGTATAAAGAAATTGAATTACTTACTGGAATTACTTACTCCTTTGAATTCGTTTCTTCCTGTTTGTGACACACTCTGTAATAGAACACACAAAGAGAATTTTGAGGAAAGAGTGTAATCTCCAGGAACAAGCAGGAATGTAGTCTTCATATATGGGTATTGTCAGTACCGACGGAGCCTGCGCGGGAACACTCCCCAGCACCCAATAGGAACGCTTTTGGGAGCATCCCTCAGCACATGCACGCTGCCTTCCCACCTTTCCAACTGTCCCTCTTCAGTTCTTCATTTTCCGCGGAGCCAATAGGATCTATTCCCTGTCACCGCAGAAAATTCCGTCTTTATATTTCTTTTCTTGTGATCGCGTTTGCCTTCCGCACGATGCCTACCGGTACCACCGGTTCTTTTATTTCCTTTTCATTAAAAAAAAAATGCAGACTGTTTCTTTTCAGAAACTTTTCTCTTTGGTGCTAGGCGCCATTTTGGGCACTAGGCCCCATATTCCTAAAACATGGAAAAACCAACCAGTGGTTTTAAGAAATGTACTAAGTGTGGCGGTACCATCTCCGTCACTGACACCCATGATTGGTGTCTAAAATGTTTAGGACCTGAACATTCTCCAACTGAATGTCTCTCCTGTATGGGGATAACTAAAAGAGGAAGACAAAACCGGGCTGCAGATCCATTGCATCGACATCGTCAAGGGCCTCTTCTTCCTCCCATGGATCTCAGGTAACTAAACATAAAAGCCGGTCCTCAAAGGGTAGCTCTCCTGCTAAGCATCGAGAGGCCATCGGCATTGCCCTTGAGGGAACCACACCAGCAAAACAGCCCTGGCGGGAGGCTTCGACCTCCAAAGCATCGATGGGGCTTCAGGATGTTCTCGAGGCCTCAACCTCGCAAGAATTACCTGTGCCATGCTCAGGGGTTCTGGCCGTCCTTACCGGTACCGACACCCAGGCATCGGCAGCATCGATAGACCAGAGGTTCCTCGCTATCGAGCGCAGCATCACAGCTCTTCTTTCAGCTGCAGTACTGGTGGTTCCACGGGCACCGGTACTGACATCGACAGCGATGCCGGTACCGACACCGGTACAGACACCAGTACCGACACCAACGATACTGGTACCGATGGTACCGGCCCCGGTGGGAACTCTTCCCATGCCATCTCTGGCTGGAATTGACAGAGCGGTACCGGGTCAGCTCGGTACCGACTTCGATCGGTACCGGGATCGTGCGTTGCAAGAGCATCGGGGTCAGGAATACTTTGATTCCTCCGATTCCGAAGACTCTGACAATTCTGCTGGCACTAGAGGTTTTCTCCTAGAAGATCCCTCTTCTCCCCAACACAGAATGTCACCTCCAGAGGACATGTCATTTCAGGATTTCATCCATGATATGGCCAAAGGTCTTTCAATCACAGTTGCTCCTGAAGAGGAACCCAGAGCAAAAGAATTGGAAATTCTCCAATATCCTAATGCTCCTAAGGAGGCAGCCACTCTGCCTATCCATGAAATTCTGCATAGCTTGATGCTCAGAATGTGGGAGACACCTCTGACTACTTCTCCTCACTCTAGGAGACTTGATACTATGTATCGAGTTCCCCCATGTCCTGGATTTCAGAAAACTCAGCTGCCACACCATTCAATGGTAGGGGAATCAGCCATGCGTAGGATGAAAAGTGCAAAGAGGCATGCATCCAATCCTCCAGGCCATGAATGCAGGACTCTGGATGCTTTTGGGCACCGAACTTTTCAAGCTTCCATGCTTTCAGCTAGGATCAGTTCATATATCCTATATATGGGAATGTTCCTCAAGGAAGTCACCGGAGACTTGGAACTTATGAGCCCATTTCTTCCAGATGACAAGAGACAAGATTTTCTTGCTCTAGTTAAGCATGCTCAAGATGTCTCCAAGTTTGTTAATCGTGCAGCCTTTGACTGTTTTGAATGCATCAGCAGAACCTCTGCTATTGCCATTGGCGCACGACGGATTGCCTGGCTACAGGCATCAGACTTGGAGACTTGGGTACAGGACAAGTTAGGCAGCATTCCTTGCATGGGGGAGAATCTCTTCGGCAAGAATTGGCAGGAAAAGGCTAGAGTTAGATGCTGACAATTCTGCCTTAGATAGATTGTCAAAGTCTACAGCCACTCCAGCCAAAAGGAAGCCTTATAAAAAAACCTCTTTTACCAAAAAGAGGAAGTTTTATCCTTCCTATACCCAGCAGAGTCAAACTCAAGGTCAGGTTGTCCAAAAGGGACAAACTAGACAGCAAAAGAAGCCAAAAGGCCCGAGAGCCCAACCAGCTCTCCAGGTTCAGCCCCCTCAAGGGCTTTGACTCCTTCCTAGAGAGCTTTGCCTTCCTGCCTCTGAAGGGTCCCCAACTCCCCAATATTCTGGGCAGGTTATGCCACTTTGCCAACAGATGGCATCAGATAACAGCAGAAGATTGGACTTTGTCCATTGTAGGAGAAGGGTACAAGCTTCATTTTCACAGCATGCCCCTTCCTACAATTCTAAAGCAATTCAATTCTCAAACCTCTGCAGACAATCTGCTAAATCACGAGGTCTCCACACTTCTTGCCCAAGGGGCAATAGAGGAAGTACCCATTCCTCAACGGGGTGCAGGGTTCTATTCCCCCTATTTTCTTATTCCAAAGAAAACAGGAGGACACAGACCCATTCTGGACCTCAGAGAATTGAACAAATATCTGTTTCGAGAGAAATTCAAAATGATTTCTCTAGGAACTCTTCTGCCATACCTTCAAAGCCAGGATTGGCTTTGCTCTCTAGACTTAAAGGATGCATACACTCACATTCTCATCCATCCAGATCACAGGAAATTCTTACGTTTCCTTTTCAGGGGGAAACATTTCCAGTACAGGGTTCTTCCCTTTGGTCTGGCTTCAGCACCAAGGGTATTCACGAAATGCATGGCAGTAGTAGCTGCATTTCTACGAACCCTGGGGACTTTCATCTTCCCTTACTTAGACAACTGGCTAATTCGAGCCCCTACAGTTTCAGAAGCCAGCACTGCACTGTCCTGTACAGTGCGAATCCTCCAATACTTGGGATTGGTAATAAACTTCCCAAAATCTCAACTAGTTCCTTCCCAATGCCTAGAATTCATAGGAGCCTGTCTACATACCAAACAGGCAAGGGCTTTCCTTCCACAAGCCCGGTGTCTTGTGTCGCGGGCCCTCTTGGTGCACCTACCGGTGAGCTTTGGTATTGCACTAGACCCCTGTGTAACTGGCCTCCTGGTAGTTGTAGCTGCTGCCAGATTACACCAAAAATAGTTGTGGACAACCGAATAAGGTAAATAGGGCTTTATTTCCCTTCCCAAATAGGATATTCAAATATTTACAGCAACACAAACAAAAACCCTTCTTGGGTGAAACAGAAAGCAAAACTGGAACATAAAAATAGCTTTCTTTCAGCAACAGAAAAAGTACTTTAACATAGGCTTGTAGCCACTGTGAATAAGGCCTTGCTTTGCCTTGGCAGGCTGCTTATTCCCTTTTATCTGAGAGATATTATATCATCTGCTACAGAAAGACTACAGTCCATTTCTATAATATCTTCAGTCATAGGTAAGTCACATTGCATTGGCTCCACATCAGGAATCAATCCCTCTGCACTCTCCCTGGTTGTGACGTCGTTCTCCCTTGCTAGAGGAAAACTGTGGGTGTTTACCAAAATCACTCTTGTTGTGGTAATAGGAGCCTCCCCTCTGCTGACCTCTGTGAAGCAGGTTAAGGAATTGCTCTGTCCCACTATTAGGTAGAATTGGCCCTGCTCTGAGCTCTGCTTTAGGTAGGAACTGAGAACCAGCTGGAACTCCTGATGGCAGCCCTTGGGAAACTCTAGGTCTCACGTACCTTGCAGAGTGTGTCCCTTCTTCAGGTAAAAAGCCTTTACTTTGCTTATAAAAAGGGTACAGGAATATCTCTGCTTCCCTTCTTGCACTGGGATTAAACTTCCTGGCTTGTACCTTTTCTTTCTTATCTCTGCTCCACGCTGGGCTGTTACATTTACTTTCCTTAGCTGTGTCACGCTGTCTGTACCTTTCATTCAAGCACTCTTCAGACTCACACAGACGTCCATTCAGGCTTCCAATGGGGTACTCTGACACGCTCTCTCCACAGCTCCTCTCATCCTCCTCCTGTAACCAGTTCCTTCTCTGGGTTTCTCTCCAGTTCCTATCTTGGCTCCTGGTTTGTGCCTTCGTCCTGCACTTAAACCTTTCAGCCTGAGATCCCACGTGATGCGTGAGTGAGCAGGTCGTGTACTTGCTCGCTCCGGGGCCGCACTGAATAAATTGGATGATTAAGCGCTCATTGCCCTCTCCCATACATACTACCTGCATCGGGAAGTGGAAGACAGTTGACAGGCATGAAACGGAGCGCTCGGGTGGAGGGCTCGACGGCGGCGGCCTCGAAAAAAGATAAGGACAAGCCTGCTAGGCCTGGAGCCGGTGCGTCCACGCCACCGCAGCCTGCGTCGCCTGGGGTGGAAAGTATGGGGAGCACAGACTCCCATGCCGAAGACCTAGCCAGGGACGTTGCAAAATTTCTCGAGCCAAAATTCGACCTGATGCTACAGAAGTTGGAGTCCTTAGGGGAGTCTCTGACCGACATGGGGAGGCGAGTTGATGAGGTGGAACAGCGTGTGTCAGCCATTGAGGATGAAGAGGGACGGCTAGATCGGGAGTGGAAGACGCAGCGCACACATATTGCAGCTCTGCAAACCAAAGTGGATGACCTGGAGAACAGGTCCAGGCGGAACAATCTGAGAGTGCTGGGCATTCCTGAAACCTACTCGGGTAATGGTCTTATGAAGCTGCTCAGTGAATGGCTCCCTACAACCTTAGGCCTTACAGCGCTGGCAGGGAAGCTTGATATTGAGCGTGCCCATCGGATTGGCCCATTGAACACAGAGCAGCAGAAGCCCCGAGTGGTCATTATGCGCTTGCTGAACTTCCAACATAAGGTTGGAACCCATCCCTACCCATCGAACCCATCCCTACCCATATACGCTACCGTCCATTCAACGAGCAAGAGATCATTGAACGAGCGCACCCCCTCCTTGATCCACCCGAACTCAGCCTCGACGACATGATAACATTATGGAACGAGTGCCTCAATGCAAAAATCGATGCTCCTCCTACCAAAAAGAATTACAGCGGTAGAAAGAAAGCACCCTGGTATTCGCCTGAACTTACTGAGTCTCTTCGACGGTTGCGTCAACTTGAAAAACGATGGCGCAGATCAAGAACAACTGAGAGCCTGGAGGCATACAATGTCCACCTCGATGAACATAGAACAGCAGTCTCCGCAAGAATGAAACACCACCACTCAGAAGTATTAATGAGAGCCATAAACAAACCGCGAGAGCTTTTCAGTATAGTCAAAAATTTAGCTCACGATCCTTCCCCGAACCAAACAAACCTACCCGACCCCCAAGAATACGCAGATTATCTACGCTCAAAGTCGAGCCAACCCGTTACCCCTGAAAACAATCACCACCCAGAAGAACTAACATTGCTATCATTCTACTCCTCCCCGCAAAATGAGACAGTAGATGATCATGGCATTCTCACCTCCTTCTCCCCTCCAACAGCAAGGGAGATCCAAAATATCATCACAGACATAAACACCACTACGGCACCAAGTGACCCATGCCCCGCACACTGGGTAAAAGCGCTAAAATCAGATCTCAGCCCATTTCTCTCCAACCTAATAGAAAAATCTTTCACGTCTGGGACATTTCCACTTGACCTGAAGCAAACCTCTATAAAACCGCTACTGAAGAATAAAAAGCTCGACCCTACAAAAATGGATTCATACAGGCCAATATCGAGCATTCCGCTCCTAGCTAAAATTATGGAAAAAACAGTCCAACAGCAACTGACCCATCACATTGAAAACAATGCTCCCCTCGATTACTCTCAGCATGGATTCAGATCATCTCATGGAGTGGATACCCTACTTACTACGCTCTTCAACACCCTTACCACCGGTCTCGATAACATCAGAAAGGGTTTTGCTCTCATCTTTCTGGACATCGCAGCCGCCTTTGACTCGGTTGACCACAGAATACTCCTATCCCGCCTTGCCGAGAAGGGAGTCCGAGGCAATGCTCTAGCGTGGTGCGCCTCATACCTGAGTAACAGATGGCAGCATGTCCGCTCCGGCCTCTCTCTATCAGAACCTTTCCAGCAAGAAAAAGGCGTCCCACAAGGGTCATCCCTCTCAGCCCTCTTATTCAATGTCTACATGCAGCCCATCTGCAGCCTCATTCGGTCATTTAACATAAACTGCCTAGTATATGCTGACGATGTACTAATGTTCACCCCAATAGATACTGACCATCCAAATCTCGACCAGCTCTCCTCCTGCTTTAACGCTGTCTCTGACTGGCTATGCACTCAAATGCTCCGAATAAATCTAAAAAAAACAGACGTCCTATTCATCGGAAGAGATCATTCATTCACCCCCCCTCCTTCAATCAAGGTGGGCAACGCTGACATCAGCTCCAAGACAACGATCAGATACCTTGGAGTAACTTTGGACCAGCGCCTTGACATGCATGCCCACATAGATAATACCATCAGGACAATCTACCATAAAATACGAACGCTACGCCTCTTGAAGGACACCCTAGAACCAAATGACTTTCGAACAGTCTTCCAGGCCATCATAATGCCCCACTTCGATTACGCCAATTCTATCCTACTTGGCCTCCCAAAAAGCTCGACGAATCCTTTACAGCTAGCTATGAACACCGCAGCAAGAACCCTATACGGAGCAGCTCGCAAAGACCACATTACCCCTATCCTGAAGAGCCTGCACTGGCTCCCCATACAACACCGGATCACATTCAAGATCTTAACCATGACATTTAAAGCAGTTCATAGAATCACCTCAACCACCTTGTCAGACCTGATACAACCCACTCCAGACAACAGACTCAGAAGAACCAAGTCCTACAATACCATTCTGCTCCCAAAAGCTATCACTAAATGTAACAAATCAACAAGTAGAAGGGCCTTTGCCTTGTTTGCACCCTCCAGCTGGAATTCTCTCCCAGCAGAAATCCGGGCCATAAACAACCTCACACAATTCAGAAAGGCCGTCAAACACTACCTATTTCAACAGCACTTCTGTAACTCTGACAACATTACCTAGACAACAGTACACGACCCAACAGTCCCTCATCCCATAGCCGCCGAACTAATCTCTAATCTAACTTTCAAGTACACAGAACCACCCCTTGCAGGGCTGGTACTACAAATCCATCTATGATGCAACCCTCTTTATGTAAATAGTGTATAAAGTTCACCTGTTATCCAAGTTGAAATTCCCTGTTATATGTAAGTTCAATGTCTGATTGTTCCACATTGTACAAACCTGTTCATTGTAAACCGCGCTGATTCCGAATAGTGCGGTATAGAAAAACTAATAATAAATAAATAAATAAATAAATAAGGTGCTGATTATGCAAGCCTTCCGCAGCCATAGAGATCTGCAGTTGGAGAACCACAAACTATTGATTTTTCAAGACTTCTCGGAGGCCGTTGCGCAGAAACGGAAAGAGTTCTCTCCTATTTGTACGGCCCTCTTCAAGCAACAGGTGCGTTTTACTTTGGCTTTCCCAGCGACATTAAGAGTGACGGCCCGAGGCAAGAATTTTGTTTTTGACTCTGTGTCGGCAGCGCAGCACTTTCTGGAGGGACTCTCGGGGAGCGGTCAGGCAGATGAGCAGCTACCCTGAGCACCTGGGCCTGCATGACGCACGGATTACCGCTGTGAGAGCTTTTTGAGCCACTCGCGCTGCGCGATGGCCGCGGCTACCTGGCTACTAGACGTGGCTGGCTGAAAGCTCTCTAGAGATTTGGGAGCGCTGCCTTGCATTGGTTGCCGGTCCCCAGTTTTGTTCAATCTACTGTTATAATTTGTTATATGATGACTGTCTCTCTGCTGTTTTTCCCTGATAAGCATGTTTAATGTGTATATTTTGGGTGCAGGTGGGGGGGGGGGGGAATAGACGGTTCTACTGTGACTTGGTGCGGCCCTGTGGCATTTAGTGGGATATAACCTCAGCGGCTTGAGCTGAGGCATGGAATTAGATTTTCTTAACCTGTTGGGACTGGGGAGGGGTAGGGTAGGGGTGGGGGAAGGGGGGGGAAGGGGTTAGGTGGGGTGGGAGAGGGGAGTGGTAGGGAGGGAGGGTGGGGTGCGCACGAGCTGAATGATGAGAGTCTGGCAACCATATCTAGGTTACTTTATCCAGTGCAGAGCCCAAGACGAGCGGACCTGCCCTTATGGGGAGTTCCCGAGGTCCTGTGGAGCTCTGGGTCGAGGCTGGGCGACCTAGAGCGGAGCTATGAGTGGGGGTACTGTGTGTATGTGAGGCTGTTGGATGGGGAGAATGAGGGATGATCTGCGCATTGTCTCCTGGAATGTATGCGGTCTTAATACCCCGGTTAAACGGACAAAGGTGTTGCAGGCCCTCAAGAGGAGCCATGCCCATATTGCGTTACTGCAGGAGACACACCTGAATGCAGTGGAGCATGCTAAGCTTAAGAAAGATTGGGTGGGTCAGGTTTTTGCGGCGTCTGCCGATGTTAAGAAACGAGGGGTGGCGATTCTAGTGAAGAAGGGCCTGGCGGTGGAGATCATTCGGGAGGAGGCGGACCCGCACGGTAGATTTCTTTTCCTGCACGCTAAAATACGGGGGGAGGAACTTTTTCTGGCAACTATTTATGCCCCCAATAATTACGACCATCAATTTTTTCAGCTGCTATTGCGGAAAATACTGGGGGCGCCAAAGATACCCCTGATACTGACGGGGGATTACAACTGCCCTCACGATCCAACTTTAGATAAGTCCCATACTGGAGGCTCAAGCGGGGCCTGGAGTAAGAAAGGGGTGGGATATCTCTGTAGTATGGGTGGTTTGATTGACTCATGGAGAACTCTGCATGGAGTGGAGCGGGATTACACACATCTCTCGAGAGTGCACCAGACTTGGTCTAGGATTGACTATATATTGATTTCGACTGAGAGCTTGGGAAAGGTGGTCAAAGTGGAGATTGATCCTTTAGTAGTATCCGATCATGCCAAGGTGGTCTTAGATTGGAGAGGGTGTTCCTCGGGGGGGACCCGTTGGTCTTTTCCTGGGTATCTATGGCAGAATGCGGCTTTTCGGGCCTATCTGATACGCCACTGGGAGGAATATTTGATGTTGAACGACACGGGAGATGTAGGGGTGGCGACATTTTGGGAGGCGGGGAAAGCGGTTTTGCGGGGCCACATTATCGCCTATGTAGCGGGAGAGCGGAAACGTCTTAATGCTCGAATTCTGGATCTGACGCGCCAATTGCAAGAAGCCAGGCGGGTTGCTTTGGCACGGCCGATGAAACTCTCTGAGTACCTTGTGGTACAGCGGGCTCTCAACGCGGCGCTACATGAGCGAGCAGTTCAATCGTTGCAGTATTATCGCCATCAATTATTTCGCTATGGGGATCGCGCGGGGAGACTATTGGCGCGATTGGTAAGGCGAAGGGGTGGTATTCAGGGGGTGGCACGGGTGCGTGATAAGCAGGGGGTGCAACACACTGACCTGAAGCGCATTGTGCAGGTGTTTAGTCAGTACTACCAGGACTTATATACTCCCGACGTCGAGGACAGGGAACAAGAGCGGGAATTTTTGGCGACAGTGACATTGCCCCGTTTGACGGGAGACGAACTCCAGATGCTTAATGCGCGGGTGACCTGCGAAGAAATTCAGAAAGTAATAAGGGCGGGAAACCCCATAAGGCTCCGGGACCCGACGGTTACGGCTCTGAATTCTATAAGATTCTGATGCCTCAGGTGACCCCCACTTTGATGGCCTTGTATCAGGAAGCCCAGGAACTGGGCTCTTATCCGAGAGATATGCGGACAGCAGCGATTACTATCATCCCGAAGGAGGGCCGGGATCCAGAGGATCCGGCATCCTATCACCCCATCTCACTAATTAACTATGATATGAAGCTGGTGGCCTCGGTGTTAGCGGCACGGTTGCAGGCGATTTTGCCCAGGCTCATTGGCAGTCATCAGTCGGGGTTTGTGAGAGGGAGAGGAGCCTTTCCTAATATCAGTAAGGTGCTGCTTGGTATGGAGAAATGCTTAAGCCAGGGGCGGCTTTTGATTTTGGTCAGCCTGGACGCCGAAAAGGCTTTTGATAGAGTATCATGGTCTTATATGTCCACAGTCCTCGCGAAATTCGGTTTTGATGGAGCTTTTCTATCCTGGGTGAGAGCGTTGTATGCGCAGCCGCTGACGTGTGTAGCGAGTGGTGGAACTTGCTCTTTGCCTTTTGAGCTCCGCAGAAGCATGTGCCAGGGGTGCCCGTTATCACCGTTATTATTTGTCTTACAGTTGGAACCTTTGCTACTTTCGCTCCTGGCAGAGGAGGGGATTCAAGGTATCGAGTGGCCACAGGGAGGTATTAAAGTCAGTGCGTTTGCTGATGATATGTTGCTATGTTTATGTAACCCTCAGTCCTCTCTAGAGCGGGCCCTGCGACTGATTCACCGGTTTGGGTCCTTTTCGGGGCTACGAATTAATGTTGGTAAGTCGGTGGCGTTGGATGTGGGTGGTAGGGCACAACAAGAATGGAGGGGGCATTTTCCTTTGCGATGGGCCCCGGGAGAATTTCGGTATTTAGGGATTCAGATACCAGATCATGTCTCGAAACTATACGAAGCCAACATTCGACCTATGATGCA
Organism: Ichthyophis bannanicus; assembly: GCA_033557465.1. Taxonomy (NCBI): domain Eukaryota; kingdom Metazoa; phylum Chordata; class Amphibia; order Gymnophiona; family Ichthyophiidae; genus Ichthyophis; species Ichthyophis bannanicus. The sequence goes on from CM066033.1 coordinate 681,102,957, forward strand.
TCAGACGGCGACTACTTTACAGAAATGGAGGGACCTTTCGCTCTCGCTTATGGGACGTCTTGCTCTTTTTCAGATGATGGAGGTACCTAGATGGATGTATCTGTTGCGCCACTTACCTATTTGGGTGCTCCGACGGGATGTACTGCTTTTGCAACGCCATATTAAACAATTTCTGTGGAAGGGAAGGAAATCTAGAATTCCGATAGCTGTGTTGATGAGCAGCAGGTCCGAGGGGGGGCTCGAATTGTTCTCAGTGAGAGATTAAAATTTTCTGTCTTTGCTAGGGCCACTACGGGATCTCATCTTGGGAAGAGCGGAAATTCTACCGCAGGGGCTGGTGGACTGGATGTCGGCACCCTCCCACGCGGCTTACTTGTTGCATAGACGGAACACAGTTTTGCCGAAATGTTGGCGGGAGTCGGTTTATTTAGGGGCATTGAGACAGGCATGGAGGTTCCTCTGCCAGAAAAAGGGTGTGCCTTGGGATGCCACTGACTGTCTCCCGCTCCGCGCTAATGCTGACTTTGCCCCGGGAAGGCAAGGAAGGCTGCCAGCTAGTTGGGCGCTGGCTGGTCTGGGGCATTTGGGTCAACTCCGCATGCAGCCACAGGAGGAATTGGATTCTTTCCAGTCCTTGACGCGGAGATATCACCTTGCGCCTAAGTCATTTTATTTCTACTTACAGGTACGTCATTACATTCGCGCGTTGCAGCAACAAAGTGGCTTCCAGTTTTGTGGGAAGGGGGTATGGGACTTGATAGTTGCATCGGATGTGAAATACTCGCTGCGGACCTGGAGGGAGGAATGGTGTCCGAGGGGGCAGAGGGCCCCTCTAGAGCACCTGGTTCTGAAATGGCGTAAAGATGGTAATATACAGATTACAGAGATCGTTTTACAGAACGCTTTTCAGCATATCAAGCTTCTCTCTGAGTCAATTAAGTTCCAAGAACTACAATATAAGTTGCTCTGGCAGGCATATGTACCCAATATTTGGGCGGCTCGGATGGGGCTACTCTCGACAGATGTGTGTCAATTGTGTGGGATCCATAGAGGGACACTGCTGCATAGATTTTGGGATTGCGAACCTATAAAACAGTTTTGGCAAGGGGTACATAATGCACTGCGGGCCTTTAGACCCCCGGGGGGGAGCTCTCGCCAGAGTGGTGTCTATTGGGCATCGCCAGTATTACTACTCTCATCTCCGGTGTGGCCACAAGCGTCTCCTCCCATATCCCTGCTGCTGCCACTTCGGGTGACCCTTCTGCTGCTACTCCTAGTATCGCTCTCACGGGCACTCCCCTTGCTGCTTTTAGCTCCACGGCTTTTAGCTCCGCTGCTGCTGATGTTGGCCGGGACAGCAGTGGCTCCGGTGCAGCTACCAGTGATTGTGGAGATGGCTCTGGGGTGCGAGAAGGTGGAGGGATGGATGAGGCTATGGATCTGTTTGCTCGGAAGCTGTATGATAGAGGCTTCATGATAGCGAAGCACTGTATACTTCGGCATTGGGTAGAGGACCGACCCCCGGGGCTTCGGGAATGGCGCCGAGCTCTCTTGGCCTTGCGGGGCTTTGAATTGCACACCGCCCAGATTCTCGGAGCCAAGCAACAGCTGGAATTTGGAAAAATCTGGCGGGGCGTTATTGAGGAGTCCTCTGAAAGCGGAGAGGGGCTGACTGCGGATGGGTGAGAGTGCGGCTTGAGTGAGTCTGTGACTCTCGTGACTGGAAGGCTGAGGTTTGGGGTGGCTAGGGCTCTCACGGGCGCTGCGGCTTGTTGGAGGGATGGGGCTCGTGCGGGGGGGTATCGAGAGAGGGGGTTTGGGGGGGGGGACTGGAGGGGGGAATTGGGAGGGGGAGGGGGTTAAGGAGTTAGGGATTGGGGAGAGGAGGAGGGAAGCCCAGGGTAGGAGGGCTAGTTTCTGCACTTATATACTGGAGTTTATGGCTTTACTTAATAGTTTATTGATGCTATAGCTGTGGTTAACTTTGCTGTTTTAGCCTTGCTGCTCAGTTGGGTGTGGATTTGTTCTTCAATTGTTACTTGTGATGTGCCTGCTTGCTTGGGCTTATTTGCTCTGCTGTTTATGTGTTTATTTGCTCTGCTGTTTATGTGTTTATGTATATATTTTTGGAAATCAATAAAAATGATTTGAAATAAACCTTTCAGCCTTGCTCTCGGTCTCAGTCTTGCTCTGCCTAACTGTTTGTGAGCTAGGTTTATTTAGGTAATTCCTAGCTGCACCACTCCCTAGCTGATTAGAGTCAGGTGAAAATCCCCTGGCTTCCCTATTGACTGAGGGTGTCTTCCAAGCTCGTGACCTCACTTGCTTACGTTGCCCCTGGCAACTTTCCACCATGTGCTTTCTCAGCACGTCATTATTTCCCTGATCTGCACTATCTTCTGTCTCCATAGGGGTCACTAATGAGTCAGCACTGTGACAGATTCCCCCCCTTAAAATATTACGGGCTGCCGCACAACTACACGGACAGCACGTAATTCTGCCCGGGGTGCGCCTATAATGCTCCCTGTAAACCAAATTAGCCTGGGCCTCTCTCTCTTTCCAAGGCTTTAGCACGTTCAGATGATAGACCTGTATTCGTCCCCTATCGTTTTCTATTAAATAGGAAACAGGCCCAACTCTTTTTACCACTGTGCCCGGTCCCTTCCAGTGAGATTCAAATTTGGGACCCGGATCCGCTACCTGAATAAGGACTTTATCCCCGACTTCCAAGTGTCTGGGTTGTGTGCCTTTATCATAGTAGCACTTTTGACGCTGCTGGCTAGCTTTAAGATTATCTAATGAGGCCTTAGATGTCTTTTCTAAGCGCGTCCTTAAATTATTTAAAAATTGGGGTACCCCTACCTCAGGTATCTCGGGTTCTACCCACTCTTCTTGTAAAATGTCTAATATCCCTCTTGGGGCCCTGCCGAACAGTAATTCGAACGGGGATGCTCCCAAGGATGTTTGAATACGCTCCCTACATGCGTACAATACGAATGGGAGTAAGGTGTCCCACTCTGCCATTTCTCCCTTTCTCAAACCTCTCCTCAGTAGATGTTTAATGGATTGGTTCATTCGCTCTACCAATCCGTTTGACTGGGGGTGGTATGCCGCAGTCTTAATGTGGCGAATGCCAAATGCTTCCCACACTCTAGCGAGGTATCGTGAGACAAAGTTGCTTCCCTGATCTGTTAAGATCTCTTGGGGAAATCCCACCTCACAAAATAATTTGACTAATTCTTGCGCTATCACCTTAGCCGAGATGTTCCTAAGGGGAATTGCCCACGGGAACCGCGTGGCGTGGTCTACGATCACTAGCATGTATTGAAAGCCCCTAGGTGTTTTTATTAGAGGACCCACTATATCCATCCCCATGCGTCTAATAGGCGCCGAGATGGTAGGTAAAGGCACCATAGGTACGGCCTTTGGTCGTGCTATCGAGACCCTCTGGCAGGTAGGGCAGGAGTCACAATATTGTTTTGTTTCTTTGTATACTCCTGGCCAGTAAAACCTCGCCAGTATCTGATCTAGCGTTCCCTGAACACTTTTGTGACTGCCTATCGGGTGATCATGTGCTAAGCGTAAGACAACCGCCTTGAAGGTTACTGGCACTACCAGTTGTTTCCTGACGGCGTCCGTATAAGGATCTATACTTTCTCTGTATAGTATGTCCTTATCTAATAAGAATCTGGGCAACATGGGCCTATCCTCTTGCGCCCACTCAAATGCTCTTTTGAGCGCAGGGTCTGCCCTTTGTTCCTTTGGAAAGGAAGGGAACTTCTGAACTAGGGCTGCAGGTACCCACGGTAACCCTTCCCCGGCCTCTAGTTCTGCTCTCCCTTTGGTCCTTTGATTTCTCTCTTGGCGTTTTCTAGCCTTAGGTTTTTTCTCTTCTTTACTTGGGACCTGAATCAGTTCATCATGAACAGGAAGTGTGCTAGCCCCAACCTCTTCCTCGGGTTTTTCCTCAACTTTTTCTAATTTTTCCTTGGGCGTTTCCTCAACTTCCTCCCTTTTAGGTTCCTCTGCTTTTTCAACAGACGGTTTCTGGGTTCCTGAGGTCCCAGCCTGCGACCTGGTTGAAACAAGGCCTGACCTTGTGCCTAAACCTTGCACCAAACCTTTTCTAAATGAAGGCCAATCATGTCCTAAGATAAGATCCTGGGATAGCCCTGGGACTACTGCCACCTGGATCTCTCTTTCTATCCCCATCCCCTTAACCCATACCTTATGCAGGGGATATGGAACACGGGTACCATGCACACACTTTATCTGCACTTGGTCTTTTCTCTGGCCTGAGGCTGCAGAACGGGATTGCTCCATGGTCTCCCAAAACTTCAAAGAGACCATGCTCTGTTCTGCGCCTGAGTCCATCAGAGCTAAAGCATCTTCTCCATTAACCAAGACCTGGAGAAAAATGCCCTTTATGGCCGGTTTCTCAGCCCCGGCTATAAAGACTGTTTTTACTTTACAATTTCTTTGGTAGTGTCCTACCCTTCCACACTTATAGCATGTTTTGTCATCAATCACATCATTAACAGTGTCATCATGCTTATCATTTTTATACATTACAATCCTATTCCCCTTTCTCACTTTACCAGGATTTTCACTGCCATATATTTTTACCTCGCCCACTCTAGAGGCATCAGCTCTTTTGGCCTCATAATATACCTCGGCCCTGTTAGCTGCTTCTTCAGGATCCCGGCAATCCTGTAATGTGAGGAAGGTTCTTAACTCTGGTGATACAGAATACATAAATTGTTCCATTATGATGTCATTCATAAGGGACTCTATAGTTCTCTCTGCAGGTTTGAGCCACTTATATGCAAGGCTTTTTAACCTTTGATATAAGGCCCTGGGAGTCTCCCTATTCTGTATTCTCGCCTCCCTGAATAGGTGCTTATAATGCCTGGGTGTAAGGCCTAGCCTATCCTTTATGGCTCTTTTTATCTCCACGTAATTTGTGGCTAAAGCAGCCGGCATACCCTTAAATGCTGCCAGAGCTTCTCCGGTTAAGGTCATGGCAAAACGCATGGCCCACTGCTCTGACGGCCATTTTAGGGTCTCTGCAATCCTCTCAAATGATTCTATGTAATCATCAATATCGTCATATTGAGTGAGCTGTCTCACAGACAAATTTTCACAATTGTTCAATGGTACTTGCGGCATGGCTGACAAGTTCGCTGACTCATTGTCCTGCGGCTTTTTAACAAGAACTGCTAACGCCTCCAACAAAGGTCGCTGATGCTCCCTAAAGCGTCCATGTATTGTCCTTGTATCTGCTGCATTAGCACTGCTTGCCGGTCCCACTGCGCTTGCATCCATTGCTGCACGTCTTGTGGTTCCATCTCTCTCTGGAGCTGAACACCTGAAAGAAAAACAAACAAGCACACCAAGTGCGGCACCACTTTTTGCCCACTTCCTGCCTAGAGATAGCTCTCCCCTTTCTCACTTATCCTTCTACCTTTCCCACCCAGGTCACCGTTACCTGAGGTACTGGTAGATTCCAGCGTGTGAGAAAGTTCTTGGCTTTTCTTTCCTGGCCGACCTGCCAGCGAAATTCTCCCCCAGGTAGTGCTTCAGCAAGGTCACCTGTTCCTCCAGCGATGATTTTTCCTCTTTGTTTCTTCTCTTGTCTTCAGAAGAAGTCACGTGGTATTCAAAAAATCCTAAAACACTATGCCATTATGTCGCGGGCCCTCTTGGTGCACCTACCGGTGAACTTTGGTATTGCACTAGACCCCTGTGTAACTGGCCTCCTGGTAGTTGTAGCTGCTGCCAGATTACACCAAAAATAGTTGTGGACAACCGAATAAGGTAAATAGGGCTTTATTTCCCTTCCCAAATAGGATATTCAAATATTTACAGCAACACAAACAAAAACCCTTCTTGGGTGAAACAGAAAGCAAAACTGGAACATAAAAATAGCTTTCTTTCAGCAACAGAAAAAGTACTTTAACATAGGCTTGTAGCCACTGTGAATAAGGCCTTGCTTTGCCTTGGCAGGCTGCTTATTCCTTTTTATCTGAGAGATATTATATCATCTGCTATAGAAAGACTACAGTCCATTTCTATAATATCTTCTGTCATAGGTAAGTCACATTGCATTGGCTCCACATCAGGAATCAATCCCTCTGCACTCTCCCTCTGTGTGGGCTCAGCAAACAGCCCGTCCTGGCTGTGACGTCGTTCTCCCTTGCTAGAGGAAAACTGTGGGTGTTTACCAAAATCACTCTTGTTGTGGTAATAGGAGCCTCCCCTCTGCTGACCTCTGTGAAGCAGGTTAAGGAATTGCTCTGTCCCACTATTAGGTAGAATTGGCCCTGCTCTGAGCTCTGCTTTAGGTAGGAACTGAGAACCAGCTGGAACTCCTGACGGCAGCCCTTGGGAAACTCTAGGTCTCACGTACCTTGCAGAGTGTGTCCCTTCTTCAGGTAAAAAGCCTTTACTTTGCTTATAAAAAGGGTACAGGAATATCTCTGCTTCCCTTCTTGCACTGGGATTAAACTTCCTGGCTTGTACCTTTTCTTTCTTATCTCTGCTCCACGCTGGGCTGTTACATTTACTTTCCTTAGCTGTGTCACGCTGTCTGTACCTTTCATTCAAGCACTCTTCAGACTCACACAGACGTCCATTCAGGCTTCCAATGGGGTACTCTGACACGCTCTCTCCACAGCTCCTCTCGTCCTTCTCCTGTAACCAGTTCCTTCTCTGGTTTTCTCTCCAGTTCCTATCTTGGCTCCTGGTTTGTGCCTTCGTCCTGCACTTAAACCTTTCAGCCTTGCTCTCGGTCTCAGTCTTGCTCTGCCTAACTGTTTGTGAGCTAGGTTTATTTAGGTAATTCCTAGCTGCACCACTCCCTAGCTGATTAGAGTCAGGTGAAAATCCCCTGGCTTCCCTATTGGCTGAGGGTGTCTTCCAAGCTCGTGACCTCACTTGCTTACGTTGCCCCTGGCAACTTTCCACCATGTGCTTTCTCAGCATGTCATTATTTCCCTGATCTGCACTATCTTCTGTCTCCATAGGGGTCACTAATGAGTCAGCACTGTGACACTTGGCATAATGCAACTAGCTTCTCAAGCAGTAGGCAAATCCTCCCTCACTGCTCAAGAGCTACTGCAGTTACTGGGACATATTTATGGCATCCACAGTTCATGTAGTCCCATATGCTTGCCTCCACGTGCGAGCAGCTCAGTGGACCGTCTCCACACAGTGGACACAGGCCACAGGTCATTTGTCGGACAAGATAATAATCTCTCAACGACTAATTTTGTCCCTCCAATGGTGGCAATCACTAGAAAATCTGACAGTGGGGTCTCCTTTTCATCAACCCCTCTTTCAGGCCACCCTAACAACAGATGCATCATAGGTGGGTTGGGGAGCACACCTGAATCATCTCTCTACCCAGGGCACCTGGACTCCAGAGGAGGTTGGTTTACACATAAACCTCCTGGAATTAAGAGCAACCTATTTAGCTCTTCGAGTATTCCACACCCAGCTCAGCTACAAGACAGTCCTAGTCCAGACGGACAATCAAGTAGCCATGTTCTATGTGAACAAGCAGGGCGGAACAGGCTCTCAGTCATTATGCAATGAAGCTTTACGACTGTGGGCCCTCGCCAGAGAGCATCAAATTCACCTTCTAGTGGTATATCTTCCAGGCATTCAAAACCTTTGGGCAGACAAACTCAGTCGAGTACTGCTGCCTCATGAGTGGTCCCTCCACCTAGACCAGGTGGCAAAGATATTTCATCTCTGGGGCACTCCAGACATAGACCTCTTTGCAAGTCCACTGAATGCCAAACTTCCCCGGTTCTGTTCCAGGATTCTGGCTCACAACTGTCAGGCCATGGATTCCTTCTTCCTTCACTGGGGTCAGGACTTCCTTTATGCCTTCCCACCCATTCCCCTCATCCCCAAAACACTCTTCAAGCTTCAGAGAGACAGGGGACGCATGATTCTCATAGCACCACGATGGCCACGCCAAACGTGGTATTCCCTGCTTCTACATCTCTCTCAAGCGGCACCTCTGGAGTTAGGGCATGCTCCGGATCTCCTTTCCCAGGAGAACGGGACGCTATGGCACCCGAATCCCCAGTCCCTGCACCTCACGGCCTGGTTGCTGAAGGCTTAGACCTCCAAGATTTCAGCCTGTCCCAACAGGTAAAAGATATCCTTCAGGCTTCTAGGAAATTTTCCACAAGAAGATCTTATGCCTTCAAGTGGAAACGTTTTACAATATGGTGCTCCAAGAAGGGATTAAACCCCCTGGCCATACCCTTAGAATCGATACTAGAGTATCTCCTTCACTTATCGAATTCTGGTCTAAAGACCAATTCGGTAAGAGTCCATCTTAGTGCAATTGCAGCTTCTTATAAGCCTCTGAATGGACAACCAATTTCCTCTCATCCACTCATATCAAGATTTATGAGAGGCCTTCTATTAACCCAACCTCCCATCAAGCCACCACCGGTGGCATGGGATCTAAATCTAGTTCTGAGGCAGCTCATGAAGCTGCCTTTCAAGCCTTTATCTACTGCAGCCCTTAAGTTTTTGACATGGAAGGTCATCTTCCTAATTGCAATCACCTCTGCACGTCGCATTAGTGAATTGCAAGCTTTAGTGGCTGATCCTCCTTATACTAGGTTTCATAATGATAAGGTTGTTCTTAGAACTCATCCACACTTTATGCCAAAGGTGGTTTCACCTTTTCATTTAAATCAATCAATTTATCTTCCTGTATTTTTTCCGAAGCCTCACGCCTCTAATGCAGAAAGAAACCTTCATACTTTGGATTGTAAAAGAGCCTTAGCCTTTTACACACAAAGAACACAGCAACATAGAAAGTCCTCGCAACGTTTTATAGCTTTTGACCCTAGTCATTTGGGACTTCCAGTCTCCAAAAGAACTTTATCTAATTGGATTGCCCAATGCATATCCTTTGCTTATGAGAGTAAGGGTCTTTCTCTTCAGGACCATGTCACAGCTCATAACGTGAGAGCCATGGCAACTTCTATGGCTAATCTCCACTCTGTCTATCGATGACATTTGTCAAGCAGCCACCTGGGCTTCGGTGCACACCTTCACAGCCCACTACTGCCTGGATAAAGCCTCCCGTCGGGATGCCTTCTTTGGCCAAGCTGTTCTTTAAAATCTCTTTCAAACCTAAATCAACTCCTACCCACCAACCCTGGTGGAATGCCAGAGATCCATGGGAGGAAGGATCCCACCTTCTAGGGTGGTACCTTCCTGGGGCTATCTCCCTGGCATCTTCAGCTAGGGAGTCCCCATATGTGAAGACTACATTCCTGCTTGTTCCTGGAGATAGCGTAGTTACTCACCTGTAACAGGTGATCTCCGGGAACAGCAGGAATTTAGTCTTCACAACCCACCCACCTCCCCTAAGAGTTGTCTCTCTCTCTCTCTCTCTCTCTTTGTCTCTTTCCTCTCTCCCTCTATCCTTTCACTCAGCTACAAACTTAACTGAAGAGGGACAGTTGGAAAGGTGGGAAGGTGGGAAGGCAGCACTCATGTGCTGAGGGATGCTACCAAAAGCATTCCTATTGGACGCTGGGGAGCATTCCCACGCAGGCTCCGTCGGTACCGACGATACCCATATGTGAAGACTAAATTCCCGCTGTTCCCGGAGATCACCTGTTACAGGTGAATAACTACGCTTTCTTGGATTTAGTTTTCTTTGAAGAACAAGAGTTTAGTGAATTGATTTTAGATGATTTGATGCTCTGGATGGTTTGCTGTAGGATCTCTAAACTGTAAAGGGAACCAAAAGAACAATACAGGTTACAAGGATTAATAGAAAAACAATATTTGGTAAGAAAAAATTGAAATTTATAAAAATAAAAATAAAATAAAAGTTAAACCTGTACATAAGGAAGCAGTTTAAAAAAACAAAGCTCACGTGTAGTATAGTGCTAAAGAAAGTAGAAGACGCTCTAAAATGTTGAAAAGGTAGGTCATGGAACCTGAAAGAGGTTATAAGAGAACAATAAGATTGTTGAAGCAAAATTTCTGCTCTTATAGAAAACTGGAAAAACATATATTTTATATTTTTTATTATATTGTACTGTCTTGCTGTGTTGTCTCCACTTTTTATTTATTATAATAAATAATTATTGTAAACCGCTTAGATATTATATATTTTGATTTGCGATATATCAAGTGAATAACTATAAACTATAAATGTTAATGTACATTTAATTTGAAAATGATTTAATAAAATGTGTTTACAAAGTTGATTGTCATTTTAACATTAATCAAAATTAGTTTCCTTATCTCAGAATTATCTCTCACCCCAGTCTCTGGGGCAATCATTATAGAAATGAGTGTGGTTAGTTTTGTTCTTTTTTTTTTTTTTTTATCTCTGTCCTGTCTGTATGATAGTCTGAGATATATAGTGTAAATGCCCTACTGTAAAGAAGAAGATTAATAGGGAAAATCTAAGAGAGCAGTCACCTTAGCCCAGGGGTCACGTAGGTGACATTATCCCTACACATCTTTTACCAGCCTTCCAACAAAATAGATATATCAATACTTTTACGCTTTTTCATCTTTTTTCTCTTTGTGCCAGGAACAGTCTCCTACAAATTAGAATCAGTGTTTAGTTTAATTTATTCAGGGTTTTGCTGTACTGCCATTCATAGCAATTACAGTGTAGCAGTTTAGAATCTTTAATAGGAGTGTGAGATACAGATATAATTAGCATCCCTACAGATATAGACACAAGTAAACAATTAGAGAGACAAAACTGGGTAAGTCACATCAAACCAAACTGGGAAACTGATATCAGATAGTAACTTAGCTAAACTAGAGATGAGTAGCAATATAATTATGGACTTAAGGAAAGGAAGAGGGAATGGGAAAAAGGAATTGTATAAAATTGCTATTGCCACACCCCCTCCCCCCAAATGCTTTTTCAAAATAGAATGTTTTCAGCCCTTCTTTAAACTTTTGGTAAGAAGACTCAGATGCCACGAATCCTATAAAAATGGGACAAGATCAAAAAAAAAGTTGGACATGTTATTTTGAAGCATTATGTTCTAAAGATGAAAGATGGCAAAGAATCGGATTTTGAATAGTGGAATCAAAGAAGAATTGAGAGAATTAAGTTCTAGATGAATCTGAGGAGTCAGTATCTGAGATCCATATAGTGGACACATCAGAGCTTTCACGTTTCCTCTTTTTTTTAATCTGGCCTTTCCCCCTTCTTGCTCCCCCTTTGCTGTTTTCCTCCCTTTACCCCCTTTTTGTCTCCTTCTCCACCTTGTGGTACTTCTTGGGCTGCATGCTCATCACCATTGGCAGGCATTCACCATGTTATCCCATCTTTTGATCTCACATTTGGTGTTGCTAGGTAAGATTAGGGGTCATCTAGGGAGGCAGCTTCTGAGAGGCAGCGAAGAAGAGCAGCATTCAAAGCAAAGCACTAGATCCTGACAGCCAGACAACTCAAAGAGCCATTGGCACACTCTTTTACCTGCAGGGAGAGCGGGCACACACACATAAAAAGCAAAGTTTAATATTCAAAAAAATATGATGTCCAGTTTTGCATTTTTACAGGATTGTTGATGGAGAGGTGGTATTGGGATGAACGCGATTGTTGAGTTTAATTATGCAAATCATGGGGGTGGGCATAAGACTGAAGGTTTGCCCTGGAGGTTGCTGCAACCTCTACTCCGAGGGGCTTTCTCACCTCCGAGTGTGTTATGGGATTTTGCCCCTGAAGAGGGGCCTATGCCATCCAGGGTCTTGCCCTCCTCTTTCCCACAATGCTTTAACAACCTTTTACCCCTCTCCAGGTTTTCTGAGTATGGCCCATTTGGAAAATCCATTCTTGCCCTCCCCTTCAATACCACTTGGGGCCATGTACACAGCCATGCAGGGGATCCTGAGACCGTAGGCGCCATCCATGGCCCCAAACTTCCCCCTTTAAACACTGAAAGGCCCATAAAGTAGAGCATGGCCCAAGATGCCAGGCATGTGGGATAAATTGCCCATAGCAAACTTTCCACCCACCTGTCCTTTTGCCATTTTTACCCTCTCCTAGCTGCCCTGGGAACTTTGGTATATCCAACTCTCGCCTACCAATTAGCAAAAGAACTGTCCTTCTTTAAACATCACGTGCACCACCAGCATCCATGAGGCCAATAAGAGGCACAAAATAAGGATGAAGTAGTGGCTTGGGTGGCCACATCACAGAACAGTGCCCTGAAGTGCTCACACCTCCATTAATGTGGCCACCACACAGCTGGCTCACAGCTGAATTGGACCTGGCCCCAAAATCCTTGGAAATGGGGGAGGTTCTGCAGGACTCGAAAAGAGCTGATGTAGTCCATTTCACAAACGTGGTAACATAGAAGAGATTAGAAATTATTGGCCGATAAACCTTCCCTCAGTGATAGGAAAAGTAATGGATACACTGCTAAAAGAAAAAATCGTGAACGTTCCATAGTCCAATGGGTTGCAAGATATGAGGCAACATGGCTTTATTAAATGCAGATTATGCCAAACTATTCTGACTGGGGGACCAAAGGATTAGATTGAGGGCATACGATGGATATAGTATATTTAGATTTCAGCAAAGCTGTTGATACTGTTTCTCATAGGAGACTCATGAATAAACTGAGCAGCCTGAGGATGAGCTGGATCAGAACTTGGTTGACTGACAGATGACAGAGGGTAGTGGTAAATGGAATTTACTTGGAAGAAAGAAAAGGAAATAGTGGAGTGCCTCAGAGGTTGGTCCTGGGGCTGATTCTGTCAAATATCTTTGTGAGCAATATTGCACTGAGCAGATAATAAGCTGAAATCCTCAGTGTGCAGCAGCAGCCAAGAAAGCCAATAGAATGCTAGGAATTATAATGAAAGGAGTGAAGAATAAAACAAAGGATATCATAATGACTCTGTATCACTCCATGGTATGACAGCAGCTTGAGTATTGCATGTAGTTCTGGTCACTGCATCTAAAAGAAAGATATGCTGAATTGGAAAAGGTACAAAAAAAGAGCAGCCAAAATGATATGGGGGATGGAAGGATACCCAATGAGGAAACACTTAAAAGGTTAGGGCTCTTCAGTTTGGAGAAGAAAAAGCTGAGGGGAGATATGATAGAGGTACTAGTACTCAGTACTAAACCGTGGTAATAAAGATGCAACCTTTATTGCAGTTGAAATAAACATGCCATAAACGCCTATATTTTACCCTACAGGGCACAGACACCATAAACATGTGCAATGCTAAGGTATGCAGGTGCTAGTATTGGGAGATGCTGCTCCACGCAGGACCAAACAGCCTGACTCTCCATGAGGCTTTGGATAGTGGAGCCTGTGGGTGTTGGTGTTTGTACCCCTGTTGGCCGCTGTTCTAGGGCAGAGGTTCCCAACTCGGGTCCTGGTGGGCCAAACACGGTTCAGGTTTTCATGCTGTCCCTAATGAATATGCATGAGATACATTTGCATACAATGGGGCAGTGCATACAAATGCAGCACAGGCATATTTATTAGGGACAGCATGAAACCTGAATGGTGTTTAGCCCTCCAGGACTGCAGTTGGGAAACTTTGCTCTAGGGATTGCACATGTTTATGGTGTTTGTGCTCTGCAGGGTAAAATATAGGCGTTTATGGCATGTTTATTTAATCTGTAATAAAGGTTCTGTCTTTATTACCACGGTTTAGTACTGGGTAAAATATAGGGACATGGTTTGCAGGAGCCATAGTTGGGACTTGAACCTGTGACCTTCTGCCCTTGAAACATACTGGCTGGGTGTACTGCACCAAACTGTTGCTGCAGAGGCAGATCATTCCCTGGGGATACCATGACTGTTTGTCAGACAGACCTTGTCTGTTGTAGTGCACGGCACCCACCTAAACGGGACTTGGCCGTGGTCTGCCGTGGGAAGATGCCACTGTCCCCTCCGCCACCAGCACCCCTCCGCCACCATGCTGACATGCCCTTGTGCCGGTGGTGCTGGTGGTGTGCAGTCCCAGGTCATCCAGTGTGCCAGTAGGTGGCTGCCTATGGTGCATGATATGGGGTAGGGGTGCCTGCATAGACATCCATGCTTCCCCCGGCACCGCCTGCCAATGTTATGTGCCCTTTGGGGTACTTGCTGGGTAATGTCCCCTGGGACACTGTGGGACACACACTCGTGGCCATGTTTGCCCTTGATCAGTTGCTGTCTTGCTGGTTTTCTGCTTCTACATTCCTATGTGTCACCTAGGCATCTGCCTAGCCCACCCTGTGCCCCAGCTGCCCCACTGCATGTCCCGCCTGCAGCCCCCTGTACCCCATTTGCAGCCTCACAGTAGTGCCCTCTTGTACTTGGGCACTATGATGTTGCTGCACATGTATCACTACTATCACTTTGCTTGGTTTCCCTGCCTTTGCTGCACATTGCTGACTGAAATGGTCTCTCTCCCCTGCAAATGTGCCTCTAGTGTGAGGTTTTCACTGGCGCTACTTTTCAGACCTTCATTTCACGGCATTAGTGTGCATGGAGCCTCTCCCCGCCCACTCTCCGCCCATTGACCCCTTATCTCCGCCCCTGGGGAGCCTTACTCCGCCCTCTGGAGAGCCTTACTCCACCCTCTGTGCACCTTAACGCCGCCAGAGACGTTATCGCGCGATATGTGACGTTCTCGCACGGTAATGCGCCATTATCGCGCGATAACATCACGTATCGCGTGATAACATCACGTATCGTGCGATAACATCGCAGCTGCGCCGTTAGCGCCGTTTAGTAAACATACCCCAATGTGTAATCAAACTCTGGAATTCTTTACCAGAGGTTTGTAGTAAAAGCTGTTAGTGTAGATGAGTTTAAAAAAAAGATTTGGGCAAGTTTCTGGAGGAAAAGTCCATAAACCATTATTAAAGTGGACTGGTGGAAATCCACTGCTTATCCCTGGGATAAGCAACATGGAATTTGTCTAGTTTTTGGGATTCTGCCATGTACTTGTGACCTGGATTGGCACCATTATAAACAGAAAACTGGGCTTGATGGACCATTAGTCTGACTCAGTATGGCAAATCTTATGTTCTTATGCTGAAGTGATAGAAGGAAAAGTTTGCCTTTTGTGGATGACAAGATTTATAACAAAATGAAAACCCCTAGTAGCAGGGCTAGTCCTGGATATGATACTAACATTTAAATACTTGAAAGATATTAAAGAACAAATTAATCATTTCAAAATCAAGGAAGCTATAGAACTAGAGGGCATGAAATGAAGGTAGCGGGGAGGTAGCAGGGGGAAGGTAATGGGGAGGTAGCGGGGGCAAAATAGTGACTGAAGTTGAAAAGGCAAAAGACTGGATTCAAAGTAATAAAGGATTCCCACCAAAAGCAAAATTTAAATGATTTTCACACTTCCAAAAAGGCATATGGGGAGTAACCTGCATGTCGAGATTGTGGCCATATTTGCCAGTACTATTGAGGAAGACTGCCCTCCTCAATGGTACTAACAAATATGACCGTGATGTTGTAGTGCAGCCCCTAGCATGAGGCAAGGGCCAATGACAGGGAGGACTGTTCTTGCCCCCATTGACCACCGGACCACCATGGATTAAGGTAGGGACCGGGGAGGGGGGGTCAGGGGGATGCTGGGTTTGAATGTTTAGGACAGAGGGGAGGGAGGGAGGAACCCCCACTGGCTAGCCAGGACTTTAGTAGCAATATTATTATTATTATGATTATTATTAATAATAAAACTTTCTATACTGCTCAATGCTGGTGCGAAGGGGGAAGCCTTTGGCTACCTGACTTTCTAGCCAGGATGCCTGTCTTGGCTGTGATGTGTGCACCAATCCTCCCTGGACACTTCCCAATGGGGATCATGATCTGTCTGGGGGGGGGGGGCAGCATTTATTTACATGTTGTCAGTGCCACTGATCTGTCCTCCCCATTGATTTATCATGGAGACCCACGATACTTGCATCGGCAGGCACCACAGCACTTCCCATGCTGTCTGTCAATGGCAGGTCCTGATGTCCGTCATTCACCACTTATGTGTATTGTACTATACTCTAGTCCCCAGTTTTGTGATGTTTTTTTGTCTTGCTTAGATTGTAAGCTCTGATAAGCAGGGACTGTCTCTTACATCTATGGAGGTCATTCTGTGGCACAAATAGCAGGGATGTACGCACAGCCTGGACGTACATCCCCACTATTTGTCCCCCTTGCCGCCTCAAACAGCAACAGCAGGAGTTGTACAGGGAACCTTAGACGGAGGTGGACGAGAGGTAGAGTGAGGGCGATGCATGGGTGGGCCGTCACCCTGGACATACAGGGCCGATTCTGAGGTCAGCCCTGTATGTCCTGGGTCGGCCTTCTAGACGGGGAACATATTCTACCTCGGAGGTAGAATAAGTCCCCCTGGACGTCAGGGGACAGCGGAGGCCAGTGAGCAGCAGGAAGGTGAGGGGATGCAGTGGGTTCCCCGCAGCCCGATCCTGGCCATGGTAGGCCGGAACTGAGGTCAGGCTGCAGAGAAACCCCCCGCTCTGTCCTGTGGCTGGCAATCGCAGCTCCTGAGTGGAGCCGCAGTGCCATGATGACGTGCTATGGCATCGCAGCTCATTTCAGGAGCCTGACTGAGTTAGCCAGGGATCTGAAGGGCATGCGGCCCTTCAGAATCGGGGCCTGGACTGCATGTACAGGACAGTAGACCTGATTCTGTATAGCCCCCACAGGATCAGAATCAGGTCTACGCTGTATGCCCGATTCTGAGGGGCCGTACAGGGGCTGGACGTCCAGAAGGGAATTGGCCTCTACATGTACAACTTTGCATATGCCTTATAGTGCTATATAAATGATAAGCAGTAGTAGTAGTAGATACAAGTATCATGGGTCTCCACAGTAAATCTAAAACCTGCGATATCTGCAGGAGAAAAACTGGGAACACCCCCTGCAGATACGAGGTTTGGCCTTAACTGTGGGCCATTTGCAGCTATCGTACTGTGATAGCTGCAAAAGGCTACTGCAGTTTATTAAACATTTCCCCAATTGTTTGTGACTAGTCAGAGTGAAACTGTTGTGAAAGGTTCTTTTGATTTTTTCTGTTTACTGGATATCTATGAGGTATAGTCTGTGAGACTGTATGGAGGACTTTACTAAAAGAGAGGCAGTGACTGCCTCGAGGTGATGTTATGTAGGGATTAGAGCTGCCATTAAAACTGGTAAAAATTCCTGTTGGAAAACTGGATTGTTTCAAATGCTGGAAATCTGACCTTTGCTGTCTGTTCAGTAAAGTTTGGCTATAAAGCTGGTTTGTCTATTCTCTCTTTGGGAGAGAGGTGTGTTTGCTGAGCTATGCCAGAGGGAGAAACTGCTGTCAGGACCCCTACCTTAAGATAGACTGCATTCAGCAAGGGATAATTAGCTCTACTGACAATTTTTTGAAATTTGAGGTGCACCTGAACTCTCAGACATTTGGGCTCTAATATCAGTGTTTTATTAATACACTCACTCAGATGGTTTAAAAGCACATTGTACCAGTTGAATTCTGGTTATCTGGAAAGAAATTGTTGCTTTTCTGGGATATGCAAAACTATTTACTTTATATTTCATTCTGTTTGCTGTACATTGGAATGAAAGAAAATGTTTGTTCACAAATTGTTGTGCAATAACATTCCTTACACCACTGCATTGCTTTAAGTATAACACCTGTGTAGTAATGCACAGTGATTCAAATTTAATGTTTTCATGTAAAATAAATAAACATTCTGCCATCATCTACTATGGTACTATATCACTTCAAAGTCAAATTGTCTTAAGTTGCTTGCTTCTTGACAAAAAGAATTAAGGTATTTAAGTGTCTAGGAATTATAAGACATTATATTATCCATAACAACATATTATTTATTTATTTATTTTATTTATTTATTTATTTAATTGGATTTTTATACCGCCTTATCATACAATCAAAGCGGTTTAACAAAAGAGAAAATTAGTAATAGTGAAAAAATCTGTGATAATATATACATAGTTTGTAAATATATGATTAAATGTCTTGGGAAAAGGTGCACTATATATATTGTGAGCTATACTATAAAGTGAGCTATTGTACAATGTATATATAAATAATTGCTTTCTTAAAAATTAATTAGTTGATTGCATGACCGTAGTGCTCCGTAAACAAAACTGTTTTCAGTTGTTTTCTAAAGTCTTTGATGTCCTGAGCTGCTCTCAGATCATTAGGTAGGGAGTTCCAGATGGAAGTCGCAGCAAACGAGAAAGCTCTCTCAGAGGTCTCCTTGCGTGTTTTTCTGATGTCATTTGAAGAGCTGATTCTATTTTCAGATACACTTCTCCTAGGTCTGTTGCTAATATCTGACCGGATAAGATACGTCAGACTTTTTGCAGAACATTGTTGCTTTATCTTGAAAATATAAATTACTGTTTTGTATTTAATACGAGATGATATTGGTAACCAATGAAGCTCCTTTAAGATAGGAGTTATATGCTCTTTACTTGATAGACCAAAAATTATACGAGCAGCGGTGTTTTGCGCTAACTGTAAAGGCTTCAGTGACTGCTTAGCTAGACCCAGATATATTGGATTGCAGAAGTCAAGTAATGGTGTAATTAGAGCATGACAAACATTGCGGAAGTGAACAGTTTCCAGAAGCGGCCTTAGTCTTCTGATGATTTTCATTCTATAATAAGCGCTTCTAATCGTCTTGTTTATGTGTGATCTGAGATTTAATTCCTTGTCTAGAGTAACTCCAAGATATTTCACTTCTGATTTAATAGGAATAATTGAATTATCTATCTTGATGACAGGTGGATGTGCAAAATTTTGGTTACGAGATACAAATAATGCCTCTGTCTTGCTAAAATTAATTTGCATATTGTTGGTTTTACACCAGGTGGACATTAGTTCTGGCATCCACCACTCCTCTCTGTGAACTCTGTCTGCTGCTGTGGCATGCTTCACTGCTACTTCTCCTGGGAGTAACAAGTTCCTGGAGGAGGTTAGTGACTTTTCTGGAAACGCCGCCCCTCAGCATGCTACAAGTCTGAGGTATTTATGATGGCCACTGACTATGACAAATTGGTAAAAATTGATTATTCTGGTTCTAAAACTGTGTCCCCTCTAAGAGTCCTTTGGAGGACACAGAGGGACTACAGTTTTAGAACCAGAATACCTAACTTAACAATTTGTCATAGTCAGGGACCATCCATCATAAACAGGGGTGGCTCTGTCATTAGGCAGAGTGAAGTGGCCACCTCAGGTGGCAAAGTTATGAGAGTGGCAAAACATGCCCCCTAAACAGCTCAGCTACGGCCACCTCACTCTGCCTTTGACCTGCTGCCGCTGCCTCTCCTGGGTCTGTGGCAGTGGCGACGGCATCAATTAACCCCCCCCCCCCAAACAAGTGATGGCTTAAAAAACCAAGCAAGCAAAAGCATTGGGTCTTCCCGACTCCCATGTGCTTGTAAGGCTCTAATGGTCCCACCATCTTCTGATGCATATCACGTCAGAGGGCAGCGGGAACAGCAGAGGCTTACAAGAGTGCTGGAGTTAGGAAGACTCCATGCCTTTGTTTGCTTTTTGTTAAGCCGCCACTTGTTGAGAGAAGCAGCAATGGTGGCAGTTTGGGGGCAGGAAGGGAAGGAAGGGAAGGAAGCCACATTGGGCATCAGGTGTGGAGGTGGGGGGCGTGGATATGGAGGGTAAATGATAGGCATGGGGACAGATGCTGGACAAGGGAGGGGCAGGGGGACAGATGCTGGACAAGGGAGGGGCAGGGGGACAGATGCTGTACACCAGGGGCAGGGGAAAGATGCTGTATTGGGGACAGGGGGACAGATGCTGGCCATGGGAGAAGAGGGGAAAGAGGGCAGATGATGGCCACGGGGAGGCAAAGTGCAGATTCTAGCCATGGGATGAGGGGAGCAGTGGGCAGAAGGTTGCCACAGGAAAGATGAAGAGCAGATGCCAGGCATGGGAGAGATAGGGGAAAGAGGGCAGATGCTGGGCATGGTGGGGGACATAAGGGAAAAGGGCAGATACTGGGCATGATGGGTATGGGGAGAAAGGGCAGATGCAAGGCATGCGGGAATGGAAGGCAGATGCAGTATATGAGGGAATGGAGAGTAGATGCAGGGCATGGAGAGGAGAGGAGGAGAAAGAGTTGATGCTGGTCATGTGTGTGGAGGACAAATGCTGGACATGGAGGGTGGAGAAAGAGAGGAGAGATGCTGGACACTTGGGGGGAGAATGACAGAAGAGAGATGGGGAGAATGAGAGGAGAAATGCTGGGAACAGGAGGAGGTATACAGGAAATATGGTGGAGAGATAGGAAGAAATTGTAGAGAGGAGGGAGAAGGGGAGGAAGAAGTTAAATGTTGGACATGGCGTGTGGGGAGATGCTGGACATAGGAATGGAGAGAAAGGGGTATATATTGGAAACAGGGGCAGGAATAGGGAGGCGAATATATTGGACACGGACAGGAATAAGAAGGGGGAATGGTGGACATGATAGGGTGGGGTGAGAAAAATAGGCTGAGGTGCTGGATGGAGGGAGGATAAAGGGGAGAGATACTGGACACACAGGGAGGAAGAGAGAAAGGGGAGAGTTAAAGACTGGGTGGGATAAGAGGCTGGGGAAGGAGAGAACTGTGTTAAGGGTTAAAAACGGATCAATGCAGTATCGAGGGGGGATTGAAGACTAGATGGTAAAGAGGCGGAATAAAATCTGAACTGATAGAGATATAGAGAGAGAGAAATTAATGGATGAAAGCTGAAAGGAAAAGATAAATGCCAGAGATGTAAGGAAGTGAAGAAGACAGGAGAGGAGAGAAATGGCAGATGAGCCAGAGACCATAAGGTAAGTTAAGAGAAGACAGAAAAAAAGCAGAACCTAGAGACTGACATCAATATGATGAGAAAATAAAATGGCCAGTCATCAAAGGTAGAAAAATTAATTTTATTTTTAATTTAGTGATTGCAATATGTTGGTATTTGCAATTTACATATTCTGTCTTTATAGTTTCCCATTATAGGTACATATGCATCTCTTTCTATTTCTCTGATGTTGTACTGCATGCAGTGGTGTAGCCCGGGTCTGGGTGGGCCATGTCCCTCCCCTCTGGCATTAGGCCCACCCAATCAGCGACAGCAGAACAATCAAATGAGAGGATAACTAGAGGCAATATCAACATTCGTACTGCTTTGTGCCTATACAGGTTAATCCCAGGCCCAGGGCAAGCCCCAAAGTTGGTTCAAGATGTTGGCACCGTAGGCAAATCTTAATTCTTATTCTCCCTCTGGCTGTTAGAATCTATTGTTTAGCTTTGAATGCCCTGTTCTTAGCCCCCCTCCCCCCATCCCCCAAAAGCTGTCATCCTAGGTGACCACCTAGTTTGCCTAATGGTTTGGCTGGCTCTGCCAGGGTCAGCCCTACGCATGTGCAAGCAAGTCACCCGCACATGGCCCTCCTCCCCGAGGGGCCTTGTGACCTTGGTGGCTTAAGAGGTGAGCCAGTGAGGCCCAAAACCAGCCTCATTGACTCACCTCTTCACAACCGCAGGAGTGATTTCTTTCATCTCCCTTCCTGCAGATGTCGAGGCAGGGCAGTAGGACAACTTCAGACTGCGATTGGGGCTGTCAGCGGCCATGGTGAGCCCAATTGCTGCCCTAGGCAGTGGCAGCAGAGTTAAAGAAAAAAGAAAAGTGAAGCTGTATGATTGCAGCTGTGGAGCCACAGGGTCGGACACAGGCAGCATGTGAGGGTCATGGCAGGCACTGGGAAGAGCCACCGTGGCTGCTCTCCTTTAAGGCCTGTGATGCCTATAGCTGCTCCTGGCACTGTCACCACAATCCCTACAGTGCTCTGGCACTCTAGACGCAGCCACAGGCATCGCAAGCCTTAGAGGAGAGCAGTCGTAGTGATTGTGGCTCTCTCTGATGCCTGCCATGACCCCACATGCTGCCTGAGCCGAACCCCATAGCTCCACTCAGCTGCATTCATGCAGCTTCACCTTTCTTTTTTTTTAACTCTTCCATCGCTGCCCAGGGCTGCAATCTGGCCCCCACAGCCACTGACAGCCCTGATTGCAGTCTGAAGCTGTCCTGTCCTGCCCTGCCCTGCCTTGACATCCACGGAAAACCATGGCTGCATTTTCTTTTAAAAAGTTCTGCTACAATATGGTGCATCCTGGGCATTATGTACTGCATGTGACTCGATGGAGGCAGCACCTAGGTTTGGTGTATCACTGTCTCAGCATGTGCCAGCCACATTGTTTCATGTCCTGTAGTCCACCCATTGCAGGCAGGGGCCTGCAGTCTCTTTGATTCCAGACATTACTCAGAACAGTGTGGAGGTGTAGCCTAATGGTTTGAGCACTACCTTCATAAGCAAAGGAGATGGACTCAATTCCCCTTGTTCTCTGTGTGCAACTCAGTTCATTTTCATACCTGTAACAGTCCGGGGTCTGCTGCAACTAGCTGACACACATTCATATGCTTTGTTATGTGTTCTGCACACAATTTGGGTCTGCAAACATGCAATTCGCCATCATGCCCATCTGACAGCATGACCTTATTGGCTCTGCTGTAGCCCATTGCAGAAGGTCAGACATGTGGATCCTACAGATTTGTGACACATGTGGAATACTTCATCCTAACTGTATTCTCAACAGCAGAGATGTCTCTCTTCATACAAAGATTCGACTCGTTCAAGGCATGGTATTTTCAATAATGTTGCAAAAGTTGGACAGTGAAAAAAATAGGAAGAAAATCGATACCTTTGAATTATGGTGCTAGCGATGAATACTGTGTATACCATGGACTGCCCGAAGAACAAATCAGTCAGTACTACAGGAGATCAAACCTAAGCTTTCCTTAGAAGCTCAGATGACAAGACTTCAACTTTCATACTTTGGACACATCATGCGAAGAGAGAGATCATTAGAGAAAGACATCATGCTTGGCAAGGTAGAAGGTCAAAGCAAAAGAGGAAGGCCAGCAATGAGATGGATCAATACAATAACATCAGCTATGGGTGCCACTCTGTCAACAATGAGCTGCCTGACTGAAGACTGAACACAGTTTAGGACAACTATGCAGAGGGTTGCTATGAGTCAGCACTGACACAACGGCACTTAACAACAACAACAACAACTGTGATGGAATATCTTTGGCTCCATCACATATGTAGGCACATGCAGGCACATCCTACTCCTGTGGTGACCTCCAGCAGAGATCAGCACACATCCTTACTTGCTCCATATGTCCAATTCTTTGATGCACATGTGTCAGGATGATTGTATGGTGGTTAGAAAGGCTGAGCCAGTTGTCCCACCCAGCAGATGGCATTTGAGATGCCCCCATGGCACAGATACTATTTTTTTACACGCACTCCAGATGCATCTGTGCAGTCACATCACATACATCAGGCCAGCACAGACATACTGCACTCCCTATTACCTCCATCCATCCCACAGGCCACAAATCACCATATGCCCATCATGTGCAGTCGTGTATTCTCCAGCCAGCTGCTACACCATGTCCCTTACATGGACATTTTGGGCATTGGGACATATCCTCACATCTCACCTATGACTGATCTGCATCAACACTCATGTTCAGTCATCTTTTTGCTGCCCACATCATGGACATGCTGTGCACACTTCTTGCCTATTCTAGGCCACACACTGACAGTATCGCTGATTAACAGGGCATGCCTCACTGATACAGTCATACTGACTCCCACATTGGCATCCCACATACTGACTAACACATAGGACACATATGGATCTGATGTGTCCATCAGCTCCTTCAATTCCCTCCATCCATCACCTCAACTCTGACTTTCTCAAGGGCTCCCTTATCCTGTGTTACGGTGACTGTTGTTTTCAGGCATTAAGGTGCATGCCTGGCACCTTAACACCCAGTGTCCTGTTAGCACCTGATAAGTGGAACACGGTGCCCTTATCTCTGGAACACCTACTACCCACCCCATCCTTTATTGCACAGAAAACCTCTTACCACTGCCTTTAACACTCACTGTTTATTTTATTTACATTCTCTTATATACCACGCTATTCTGCATCAGTGCGGTTTACATTGAACAAACTGAAATTACATTGAACAGGGCATTATAACTTGGTGATAACTACTTTACAGGGAACATGGGCTATGGAGGGTTAAGTGTCTTGCCCAAGACCACAAGGAGCACCTGTGGGACTAGAAACCCCAGTCCTTCCGGCCCAAGGTTGCTGTCCTCTAGTGGGATTTGAACCACCGACCTTCCAGTCTGAAGTACCTTGCCCCAACCACTAGGCTACTCCTCCACTCCACTATCCCCTGCTACCTTAACACCCTTTAGTAAACATACCCCTATGTTTGGATAATTCGCAGAGAGGGGTGGTGGAAGCCAGAACCAATGTTCTTTTAGCTGAAATGAAATAAACAATAAAACAGAAAACATAAAATCAATGGGACCAATATTCAAAGAGATTAACACAGTTAGCAGACTGGCTAACTGTGTTAATCGTGGAAATCTTCTACTACTACAACAAAACTGGGGACTAGAGTATGATAAGATTCACATAAGTAGCGAACAAGAGAGTAAGGAGCATCAGTATCCAAAAGCAGCTTCAAAGAGGTGGGTGTTTAGTCTGGATTTGAACAGGGCTAGAGAAGGATCCTGACATACTAACTCAGGTAGTTTGTTCCAGGCATATGGAGCAGCAAAGTGGACTGAATAAAGTCTGGAGTTGGCATTGGCAAAGAAGGGCACAGATAAATGGGATCAGCCAGAGGAGTGGAATTCCCGAGGAGGGGTGTAGAGTGAGATAAGACAGGAAAGGTAGTGAGGAGCCACAGAATTAATGCACTTGTAGGTCAGTAGGAGAACTTTGAACAGGATGTGGAAAAGGACAGGGAGCCAGTGAAGTGACAAGAAGAGATATCCATGGGTGCTATCACTGAATGCCCGGATGCTAGCGGATAGCATCGAGACCCTCCAGAGGTGGAGCGGAGGCACTTATCCTTAAGCAGTGAAAGTTAGGCATTTTAAAGACTGGCCAAACCTTTGCTACAGAAAGCTAACTGGGCAGTGTCTGGATGTCGCTGCTGCCCAGTTAGCTTCCACGCTATCTGGTCGACTCAGATATTTAATGCTAGTGGCCGGATATGGTCCCAGCACTGAATATCCATGTCTTAAGTTTGACAACAAAGTAGAATTGAAGGGGGCAGAAGTAGCAGATTCGGCAAGAGAGCAACCACGGTGCTGCCCCAAAGACAGTGGGTAAGTTTTTTTCATGCCATGTTCAGATTAAAAATGAATAATGGAAAGAAACAAAAAAATTTCAGAAATAAAGTTTTTTGTCTTGAAAAAAGTTAAGATGAATTGGAGAGGAGGAGATATTAATAAAACCATTTTGAGGTTAGAACAATGGTACATTTTTATTCTAGATGCGCTAACACCTCGAGGGCTTAATTTGAATATGGATCTGTCAGTTTCCTTTAGTTATCAGTGGATTGTTTAGTATTTATTCATTTTTTATCCTTTTATTCCACTTTTTAAGCCAAGTATTTTTAATATTTTCTTAGACGTTTGGGTGCTTCTATATGCTTTTAGCATGTAAGGGAATTGTTCAAGTGAAATGGTTTCCCGTAGAGTAAGTTACTTTCATTCTTACTTTTGGTTACTAATAATAGGTAAATCCACCTGCAATTGATTTTATTTTTTGTAAACTACGGGTTTTTACAATTTAATGTTACATGTTTTTCTCAAGGTAGTAAATACACTGGACCAGTGGCCGTAATTTAAATATTAGTGAGAATACAATGAGGGTGCAGTTTTCTTCTGCAAGAACAGTCATCTCCTTTTTCTTCTTTTTTTCCTTTTTTCTTTTAGTTATTATTAATGGGGACACTATAAGCAATCAAATATAAGCTGCACATTTTTACAACTTTCTACACAGTGAGGATGGTAATTTCAATGTACTGCTGTGTGGTTTGTAATCCGAGAAGGCAGCGCGGCCACAGATGCGGGCGTTTTTTTGCTAGAAGTGAAGACTGAAGGACACACGGTGTAAAGGTTGGTTTATATATGTTTTTTATCTGTCTATGCCTTAAGTATCTTTTTTTAGTTTTAAATAAGATTTTGGTTTTTTGAGCGTTATTGGGCTTGTTTTATCAGCCGGGACAACAGTAGGGAACAGAGGCTCCATGTATCGTCCCTTTCAATCCTAACATAGGAAAGCGTTTGATCGTTGGATATTACATTATTATTTTTTTTTCAGAAAACATTAGGCTATCTACATTGCAGATTTTTCTTTATAGAGTATGTCTCCCCTTCTCATAATCATCAATATCACAGTATTTAAGGTTCTAATCCGTAGCGATTATAGCATATTGAATGGATGCATCACAGTCCAGCCCTTCCATAGCCACTCCTGCTTCATTTATACGGGCTTTGTATAGTCATCAATAATGAAACAGTTAAAACATCTGATTCCTTTTTTCTCTCTCCCTTTAGCTTGAAAATTAAATGAGATGGGGGTTTTAGTCAAGAGAACATAATCCTTGGGTTAGTAACAACAGAAGTTTGTATCTTTGTTCTGCTTCTTGCATGTCACCTCTCTTGTTTTTCAGTTTGGTTATAATGATTATTTATTTGGCTTTTTAATATTTTTAATGTGTGCTTGGTATCATTATTTTTTATTTACCATTTGTTACTATCATTGATTTTTTTATTATTTATTTATTACGCTATTCTTATTTATGTATGTATTAGGGACATTTATTTATGTCAGTCCTATTTTACTGTATGATTCATATTTAAAATTGTTTTTAATGGCATTTATTGTTTTAGCACGCCTAAAAAACCCCTGAAGAATGCATAAGCTGAAACACGGCTTGTGCTGAGTAAGGCTTTGGCTTTCACACCCCTGTGTAGGTGTCATTGTACCCCTGGTCAAGAATTATAAATAAAGGCTTTTCGTGTTTACCACACCTGTACTGGTTTTGCTTGTCACGTGGTAATAGTGCTCCTCTGTTGGACCTAATGGAATGAAACAGTCATGCTATGGCACAAATTAAGGCCTGAGTATACATATTCACTGCTGACTGCCAGCCCTTGAAGAGATAGCATGAAATTCAGCCACTATGCAGATAACCTATCCAGGTCTAAAGTAAATGCATAGGTTATCTGCATAGTGGGTCAATAGTGCTACTATCTGAATAATTTCTAGTCTAGCCCTTGCTCTACCCCAGACCTAGCCCCTATTTTATATAAATAGCTTGGGCAGTCAGTGAAATATTCAGTCATCATAATATCTGTATAAATTTTGAAAATGTTCAAATCCTTTTCAAAACTGGCCTGATTTTAGTCTTTTGACTACTATTAAGGCTTGCTGGGTGCATTGCCATGTTTTCTACAGTTCATCGTATCCTCATCTAGGCAAGATTTGCACCATTGTCTTTCCAATTTACATCCTTAATGATTAAGGACCTGTAGATTTGGGACGAACAATGTGGAGCATTTGTACATAGGGCATAGGCCCTTCTTTTCAGCAGCCATTTTTTCTAAGCTCATCACTAAGTGTGCATGCCAGATATCAATCTGCTCTGACACTGAAGTTATCTTTTCTTCCACATGGGTGCAGATAGAGCCCGTAAGAAAATTTCAGGTGTCAGATTTGTCATGTCTGGTAGGGCCCCTCTCTTTTAAGTTGTCATGTTCAAGGATGTCTATACCTTTGTGGAATACAACGTCCGGAACATGTGGCCTTTTCATTGGCTGGAGATTTTAGCACTTGTGTGAATCCTAGTGCTGCCATCATGTTAAAAAAAAAACAATGGTGGTAGTATCTAGAGTTTCAATATGACCATTAATCTAGGGGAGCTCAGTGTTACAGTAGAGCTTGCATAGATGACGTGTTGCTGCAAGGTGCTTGGTAGACCATGAGCAGCCAAATCGGCTCTCCATCTCCTAGCTGGATAAAGAGATCCTCGGCCTCAGAAAGGGGGGATGGCAACTCTGTGCAATTTGATTATCACTAGAATCAGGACTGTTACCCCTTCACCTCACTTCCCTAGCCATGGCTAATGCTGGACGGTGAATCCTGTTGGGCATAGTTCAGTCAGTGGGACTCCCTTGGTTTCCTCCATACAGATCTCACCCCTGCCCTGACGTGGCAAAAACTCAGCACCAAAAATACTGAACAGATCAATATCAAGCAGCACTTAGCTGTTAGCAGATAAGTCCAGCTGACGAAGATGTCCAGTGGCACTCGACAGACTGCCTATATGGATAGTGTCAGGGCAGTGTATGGGCAGAACAGGGACGAGCCAGCAATTATCTGTATAGCTGCAATATTCAGTGCTGCTCTCGATAACTATCTCTAGAGCAGTGCTGACCATCATTGCTACATGGCTAGCGATGGCTTTAACCATCCTGTCACAGGCCACAATCTGGATCCTGGTGCTGAATAAAAGGATTTTTTTAGCCATGGCAGACAGCATTTTATAAATTACTGACTATTGACACATAAAATGTGAAGGCCCCTAGCACCACTCCCCCTCCATTCCCCCAGATATCTTTTACTGTAACAAAGTCTTTAAAGTCCAAGTTGCACACAGCTGTTCTTGCTGCTCTTACCCTACCAAGCAAGTATTTCAAGATGACACTGGCTGGCTCTGCTTATGCAAGATCGTTATTCCTTCTGCTGTGATACTGTCAGACAGGAGGGAAAATGAGGCCTGGGGATGGCCTTTATTCCCTGCAGTGTGCGATACAGTCAGACAGAAGAGAGAGACATACTGGAGATGAGGTTTATTTCCCGCAGCGTACGATATAATCTGGGAAAAGTAGGGCCATGCCAATCATTAGGCAAGATTAGGCAGTCGCCTAGGGCATCAGCATCTGAGGGGCATCAAAGAGCAACAGTAGTTAAGGCAAAACAATAGATCCTGACAACTAGACATACATACTCAAAGAGCCATCAGTGCATATTTTTACCTACATGGAGAATCGGACACACACATTCAATGCAGTTTACTATTTAAAAGTATGGGGCCCGATACAGAGCTATGCAAATTTCTGAAGGGTTATGCACCTCGTTGGCGCATGGCTCTCCCTGCCAACATTTAACCCGGATAGTCAATGCCAAATATGTGGGTGCTTGCCGCAGACACAGGAAGCCGCCAAAGCTAACCAGGCAGCGGTGATATTGCATACTGCCCGGTTAGCTCCTGTGCCTTAAAGATAGGTGAGGGTTTTCCTCTCCCATCTTTTAAGTGCAGGTCACTAAGCAGGCAGCACGCAATATCACCGCTGCCTGGTTAGCAACAGTCTCCGCCTCCACTACGCCCCGGAACGTCCCCAATAGGCCCCAATGCTAACCAGATAGCAGCGGGGCGCGTAGGGGACTTAGAAGGGAATATTCAATGGCACTAACTATGTAAATGCTCTTGAATATCCTCATTTAGGGCATTTACATGGTTTACTGGGCTGTAAACCGTATAAATGCCTTTCCAAAATAGGGCCCATGATGTTCAATTATGCATTTTTACAGGATCGTTGAGGAAGTAGTGTTTGGATGATCAAGATTATTGAGTTTGATTATCGAAACCTTGAGGAGGGGCATAAGGCTGAAAATTTGCCTAAGGCACCCAATACTTTTGCATGGACCTTGAGGAGAAGGGATAGAAATGCATAGGGATGGTATATGGCGCATATCGCAATAAGCAAAAGTTCTTATTGGAGGGGCTCCAGCCCACTGAGAAAAGTTCTCTGTCTGGACAGGCAGGCAGGATTTCCTCTGACAGCAGCCACCACCAAAGAAAGAAGAAGCTATGACTGTGGCCAAGATTGGGACAGTCGTCCCACAGGGACTCCATCTCCTGCCGGCAGAAGAGAAAGACCATGAAGATTGGTGCAATCTGAGGAAAAAAGAAGTCTACACAGTGCTGAACCTACCTGTAGCCATGGAAAAGGTTGGACATTGGGGGAAAGAGATGTGGAGAAGGCAGGAGACATGTAAAGAGGCAGTGGGCTTAGAAAAGCAAGAATAGGGGAGAGGGGCATGGCAAGATGGTGGCTGCATGCAGGTGTGATGGAGGATCGCTGTTCTGAGTATGGGCAAGCAAAAGGCAAAAACCCAAGGTTACTGGCCTGGGATCTGTGGGAACATCAATGCTGACTCAGCCCCCAATCACCTCCTTTTTTGTAAAGGAGACTCCCTTGCCGGTTACCTCAGGTGGTGCCTTGCTTCAGCCCATAGCTGTATCGGAGATCTCCTCAGGCTCCTTAGAGGCGATATTGTTATCTCCCAGAGGGAGGGTATTTGCCAGGATATCAACAGCGAGCTCTGAACTGGCTGCAGCACATGGCTCTGGAGACACCAGCTCTGACACCGTGACTCCAAAAGGAGTTGAGAGAGTGGCAAATGAACTGGGCGGTCGAGCTATGGATGTGAACTCAGCACCTCAAGATCCCTTGGGACAGTGTTCAGGAGGAGCAGAGAGTTCTGTGGGCATTTCTTTGGCAACTATGAGTGCATCTTTGGATCAGTTGGGGCCCTCTGCGCTTGCTGGGACAGTTTCTGTTCATCTGTCAGAAATTTATTGACTGTATGGGAAGCTATTCAAGGTCTCCAGGCTTCGGTTAATCTGCTATCCCAGAGTTTGGCACAACATACAAAGCAGTTCTCTGCAGACCTGGTGCGTTGCCACTCAGATCTTGACTTTTTGGAGACAAGAACTAGTGCTCAGGAGTTAAAAATAAGGGCTTTGGAGTTGCAGAATGCAGCCCTTGTAAAGGATAATTCTGCCATGCAGTTAAAAATGGAAAATCTGAAGAATGCTGATCGTCGTAGGAATTTCGTCTATTGAATTTTCCTAAATCTGTTGCAATTTCCCCCTATGAGCTGTTCAAAAAGTATCCGTTTGAGCGTTTGAAGGTTCCTGAGCAGTTTGTCCACCTACTGCTGGTGTACATTATATTCCATTTGGTAAAGTTTCCTCTTTTGGGGCACAGGCTTCTGGTATGGAACTTTTGCAAATCATAGCTATTCTTGAGCAATCTGTGGAGGAAGAGCTGCAAAAAGCAACTCTGATGGTACAGTTAGCCATGGATGCTGATCAAAACTGGCTGTTGAAAATATTCTTCAAATATAGAGATGTTTTGATTATAATTGTAAGATATGACTGTTTCCAGGCATTGCCAGAAATACCCATCAGCGTAGGACACAATTTCTATTGCTCCGACCCCTAGTTCTTCAGCTGGGGGCAAGTTTTTTACTACGTTATCCTTGCAAATACCTAATCACTTTTCAGGGCAATTGGTTTATGTTTTTTGAACCTACGCACTTTATTTCCGCTACAACCATAGTCAATCCTTCTCCCCCTTAAGATACGGGATCCATACTCTCATGAGTTAAGGGCTGGGTGGGGGGGAGGAGGGGGCCTGCTTGCTTCTGTCTGTTTTTCATTGAACGTTATGTAATAAGTATCTCCGTAATGCGATCCATGTTCCCTCGTTTACTGTGGATTAGTGAGCTGTTAATTTGCTAATGTTCCCTTTTGTGCATTTGCACTTTTTGTTTCCTTTGGCTCACTTCCGTAAGCATTTACTTTGCTGCATTTTGAAAATCAATAAACATAAAATTAAAACAAAAAAAGAAAAGGAAGAATAGAGAGGGGTAAGGAGGGCAGGGGGTGAGAGTTCTAAGTGGCAAGAAAAAAAGAGGAACAGAGAGTGGGGGAGGGGAGAGGAGGAAAGACGAGTACAGTAAGTTGAGGGCATGAATGCATGCCAGAATGTGTATGTGGCAAAAGGTGCACCCCTCTCCCCACCCCAGCAGAACACACACAGAGGCACCTCACCCCCACACCACATGCACACTCACACAAGGACACACCAGCCCTCACTATAAACTCACTCACACACACACACACAGACACTCGGGCACCCTCCCCCCACACAAACACAGAAATATAGATAACACCAGCAATAAAGATGCTTTACACAGACACTCAGCCCTGCCATCGTAATGAGACACAGTATATTGTCTCTTTGCACCCTTCCCCTCTCCCCCACAGACATGTATCAATTTGCAAATGGAGGAAAGGAAAATGCACCATTTTGTCACACTGTAAGTGTGCACTTTTCAATTTGTTATTCCCTGCAGCATATGGCACAATGAGACAAAATGGGTAAAAATGCTGGGAGTGGTCTTAATTCCCTGCTGTATGGGTCAGCGTTAGGGGGTGGAAAACAGGGCATTTGCCCTAAGCCCCCAAGTCTGCCTCAGGCTGAAGGAGGCATAGCCTGCAAGAAAGCTTTTGGACCATCCTACTAGTTTCTGCCAGGTCTCCTGCATTTCTTTTCTTTTTTGTTTTTTACTTTTATTTGTAAATGAACTTTCCAATACTTCCTAGTGTAACTCTTGTTTGTAATAGAATGTATCCAAGTAATATACATTCAAATATCAAAATATATTACTGCTACATTCTTACAGTTGTCAATATAGAGGGGTGGTGCAGTCCAAAAACCCAGGGAAATATTGAGACCTAGAAAAATCTATTCTCATACTTTTATAGAAATAGAGACAAGTAGCAACTTGCTACCACAATCATGAAAAAGGAGGCAGCAACTAGGCCACAGGAACCACATCTGAGGGACAGCTTATATCATCTGAAGCTGCAGCAGGCTTATCACTAAGGAAACTTGATAATTGAGAAGAATCAAAAGAAAACATATTTCAAAGTTTTATACTGCTTTTCTAGGTTTGTCCTGCATGTTGTCTCAACTGTTTGATCAGGATCAAGGGCCAGCAATAGAGGGTCAGCAATAGAGGGTCCTTCTGGCATTCTGTCTTGAGGACAAGGGCAACATATGCACAGGGCGATGTCGGTGGTCATCCTGTCACCGCCTCCTCTCTAGGACATGCAGTGCTCACCTGTGACATACAGGTGCCAGGGTCCCACTTCTGGCAGAGGTGAACATAGAAGGCTTGTACAGCCTGGACTTCATTGACACCGGCCTTGCTCTTTTTCTGCTGATTGCGAGAATGCTCCTTTCAGATATCCATTATGTGCTCTCTCGATATCTGACACATGGCCAGGCAGGACTCCACACCACCTGAGGGGTCATCAGAGTGTGCCATACCAGAGGGCCATGCACAGATGCAGCCACCACCACAAGGGCAGCAGCAAGGCAATGCCAAGTCAGAGCAGGAGATATACTGGAGACTCAGAAGGTGGAATCCTTTCTCCCAATCCTTAATCTTGATCATTTGCAGGAACCTGCTCCCCTAGAGCCACCACTGCAAATATTCTCCATTAATGAGGCCCTGGAGGAGGAGGGCCGTGACATTCAGGACTTGCTTTGGGAAGGGAGGAGACACTCCCTCTTGCTCAATAGCTGGTGGAGGGCATGGGGGAGTTGAAGTCCTACATGGCTCAGGATCTAGAACACCAGGCCAGCCTTGCTGCCTCACTGGAGCAAATAGCTGCCTACCTGACACCACGTGCTGCAGCAGCTGTTTCCCATCAGGGAGGCTATGCATGCACCGTGTCTGCCTCTCAAGCAGTGGTATCCCTGCCTGCACCTTTAAGGGAGGGGGAAGGGGTAGAGGGGGGAAAGGAGCATCAGGAGAACACTACCTCAGAAACGGCACCATTGAGATGAAGCACACAGGTGTGGCACAAGAGACCTGGGGAGAGGTTTAAGGGAGAGGCAGGGAATAAATCCTGCTGACTACCTGAACAGCACACTTTACCCCTTCACCGTCCATTCACTTGTTAATAAATTCTCCCTTTGGCACTTAAAAAGCTTGTTGGATGAGTCTGTTCCATACAGCTTAAGCCGCTGCGATGGGTGGCTGGCTGGAGCCAGGTGGTGAATCTTGTGCTGCGTCCCTGCCCATGTCAGAATCTTCATTCATATCCTCCTCGGGAAGTGTGAGCCCTCTCTGCACAGCTATGTTGTGGAGTATCCAGCAAGTGGTGAGTATGAAGCACACTGTCTGCAGGTTTATAGGAATTCCCCTCCATTCCTGACCAGGTATCTAAAACAGCTCTTTGGAATGTCAAAAGTGCGCTCAATGATGACCTTGCTGCGATGGTGTGGCCAGTTGTATCTCTCCTCAAGTGGCAAGTGTGATTGCCTGACAGGTGTCAGTAGCCAGGGTCTTAGAAAATAGCCCCTATGGGTATGAGTAGGAAGACAACAGCATTTTAGGGTGCGTGGCCCTTCTTGGACGTTGAACAGCATATTGTCTATAGGCTGATGGTGGTGCAAGGGCCATGACTCACATGTCATTCACTAGATGCAGGGCTCTCACTTCAAGCATGTGTTAGTATGTGCTCTCAGTTACCTTTAATCACCTTTCCCTCAAGCCTCCTGCCAGCTATGTTATAGGGGTTTGGGAAGGTCAGGGACACAGGGTAGCAAGTTCTAGTGCATGCATACATTAGTCCATAGTGTGAGAGTGAGTGCTGTGTTCCATTCACATTCAACGCATTTTCTTACCTAGCAGTAAGGCATCTCCAAGTAGTCCACTGGCGCGCTCTTGACCTAGTCTAGACTGAGTTAGGTTGAACTAGTATTACAAGTTATGTAGGTCGTTTATAAGAGGGTTTAAGTTACCTATACACAATGATATTCAATCCCTCCACGAATAAGTAAAAATGGCTAAGGCTGTTTTGCAGTAAATGAATACACTCTTTACTATAAGTGGAAACAACAGTCTCAGATTTACATAGCTAAACACTTTTGGATTTATTTGTTACCAAAAAGCGTTGCTCAAAATACATCAACGACCGTGTACTATGTTTCCACCTTTAAAATAGCTTGAAATTGTTTGAAAATTTTCTTGTATAAAGTAATTAAATTATTTAAGAAGAAATTTTTTGATAGCTACTGCATGGTTTTTGTCCATCTAACCATCCTTTACTTTTTCCTTCAAAAAGACTTTTAGAGATTGTGCTTATCTTTCAAAGAATTGTTGCCATTCCCAACGCCACCTTTCTGGGACCCTCATGCGTTTCGGATCTGCATCAGGGGAATGATTCCATTCAACAATCTCCAGAGTTACAATCCAAAATTACATGTAAAACTCAATGATGTGCGATGTCGCGTTGCCCACTATATTTCACAGTTGTCATGCGCGGCGTTTTTTGACAACTGTGAAATATAGTGGGCAATGCGACATCGCACATCATTGAGTTTTACACGTAATTTTGGATTGTAACTCTGGAGATTGTTAAATGGAATCATTCCCCTGATGCAGATCCGAAACGCATGAGGGTCCCAGAAAGGTGGCGTTGGGAATGGCAACAATTCTTTGAAAGATAAGCACAATCTCTAAAAGTCTTTTTGAAGGAAAAAGTAAAGGATGGTTAGATGGACAAAAACCATGCAGTAGCTATCAAAAAATTTCTTCTTAAATAATTTAATTACTTTATACAAGAAAATTTTCAAACAATTTCAAGCAATTTTAAAGGTGGAAACATAGTACACGGTCGTTGATGTATTTTGAGCAACGCTTTTTGGTAACAAATAAATCCAAAAGTGTTTAGCTATGTAAATCTGAGACCGTTGTTTCCACTTATAGTAAAGAGTGTATTCATTTACTGCAAAACAGCCTTAGCCATTTTTACTTATTCGTGGAGGGATTGAATATCATTGTGTATAGGTGAGTTAGGTTGAAGGCATCATGGCAGAAGCCTGGATACCTAGCACAGACATTGGTGATGATGTGCCTCTCGTTGCACACCACCTGCAGGTTCATAGAGTGGTATCACCTGCAGTTTCTGTAGGCTCTCTCTATGGCCCCCAATACACAGGAGAACTGGACTGTTGCATAAAAGTCCTGCATGGTTTCCTCTCTCTGGAGAACGGTAAGGAGAATAGTCCTGCAGCCTTCTTACCATGGTTTGCAAGAAGCTGTCTATACAGTGGCAGGCAGAAGACAGGGTGAAAGCTACAGTACTTCCCACCACATGTGGATGCTTCCTGTGGCTAGGAATGCCCCTCATTGCATAATACATCATGATAAGTATTGCTGGTTATGTGGATGGCAAAACCGGTGGGCAGTTGCAAAACAGATTATTGCTCCCATGTCTGCCGCTGCTTTGTCCTGATTTTAAATGGATACATGTCATCAGCTGGCCACCACCATGGTGCTGAATATCGGCAAAATCCATTGAACTTTGTTACACCCACGGAATGCCCAGGAATGCCACCGCGATTATTCAGGCAGCTATAAGCATTCTGTGCTGATATTCAGAAGGCCACCGCCAGTTGAAAATCAGGCTCATCTGGATATGTGGCACGTGTCCAGTTATCTGTCTTCTTTGTCTGGATTTCTGCTGTCTAACATTTTGAATATTGTCCCAATAGTTTCGGTACCCCAGTAGAAGTCTTATCTCCCATTAATAGCAAAATAAAAATAATTCCCAAGAATACTACAAAAAGAATAATAGATCTTGTTGGGTCACCCTCCTATGCAAGTAAAGGATGTTCTAATGTAAAAGGCGAAAGACCTCAAAGTTTTTGTTGAGAAGTGTCTAGGCTTATGTATTCATGCAGAGATTGAGGTTCAGATTTGTGTGTCTACATTGGAAAGGAGCACTAAGGTTTGTATGCTTATGGTAGTAAGGGACTCAAGGTTTGGACACTTGTATTGGGAAAGGAGTTCAGAGTTTGTGTATGTTCAGATTTAAGTTTTTATGTTGAGAAGAGAGAACATTATTTCTATATTTGGGGGTGGAAATGAGTGTCAGGATTTGTAATGAGAAAATATATTCAGATTTGTAAGTCTGTATTGGAAAAGAAGTTCAGGTTTTGTTTATTGGCAAGTAACATAGGGCTTCATGGTTGTTGAGAGGTCACAGTTCTCTGGTAGAGGAGACATAAATTTCTCATTATTTTCCATTTTACCTAAAGTGTAAAGAAAAGGCACATATTATTATCAACAAGTGCTTACAAAATACACATAAGCATAATTACACATTTGGGGAGTTTGATTTTGTCTTTTCATGGCAGGAGTACACAAGATCATCTTGAGAGCCGTCAACAGGCCAGGTTTTCAGGATATCTCTGATGAATATGCTTGAAATAAAGCTGCATGCATGCTATTCTCATTCTGCGCAAATTTATCTCATTAATACCCCAAGGACCAGACTTGGGCACCCTTCTTGCAGAATTTGGCTCTTTCATATTTGGTCTTGAATCCTATTGCAAAAACTATATCACTTGCAAAGCAATTTTTCTATGTTGATTCTTTACAAATTGATTTTCCACAGACGTTTTATTGAGGTTTTAAAATTACAATGTAGACAAATTGACTTGCCATGTAATTATCTCAAAATTACTTAAGCAATAGAAGAGCAATTTGATTCTTATTAATACAATGTGATAGTAACAATAGTGAGGCATTTCAGAGCCCTGTAATCTGATGCTGTAAGAAAAGAAAGTTGATTACATAGGCAACATATTAAATGTAAATGAACATATTTAGTAATGAATTTTGAAATAGCTCTCTGCCAGATGTTTTGCTAATTGTTACATGCCTAGGCACAGCTTACATTTTCATTCAGCCCTTCTGCAGGGTCCCAGCTGCTTCATGGAAGATAGTTTATGAGGACCCAAAGGCAGTGCAGCGTACATCCAGTGTTAGCTATTGAGCTTTGTATGTTGGATACAGGGGTGTACCATGTGTGCCCCACTGCCCTATGGCCCACTCACTTTGGAGTTAGACCCACCCAATTAGAATGTCTCATGAGCTGTAGTGGCACCAGCCAATGGGAGTAGGAAACCACATCAGCCTGTGCACCACACCGGTCAGTGCTGAAGAGGAGGAGGTGGCGGCAGCACCCTTATGGTGCAAACCAATGCCAAATAGGCCAAATACCAAATAATTTCATGGCAATCCAGGCAACCTGGATATTCAATGCCAGGGCCTAGATATGACCCCGGCATTGAATATCTGGGTTTAATGTTCAGCGGCAGCAGCTAACTGCTTTAGCAGCGCTAGCCACCGCCACTGAATATCGGGCCCACTATGGACCCATTTCTGAGATGGGTCCTGCGGTGCTGCACATCCTGGCAGGTTGTGCAGCCCCGCAGGCCATCCTGCCCCTATTCCCCTTCCGGCTAGAGCAGCAGGATGGGGAAAGCCGGTGGGGACAGGAGGGGGCAGAGTCTGGGTGGAGCGGAGGTGGGCCAAGGAGGCAGGACATACAGGGCCAATCCTATCCCAGCCCTGTATGTCCTGCGGAGTCATGGGGGACATCCTCAAAGGTGGAATAAGCAGCACAAATGGTGCGATTGGGGCCAGAGATCCCCCTCCCCAGGGCCAAGGCCGGGTGCAGGGGGGTCCCCGCTGCCCAATCCAGGCCTCAGCTTGCCAGCTGTGGGTCGGGCGGCAGGGAAGAGGAGGGTCTACACCAGGGGAGCCTGCAGGGAGAACGTCCCAGCAGGCATGCAGGAGCACACCGGGCACCCTTGGGCCCAATTCTGTATGCCGCAGGAACATTTTTGTTCCTGCAGTACAGAATCGGGTCCTAATGGGACCGTCCTGCTCGGGGCCATCCAGACAGCCTGGATGTGCCCCTTTCAGAATCGGGCTCCACGTTTATTGGCCTCACCTTTATCTACCTGTTTATTCAAACCTTCAAAAAATATAGCAGATTGGTGAGGCAAGACTTCCTGTTGCTAAATTCATGTTGGCTTTGTCCCATTAAACTATGACTATCTATACGAGGTGCGATCAAAAAATATCGAGACTGGTACAATAACACAAGAAGTATAACACTGACAGTTATTGCACTCAGTCTCCTTCAAAGTAATCCCCTCCGATAAAACACACTTCCTCCAGCATTCCTGCCACTGCTGGAAACAATTTTGAAATGCTTCTTTCGTTATACTGTGAAGATGTCATGTCGAATTTTGCTTAATGGTCTCCAAGTCGTCGAATCTCCTTCCACTTAGTGGTAATTTCAGTTTTGGAAACAAGAAAAAGTCACAGGGTGCGAGGTCAGGTGAGTAGAGAAGCTGATGGACTTGCTCGATTTGTTGTTTGGCCAAGAACAGCTGGACAAGATGTGATGTGTGAGCTGGGGTGTTATCATGTTGAAGCAACCATTCACTATTCCTGTGCAACTCTGGCCTCTTATGACAAACTGTTTCTCTCAAATGAGTCAGAACTTGGACATAGTACCCCTTATTGATGGTTTGACCTTTTGTAACATACTCATGATGAAAAATACCTTGGTAACCAAAGAAAACTGTCAGCATGATCTTGACATTACTCTTCACTTGACAGGCTTTTTGGATCTGGGAGAGTCTGGAGTCTTCCATTTTGAGGACTGAGCCTTAGTTTCTCGGTCATAACCATGAACCCGTGATTCAAAACAGTAATATTTTTTTTGAAGAAATCTAAGTCATTTTCAATGCATTCCAACAACTCCCTAGTTGTAGACAGTCGATCTTCTTTTTGGTCAGGGAACAGGAGTTTCAGCACAAATATTGCAGACACATGTCTCATCCCCAAATCGACAGTAAGAATGGACTGTACCGACCCAAACTGATGTCCATGTCCTCAGCAAACTCCCAATTACTAATAGTAGGTCTGCAAGTTCAAAGAGTGTTTGAGTTCTTTTGGAACTTGTGTAAAATTTCACTATAAGGGTCATTCTAAAGGGATTAATCATGGTTTGGACGTCTGCAGATATGCACGTGGACATCGGAATCATGGACACGTCTCTGTAACCATTCCACAAATGCCGTTCGCAGGCATCTCCAGTACAGGGACATTCAAGTATGCACAGGGGTGTGGCAGAGGTATGTCTGGGGAGGGGCAATGGACTTAACACCTCCACATTCCATCCCAAAAGCAGCAGAGCCATCTTCAGGCACATGCATGTTTATTCCTGCTCCCCAGACACGAATAGGTATCAGGAAAGTGTTTGTTTTCACCTTAAAACATCCAACGAGAGTAGAGAAGATGGAAAATTAAGTGACTAGCTTTACATTACACTGGGATTTTAACCCTGGCTACCCATCTTTTAAGCCACTATTCTAACCATTATGCTATTAGACATTTTGGCTCCAAAAGACTCTCCTGGGGACGTCTATATAGACATTTGATACAGATGCATATTGGACACATCCACGTTTCTAGAATTGCACCTGAACTTGCATGTGTCTGCCTTTCTTTTCAAACATTCTGTCTTTGATGTCCCAGATTGCACTTGGACATCCCATTTGGAATGTGCCTCTTTGAAGAGAATTGGAGTGTATGTGGAGAGGAAGAACCAATTCCATGGAATCATTAAGACATCTAGAGCCAGATGTTTGGGGGAAGAAGGATGGAACATTTTCATTACTGGCAGAAAGGTCGATCTGAGGTGTGCCCACCTCTAATCTTATTCATATCCCTCTCCCTTCCCCTTCCACTCTCCCTTTCTAATGTGCCTTGTGGAACGCACACTCCATCTCTAATAAACTTGCTTTTACTCATGATCTCTTTATCTCTAATGCCCTCCATCTTCTTGCTCTAACTGAGACCTGGCTCTTCCCAGAAGATACTGCATCTGTCACTGCTCTCTGTCATGGGGGCTATCAGTTCTCCCACATGCCTCATCCCACTGGCCATGGTGGTAGTGGTGTTGGGCTTCTACTTTCTCCCTCCTGCCAATTCCAACCCCTCCTGCTGCCTCAGTCTCACTCCTTTACCTCTTTTGAAGTCCATTCCATCCACCTTTTCACTCCACTACTTCTCTGGGTAGCTGTTATTTATCGACTTCCTGACAAGTCTACTTCTACCCTTCTCACTGACTTTGACTCGTGGCTTTCCTTCTTTCTGGATTCCTCTTCCCCCACTCTTATTCTTGGGGATTTTAACATTCATGTTGACAACCCTTCTGATCCTTATGCTTTAAAGTTCCTCTCCCTTACCTCCTCATTTGACCTCCAGCTTTGCTCTACTGCCCCCACTCACCAGCATGGCCACTGCCTTGACCTGGTATTTTTCTCTAGTTGCTTACTCTCGAACGTAAGAACATAAGAACATAAGATATGCCATACTGGGTCAGACCAAGGTCCATCAAGCCCAGTATCCTGTTTCCAACAGTGGCCAATCTAGGTCATACGTACCTAGCAGTTTCCCCAAAAAGACACAGGTTCCACAATGCTTGTATTGGGTCAAGCATTGATATCCTGGGTCCCTTCTTAATAATGATTTATGGACCTTTCCTCCAGGAACTTGTCCAAACCTTTTTTTAACACAGCTACACTAACAGCCTTTACTACATCCTCCGGTAACAAATTCCAGAGTTTGATTACACATAGAGTGAAAAAATATTTTCTTTTATTAGTCTTAAATAGTTTACCCTGTAGCTTCATTGCATGTCCCCTAGTCTTTCTATATTCTGATAAAGTAAACAATCTATCTACATTTACCTGTTCCACTCCATTCATTAATTTATAGACTTCTATCATATCTCCCCTCAGCTGTCTGTTTTCCAGGTTAAAGAGCCCTAA
This sequence comes from Ichthyophis bannanicus, assembly GCA_033557465.1. Lineage (NCBI taxonomy): Eukaryota > Metazoa > Chordata > Amphibia > Gymnophiona > Ichthyophiidae > Ichthyophis > Ichthyophis bannanicus. The sequence continues at coordinate 681,144,484 of CM066033.1, forward strand.
CATTTTTAGCCTTTCTTCATAGGAGTATTCTTCCATCCCCTTTACCATTTTGGTGACTCTTCTCTGAACCTTTTCTAATATCGCTATATCCTTTTTAAGATACGGCTACCAGAATTGCACACAATATTCAAGGTGCGGTCTCACCATGGAACGATATAGAGGCATTATAATATCTTTTGTTTTATTTTCTATTCCTTTCCTTATGATACTTAGCATTCTATTTGCTCTCTTGGCCGCTGCTGCACACTGGGCCGAAGGTTTTAACATGTTATCCACAATGACGCCTAAATCTTTTTCCTGGGTGGTAGTTCCTAATGTGGAACCTTGCATCGTGTAACCATAGTTTGGGTTGTTCTTCCCTAGGTGCATAAGTTTGCACTTGTCCACATTAAATTTTATCTTCCATTTTGATGCCCAGTCTTCCAATTTATCAAGATCCTCTTGCAATTTTCCACAATCCTCTTGGGTTTTAACAACTTTAAATAGTTTTGTGTCATCTGAAAATTTGATAACCTCACTCGTTATTCAACTTTCCAGATCATTTATGAATATATCAAAAAGCAGCAGACCCAGCACAGATCCCTGGGGTACACCACTATTCACCTTTCTCCATTGGGAAAATTGGCCATTTAGCCCTACCTTCTGCTTTCTATCTTTTAATCATTTCCTGATCCACAGTAGTACACTGCCTCCTATCCCATGACTCTTTAGTTTTGCCAAAAGTCTCTGATGAGGGACCTTGTCAAAGGCTTTCTAAAAGTCCAGATACACTCTATCAACCGACTCACCTTTGTCCACCTGTTTATTCACACCTTCAGAAAAATATATCAGATTAGTACGACAAGATCTTCCTTGTCTAAAGCCATGTTGGCTGTCTCCCATTAGGCCATGACTATCTACATGCTGAGTAATTTTATTCTTTATGATGGTTTCTATCATTTTTCCCGGTACTGACGTCAGGCTCACCGGTCTGTAGTTTCCCAGATCACCCCTGGAACCCTTTTTAAAAATTGGTGTTACATTGGCGAGCCTTCAATCTTCAGGTATTAGAGATGATTTTAATGGTAGATCACAGATTACTAATAGCAGGTCTGCAATCTCATATTTCAGTTCTTTCAACACCCTTGGATGTATACCATCCGGCCCAGGTGATTTGCTACTCTTCAGTTTATCTGATAGTTGTAATACATCTTCCCGATGTATCGATATTTCCTTCAATTCTTCCGCACCTTTAAATACAACTTCAGTCATGGGTAACATCCCTACATCTTCCTCAGTAAAGACCGAAGCCAGGAATTCATTCAGTCTCTCCGCCTTCGCCTTGTCGCCTCTTAGTGCCCCTTTAAACCCTTTATCATCTAATGGACCAACTGACTCTCTCACAGGTTTTTTGCTACGAATGTACTTGAAAAAGTCTTTATTTCTGTAGCTCAATTCTTCCCTTATCTGACCATCACCTTTTAGGCTTCACTCTTCATCACCCGCCACCTCAACCTCGTCCTGTCTCCTCCAACCTATTTAGAAATCTTCATGCTATTGATCCTTTGGTTCTCTCTTCTACTGTTTCTTCATCTCTTTCCTCCACTATGTCATCTAAGTCTGTTGATGAGACAATAGCTTCCTATAATGCTGCACTCTCCTCTGCTCTGGATGCTCTTGCTCTGCCCATGCCACATCCTGTGAGGCATTCTGCACCCCAGCCCTGGCTTTCGTCCACTACCCGGTATCTACGTTCCTATGCCCATTCTGCTGAGCATGTTTGGCTCAAATTCCGCTCCCTTGCAGACTTCTACACTTCAAATTCATGCTTGTCTCTTTACAGTCAGCTATAGCTCTTGCCAAACAAGACTATTATGTCCATCTGACTAACTATCTTGCCTCTGACCATCGCCGTCTCTTTACTACTCTCAGCTCTCTCCTCAAAGTGCCTCTGCCTCTGACCCCTCCCTCCCTTTCTGCCCAAACCCTGGCTGACTATTTCCATGACAATATCCACAAGATCACCCTCTAATTCCCCACAAAGTCAGCTACTTCCCCTCCTCCACCTCTTCACTCCTAACTTTCCCCCTCTACATCTGCTACCCTCTCTTCCTTTCCTGTGATCTCTGAAGACGAAATTGCACATCTTCTTTCTTCCTCCAAACTCACCACCTGCTCCTCTGATCCCATCCGCACCCATCTCCTAAGCCCCATCTCCTCCACTGTTGTCTCTTCCATCTCTCATATTCTCAACCTATCGCTCTCAACTGCAACTGTCCCTGCAGCCTTCAAGTATGCTGTAGTTACACCTCTCCTCAAGAAACCCTCACTTGATCCCACTTGTCCTTCTAATTTTCGACCCATCTCCCTCCTCCCCTTCATTTCTAAACTGCTTGAACATGCGGTTCACTGCCGCTGCCTTGACTTCCTCTCCTCTCATGCCCTCCTGGATCCTTTACAATCTGGCTTTTGTCCTTTATACTCTACTGAAACGGCTCTTGCCAAAGTCTCCAGTGACTTGTTCCTGGCAAAATCCAAGGGCCTTTACTCTGTCCTCATCCTTCTTGACCTCTCTGCTGTTTTTAACACTGTTGACCACAACCTTCTCCTTGATACCCTGTCCTCGCTTGGTTTTAAGGGCTCTGTACTATCCTGGTTCTCCTCCTATCTCTCCCATCGCTCTTTCAGTGTTAGTTCTGGTGGCTCCTCCTCTGCTGCTATCCTGCTCTCAGTTGGTGTACCCCAAGGATCTGTCTTGGGTCCGCTCCTTTTCTTTCTCTTGCCCAGTCCCTTGGGGCACTCATCTCTTCAGATGGCTTTCGGTACTATCTTTATGCTGATGACTCCCAGATCTATCTCTCTACACCTGAAATTTCTCCAGCAATCCAGACCCGGATCTCTGCCTGCCTTTCTGACATTGCTGCTTGGATGTCTCACCGCCGCTTGAAATCAAACATGGCCAAGACTGAGCTTCTTATCTTCCCCCCTAAAACCTCCTCTCCTCTTCCTCCTTTCTCACTCTCTGTGGATAATTCTTTACTCCTTCTTGTTTCCTCGGCTCACAACCTTGGGGTTGTCTTTGACTCCTCTCTCTCTTTCTCCACACACGTTCATCTGATAGCTAAGACCTGCCATTTCTTTCTCTATAACATCAACAAAATCCACCCATTCCTTTCTGAACACACTACTAAGATGCTTATCCACTCCTTAATCACCTCCCATCTTGACTACTGTAACCTACTCCTTGCTGGTCTCCCTTTGAATCATCTCTCTCCCCTTCAGTCTGTTCAACACTGCTACACGGCTAATCTTCCACAAGCCTCATCATGCCCATCTTACCCCTCTTCTCAAGTCACTTTATTGGCTCCCTATCCATTTCCGCATCCAGTTAAAACTTCTGCTGACCTATAAATGCATTCACTCTGCAATTTCTCACTACCTTTCTTCTCTTATCTCTCCTTACCCCCCCCCCCCCCCTCGGGAACTCTGCTCTTCTGGCAAATTGCTTCTATCTGTGCCCTTCTCTTCTACTGCTAACTCCAGACTTCACTCCTTTCACCTTGCTGCACCTTACACCTGGAACAAACTATGTGTGTCTGTACACCAGACACCTTCTCTGACCCTTTTCAAATCCAGGCTGAAAACTCACCTCTTCACTGCTGCTTTTCGATCTTGACTCACTTGATCTCCTTGTTTCTTTATTTTTCCCCATTGTTTTATCCTTGTCTGTACCTTCTGTGTTGTCTGTCTTGACTAGATTGTAAGCTCTGATAAGCAGGGACTGTCTCTTACATGTCTTTGCAGCGCTGTGTACGACTTGTAGCACTATACAAATGCTCAGTAGTAGTAGTACTAATAGTAGTGCCCCAGTCATGGAAGATGACAAAGAGATCCCATCCCTTCTTGTTTGTTGCTATAGAACATAGCTATCAAGATGGAAGAATCCTGAAAGAAATGAAGAAAAACTTGCAGTGCATAGTAAATTGCTCAGAGTTCTAAGTGGTCGATTTGAAGTAGTTTCTTGGATTTCAGCCACATGTCTTGGGAATAATGAACATTGATGTGAACTCTCCATCGTAGGTTTGTTGCATCTATAGTCTAAATCACTGGTGCTGCTATGGTGCAAAGGGAACTCCCACTGAGAGGTTCGCTTTGCAAGTCCACCATTGCAACATTATCTGTAGTTGAGGAAGTGGAAAAAAAATTGACTTGAGAGTATAGGGGGCGAAGTGCTTCTGTCCACAAAGGAAGAGCGGGACCTGGGCATGATTGTTTCTGATGATCTTTTATGGTGGCTAAACAGGTAGAAAAGGCGATGGCAAAAGCCAGAAGGATGCTTGGGTGCATAGCAAGAAGAATGGCCAGCAGGAAGAAGGAAGTGATAGTGCTTCTGTATAAGTCTTTGGTGAGACTTAATTTAGAGTATTGTGTGCATATCTTCAAAATGTATAAACAGAATGGAGTCGGTGCAGAGGGCGGCTACCAAAATGGTTAATGGGCTTCTCCATAAGGCAGTTGGGGAAAGACTTAAAGATATAAATATGTATACTTTGGAAGAAAGACAAGAGAGGGGAGATACGAAAGAGATGCTTAAATACCTCCGTGGCATAAATGCACAAAAGGAGAGCCTCATTCAACTGAAAGAAAGCTCTGCAATGAGGGGGCATAGGATGAAAGTGAAAGGAGATGGACTCAGAAGTAATTTGCAGAACTATTTCTTTACAGAAAGAGTGGTAGATGTGTGGAATAGTCTCCCAGTGGAGGAAGTAGAGACTAAATCTGTATCTGAATTCAAGAAAGGATGGGACAAACACAGAGGATCTCTAAAAGAAAAAGGATTATAGAGTTTAGTGGTTCTTATGGAAGGGCAAACTGGATAGACTGTATGCTCTTTACCTGCCGTCATGTTTCTATGTTTCTATAATTGATTACGTTTGAATTTGATGTCCCATTTATGGTTGCCAACTGGCTCCAGATGCGCCCGACACGTTTGATCCAGTCCTAGGTTTACCCCACTGCATGCAGGGACATGTAGTTCTGATTTTTCCATTGCACTCCATAAGAAAAGCATGACTACATGTCCCTGCATGCAATGGGGTAAATCCAGGACTGGATCAAGCCTGTCGGGCGCATCTGGAGCCAGTTGGCAACCCTAGTCCCATTAAGGTCATCTCATATTCAGATGGGCTAGACAGACTATATGAACAATTGCATCCATGTGTCTCAACATTAGCAAATAGGCACTAACTGTTAACCGTGGATGCTGTTCGAACAGCTTGAACATGCAAAATGAGGCTAGCATTCTGTCTTCTGGGGGCAAAGCCCTAGCTTGAACTATATTTAGAATGGCACCTTTGAAAGAAATGATGTGCATTGGGTGCAGTGCAGATTTTTGAAAGTTGATAATAAAGTCCAGAGACTAGAGAAGATAAATTGTCTTCTGTTTAGGGCTAAAGCTTGAACTTCTGAGGAAGCTACTAGAAGCCAATTGTCCTCGCACAGGATCAGGGCTGGTCCTCCACTAGGCAATCTAGGCGGCCACCTAGGGCAGTAGGATTGGGAGGGCAGAAGTAGCGGCATGGGTGGGCAGTAGCGGCACTCATGGGCTGCCGTGCCACCTCACCCTAGCTACTGCCAATTCTGTTTGGGTGGGGAAGCGGCAGTGGCAGTATTTCCAAAAGCGGCAGAAAAAAGACACTGCCGCCTCCCCCTCCCGAGACAGAATCGGCGGCAGCTGGGGGGAAGGGGTGGCGGCAGCTTTGTCAGCTGAGGGGCGGCATTAGTGGGGGGGGCAATGCTGGAGTTTCTGCCTAGGACAGTAGAAGCTCTAGGGCTGGCTTTGACTGGAATACTAGATGTCCCTGCTTGAAGAGATGCGCAGCTGCCACTACAAGGCACTTTGTGAATATTCTGGGGTCTGACAAGAGACCAAATGAGGTCTCTGTACTGACAGTGGTTGGCTTGAACAGTAAATGCTAGTAAATGCTAGAAACCTAAAAAATAAGATGGGCAAGTTAGAATATATAGCACTAAATGAGAAGTTAGATATGATTGGAATATCAGTGACATGGTGGAAGGAGGACAACCAGTGGGACACTGTGATACCTGGGTACAAACTATATCGTAATGATAGAGCTGATCAAATTGGTGGAGGGGTTGCTCTCTATGTTAGAGAGGGCATTGAGTCACAAAGGATTAAAGTTTTGCAGGAAACAAAATCTGCTGTAGAATCTCTATGGATTGAAATTCCATGTAAAAAGGGGAAAGTGATGGCAGTAGGGTGTACTATCGACCACCTGGCCAGAATGAACAAATGGATGATGAAATGCTCAAAGAAATCAGGGAAGCTAACAAAAGTTACAGCACAGTAATAATAATGGGTGATTTCAATTACCCTGGTATTGACTGGGTCAGTGTCACGGCAGGACATGCTAGGGAGATAACGTTTCTAGATGAAATAAATGACTGCTTCTTGAACCAGCTGGTTCATGAACTGACCATAGGGGAAGCCATTTTGGACCTAGTCCTTAGTGGTACAACAGATCAGGTACAAGAGATAAGGGTGTTGGGGCCACTTGGCAATAGTGATCATAGCATGAACGTGCTTGATTTAACTAACGGAGGAGGAATGGTAAGGAAATGCAGAGTAATATCTTTTAACTTTTGAAAGGGAGACTATGATAAAATGAGGAAAATAGTTAAGAAAAAACTAAAAGGAACAGTTGCAAAGGTTAAAGACTTATATCAACCTTGGGTGTTTTTTAAAAATACTATCTTGGAAGCCAAGACCAGCTGTATTCCACACTTTAAGAAAAGTGGAAGGAAGTCCAAAAAACTGCCAGCATGGTTTAAAGGTGAGGTCAGAGAGGCTGTTGTTGCCAAAAAAGCATCTTTCAGGAAATGGACAAAAAAAAAACAAATGTTGAAAACTCGAAACAGAACAAGCACTGGCAAGTTAGATGCAAGTCATTGATAAGGTAGACAAAGAGAGAATTTGAGAAAAAGCTTGCTGTGGAAGCAAAAACGCATAACAAAGACTTTTTCAAGTACATTCGTAGCAAAAAACCTGTGAGAGGGTCAGTTCATAAGATCATAAGATATGCCATACTGGGTAAGACCAAGGTCCATCAAGCCCAGCATTCTGTTTCCAACAGTGGCCAATCTAGGTCATACGTACCTAGCAGTTTCCCCAAGGGACACAGGTTCCACAATGCTTGTACTGGTTCAAGCATTGATATCCTGGGTCCCTTCTTAATAATGGTTTATGGACCTTTCCTCCAGGAACTTGTCCAAACCTTTTTTAAACCCAGCTACACTAACAGCCTTTACTACATCCTCCGGTAACAAATTCCAGAGTTTGATTACACGTTGAGTGAAAAAATATTTTCTTTTATTAGTCTTAAATAGTTTACCCTGTAGCTTCATTGCATGTCCCCTAGTCTTTCCATATTCTGATAAGGTAAACAATCGATCTACGTTTACCCGTTCCACTCCGTTCATTAATTTATAGACTTCTATCATATCTCCCCTCAGCCGTCTCTTCTCCAGGCTAAAGAGCCCCAACCTTTTTAGCCTTTCTTCATAGGAGTAGCCTTCCATCCCCTTTACCATTTTGGTGGCTCTTCTCTGAACCTTTTCTAAAATCGCTATATCCTTTTTAAGATACGGCGACCAGAATTGCACACAATATTCAAGGTGCGGTCTCACCATGGAACGATATAGAGGCATTATAATATCTTTTGTTTTATTTTCCATTCCTTTCCTTATCATACCTAGCATTCTATTTGCTCTCTTGGCCGCCGCTGCACACTGGGCCGAGGGTTTTAACAAGGTATCCACAATGACGCCTAAATCTTTTTCCTGGGTGGTGGTTCCTAATGTGGAACCTTGCATCGTGTAACCATAGTTTGGGTTGTTCTTCCCTAGGTGCATAACCTTGCACTTGTCCACATTAAATTTCATCTGCCATTTTGATGCCCAGTCTTCCAATTTATCAAGATCCTCTTGCAATTTTCCACAATCCTCCTGGGTTTTAACAACTTTAAATAGTTTTGTGTCATCTGCAAATTTGATAACCTCACTTGTTATTCCACTTTCCAGGTCATTTATGAATATGTCAAAAAGCAGTGGACCCAGCACAGATCCCTGGGGTACACCACTATTCACCTTTCTCCATTGGGAAAATTGGCCATTTAGCCCTACCCTCTGCTTTCTATCTTTTAACCAGTTCCTGATCCACAGTAGTACACTGCCTCCTATCCCATGACTCTTTAGTTTTGCCAAAAGTCTCCCATGAGGGACCTTGTCAAAGGCTTTCTGAAAGTCCAGATACACAATATCAACCGACTCACCTTTGTCCACCTGTTTATTCACTCCTTCAAAAAAACATAACAGATTAGTAAGACAAGATCTTCCTTGTCTAAAGCCATGTTGGCTGTCTCCCATTAGGTCGTGACTATCTACATGCTGAGTAATTTTATTCTTTATGATGGTTTCTACCATTTTTCCCGGTACTGATGTCAGGCTCACCGGTCTGTAGTTTCCCGGATCACCCCTCGAACCCTTTTTAAAAATTGGTGTTACATTGGCGATCCTCCAATCCTCAGGTATTAGAGATGATTTTAATGATAGTTCACAAATTACTGATAGCAGGTCTGCAATCTCAAATTTCAGTTCTTTCAACACCCTTGGATGTATACCATCCGGCCCAGGTGATTTGCTACTCTTCAGTTTATCTAATAGTTGTAAGACCATTAGATGATAGAGGGGTAAAAGGGGCACTAAGAGGGGACAAGGCTTTGCTTTGGTCTTTACTAAGGAAGATATAGGGATGTTACACATGACTGAAGTTGTATTTAAAGGTGATACTGTGGAAGAATTGAAAGAAATATCAATATACCGGGAAGATTTATTACAACTATTTGATAAACTGAAGAGTAGCAAATCACCTGGACCGGATGGTATACATCCAAGGGTGTTGAATGAACTGAAATATGAGATTTCAGACCTGCTATCAGTAATCTGTGAACTATCATTAAAATCATCTGTAATACCTGAAGACTGGAGGATGGCCAATGTAACGCCAATTTTTAAAAAGGATTCCAGGAGTGATCCGGGAAACTATATACTGGTGAGCCTGACATCAGTACCGGGGAAAATGGTAGAAGCCAGGATAAAGAACAAAATTACTGAACATGTAGATAGTCATGGCTTAATGGGAGACAGCCAACATGGGTTTAGACAAGGAAGCTCTTGTCTTACTAATCTGTTGTGGGGGTTTTTTGAAGCTTGGGAGTGGAGGAGTAGCCTAGTGGTTAGAACACTGGCTGGCTTAGTAACCAAACAACCAGGGTTCAATTCCCACTAGCACTCCTTGTGGCCTTGGGCAAGTCACTTAACCCTCCATTGCCTCAGAAGAAAGGCCTGGCAATCTCCTTCCGGTGACACTGCCAAGAAAACCCCGGAGCTTCTGGGTCACCAGGAGTCAGGACTGACTCAAAGGCACACATTGCATTGAATAAACAGGAAGACAAAGGTGAGTCAGTTAATATAGTGTATCTGGACTTTCAGAAAGCCTTTGACAAGGTCCCTCATCAGAGCCTTTTGGCAAAACTAAAAAGTCATGGGATAGGAGATAGTGTACTATTGTGGATGAGGAACTGGTTAAAAGATAGAAAGCAGAGATTAGAGCTAAATGGCCAATTTTCCCATTGGAGAAAGGTGAATAGTGGAGTACCCCAGGTATCTGTGCTGCTTTTTAACATATTCATAAATGACCTGGAAATGGGAATAATGAGTGCTGTTATCAAATTTTCAGATGACACAAAACTATTTAAAGTTGTTAAAACCCATGAGGATTGTGGGAAATTGCAAGAGGACCTTGCTAAATTGGAAGACTGGGCACCCAAATAGCAGATGAAATTTAATGTGGACAAGTGCAAAGTTATGCACCTAGGAAAGAACAACCCAAACTATGGTTACATGATGCAAGGTTTCACATTAGGAACTACTACCCAGGAAAAAGATTTGGGCGTCATCGTGGATAACATGCTAAAACCCTTGGCCCAGTGTGCAGCGGCAGCCAAGAGAGCAAATAGAATGCTAGGTATCATAAGGAAAGGAATGGAAAATAAAACAAAGGATATTATAATGCCTCTGTATCGTTCCATGGTGCGACTGTACCTTGAATATTGTGTGCAATTTTGGTCGCCGTATCTTAAAAAGGATATAGCGTTATTAGAAAAGGTACAGAGAAGAGCCACCAAAATGGTAAAGGGGATGGAAGGATACCCCTATGAAGAAAGGCTAAAAAGGTTAGGGCTCTTCAACCTGGAAAAGAGACAGCTGAGGGAAGATATGATATAAATTAATAAATGGAGTGGAACGGGTAAACGTAGATAGATTGTTTACACCAACAAAAAGTAGAGAGACTAGAGGACATGCAATGAAACTGCAGCGTAACCCGTTTAAGACTAATAAGAGAAAATATTTTTTCAATCAATGCGTAATCAAACTCTGGAATTTGTTACCGAAGGATGTAGTAAAAGCTATTAGTGTAGCTGGGTTTAAAAAAAAGTTTGGACAAGTTCCTGGAGGAAAGGTCCATAAACATTATTAAAGAGGACCTGGGAAATCCACTGCTTGCCCCAGGACAAGCATTATGGAAACTGTGTTTCTTTCTGGGAAACTGCCAGGTACTTGAGACCTGGATTGGCTACTGTTGGAAACAGAATACTGGGCTTTTTTATAAGAACATAAGAAATGCTATACTGGGTCAGACCAAGGTCCATCAAGCCCAGTATCCTGTTTCCAACAGTGGCCAATTCATTTCACAAGTATATGGGTTACATTGTAGCTTCATTGTGTGTCCTCTAGTCTTTCTACTTTTTAATGGTGTCAACAACCGATCTACATGAACCGGTTCCCCTCCTTTCATTAATTTATATACCTCTATCATATCTCCCCTCAGCCATCTCTTTTCCAAGTTAAAGAGCTCTAATCTTTTAAATCCTTCCTCACAGGGAAATCTTTCCATCCCCTTTACCATTTTGGTAGCTCTTCCCTTTCCATGGATGCTTTTACCTCCTCCACTTCCAGGGCTGCATAATGGTTCTTCAATTCAAGGGCTGGAGAAGTTGGATTGGTGATTTTGCAGGCCCTGGTGACTTGTGTCCAACCATCAACATTCTGTTGGCACCCATCTTCTCCTCTGCTGTAGAGCTTGGTTGCTGCAAGAAGCATCTCATCAATGTACTTCTCGCTGTCTTGAATGCTCTTCAGCCTCGCCACCTCCTCTCTGAGTTCCTCCACTTGTTTCCTCAGAGCTTCAGCATGCAGGCATCCTGCACATGGAACCGGTCCTTCAACTGGCATTAGGACCTCTGTCTGGACAGAGACAGAAGCTGTAACGGGGCCAACAACTTTAGCAATACGATTTTTCCCAGCCATTGTTCTGTTTGTGGAGCTTAGGTATCTGTTAAAGCAAAAGAGAGAGATCTACCAAGTACCAGCCGGTTTCCCAGCTGTCCTTTCAGAGAAAAAGCAGTTAAAGAAGAAGTGCTACTGACCCCTGAAGAAGGCTTCACTGAAATACGGCTCGTATAGGGTCTAGTGGTGTTTCTGTTCCCTATATGCAATGATCTGATCTGAATAAATCATCCTCAAGTACTTCGCTCTTGTTGTGTTTCCTTCAGTAAACATTTGCCATACTGTCATTAGACAGGAATATAGGTGGAGTGTTAGCAACCCCACAAACTCAGTCGTCAGTGCATATTTTTACCCGCAGGAAGAATGGGCAATTTATAAATTGTCCATTTACCCTGTAAGAGGCATTTTGATATCAGCCTCACTATGTACCATATATATTTACAAAACACAGTTTAATATTTAAAAGTGTGATGTCCAAATATGCACTTCTGTAAGATTGTTCTGGGAGGGATGATATTAAGATGATTACAGCTTAATATCATCTGACCCAGGCTGACCTATGTAAGCATTTAAAAACAATGCACAAAACTTTAAAATTAATTCTTTGCAAGACAGGCAATTACTGCAACTCTTGCAATAAAGGGGCTCATATTAAGTGCAAGGAATGGGTGAGGAACGAGAGACATCATCACGGATGTGAGATGGAACCTTGAAAAAACAAAAGAATACCAAAAGGATATCTATATGTGTTTTAACAACTATAGCAAGGCTTTTGACTGTGTAAACCATGAGAAACTCTGGATCACATTAAGAAGCATGGGTATACCAAAACACCTGATCATTCTCTTGCCCATCCTTTATATTGATCAAGAAGCAACAGTTTGTATGGAACAAGGAGAAATGGAATGGTTTAAAATCAGCAAAGGTGTATGACAAGGCTGGATACTTTCCATCTACCTGTTTAATTTATATGCAGAAGAAATCATCAGAGAAGCAGGACTGTATAAAGACAACTGAGGTGTGAAGATTGGTGGAAGACTCATCAACAACCTTTGCTATGCTGATGATACCACATTACTGGCTGAAAGCGAAGATGATTTGAAACATTTGTTTCTCAAGATCAAAGAACATAGTCTTAAAATGGGCTTGTACTTTAATGTAAAGAAGACAAAGATCCTGATAACTGGCAAAATTAATGTTCATTGTTGATGGAGAAGAGATTGAAATAGTGGACAACTTTAACCTACTACTATCAATAAAGAAACAAGCAGTCAAGAAATCAGACAATGTATTGCTCTTGGCAGAATGGCTCTGAAGGACCTAGACAAGGTTCTCAAGAGCAGAGATGTTTCTCTCCATACAAAGATTTGATTTGTTCAAGCCAGGGAATTTTCAATAATGTCATATGGATGCGAAAGTTGGACAATGAAAAAGATAGACAGGAAGAAAATCGATACCTTTGAATTATGGTGCTAGCGGTGAATACTGTGTATACCATGGACTGCCCGAAGAACAAATCAGTCAGTACTACAGGAGATCAAACCTAAGCTTTCCTTAGAAGCTCAGATGACAAGACTTCAACTTTCATACTTTGGACACATCATGCGAAGAGAGAGATCATTAGAGAAAGACATCATGCTTGGCAAGGTAGAGGGTCAATGCAAAAGAGGATGGCCAGCAATGAGATGGATCAATAGAATAACAGCAGCTATGGATGCCACTTTGTCAACAATGAGCCACCTGACCGAAAACTGAACACAGTTTAGGACAACTATCCAGACGGTCACCCTGAGCTGACACCGACTTGACAGCACTTAACAACAACATACTCATATTTCCCTTTAGCAAAGATAATTTTCGCTGCAGATTTCTATACATATTGAAGTCTCCTAACTTGATATTTTGGGAGCCTGATATATCACAATACAATAATATATGCAGGATGTAATTAAGGCATAAGATCCTTCCTACTATAATAAGGCTGAAATCTCCTAAGATGATGCAATGTACAAAAGACCCTTGCACTACCACCGCTATATGAACATCAACTGTAACTAACCATCTAGCTTGACACCCAGGATAAGACTCACATTCTTGGGATCTAATCGCTGGCAGAATGGAAAGCCTTAGATTGCCTCCTGTGGTGGGGGCAAAGTGATGGGCAAGCTGTATGCCCTTCCTCAGGAGGATATGTGGACACCTGGAGTCTGTGGTGTCTTTTCTGGCAGACTCAATATACGATCTTCTTCGTCTCTCGGGAATGGATGATCACTGCGGCTATGACTGCCAGGCGCTGGTTCAAGCCTAGACACTGTTCAGTGAATATGGTTTCCAAATTCCATTTGGCTAAACTCCCCTTTAAGGGCCAGTTTGTCTTTGGAGAAGACCTTCAAGGATTTGGGGGAGTCTAATTCTCAGCAGTTGCCTGATGATAAGCTGAAGGGCCATCGAGGCATTCATCATCTTGGTTCCAGCTTAGCAGGAGATGAATAGACAGAGACTGTCTATCAATAGAGCAGGGACTGTCTCTTATTTGTCTGTATAGCACTGTGTACGACTGGTAGCGCTATAGAAATGATCAGTAGTAGTAGTAGTAGAGACTAGAAACTTCCAGTGACATCACCACTGGTATAAGGATTGGTGCAGCTAGGGGGACCCTTCATTATTTATATGAAAAGCCCCATGCCAGCAGTCACAGCAAAGTTAACTATTGAAATGTATAATTTTTAGGTGCATAGCACTTTCGGCCACTGCCCCTTCTATGCTTGAAAACGAGCAGCTGTTATGCTTCCAAATGCCGCACGTTTTCCTCCCCTCGTGCCCCACTGGAGAAGTGGTATATGATCCATGCAGTGCTGTACTCTCTCCTTTCCTCCTCCCATCTTCCAGGCAGGGAATGAATCACAGCACTGTAATGTTATCGTAATAGGCTTTTGAGCATATTGCTTTATGCTAACAGGAGGGGAGCAGTGTTTAGGCAGCCAGGGGTGATAATACAAATTTAACGCCCTAGCACTTAAATCTCAACCCATGAAAGCTCCATTAGGATAATCAGATTCGCTCCGTGCCCTACATCAGCTGAAATAGCAGTTTTCTGTTCTCTCTGACAGATCAATACCAGCAGGATAATAAATATTCTTGGGGACTGCTGTCCAAATTTAATTCCAATTACAAGCTGGAAGGAAGCTGGAAGAAGAGATCCTGCCAGGGTCTGCAGGAGGAGAGCAGGCCTTGGATGTTCCAGCTGTGACCAGCTGCATGGCTTCATGCTCTGCTTTTTTCTCTCTTGTTCTTTTTCCCTTTGGCATCTTCATTAGATTAAAGTAAGTCTGATGTTCTCAGTTTCCATCATGGGCCAATCCCTTATAGTCTCACATTTTCTGTCCTAGAAACAAAGGAAGGACTAAATTAGGTGTAATCGACACTGGCGTTTAAAGAAATGCATTATACAAACTGACCGTTTCATAGACCTGAAAACTCTAAACCACTGCAAAAAAATTGATTCCCAGAAATGATGTAGACAATGGATAATAATTATTTAAAGAAACTGTTGAGAACTACAGCTGCTGATGGCCCAACTGAGTGCATCATGTAACAGGCAGGCCAGCGTATTGATTCACCAGGATTATTCAGACCCAAGCAGATGTGACCAAGCTCTGCTGAGGTTTGTTCCATCATGTAGTCTACCTGTAGTCTAGGAGTGCAGCAACTACCAGTTTACAGTATCTTTATCTGTATCTCCACCCGCACCAAGGTGGTTTCCACATCAATGAACTTTAGTGAGTTATCATGTGTTAGTGCATGTTAGGCTTATATGCAAAGGATGCTGAGCATTTAGATACCTACATTTGGTGAAATTTTATCCAGAATTGGGTGCCTGAGTTTCAGGCTGAAAATGTGTGTAACTTAATAGCCAGTCCTAGATTTCTGATAATCTCGTTACGATGCATTTTGGGACCTGCAGCACTGATTCCAATGGGTAAAATCAGGGACTACAAACACCATACTGCATTGCAATGCAAATTTAAAACCAGAACTTGCAAAACACCTCGCTCTTGGAACTGGGCAACTTGCCAACTCTGTAATGGGCACCTGAAAGTCAGGTACCTAATTTTAAGCCTGCTAGTCACTTTCTTAAATGTAGGTCTTAAGTTAATTGCCTAAGACTGAATATTACCAGTGAATGCCTAACTTTCTTACTTTCTTTCTCCACTCTGAATCCTCCTACTTTTAGGTGCCTAAATGTATGCATGTAGTGAAAATAGACACCTATATTAGGAGCAAAATTAGATACCTACCTCTCAAAGTTAGACATCTAAACCATTTCAAAATTGACTTCTGTGTTTCTAGGACAGATAGTGAAAGGTAATTTTTAAATTGCTTTGGGACAAAGACCATTTATAATTTTTGCCCACAGCCTTTGCACCTAGTTTAAAAGTGCAAACACAAGCATAGGCAGCCAATAACTTACTTTTTGGGGGAGGCTGAAATGGAGGGGCTGCGGGGGGGGGAAAGAGTTAGGGTTGCTCCTGGCCGAAGAGATTTTCTCTCTTCCTTCACTGCACCCCCTCTCCCCTCTAGCTGCTAGTGCCGCTTAATAAACAGACCCCCACAGTCTCTTGCCTACCCCTCTCAGTGTCCCCCTTTGTCACTGCACAAGTTGGAGTGGAGGAATAGTCTAATGGTTAAGAACACTGGCTTGGGAACCCAGAGACCAGCATTCAATTCCCACTAGCACTCCTTGTGGCCTTGGGCAAGTCACTTAACCCTCCATTGCCTGAGAAAAATCCAAGTTATCAATGTCCCTGTTTAATGTACATTACCAAGTTTACGTTTCAATGTAAACCACGTTGATTGAAATGATAAAGCAATATATAAAACCTGCTAAATAAATAAACAAGTTGAAGAAAAAACTTCCCTGAGTGGCTCATTCTGTTGGTTGGGAACCATCAGAGCAGAATTAGCTGCTGCAGCAGCAATCGGACAGCTTTTACCAACTTCCTGCCTCAGTTATTGTCCTGGTGCCAGCCCTGTTGCTCTTATCCTAAACTGTTGGTGCAGAATGATCCAGCTCTTGCTCCTGTGGGGTTTGGAAGGCTTGACCTCTCTAGGCCTCTTATACCAGGTATTGTAAATGCTAAGGCAGGGGGCAGATGAGAGGGAGGATGGAAACGCAGATTCAAAGTGCTCCAAGGCAAGAATGAGGAAGAAGGGAGGAGGGGGAATGGGGAAAAGGGGGAGAAGGAAAGGAGAGGGAAGGACCGGGAAAGAGATGAGGGAAGAAAGTGAAAAACATCTCCTTAGCACAGTGATCAAAACTAATATACATCAATAAATAATTAAAAAGGTTGATCTTAATCAGAATTAAATGAAAAAACTGTGTATATAAAAACAGTCCAAACCAGTGCCAAACAAACTACGGATATGTTTTATTAAAACCCAAATATTACAGATAAGAAATCCCTGGAGAGAACGGGTCAAAAAGGATCCTGTGAAGCAGTCATTTTTCTTAATAAAACTTCAGGTGAACCCGTGCCACAAATGAAACTATATGTCCCATCTTTAAAAAGAACCAAAATCCTAGCACCACTTAATGTAAGTCATCTTTTTTCAAAAATGTATACAGTGCACATTTAAGTTCAAATATGGCATATATCTGGCTTAAGAAAATCGTGAATATTTAAAAGCGAAAGAGAAGGAAGAGGGAAACCAAATCGTAGTGCCACTCTCATCTTAAACTTAGAGCATATTAAGCCCGCATAGTTAACCCTAGAAGACGACCCCTCAAATATCAGCAATTCTCTGGGGCACTACTTCAGTAGTAAATGCAAGTATCTTAAAACCAGTATCCAACAAACTATACAGCAGTGCCTGAAAGAGTACATGATAGAAATCTAAAATCTACCACGTATCCAAAACATAAAATAGAGAACGGGAATCCATGACCAAACTTTAAATGGACCTTTTCAAAGGCCTTGGTCAGGTACATAAAATAGGGATGCAGGTAAGGTGGCCACGTCTGAGGCAATGGAGGGTGGTGGCACATGGCCAAAGACCAAAGCTGTGCTAGTAGGACATGAACCCAGGTCCCTTGTGTCCCATGTCTGTACTCTAACCAGTCGGCCCTAGGATATGTGGTGCTCAATGGTGTATGACACCCTATGAAGCAGCTGCTGGTAATGGCCATTGCAGATCCCTCGACCTTGACATAACTGACGTAACTGACCCTGTGTCCTGGAGGAAATGCTGCCCATATGAGGAGCTTGTGTTTCTCCAGTGATGATCTGCAGCTCATGACCCAGTTGATTGCCCTTAAGCAGCAAAAGCTGTTCCCCTCTGCCAGGGTAGGCACAGCCGGGCATGCATGATGAGGGCCTGGGAGTGTCTGCACTGGCATTATCTGCGCTCTGTGCATTACCCGCATGGTGAGTCTTTTTCAGCAGAGTATGGCCCAGTCTCATGTTGCCAGTATTCCTTGACTGCACCCATAGCACATATGATAGCCACAGAGTAGAGGAGTAGCCTAGTGGTTAGTGCACTGGCTCAGAAACCAAAAGACCAGAGTTTGAGTCCCACTAGCATTCATTGTGGCCTTTCCCAGGTTACTTCACCCTCCTTTGTCTCTGAGGAAAGGCCTGCCCAACTACCTCCAGTCACACCAGTAAGCAAACACAGGTGCTGTTGGGTCACCAGGAGCCAACATTGCCTGGAAGGCCCACATTAGTGTATTTTATTTGGTTTTCATTGCCATAGTTGATTGTATATGTGAATGTGGAAAAGTGATGATGCAGCCTCGTGTTACATGCCCACTTCCCAATGACCACATGGGAGGTGATGTCAGTTTCAGGCCTCACATGCCACTGCTCTTGCCATTGTGCTATGCTATGCCTCCACCCCACCTTCCTCTTGGACACTGTGATGTACCAGGGTTGGCCACTAACTCCATATGCAGCCAGCAGGCTGCATCCAATCCTGGCTTTACCCCATTGCATGCAGGTATATGTCTCTCTGCGTTCCCCATGGCAATCCATGTGACATGCTGGACTACTGGACCCTGCCCGCAATGAGCTACACCCAGGACTGAAGCAGGGCTGGCAAGCACAAATGGATCGACTTGGCAATCCCATTAAGTACTGATATATGAGCATACCAAGTACATGTCCATGCTGTCCCTGTAATGGAATATGGACTGAATCCATCAGGTTACACCCATCTGTGGCCCATCTTCTGCCCTGTAGTATCTTGGTTCTTCCCACTTATACCATCAGCTTTGTTGAGCTGTATAGCCACCATATGTACACTGGGATGACCTCAGCAGCCATTGCTCCATCAGTGGAGACCTTGTCATGTACTGCTGCCACCATGCAGGCCACAGGGCTCCTGGCACATGGCAGTGGTTGGCTCCAGTCCTGTCCTTGGGTACTGCATGCACAGTCTACTGTTCTATGTTTAGGGTTTCCAACTATGTTCAGAATTGCGGGTCAACATGATCCAGCCCTAGTTTTGTCTTACTGGCTGCATTTACTGGCTATCTGGATGTTCTTGGAATATACAGTGGGGGACACACAACCACATGTCACTGACCCCAGCATGTTAACCCAGGACTGGATCAGGTTGTTCCTCCAAGCTGGATACAGTTGGCAACTCTAGCTGTTTCTCTTATTCCACTCCGTACAGACATTGTGCATGGCCATCACAGCATGCAATGCAACTCACATAGGTGTCTCTGATGACCGTCTTGACCATAGTAAGGGGCTTGACCTACATTTCTCTCCAGGATCACCTCCACCTCACCTTCCCCCTCCTCAATCCCATGTCCTGCCCTCACCTTCAATCACTCTTTTTTTTAGCTGTCACAGAGGTGCTAACAGCACATCTTCACTTTTCCTACAAACTGACTACATGCTGTTCTGATCCCATCCCCACCTGTCTCCTGACCTCCATCTCTCCCACCATAGTCCCTTCCATGTGTCAGGTCCTGATCATATCGCTGTGCGCCTCAACTGTTCCTAAGTCACTGAGACATGCTGTGCTTCCACCTCTACTCCAGGAGGCTGCACATGATCCTACATTTCCCTCCTGTGAATGACCTATCTCTCTCATCTCGTAGGTTTCCACAAAATGTGCCTGAGCAATTTACCCTTGCTGTCAGGATGTTCCTACTACTCAATATCTTGTGGCTGCACTACAATCAGGATTTCCTCATCAACAGTCCACAGACTTGGCTAGTGACCAGGTCACCTGCAAACATGTATTTCTCTAGGAACAAGCAGGAAGTCAGTTCTTACATATAGGTGACGTCAGCACCGACAGAGCCCACATGGATTATTTCCCCAGCTTTCAAAGAAAGCCTTTGGGATATGCTACCATGCATGCATGGTCCCCTTCCTGCCCAAGGGTGCCATCTTGCTCAGTCTCCTTTTTTCCATGGAGACCAATGGATGCACGTCCTGTTTTCCCCAAAAAATCCTTTAAAATTAACCTTAAAACTAGGTTTTTTTCCTGGTTTGCATACTGGTTCCTCTTCCCATCTCGAGCTGGTGCTGTCCCCGATGCCATCCTCGGCTCTCCTTTTTTTTGATGAGGCTTGCCTCATGCCCTTTTTCACCTGGGGTTATCGACCACAGCTGGGGGTCTCCCATCATGTCCCCCAGTGGGTTCAAAAAGTGTGACTGCTGCGGTCAGGCCATGTCTGTTATAGATCCTCATGACTACTGCTTGCTCTGCCTCAGACCTGACCATGACAGTGCCGCCTTCGACCTGTGCCAGGCCATTAATCTGAGAACCAACAGGAAACGGTTGGAGTCATAGGAAAAGCTGTTCCCGCGGTCCGACTCAGCACCAGCTTCACCAACGCTGAGCCCCAAGCCGAGCACATCCTGTGAGGCCCGGGGGTCATCGGCTGTGGCTCTTCTGTAATGACACCAGACCCTATAAAGAAAAAGAAAAAATCCTTGAAGCCAGTCGAAGTTCCACTGGTGAAACCTAGTAAGGTCCCGCAAAGGGACTAGGGCAACTCTGAGCAGCACCCCATGAAGGTCTCTAAGAGGGAGTCCTCGGCCGGCAGTGACCATGCAAAGCTCCCCGAGGCCATGGTCCTCATCGAGGACGCACTCGCAAGAGTGTCGGTGTTGGGCCCGAGACTCTCGATGCCCAGGCAGAAAGCTCCAGAATCACTTGGTATCGAGACCAGGATGATGGCCTTGGAGCAGAATATCTCTGCCATCCTAGCCCTGTAGCAGGCAATGATGTCAGGCTCATCCGCATCATCTGCCCTGACAACCAGGCCCCCGACTACGGGGGAGTCCTCGGGCATCAAGCCAGGCCCTGAGTGCCACCGGCCTTTGGTGAGCCCTCAGCACCGATTGAGGCCCCGGTCCCAATCTTCAGGTGTCCAGTCCTCCCCGGCCAGTTTCCGATAGTCCAACCCAAGATCCACCAGGGGACCCCAGTTCCTCAGGGCCTGCCTTGAGGCACGGGAGCCCCGAGCCTCAGAATCCTCAATGCCCTCCGGGTCCAACTGGGAGACTGAGGTCGAGGCCTCCCCCGAGACCTCTCGACACCAGGACGTTCCCTCAGAGCCATCTCCTCTGGAACCCTGGTGCCACTCCCTTCCGGAGGACGTGGCCTCCTACGATTTTGTGCAGGATATGGCCTGAGCCCTCTTGGTTCCGACTGAGTCAGAGGAGGACCTGTGCACCGAAGAACTAGAAATCCTCCAGCATGAGTCCCCACCAAAGGAGACTCTAATGGTGCCGATGCAGCCCATCCTTGAGAGTCTACTCCTATGGATGTGGAAAGCCCCGGCCTTGGTGCTGGTGGTCAGTTGATGCCTCAACGCTATCTACCGTGTCAAGAAGGGCCTTGGCTTCCACACAACTCTATGGTTGTGGAGTCATCGATGCAGAAACTCAAAAGCCAGAATTACTCTTCTTTCCCGCCAGGCAGGGAGGCCAGAGCCATCGACGCCCTTGGGCGCAAGTGCTTCCAGGGATCCATCTGGGCTGCCGGATACAGACCTATGAGTTGTACATTGTGATATACCTCAAGGGCCATATCCAGGAGCTGGCAGGTTTCTCTTCGGGCCTCGCCAGAGAACCCTTTCAGAGGTTCCAAGCCCTGATTTCCGGCATCCAGGACTCCTCAAAGTTTCTCTCCCATGCCACCTACGACGGCTTTGAGTCTGCAGCCAGGATAGCAGCAGTGGGCATCGTTGCTTGGCGCCAGGCCTAGTTGCAAACCGCTGACCTCAAATAATGGGTACAAGAAAAATTGCTGGATGTCTCCTGCACCGGGGAGAACTTGTATGTCAAGCCCATGACCAACAAAGTGGCCAAAATAGAACCTGAGACTGTAACCAGGCAAAGGCTCTCGAGGAAAACCTCGACCCTTCCCCGGAAGAAGCCATCGGGGAAAAGACCACCCTTCCTCAGAAAGAAGGGGTCTTTCCACCAGAGTCACTACCAGCCATTCTTGGCACAACAGCAGGGCCTTCAGTCCAAGAGCCAGGGCCATGCTCTGAGGAAGCCTAAGGCTCAGAAGCCTCAGACCCCAGCTACCGCCCAACCTGGGGGAGTTTTTGACTCTCCAGACAGGGCCTCTTCTCCTTCAGGAGGCTCTTCCCAGACCACAGGTGGGCCAGGGTCACCACAGACCAGTGTGTCCTACAAGTGGTAAAGGAGGGCTACCTCCGGGGTTCTTTCCAGGGGAGTCAGTGCAGCCTCTCCTTCACCAGACCTTGCTCCTTCAGGAGCTCGCAGGGTTGCTCAGGGATAAGGTGGTAGAGCCTGTACCCAGACAAGGTTGTGGAAAAGGTTTCTACTCAAGGTATTTCCTTGTCCCCAAAAAAACTGGAGGCCTCAGGTCCATACTAGACCTGCAAAACCTGAACAAGTTTCTGGTTCAAGATGCTCTTCCTTGGAACCCTGTTGCCCTATCTCTACCAGGGAGATTGGCTGTGCTCCTTAGACCTAAAGGATGCATTTAGTCACATCCTGATCCACCCCTCCCACAGACAGTACCTAAGGTTTGTGGTGGGAGGAGAGCACTACCAGAATAGGGGACTTCCATTCAGCCTGTCCTCCTCACCAAGGGTCTTTACAAAGTGCCTGGCAGTTGTGGCCACCCACATGCACCTTCAAGAGGCTTTCGTCTTTCCCTATCTGGACGACTGGCTCATCAGATGCAGCACGGCCCTCGAGCCGACTAAGCTGCAGAGAGAACAATCTGCCTCCTGCAGCACCTGGGGGTCATCATCAACTATCCCAAATTCCACCTCTCTCCAGCCCAAAACCCGGAGTTCATAATTGCCCAGCTAGACATGCTACTGGTCAAGGCCTTCCTCCCAAAGGAAAGGGCCCATCACCTCATGCAGCTAGCAGCAGAGGTGCAGACACATGTCAGTACCGGCTCGCCTCCTCCTCGGGTTACTGGGCCATATGGCCTCAACAGTCCATGTCACACCCCTAGTCAGCTTGCACATGCGGGCGGGCCAGTGGTGTCTCCGATTATGCGACAGGAACAGGGTCAACCGCTAACTGGCGGACTCCCTCGGCTGGTGACAGTCCCTATGCCACCTCCAGGAGGGGATGCCATTCCAGGCACCTGCACCTCAGATGGTCCTAACCATCAATGCCTCCCTTCTGGGGTGGGGAGCATACCACAGTGATCTCTGCACTCAAGGCAGCTGGTCACAAGAGGAGTCACTCCTGCAGATCAACCTCCTGGAACTCAGGGCCATTTTCCTAGCCCTGAAAATGTTCTGCCACCTCCTGTGCAACCATCCTGTGCTAATCCAGATGGACAAGCAGATCACCAAGTTCTATGTGAACAAGCAAGGGGGCACAGGCTCGTACTCCCTCTTTCAGGAAGCGATGGCTCTCCTCTTCTTTGTGGTTTGACATGGAATGCTCCTACAAGCAGTGTACCTTCCAGGCCAGGACATTTACCTGGCGGACAAGCTCAGCAGAGTCCTCCACCCACACAAATGGTGTCGGCACCCCAAGTTGGCGAAAAGACTTTTCCACCTCTGGGGTAGGCCCGAGATGGACCTGTTCACCTCCCCAGACAACACCCAGCTGCCTCGCTTCTGCTCATGCCAGCCACACCCGGGGAGAGCAGCGGCGAATGCCTTCCTAATTCCATGCTTAAAAAGCCTCCTCTATGCCTTCCTACTGACTCCTCTGGTGGCCAAGACCCTCTTCAAGGTCCAGAGCAAGCCTAGTTCCCTCTACTACTCTTCCTGTCAGTGGCACTCCTGATCCCTCTGGGTCAGAACCTGGACCTTATATCCAGGAGGAAGGCTCCCTCCTGCACCCCAATCTAGGGTCACTAGTGTTGACAGCGTGGCTGCTGAAAGGATAGCCCTGTCCCCTTTAAATCTGCCAGGGGAGGTTGAGGAGAACCTGCTGGCCTCCAGTAAACCCTCTACCAGGCGGGCATACGCTTTCAAATGGAGAAGATTCTCCATGTGGTGTACGGAGAAAAGAGAGGACCCCTTCTCCTGCCACATGCAAATAGTGCTACAATACTTAATGCACCTCTCACACACCAGCCTAAAGTCTAATTCGGTGAGAGTTCACCTGAGCGCCATAGCCGCTCACCATCAGCCCTTGGTCTCCCGGCTTCTCTGGGGCCTCTAGTTGTCAAAACTCCCTCGCCGCCCTCCAGAAGCATAATGGGACCTGAATGCAGTGCTCTCCCAACTCACCAAGCCGCCATTCAAGCCCCTGGCCTCATACCATCTGAGATACCTCTCCTGGAAAGTGGTTTTCCTGGTGGCCATCACATCCACTCTGAGAGTAAGCAAACTCCAAGCCTTGGTGGCGGATCTGCCATATTCAAGTTTCTATAGGAACAGGGTAGTGCTACACACACATACCCTAAATTCCTCCCCAAGGTGGTACCTCCCTTCCACCTCAATCAGGAGGTAGTCCTCCCTCCTTTTTCCCACCGCCCCATGCTGGCAAGGA
This sequence comes from Ichthyophis bannanicus, assembly GCA_033557465.1. Taxonomy (NCBI): domain Eukaryota; kingdom Metazoa; phylum Chordata; class Amphibia; order Gymnophiona; family Ichthyophiidae; genus Ichthyophis; species Ichthyophis bannanicus. The sequence goes on from CM066033.1 coordinate 681,168,861, forward strand.
GGAACTCGTCTTGCATATGCTAGACTGCAAGCGAGCCCTGTCCTTCTATCTGCAAAGGACCCAGGCCCATCGCAAAGCTCCTCAGCTTTTTGTCTCATATGACCCAAACAGACTGGGGCTCCCGGTTACGAAGCAGACTCTGTCCACTTGGGTGGCAGACTGCATTGCCCTCACCTATGAGTGAGCGGGCCTCTCCCTTGAGCACCGGATCACTGCACATCACGTGTGGGCTATGGCTACATCGGTAGCCAACCTGCACTCAGTGCCGGTGACGGAAATCTGCAAGGCCGCCACATGGTCTTCGATCCATACATTTGTAGCTCATTACAGCCTGGATAGTGCTTCGGGCAGGCAGTACTCCATAATATTCTATGTTCAGGCTACCGGAGTGATAGTGTTGCTGAACGGTAAGGTCATGCAGAGTCTCTCAGTGGGGACTCATCTTCTGCAACTCATGGCTACCTGATGTGTCGCTGGTGGTACTGTCGTGGTTTGGGCTTTGCAGCCTGGAGCTAGGGAGTCCCATATGTGAGGACTGACTTTCTGCTTGTTCCTGGAGAAAGCGCAGTTAGTCACCTATAACAGATGTTCTCCAGGGACAGCAGGAATCAGTCCTCACAACCTTCCCTTCTCCCCTTGGAGTTGCCTCCCTACATTGTTTAAGTCCCTTTTTTTGCTATGTGATCTGACTGAGCAAAATGGCACCCCTTGGACGGGAAGGGGACTATTCATGCATGGTAGCATATCGCAAAGGCTTTCTTTGAAAGCTGGGGAAATGCTCTGCACGGGCTCCGTCAGCGCCGATGTCACCTATATGTGAGGACTGATTCCTGCTGTCTCTGGAGAACACCTATTACAGATGAGTAGCTACAATTTATTGGAGATCCAGACACCTATACCCAGATCTCATCATCCTTCACATTTCTGCTGCTTCTTAAGCTCTGGCATTGCATGTTCTGTCTTTCTTCCATTGTTTCCACTCCTACTGCCATCTCCCTTTCAATTGGTCTCCTCTGGTCATGGTCTTGAGACCTCTCTGAGTCCCTCCCTAAACTCAGTCCCACAGTGTACTTATTTCCCCCCATGGCTGTCTTAATCTTCTGCACATTGACACATCTTTGATCGAACTATCCATGCCTGACATGTCTCAATGAAGCTAGGCCTGGGTCCCTGGCAGCTTATCCAACATTGCTGGCTGGATATCTCAATGCCCTCTGGATATGGACATGGTGAGAGAGGTGCTCTTGTCCTAACACCTTACAGCCACCTTCCCCTTCATTTCTTCCTTCTTTATATCTGTGGGTGACACCTCACTCCTACCTGTTTCTCCATTGTGAGACCCTGTGGTGATCCTTGACTTCATTCTCTCAATCTCAGCCATCAGCCTATTGACAGTTGGGACCTGTTGCTTCTCTCTCTCTCACTTTGCCACAATGCCACTCATTCCTTTCTCCGCACACTGTGATGACACCTATCCACTCTTATAGCTCCTCCCATTGACACTATGGCAACCAGCAACCTCCTATTAGCTAATGTCGCCTTGATTCATCTCTTCGCCCTTCAATTTGTTTATACATCAGCTGTGCTGTGGATCATTTGATAGCCACACAATGCTGATATGCCCCCTCTACTGAGGTCACTTGACTGGCTCCTTCTCCATTCCCATATCACTAGCCAATGTCTCCTATAGACCTCTCAGTGTGATTATTTTTTTTTATTTTATTTAACATTTCTTATATACCACCTTTCATGATATCAAGGTGGTTTACATTGAACAAACTGAAATTACATTGAACAGGGCATTATAACTTGGAGATAACTATTTTACAGGGAACATGGGCTATGGAGGGTTAAGTGGCTTGCCCAAGACCACAAGGAGCACCTGTGGGACTAGAAACCCCAGTCCTTCCGGCCCAAGGTTGCTGTCCTCTAGTGGGATTTGAACCCCCGACCTTCCAGCCTGAAGTACCTTGCCCCAACCACTAGGCCACTCCTCCACTCCATTATTCTGCTGCTCCTCAGTACATCTCCTCTCATCTCTCCCTATCTCCCCTCCTTAGGAGCTTCATTCTTCAGGCATATATCTTCTATCTGTGCCCTTGTCTTCTCCTGCCTCGTTCAGCCTTGGACCTTCCACCTTGCTGCTCCATAACATACTCCCTGGGTCATTGCATCAGGCATCATCTCTGGCCCTTTTTACATGCAGCCAGTGAACACTTCTCTGTGAGATCAATTGTTGATACTGTGCTGCTTGTTCCCCTGTGTGCGACCTCATCATTCCCCTAGGCATCTCCTAGTCTTCAGCTGTTGTGCAGCCTGGCTTGACTAGCTTTCTGAGCTCTAATGAGCATGCGTCATCTTTTTATTTTTATTTATTATTTATTTATTTTTTTTATTGTACACCTTGGTGCACAATACTGGTGCTTTGTAGTGTTATTCTTTGTAGTGGTTGTGATTGTGGTGTTTCAAAGGCTGCGGTGACCTCCTGCAAATCTGTAGGAATTGTGTCACATCATGAGGTCCCTGATGCTTTCTTGCATTAACAGGTATGGGTCCCAAAGCTGTTGGTGTAGCAATTTGTGCATGCATGTCTTATGGCATCACTAGGCTGCAGGACATCTGTGCACAGTTGGGTACCACATGTGCAGTTCCCTGAGGGCACTGGAGGACAAGGGGAAGCCACTGTGTTGGCAGTCTATCTTGCTGTATTCACCAAGGGGACCCATATGTATGACATTTCAGCTTTGAGCAGCCCCCTTGCACATTGTATTATATGCTCTTCCAAGATCCTCTCTCAGTGGAGCTTACTACCAGCATTCTCCGAAGCAATACAGCCACTCCAAAAGAAAACCAATGTCCAGATAGGTATGTCTGTCAAAACATAAGGAAGTTTACTAAAGAATTCTTTTAAATCCTCATTAGAACACCCAAATCAGGCCAAACTCTGATAACTCTGGGACAACATCCACGCTTCATCAACTCAGTGCAGCCAATTTCAATGCTGCAATAGTCTTCTTAGTAATTATTCTTGTCAGTAGAGCTCACTCACTCAGTCTTTCTTTCTCCTTTCAGAATCCGCTCTATTGTGACTCCTTGAACCACTCTTCTTAGGACTTGCTGTGTAACGAACCCAACACCAAAAGCTCAATTCCTTCAGATAGACTTCCTCCCTCAAAACCCTAGGCCTCCATAGCTCCAGGAACCCATTTCCCAGTGCTTTGGCACTCTTCTGAGCCAAAGCATGCTACAGAAAGGGTATATTCTTAAGTTCTAATTCTTGCCCAGAGATTTTTACCCCTCACACTCTCCTATTGACATTTCCCCTAGGAAACTATCATCAGTATATGTCTTCAGTATATATCATCAGTACTTCCCCCTGAGAATTCTTTCATTCTAGGGGTTGGGGAACCTCTGAAGTCCTTCATAGTAAGGAGGACTTTATTGACTCCTTTACAGAAGCATTTGAAGCATGCCATTAACCCTTTGTAGCCTAAGCAGTTCTGCATATGTGACAGACTCCTCTGTTCCCTGTTCATAGATTTATCATAGAAGAAGAGCTAACAAAACTTTGGTGGAAGGCTCTAGTTTTTCTGAACCTCTTGTTTTCTGGCAAGCAGTGCAATCCAGGGTGATTAATTGTTCTAATTTCTTTGTGCCAGGTGCAGAAAGGTCAGAAGTCCGAGCAGGGAAAACATTGTTATGGAAAATGCTAAGGGCAACAGAGTGGCCATGTATCTTCTGGAGACATCTACCCTATATACTTATAATGACAAAAATAAAAGTTAAAAGTACCTGCTGACAACCACATTAAAAATAAATGAAAAGGGTCAGTAGAGTTTCAAATAAGGAAATAAACATTTAAAATGAAAAGCTGGCTAATTCTAATGAAATGAAGTATCAAATAAGGAAACATGCCAAATAAATAAATCTGTACTGATTCTGAAGGAATATGTGTGGGCATATGTGTGTATGAATGTATAGGGAATCAGACTGCAGTTTCAATACCGTGTTAAAGGAGTTAATGTACAAAGCAGGGCTGATGCAGGAAGCAGCTGAGTCTGGGGCAAGCTGGGAGAGACCTCACAGGAGATAAGGAGATAAAAAAGTGTAACCCAGTTAAGTAAATAAAACACATACTGTACTAAGCAAACTTTAAAGAAAATGACTTGAAAATTACTTTTATGTGTGCTGGGGGCTTTAGAGCACTGAAAGTGTGCTGTGTGAGTAGAAATTGAAAGTAGTAAGGGACTGTTTCTGGACAGAGCTGGGTGTAAGAACACTTTTGCAGAGAGGACAGAATCCACATGCAGGAACTTTAGCTGGAGATTTTACAGGAAGATTTCTGATGGAGAAAGGTGTGCCAGAATGTCACTGTATGGAAGAGAGGGGAAAGGATTTAATCAATATCAGAATTGTAAGTAATTGAGAATTATTTACAGGAGAAGTCTGTAAGAAGTGGAATAAAAGCTGAAGAGAAAATTTAAAGTTAATGTGTAAACTTTTTTCTTGGTGACAGGAGTAAGACTGAAGAAGCTCTGAAACTCGTTCAAGCAATTTTAAATCCAAGCTGAATGAGGATTTGAAGTGATTTATTTGAGAGTGAGAATTTGAATTGATTTACTAGAGTGAGTTTAATTCTGAGCACTGTTTTCATTAAGAGTTCAACAGTGTGTGACTTGCTTTCTATAGCACTGGAATTCTTCAAGCAGGCAAGGAAAATAAAAGCTGAATGTATAAAACTCCCAGTGTAGTGAGAGAAATCCTGAAAATGAGCTGTTTTAAACCTAGAGTAACTTTGCCAAGATGGGACAATACCTCAAGGAGTCATTAGTAGGATGGGATTAGCTGGGGGATGTAGAAAAGCAATAGGCAAAATTAAAAGGGTATATTTTAAAGGCAACAAACCTTTTTGTTAAAAAGGTAAATAAACATAAGAGGAAAAGGAGGCCACTATGGTTCTCAAAAGAAGTAGCTGAAAGGTGAAAAAAAGAGGGAGGCCTTCATAAAATGCAAGAGATCACAAAGAGAAGAAGACAAGCTAAGTTTTTTTTCAAATATAGATGTTTGTCTTCTTCTTTCTGTGATCTCTTGTATTTCTGAAAGCCTCCCTCGTTTTTTTCACCTTTTCAGCTACTTCTTTTGAAAACCATAGTGGCCTCCTTTTCCTCTTACGTTTATTTACCTTTTTAACAAAAAGATTTGTGACTTTAAAATACTCCCTTTAAATTTTGCCTATTGCTTTTCTACAACCCCCCAGCTATTCCCAGTCAGGAAAGCAAAGATACAAAAAGAAGACGATATAGGCAATGCAATAAAATAAGTTACTTTTCAGATATGTTAGTAAGTGCATCAGTGGTATTGTCATACTCAAGGGTAAAGGGGAGAAATATGTAGAAGCTAATGAGGATAAAGCGGAATGCTTAACAAATATTTTTGTTCTGTGTTCACAGATGCACCAACAGGAGCAGGACTTCAGAAAACATCCCCAATAAGGAACAGAAGTGAAGGATCTTGAACAATTTGCAGAAGACTGTTTTCATGAGGAACTAGCTAAACTAAAAGTAGACAAAGTGATGGGACCAGATGGAATACATCAAGAATATTAAGGGAACTCAGGGACATTCTAGTGGCTCCACTGACTGACCTTTTCAATGCTTCTTTAGCATCGGGAGTGATCCTACAGGATTAGAGAAAGGCACATGTGGTCCCTTTACACAAAAACAGAAGTAAGGATGAGGTTGAAAATTACAGGTCAGTTAGTCTAAACTCTGTAGTGAGTAAATTATTGGAAACACTGTTAAAACAGAGAATAGTGAGGTTTCTGGAGTCCAATGGATTGCCGGATCAGAGGCAGCAGGGGTTTACCAGAGGCAGGTTTTGTCAGAGAAATCTGATTGATTTCCTTGACTGGATGACAAGGGAGTTGGATCGGGGAGAGCCCTAAATATGATGTACTTAGATTTCAGTAAAGCCTTTGATACCATTCTGCAAAGGCGACATAAACAAATTGAGCACTCTAGGGATGGACTCTAAAGTGACTGACTGTGTTAGAAATTGGTTAAGTGGGAGGTGGCAAAGGGTACAGGTAAATGGAGCTCACTCTGAGGAGAAGGATGTTACCAGTAGTGTGCTGCAGGGATCTGTCCTTGACCTGATTCTTTTTAATATCTTTGTTAGTGATATTGTGGAAGGACTGTCGGGTAAGGTTTGCCTCTTTGCAGATGATACCAAAATCTGCAATAGAGAAGAGACCCAGGAAGGAGTAGATAACATGAGGAGGGATCTAGTTAAGCTTGAAGAATGGTCTAGAATTTAGCAGCTGAGAAGCTGGGGCTGTTTTGCCGGTGTGGTTCCCTCAAGGGCAATGTCAATGGCCTCTTGATGCTTAGAAGGAGAGCTACCCTTTGAGGACCGGCTTTTATGTTTAGTTACCTGATATCCATGGGAGGAAGAAGAGGCCCTTGACGATGTTGATGCAATGGATCTGGCATCTGAAGAAAAGAGGGTACCGAGCTTTGCGGCCCGGTTCTGTCTTCCTCTTTTTGTCATCCCCAAGCAGGAGAGACATTCAGTTGGAGAATGATCAGGTCCTAAACATTTTAGACACCAATCATGGGTGTCAGTGACGGAAATGGTACCGCCAGACTTAGTACATTTTTTAAAACCACTAGTTGGCTTTTCCATGATTTAGGAAAATGGGGCCTAATGCCCAAAATGGCACCTAGCACCAAAGAGGAAAGTTTCTGAAAAGAAACAGTCTAAGTTTAAGTCTTTTTTTTTTATGAAAAGAAAAGAAAAGAACCGGTAGGCGTCGTGCGGTAGGCAAACGCGACCACAAGAAAGAAATTTAAAGACAGAATTTTCTGCAGTGACAGGGAATAGATCCTGTCGGCTCCGCGGAAAACAAAGAACTGAAGAGGGACAGTTGGAAAGGCGGGAAGGCAGCGCGCATGTGCTGAGGGATGCTCCCAAAAGCGTTCCTATTGGATGCTGGGGAGCGTTCCCGCACAGGCTCTGTCGGTACCGACGATAGAGATATGTGAGGACTTCATTCCTGCTTGTTCCTGGAGATAATATTTACCTGTCCAGAGACTGCCACTTTTGAAAATTTAGGCCTCAATTTTGACAAAAGTATGTGCAGCATTTCACATGGGTTTGGGCTCACACCTAAGGGGAGATATGATAAAGGTCTATAAAATAATGAATAGAGTAGAACAGGTAAATGTAGACTGGTTGTTTACTCCTTCAAAAAGTAGAAAGACCAGAGTACATGCAATGAAGCTACAGTGTGGCTCATTTAAAACTAATCAAAAAAATATTTTTTCACTCAGTGCATAATCAAACTCTGGAATTCGTTACTGCAGAATTTAGCAAAAGCTGTTAGTGTAGCTGGGTTTAAAGAAAGTTTGAACATGTTCCTGGAGAAAAAGTCCATAAACCATTATTAAAGACCAGAGAAATCCAATGCTTACCCCGGAATAAGCAAGGTGGAATCTGTGTACCTTTTTGGGAACCTCACAGGTACTTGTGACCTGGATTGGCCGCTGTTGGAATCAGGATACTGAGCTTGATGGACCTTGGTCTGACCCACAATGGCATATCTTAGGATCTTATGTTATTATATGGCCCAGTTAATGGAGGTGCATTTAATGATACCCATAGAAGTATCATTAGGTACACCCATGCTAATTGCCATGTTAATGGTGCTCATGCTCTAATGTGCTCTCCACGCCCACACGCCACCACTAACTCGCCCACTCTCCACAGTAGTATGTGAGTGCCAGCTAAAGTGTGACTTAGTGGTTGATAGCTGGCATGCCGACGCATTAGCCAGTTACCACACATTAAAATGCATGTTAACTTGTTAGCGTTGCTTAATATAAGGACCCCTAAGAGTTGTTGAATGTCTAACTTTGCAAAATGGCCAGGGTAGACATATAAGTGCCAATATTTACATGTGCATGTTATGAAATGCCGGCACTTTCATGTGTAAGTTGCTGGGGTTTTTGCACCAATTTTTTTTCACTTGCATGTTTGTAAAATAGCATCTCCAGTTGCACGTGGATGCCCATTCCCGTGCATTCCTTTCTTTGATTTAAAACACACATCCATGGTGAAGGGCAAAGATATGTCAATTTTGCATTGGACTTACACATATGTGACAGGGTATATGTCCCGTCACAGGGGAAATCCCTAGAGCAACGGTGCAGGAGAAGGAGAAAACATACAGGTTCCCAGAGTTGTCTCCAAACCCAGGGTCCCGACATTGGCAGAAGAGTTTCTGATCCCTTGGAAAGGGAGGCAGGAAGAGGGAAAACCTCTTAGGAACAGAGGAAGGGGGTAGTTGGGTCCACAAAAATAAGTGATATGAGATGGAACCTTTGAGATGGAACTCCCTTCAGAGGACTTTATTTATTTAACTAGGCTTATGTATTGCTTTTCTACCAGTCAAAGTGGTGTATATTCAGGTACTGTATATATTTTTTTTCCTTGTCCCTGAAGGGCTCATAATCTATGTGTTATACCTGAGGCAATGGAGGGTTAAATGGCTTGCCTGAGGCCACAAGGAGCACATTTGAGACTAGAAGCCCCAGTCCTTCTGGCACAAGGTTGCTGTCCTCTAGTGGAGGACTAGAGCACCTGGCCCTCTGGCATGAGGTAACTTGCCCCAACCACTGGGCTGTCCCTTCCACTCCACTCTATTCCACTTTAATGAAATGGAGTGGGAACAGATACACATAGATTGTGAGCCCTTTGGGGACGAGGGAATGTATCCAGTACCTGCTTGTAGTGACTGTAAACTGCTCTGATGCCCTTCAGCCTGGGCAGTATATCAAGAAATTGCATAAACATAAACATTAACAGGAAGACCCGAGTCTAGGGGAGGGCTCAATATTCAAAACTCCAGTGAATGACAGATACCAGTTAAGGCCTGCCGGGGGTGGAAGTTTCTTTAATTGCTACATGGGAAGAGGCAGGCTGACCAGGCATTTGGAGGCCTGAGTCAATTAACTAGATGGACTTGGAACTGTTAAAGACTATGGAGGCTACAGACTCTGTTTAAGGGGCTCGAAAGAGAGCCACCTGTTAGTGAAGTACGGTTGTGAGGAGGTACAACCTTGTTTGCATATAGAAACTAGACCACTCTAAGGGGGGGGGGGTCCCAGACGGAGGAAGCAAGGAACTTGCAGAATCTAGTTCTGGGGGAAACATTTATTGAACTGTTTTGTTGAGCAATATTGAGGGATATAACTGTTAGTTTGTTTCTTCACCCTGAGCATACAGGGACGACTCCCCATAGACTCTTAAGCTTTGGAGACATCAAGGAATGAGTTCCTTGGCCTTTTCTCATGACACCAATGAATTGGGTCAAAGAAGCAGAAACTGGAAACAGACTTGGTAGAGACAGAATTACCCTTCAGAGAAATTGTGATAGCAGAAGATGATGCTGGGCTACTAGTTCTAGGTTAGAACATTATGGAGGTGGACAGCATGTGCATTCTTTTCTGTAAAACTGATATAAATATGCAAATATTTTCACTTGATCATCACTGCAGCTTGTCATGAGGTAGACAGCACAAAACCTGGAATATTAAAGGGTAGTGCAGAGGAAGAGCTTACTTGTCAGGAGCTAGACAGCACTAAGCCTGAAACATTAAAGGACAATGTGGAGGAAGGGCTTACCTGTCAGGAGTTAGAAAACACAGACCCTGAAATATTAAGAAATGAAAAGGAAGAAGAGCTTACCTTGCAGCCTCAGGGGCAGTTGCAGCATTCACAGTGCAGAGAGGCAGGGAAAAGGAAAACAAACTTTCCACAAGGTTGTAGTGACGCAGTAAGAATTGAGAGTGCCAATCAGGCTCACCTGGACTCAGACTCACGTTCCACGTTAGAGGAGCTGAGAGATAAAAGCAGGTGGGAAATCTCACAGAAGGGGAACGAGGAGGAGGAAGGGAGTTGGAAGCAGATTGGAAAGGAGAAAGAGAATTGGAAGCAGCAGAATGAGCATTGGCAAAGTAAGCTGGAGCCTGGATTATTTATTTATATTCTCTTATATACCACGCTATTCTGCATCAGTGCGGTTTACATTGAACAAACTGAAATTACATTGAACAGGGTATTATAACTTGGAGATAACTATTTTACAGGGAACATGGGCTATGGAGGGTTAAGTGGCTTGCCCAAGACCACAAGGAGCACCTGTGGGACTAGAAACCCCAGTCCTTCCGGCCCAAGGTTGCTGTCCTCTAGTGGGATTTGAACCCCTGACCTTCCGGTCTGAAGTACCTTGCCCCAACCACTAGGCCACTCCTCCACTCCATTTTATTAGGGCTGGAGCCGGAGCTTGAATGCCAGGAGGAAAGCAGAGACCACAGGAACTCTGACTGCTGTTTCAGGCAGGCTTGGAGAGAAGGTGAGAGTAGAAATCCCAAGCAATTGCAGGAAGACACGTTACCTTGGAGAACCAGGGCTGGAGAAAGGCAGGCTGGCAAACCCAGGTGGGATAAGCAAAACTGCAGCAAGGTCTTCCCAGCCAGAGGGGTCCTCACACCAAGGCAAACTGTCCAGTTAACAGAAGGCAGAGGTCACGACCAAAGAAGCACATGGGAAGCAGGAAGTGAGTTTCCCTCAGCCAGACATCGTAACCAGGGTTCCCACAGAAGAGCAGGCTGCAGGGCAGAAAGAAAACCTTGGCTGGAAACAGAGGGGTTTGAGCTCATCTTCTCCAAAAGAAAAGATAAGTACCCTGTTTTTACTAAGGGGAGAAAAGGGAGTCTCCGGGATAGAAGCCAGGCTTATAACCAGCAAGGGAACTCTTATTGGCCCAAGCCGTGGGAAGAAATCCCCAGCACAGCTCCTGATATCGGGGACATACAAAAGCCGCTCCCACTGGTGGCAACTGAGGTTTCCCCAGATCAAGACACAGAGAGCAGCTTCATAGGGGCTCCATGTCCTTATACAGGGACAGGTCTTAGCCCTATGCAATGGGAGAGCAATAGCTCAGAAAATATCCTTGAACCCATGGAATGTGCTGTATGCGTGACTGATGATATAGAGAGTCTTTGTTAAACGGAAAGAGCAAGAAAGAAACTGTATTTTGCACATTGAAAAGTGTTGGACTTTATTGCTGGAAAGAAGCATGATTATTATTGGTTAAACATCCTTTACCCTGGTGAAAACAACCGTTCTTTTATGTTATCCCTTATTCTACGACATCCTCAAGGGAAGGGGAATAAAACCCAACTTTAATTTCATTCGGATCACGATTACAGTGTCCTTTATTTACCACAACTCCAGGCTATCCCGGGTCTAGGCAACTGCCTAGGACCAGCATGGTCTCACAAATGGCGTAGTTCTTGGATGCCAGAAAAGAGGACACCGTGAAAGAGGGACGGAGTCACCAGCGCCAGAGGACGCAACCAGGAAGGAGGTGGAACCACGCCCAGATAACCCCAGGAACCGGGAGCAGTCAAAGACCTTCTCAAGGCCAGAATCACCACCTGACTCAGGTAATAGTATCTGGGACAGCCAGGGTGGGGTTCTGAAGAGGTATCTGAGGGACTGAAAATCCCAGTGGGGGGAGCAGTGGAAAAAAAAAAAAAGAGAGGTTCCGCACTTGGTTTTTTTTTTCTCTTTCTCTGATTATTGCAGGTTGCCAACATGGAGTCTCCAGCGGATATCCTGAAGTGGATGGGGCTCCAGTTTGAGAAGCAACGCGAACTTGCCCAGCAGTGCCAAGAACAAGCCCTAGCCGCCATGCAAATACAGCAAAAGCCGCTGACGGACTTGTTGCAGGCGGTACTGCAGGAGTGGCAAGCCGAGAGGAAAACCGAAGGACACTTTGGTGGGGTAAGCCCACAGACATGTGGCATTTTGTCTTTTGGACAGTGGTCAGGAAAAGACAATATAGACGATTTTCTGGAGGCCTTTGAGCGTGTAGCTCGTGGTGCAGGCTGGCCCGAGCAACAATGGGCGGTTCGCCTAGCTACCTCCCTGACGGGAGAAGCTCTGGCGGCATACAAGGCTATGCCGGCCGCCCAGGCTAATGAGTATGCCAATGTGAAAGCAGCCATACGGGATAGGCTAGGCCTGTTGCCTATGGTATACCGTAGAATGTTGAGAGCTACAAAGATCCAACAAGGTGAAACTCCAAAGGCACTAGGCCAGCGGATTCGTAGCCTTGTATGGAAGTGGCTCATGCTGGAAGGGAAGACAATGGAAAGTGTTTTAGATATGCTTGTGTTAGAGCAATTCTGTGAAGCAGTGCCTGTAGAGGTAAGGTCATTCCTCACTCTACAGAACTGCCAGACGACGGACGAGGCTACTCTCCTAACAGAGAGATTCATGGAGGCTCAGGTAGCCCATGGATCCCAAGGAGGGGCTAGCGGCTCGCGTGGCATGGCAAACTCTGGTAGAGTTATGAAAGACCCAGGATTGAGCATACCAACTACAGAAAAATGTAGAAGTAAAGGTATAGCGCATGACTCTTGCATAATATGTTTTAAATGTGGGAGGAGGGGTCACAAGAGGTATGAATGCAGAGAGCGCACAGCACTAATGGGTGAAATAGCACAATACAAGCAAGAAGGCTTTCGCCTTGAGGTGGAAGTGCAAGGGGTGTTGGCCAAGGCTTTATTAGATTCAGGAGCTGAACAAACAATGGTGTCAGAAAAATTTTGGGGTTTTCTACAGGACAGTGAAGCAGTTCCCCTGAATCAGCCAGAAGGCAATAGCAAGATCCGTTGTATACACGGGTCATCCACCTCTTATCCTCAATATAGGGTGTTAGTAAAAGCACTAGGCACACATAGGAAGCTCCTAGTAGCAGTAATTCCCCATTTACCCTATGACATAGTTTTAGGTCAAGATTGGCCACATTGTTATAGGGGCATAGGGGAGGGCAGGCAAGAGAAAAGGGGAGTAGTGTCCACAAGGTCCCAGGCCCACAGTTCACGGGAGAACTTTGAACCCGAGGAGGATAGTGACCCTCCTTCGGAGGAAGAAGTTGCACCACAGGAAGAAGGAGAAGATACACCCCTAGAGGAAGGGCTAGGAGAACTACCCAGCCATGAAGGTTTGATCAACCCTCCAAAGAAAGTAGTTAAGAAAAGTAAGGGTGATAAGAGGCGAGAGCGCCACAATAGGGCCCAGCTAAGGGCAGGGGCAGGAGAGGGAATAGGTTTTCCCTGGGTACCCGAAGAGCTAGTACAAAAGTTTCCCTCATTTGCAAAGGAACAAAAAGCGGATCCCACCTTAAGGCGCGCTTTTGAATATGCCCAGTCCGAGGGAGATGCTCTTCCCAGATTTTTCCTAGAAGAGGAGTTGCTGTATAGGGAAAGTAACGATCCACAGACTGGGGCTGTGAGGAAACAGCTAGTAGTACCCACTCCTTTTAAAGCAACGGTAATGAGGTTGGCCCATGACCACCCGGTAGGGGCACATAAAGGGGTCGTAGGTACCCTAGACCAGGTGCTGGCCTGTTTCTACTGGCCAGGTGTGTTCCAGGAAACCAAGCGTTTCTGTGAGGCATGCCCTGCGTGTCAGAGGGTCTCTGCCGCAAGACCTAAAGGGGTGCCTTTGATACCAATGCCCACTATAGCCGAACCTATACGACGGATGGCGATGGACATCGTCGGTCCCTTGGTAAGGACCCCTAGAGGGTTCCAATATATCCTAGTCATTATGGATCAGGCCACCCGGTTCCCCTGGGCCATACCGCTAAGGAACATTTCAGCCAGAACAATAGCGGGGGAACTTATCAAGATATTTTGTGAAGTAGGCTTCCCGAAGGAAATGCTAACAGATAGGGGGAGCAATTTCTTATCCCGATACTTGACCCAAGTCTGGGATGCCTTCGGGATCCGTCACCTGAAAACATCAGCATACCATCCCCAGGCCAACGGGATGGTAGAACGGTTTAATCAGACCCTCAAACAATTATTAAGGCGGGGATTGGACGGGAAAATGACTGATTGGGATATTATGCTCCCATTTGCTTTGTATGCAAGCAGGGAGCGCACACAGGCCTCATTAGGAGTTTCCCCATACGAGCTAATGTTCGGCCGAGCTCCAAGGGGCATACTTGACATTTTAAGGGATCAGTGGGTGGAGCCAAAACGAGAGGAAGTAGGAATACCGCAGTTCCTACAGGAACTTAGGTCGCGGTTGCAGAGGGCCTTACATGCGGCAGAACAGCATTTACAGGGTAGTCAACGGCTGCAGAAGAAATATTACGACCGGGGGAAAAAGCCCCGTCAGCTCACAATTGGGGATAAGGTAGTTGTGATGGTAGCGGACCCTGGGCCGAAATTTGAAGCTCAGTGGAGGGGGCCCTACACGGTAATAGATCGCAAGGGACCAGTCTCCTATGTGGTGGAAACGGACAAGGGACGTCGTCAGGTGTATCACATCAACGTCCTGAAACCCTGGCAAGAGCGGACAGCAGCAGTTGGGAAGTTGCAGGTACAGCGGCCGGTAACCTGTATTTCGTGCTGTAAGGACATATGTTCCCCAGCCCGAAATAGCTTAAGAGGGGGGATATGTCATGAGGTAGACAGCACAAAACCTGGAATATTAAAGGGTAGTGCAGAGGAAGAGCTTACTTGTCAGGAGCTAGACAGCACTAGGCCTGAAACATTAAAGAACAATGCAAAGGAAGAGCTTACTTGTCAGGAGCTAGACAGCACTAAGCCTGAAACATTAAAGGACAATGTGGAGGAAGGGCTTACCTGTCAGGAGTTAGAAAACACAGACCCTGAAATATTAAGAAATGAAAAGGAAGAAGAGCTTACCTTGCAGCCTCAGGGGCAGTTGCAGCATTCACAGTGCAGAGAGGCAGGGAAAAGGAAAACAAACTTTCCACAGGGTTGTAGTGACGCAGTAAGAATTGAGAGTGCCAATCAGGCTCACCTGGACTCAGACTCACGTTCCACGTTAGAGGAGTTGAGAGATAAAAGCAGGTGGGAAATCTCACAGAAGGGGAACGAGGAGGAGGAAGGGAGTTGGAAGCAGATTGGAAAGGAGAAAGAGAATTGGAAGCAGCAGAATGAGCATTGGCAAAGTAAGCTGGAGCCTGGATTAGGGCTGGAGCCAGAGCTTGAATGCCAGGAGGAAAGCAGAGACCACAGGAACTCTGACTGCTGTTTCAGGCAGGCTTGGAGAGAAGGTGAGAGTAGAAATCCCAAGCAATTGCAGGAAGACACGTTACCTTGGAGAACCAGGGCTGGAGAAAGGCAGGCTGGCAAACCCAGGTGGGATAAGCAAAACTGCAGCAAGGTCTTCCCAGCCAGAGGGGTCCTCACACCAAGGCAAACTGTCCAGTTAACAGAAGGCAGAGGTCACGACCAAAGAAGCACATGGGAAACAGGAAGTGAGTTTCCCTCAGCCAGACATCGTAACCAGGGTTCCCACAGAAGAGCAGGCTGCAGGGCAGAAAGAAAACCTTGGCTGGAAGCAGAGGGGTTTGAGCTCATCTTCTCCAAAAGAAAAGATAAGTACCCTGTTTTTACTAAGGGGAGAAAAGGGAGTCTCCGGGATAGAAGCCAGGCTTATAACCAGCAAGGGAACTCTTATTGGCCCAAGCCGTGGGAAGAAATCCCCAGCACAGCTCCTGATATCGGGGACATACAAAAGCCGCTCCCACTGGTGGCAACTGAGGTTTCCCCAGATCAAGACACAGAAAGCAGCTTCATAGGGGCTCCATGTCCTTATACAGGGACAGGTCTTAGCCCTATGCAATGGGAGAGCAATAGCTCAGAAAATATCCTTGAACCCATGGAATGTGCTGTATGCGTGACTGATGATATAGAGAGTCTTTGTTAAACGGAAAGAGCAAGAAAGAAACTGTATTTTGCACATTGAAAAGTGTTGGACTTTATTGCTGGAAAGAAGCATGATTATTATTGGTTAAACATCCTTTACCCTGGTGAAAACAACCGTTCTTTTATGTTGTCACTTATTCTACGACATCCTCAAGGGAAGGGGAATAAAACCCAACTTTAATTTCATTCGGATCACGATTACAGTGCCCTTTATTTACCACAACTCCAGGCTATCCCGGGTCTAGGCAACCGCCTAGGACCGGCATGGTCTCACAAGCTTCATAAATTGTCTTTCTAAAATATGTCTTTCTTTAAATGTTCCAAAATAAAAAGTAAGAACCACAGAGCTGTTGCTGTTGTTAAGTGCCATCAAGTCAGTGTCAATTCATGGCAACCCTCTGAGTAGCTGTCCTAAACTGTATTCATTCTTCAGGCAGGTGGCTCATGGTTGATAGAGTGCCATCCATAGCTGCTGTTATTGTATCAATCCATCTCTTTGTTGGCCTTCCTCTTTTGCATTGATCTTCAACCTTGCAAAGCATGATGTCTTTCTCTCATGATCTCTCTCTTCGCATGATGTACCCACAGATGAAAGTCAAAGTCTTGTCATCTGAGTATCTAAAGAAAGCTTGTGTTTGATCTCCTGTAGTAGTGACTGGTTTGCTCTTCAGGCAATCCATCGTATACACGGTATTCTTCACCATCACCATAATTCATAGGCATCAATTTTCTTCATATCTATCTTTTTCACTGTTCAACTTTCACATCCTTAAGATGTTATTGAAATATTTCTATGAAGAGAGACATCTCTGCTCTTGAGAATCTTGTCTAGGTCCTTCATTCTACCAAGAGCAATGCATCACCGGATTTCTTGAGTACTTGTCATTTCTTTATTGATTATTTAATAGAAACATAGAAATATGACGACAGAAAAAGACCACATGGCCTATCTAGTCTGTCCTTCCATAACAACTACGTCCCCTTTTTACCTTTAGAGATCCTCTGTGTTTGTCCCATGCTTTTTTGAATTCAGTTACTGTCCTCATCTCTACCACCTCCGCTGGGAGACTATTCCACGGATCCACTACTCTTTCCATAAAGAAATATTTCCGCATATCACTCCTGAATCTATCTCCCTTCACCCTCATCCCATGTCCCCTTGTAGCAGAACTTGCTTTCAATTGAAAGAGGCTCTCTCCCTGAACATTTATGCCACGGAGGTATTTAATAGAATTATTGATCCAAGCAGGTTAAAGTTGTCTACTATTTCAATTTCTTCTCCATCAACAATGAAGTTATTGATTTTGCCAGTTGTCAGGATCATTGTCTTCATTATGTTAAGGTGTAGACCCAATTTAAGACACTGTTCCTTGATCTTGAGAAGCAAATGTTTCAGATCGTCTTCACTTTCAGCCAGTATTGTGGTATCATCAGCATAGCAAAGGTTGTTGATGAGTTTTCCACCAGTCTTCACACCTTAGTTGTCTTCATACAGTTCTGCTTCTCTGATGATTTGTTGTGCATATAAATTAAACAGATAGGGGGAAAATATGCAACCTTGTCGTATACTTTACTGTTTTTAAACCATTCTGTTTCTCCTTGTTCCGTTTGAACTGTTGCATTTTGATCAACGTAAAGGTTGTGCAAGAGAACTGTTAAGTGTTCTGGTATACCCATGCTTCTTAATGTGGCCCAGAGTTGCTCATGGTTTACCCAGCCAAAAGCCTTGCTGTAGTCCATAAAACACATATAGTATTCTTTTGTCTTTTCAAGGGTCCATCTCACATCCACAATGATGTCTCTCATTCCTCGCCCTTTCCTGAAACCTGCTTACACTTCAGGCAGCTCTCGTTCCAGGTATGGCTGTAGTTTCTGCTGGATGACCTTGAGTAGAATCTTGCTGGCATGTGGGATCAGAGCGAATGTGTGATAATTTCCACAGTTAGTTGGATCATCTTTATTCAGTATTGGTATAAACACAGATCTTTTCCAGTTAGTTGGCCATTTCATTTATTAATACTTGATATACCACCCTTAGTGGGGACAGCAGAGTGGTTTACAATAAAATAACAAGCCCTAGAAAAGAAAAGAATGGCAATAATGGATAGGAAAGTGGGGGAGCACAAGATGGGATAACAGAAGGAGTGCAGAGATTAGGGAGAGAAGGAAAAGTGGGAAGGGCAAACACTGATAGAGACCACTAAATTGAATCAGATGGAATATCAAAGGCTGTACAAAATAAGTGGGTCCTGAGTTGTGCCTTGAATTTTGCAAAAAAAAAGGTTCTAGTCGGAGGGATGAAGGGAGGCTGTTCCAAAGAGAGGGGCCAAGGGGCCATGATGTCTTCCAAATTTCCTGACAGAGCCTTATAAGTATGGCAACAGCCTCATCCGATGGGAATACAATCAATGCCTGGTGCTTTGTTCTTTGATATTGCTTTCAATGCGTCTTCAACTTCTTCTTTCATTACCAATGGTTTCTGATCATAAGGTACAGGTTGAAACGGCTGTTAGTCCACTTGATCTTTATGGTATAATGACTCTGTATATTCTTTCCACCATTTTTTTATCTTCTTGGCATCATTCAACATGGATCCTTGAGCATCTTGTAGCATTCCAATTCAAGGCTGGAATTTTCTCTTTAACTCTTGTAGCTTTAGGAAAGTCAATTTTGTTCTTCCTCTAATAGTGTCTGATTTTATTCTCTTGCATGTGTCATTGTAGTACTTCTCCTTGTCTCGCTGTACGTTGGAAATCTCTGTTGAATTCTGTGATTACCTCTTTCTCCTCTGGCTTTAGCTTCTCTGTGTTTCTGGGCAATTTTCAGTTTCTTCAGTCATCCATTTTGGCCTTCTTTGCTTTTTCACTTTTTGTAGAGACTTCTCACTTTCTTCAAGAACAACTTTCTTGATGTCATCCCATAACTCTTCTGGTGTTCTCTTATTTGTATCCAAAGCAGCAAATTGATTTTGCAGGCAGTCTTTAAATTCTGATGGTGTATTCTCAAGGTCATATTTTTCTACATTCATGAGTGGCTTGCTCTTTTTAAGCTTTAGCTTGCATACTAATAGTTGGTGATCCATACCACAGTTGGCTCCAGGTTTTGTCTTTGTTGATGTTATTGAACTTTTCCAACATGGACTTCCATAGATGTAGTCAAATTTGATTTTTATACAATCCATGGGGTGAAGTCCATGTGTACAGTCACCACTTGAGTTGCTGGAAGAAAGTGTTTTTGATGAATAGATTGATAGAATTCTGCAAGACCAACAATGTTTCTCCATCTTCATTCCTGTTGCCAAGTCCATATTTTCCAACCATTTCCCCTTTGTTGCCAACCTTTGCGTTCCAATCACCCATGACGGTAAGGATATCCTGTTTGCATGTTCTGTCAATTTCAGTTTGTACCTCTTCATAGAACTCATCCACCTCTTCCTGTTCTACAGCTGTTGTTGAGACATATACCTGAACAATAGTTTTGTGGATGGGCATTCCCCATATATGAAAAGAAAATAAGCATTTTATTTCATTACAGTTCTTGCAAGTTTCTTCTCAATTATAAATGCAACATCATTTCTTCTTTGTCTTTCATTTACAACATAGTTATCATTAGATGCAAATTGCCTGATGCCAGTCCATTTCAGTTTTCTGACACCCAACAGATCAAGTTGTACACATTCCATTTCATTCCTCACCACCTCTAACTTCCCTTGGTTCATGCTTCGTACGTTCCATGTCTCAATATGTAAGACATCTTTACAGCTTCTGACTCTCATTTCATGCACAGCTACATCAGCAGTCAGACATCTCAAGGACTTTGATCCAACCATTTCATAAATGCTGGCTTTACTATGAAAAGTCTTCACCTCATCCCCAGTAGCCAGTTGAGTGCCTTCCAACCTTCAGTCCCATCTTCCAGCACTATAGTGCAATTTGTTTTGTTGTAATTATTCATTGAGTTTTCATGACAAGATATGGAAATAGATTGCTAGACCTTTCTTCCATGCAGGTAATGCTAATGTTATTGCCATTGTCACAGAAATTTGATCCTCCGCCACCAGCACCATGCTGCTACCCAGATGGGCGGTTTGTCTTAGTCTGGCACCTCAGCTGAGATCTGTCCATCTTGGGAGACCCTGCCAGTAGTTATGCTACCGATAGCTTAGCTCTCAGCATCACTTGATATACAGAAGCCCTCACAGCACGATAAGCTGCAAACCAAGTGAAGGACAGTGCAATTTAAAACATCAAAATAAAAATAGCTGTGGTTCTCACTTTACAATTATGTGTGTAAATTAAAGAATGTTATAATCTACATGCATAATTGTTTGCAATGCCTATGCTCTACCCAAACTCCACCCATGTGCACGCTGACAGTGAAAGTACATATAATGCAAATTACGTGCATACTTTCATGCTAGACGGTATTTTATAAGAAGTTATTTACCAATATAAGTTGCCACTTATGCATGCAAATGACTACAATACTGAAATTTACCTGTGTTTGTGCATAAATCTAGGTGACTCCTTATAAAAGTACCCTCAAAAATCTACTAGATTCCAAATTAATTTGTCTAAGTCAAAAACTTGTAACAAAAAACATGTGAAAGCATTCAAAGAGCACAGACAGGGCTATCGCAGAAAATGTACTTTAATTAAAAAAAAACGCAAGTATTTTTGGATGTGGGTCTAGAGCAGGGGTGTCTAATTTTTAGAACTTCAGGGGCCACTGATCTCAGATGTGACAAGCATGAGGGCTAACTCCTCTTTCCTTGTGCACTTCCCCCTTTACTTCTTAACCTTTTCTTTACAGATAGCATACCAATCAAACTCAAAAGGACAGTGTGTAATTCTAACAAACTGTAGCAAAACCTTATTAATGATGAATATTTATTTAACTAAAAATATAATTCCACTAATAATTATTATGACAACACTGCATTAATGTGCTGCTATATTTCATTTCATTTATTAAAATTTGATGTACCGCCCTTAGTGGGGACAACAGAGCAGTTAACAATATTAAAAAAAATCTTCCATAAAAGCAGAAATAGAAAAGAATGCCAAATAATAAATAGGACAGAGTACACAAGACAAATCAGGAGAAGTGAGAGAGTTAGAGGAAACAGTGGGAGGGGTAGAGAGAGGCACAAAAGGGAGGCAGATACAACCAGAAGTAATCAGTGGGAAGGTTGAAAGCCATGCAGAACAAATGGGCTTTGAGTTGAGCTTTGAATTTAGGATAGGAGGATTCCAACCGAAGTTAGCTCCTCCCCCAAAGCCATCATCCAATATTTCTCTCTCTCAAGAATGGTGTTACACATGCAGGGGCCCAGGGCAGAAACTGGTGAGGGGGCCCAAAAGCCTGCCTATAGGCTATACCTCCTTCCACTCGAGATAGACGTGGAGCTGCCTGTGCCTGGGGACCCAGGGCAACTGCTCTATTTGCCACCCCTTAATGCTGGACCTGCTCCCTCTCTTTCTCGCTCTCTCCCAGCCATCACCCATAAGATATGCCATACTGGGTCAGACCAAGGTCCATCAAGCCCAGCATCCTGTTTCCAACAGTGACCAATCCAGGTCATAAGTACCTAGCAGTCTCCCCAAAAGACACAGGTTCCTCAATGCTTGTACTGGGTCAAGCAGTGGTATCCTTGGTCTCTTTTAATAATGGTTTATGGACCTTTCCTCCAGGAACTTTTCCAAACCTTTTTTAAACCCAACTACACTAGCAGCATTTACTACATTCTCCGGTAACAAATTCCAGAGTTTGATTACACGTTGAGTGAAAAAATATTTTCTTTTATTAGTCTTAAATAGGTTACGCTGTACAAGATCAAGCTTGATCAAAATTGTAAATCTGCATAAATAAAAAATAAAAAAATAGGTTACCCTGTAGCTTCATTGCATGTCCCCTATTCTTTTTATATTCTGATAATGTAAACAATCAATTTACATTTACCCGTTCCACTCCATTCATTAATCTATAGACCTCTATCATATCTCCCCTCAGCCGTCTCTTTTCCAGATTGAAGAGCCCTAACCTTCTTAGCCTCTCTTCATAGAAGTATCCTTCCATCCCATTTACCATTTTGGTGGCTCTTCTCTGGACCTTTTCTAATAATGCTATATCCTTTTAAAGATACGGCGACCAGAATTGCACACAATATTCAAGGTGCAGTCGTACCATGGAACGATAGAGAGGCATTATAATATCCTTTGTTTTATTTTCCAATCCTTTCCTTATGATACCTAGCATTTTATTTGCTCTCTTTGCTGCCGCTGCACACTGATGACACCGCTGCACGCCATGATGACACCTAAATCTTTTTCCTGGGTGGTGGTTCCCAATGTGGAACATTGCATCGTGTAACCATAGTTTGGGTTTTTCTTTCCTAGGTGCATAGCTTTGCACTTGTCCACATTAAATTTCATCTGTCATTTGGATGCCCAGTCTTCCAATTTATCAAGATCCTCTTGCAATTTTCCACAATCCTCTTGGGTTTTAACAACTTTAAATAGTTTTGTGTCGTCTGCAAATTTGATAACCTCACTCGTTATTCCTTTTTCCAGGTCATTTATGAATATGTTAAAAAGCAGCAGACCCAGCACAGATCCCTGGGGTACTCCACTATTCACCTTTTTCCATTGGGAAAATTAGCCATTTAGCCCTACCCTCTGCTTTCTATCTTTTAACCAGTTCCTCATCCACAATAGTACACTGCCTCCTATCCCATGACTTTTTATTTTTGCCAAAAGTCTCTGATGAGGGACCTTGTCAAAGGCTTTCTGAAAGTCCAGATACACTATATCAACCGACTCACCTTTGTCTACCTGTTTATTCACACCTTCAAAAAAACATAACAGATTAGTAAAACAAGATCTTCCTTGTCTAAAGCCATGTTGGCTGTCTCCCATTAGACCATGACTATCTACATGCTGAGTAATTTTATTTTTTATGATGGTTTCTACCATTTTTCCTGGTACTGACGTCAGGCTCACCAGTCTGTAGTTTCCCGGATCACCCCTGGAACCCTTTTTAAAAATTGGTGTTACACTGGCAATCCTCCAATCTTCAGGTATTACAGATTATTTTAATGATTCACAGGTTACTAATAGCAGGTCTGCAATCTCATATTTCAGTTAATGTGTGTGTGTCTCTCTCTTGCAGCCACCAGCCATCACCCAATGTTTATCTCTCTCTCTCTGTCTCTCTCTCATAGCCCCCTACTCCATATCTCTCACCTCTGATCTTGCAGATGCAGTGAAACAACTTTGTTGCTTTCTTGCTGCAACTGGTTTTGAAAAGAGCTTGAGCCAAGCTTTAACTGTTTACAAAGTCAATTGCAGTGAGAAAGCAGCAAAGCCCTTTCACTGCAGCCACAAGATTAGAAGTGAGAGACTGTGGAGTATTATTAAGCTTATGCCTTTCCAGAAGAAGATCAAGAGAAGTTGCATTCAGGTGCAATGCTTTTCAGTCAATGCCAACTCCAGGGCTTTCTTGGCTATGTGACCAGAAGTAGATTGCTAGGCCTTTCTTTTGAGGCAATGGAGGGTTATGTGGCTTGTCCAAGACCCCAAGGAACACCAGTGGGAATCAAACCCTGGTTAATTGGTTATTAAGTCAGTGCTCTAACCACTAGGCTACATTCAGGTAGAGTATGCAGTTCTCTGTCCACAAATGGTTCACAATCTAAGTTTGTACCTGGGGCAGTGGAGGGTTATTTATTTATTTATTTATTTGATTTTGCATACCGCGCTATTTAAAATCAGTGCAGTTTACCTATGAACAAACAAGACAGTCCCTGCTCTTATGAGCTCACAATCTAAATTAGGACAACCCTGGTGGGTATGTAGCAGGAGATCTATTATCTATTCGAAGTCTGTTCCTTCAACCCCCAGATGAAAACACAGAAACAGACCGGTATGCAAACAGATGCTGTTTATTGTGCGCACAGTCTCAGGCAGAGCCGGCACCCTGAACAAAACGATCTAAGAGAGCGAGGTGGGGTTAGCCTGCTACTTTTATACATTTTTATTCTGCCAAAAGTCACAGTTCCATTGGTTCCAACACCCTCCTCCTTGCCCAATCCTTTACTCAGGGTGTTTCTTGTCACCTTACCTTCCCTAATGGAAACTTTCAAGCTGAGATGAAACTTAAAACATAGCCCAGCCTCTCCCATTATGGCGCTTCTGGTGTTAGAACTAAGGGGATCTGCCTCATTGCCCCCTTTGATTCTTCTTACCTTCCAAAGACCGGGGTAAGAGGTAAATCACTGCTAAACAGAGTCAGTTAATTCATGCTGGGGGAGGGGCTGGTAGTTCCACATAGCCATTACTTAGGCTCGATTTCCCGTCGCTCCTACAACTGTCACGGTCCTGGCAGAAACCGGGGCCACCTGCCAGGTGACAACTGAGTGTTCTGCTCCTGTATCAACCATGAATTGCATTTTTTGGTCCCCTAAGTTGATCTTAACCATAGGCTCATGGGGACCCAGTAGAAACTTGGAGCCCGGTCTGGCCTAGTAATCATCAGAGTCATAAGGAATCCCACTAAGGGGTATGGACAACAACCATTTGAGACAGAGAGGGGGTCATCAAGAGGCAACTTCTCATACTGCCCCCTAGAGACAACATACATTGTTTTGGTACTTTGTATCATCATTTTCTTACAGCAGCCTAATAAGAGAGAGAAAACACAACATGAAAGAATGCCAGAAGCGGCAATGCTTAATAGTGTGACAAAGAGAGCTTTGAAATATTACAGCAAAACTTGAGCTGGTGTGGGTATTGCAATTGCTGAAGCCCAAATGGCTTGTAGATTTCAGTTAGGTTTCTAAGAAAGCAATAATAAAAGGATAACAATACAATCAGTCACAAAAGTCCCCATCAGTCCAATAGTCCTTTTCCTCTTTTCAGATAATTTGGTCCTGCTTCTCAGCAGTTCATCAGGACTGCATAGTGTGCTTCACTTTTCTCTGAAGTTTAAGTTCGGTTTCTCTCAAAAGTTGAACCTCTCATTCTCATAGGCAGATATCTTGGCCCTTTTTTCAATGAGACACACTGATCCAGATAGGGACTCCTTCACACATTTCAGCGGTGTGTAGTTCTGAGTTCTTGGGATGGTCTGTTCCATCTGGACTCTGGCCAATTCATTCTGCTGGACTCTCTGGATTGCAATTGGTGACATGGCTCCAGGCCTCATTCAGAAAAGCAGCACCAATGTTAAGTGAAAAGACTAAATATTCTAGATTAGATTTCACAATGAGACAATGCAATGCGACAAACTTAATTTCATCCATATTTACTAAGATCATATCCTATAAATATTGCTTTATAAACTTTCAATGGTCTACCAGTAACTATCTCGTATGGTGTCAATTTTGTCTCGCAGTTTGATTAACTCCTTGTCTCTCTATCACTGGAGATTCATTTGCTGATAGGAAATATTCCATTATGCCCTTGACTGATCTTTACATGTTTACAGATCAGACAAGTTGCACACACGTGTTCTGCAATTTTGGCAAGTTTTAGAATTATACTGATCTTTACATGTTTACAGATCAGACAAGTTGCACACACGTGTTCTGAAATTTTGGCAAGTTCTAGAATTATACAAGTGTAAGAATTTGTCATCAAATTATCCCCCTTTGCCTCTGCATGCCTGGCCAGGACATACAGTGGAAAAGTGAGGCAAAAAAGCATCTGGAAGTACGACATGGCCAGTGTAGGTTTTCCAAAGCTCATCAGGGTGCAAGGTGCACCTAGCCTGTCTCCAGGTGTCTATTTCTAATTGTTGAGTATATGTTGGGGCTTAGATGACTTCCTAAATTGAAGATTCTGGAGACGGCATAGTTGAATAAAGTGTTCATCATTTTTTTTTTCGTTTACATATTCATTAGCCAGATACATCACTTCACATCATTAAATTACCTTCATCAGTTTACTGTCCATCAGAGTCCCTCCTCTTAATATCCCACTTCATCCCTCACAACATTCCTTCATCACCTGCATCATTCCACCAACTACATACATAGGTTCTTTTCATGTTTTTTATACCATACTAATGTATCCTTATTTGGCAAGGCTGCTATGAATATCAAACAATTGTTAAAAACGTAGTATTGGTGTAAACGAATGGTAGGCAGAAAATATAAATTTAGATTCTTCTCAATAAGCATAACAGTATGAGTAAATAGTGTCCCTTTCCCACTAACTTAATTGGTGTAGTTCTAAATGGACATATGTGCTCATTCTAAATAGCAACTGTCTAAACAATCTAGGTAAAGTCCTTACAATATAAAACTATTATTTTGCAACATTTTATAATATCAATCCCAATAGAAAGAAGTATGGTTTCTAACAGGACAGACACATATCTCAGGTGTGACTAGAATCTATCGTATACACTGTTCCCAGTGAGAGTGCTGTAGGAAACTTAAAAATACTTGGACTGATCTTGAAATTGCAGTGTCCACAAGGATTTGTGTAAGCTACTCATTAATTATGGTGTCAAAAGAGATCCTTTTGAGGTGAGAGACCTAAGAGGATACAAGGCATTGGTGGTTGGGCCTCATGGCGATACTTCTTCAGGTTCTTCTTGGCCTGCAAGGCATTTGTGGCTGGGCCTCATGGCGATGCTTCCTCGGGTTCTTCTTGGCCTACTCTCCCCTGCCTATTCATGTCTCTTTAGAGGCATAAATATACAAGGTTCATGTTCTTCAGGCCTTGTGGGTCCTCGAGGAGTCTCAGAGCAGTCAGAATTCCGGTGACCCAGATCATCACTCACCTTCTGCCCCCCTCTCTCTCTCTCTCATTCTTTTTCTCAAACCTCTCCTGGATCATTGCTAACAAGCAAGATTTGGTTTTGTCCAATCAACTCAAGTTAATGTTATTGTTTTTATTTGTAACTAACTTTACAAATATTCTCATATTTTCTGGGACCTCAGTTCCATCTTTCCACTAAATGTGCTCTATATACTTGGGAATAAAGCAATTTCAGATCAGCCTCTTTCCAAAATTTAAGCAAAAATATTTACTCATCTTGTAATTGCTGAGTGTGTACTGGACCTCTGCATAATGTACTACTACAACAAGTATATTTGGTAACATAAGTGCAAGTGTATAAACTAAAGAAAATTAATACAGTGCTGCAACATATATCTGTTTTCTCAGGAACTGTACTCCTGAAACTGAAATAAAAACTTTCAAAACAAAGTACACTTTTTCTCTGGACACCAACACGTAAAATTCAAATACAGAAAAACAGGTGAAATTATCCTAAAATCCAATATTGTGACAAATAAAATTGGAAAGATCAGTGTAGTTACTGTCCTGTTCATCAGTCATCAGTACAGAGCTTAACAATGCAAAATAATTACCCTGAATCTTACAGTTCAGGCATGAAAAGGTTGGTGGATATCTGGAATGCAAACACTCCCCTTTTATATTTTTAACCAAAAATGTACTTTTAACATTTAATTTAAAACCTAATAATACCTGAGACTGGCATCAAACTGATCTGAAAACCCTCTATGAGGTGCTTGCCACAGTATATAAAATCCCTTTTAACTTTTAATTTTGTATATGCAGTCAAAACCAAATATATGTAAAATTCAAGCTGGATTACCTTTTTTATTCACTCAGGATTTAAATCATTTTAAAGTTGCAATCTGGTAACTGCTGGCTCAGAATGCCCCATTGTCCTGTCAGAGCTCTTAACCTCTACTTTGAAGGTCAAAGGAAAACAGAAACAGTTTCCTTAGTGTTAGGAAATAATAATGTTTAGCTTAAGTGCATATACAGGAGGCCTGCACAAGGAAAATCAGAATCCTATATATGTGCCCTTTGTACATTTTGGTGTGGGTATGGAAAAGGAATGTGCTGTGCTAAGCTAAATTGATTGTTCTACTCAGAGATGACTCGTATTTGCATAGTTACTGATAAGCTATAGTGGGCCCCAGAAGATGGGTGGATGACGTATGAATATGTTTCTGATAATGTATAAAATACGGACAATCCCTCCACCCTATGGAATAAACTTGCATACTTTTCCTTCTGTGTGGTCTGTGAGTTTTATTCCCCTGGATTCCAGCCAGCCGGAGCAGCATACCACAGATGAGGGTTCGGGACTTCCCTGGCCTGGAGTGACCAACAAGAAGCAGACCCTTTACATTTGGTGTCAGAAGTGTCGGATACTCCCGTTGGCCAGGGATCCCTGTGCTTTGGCAGCACGGTTTAAATTAGAACTGGCATTCTCCCTTTGGTCGGGAGTGTCTTTATTGCTTTGGTAGCATGGTTAAGTGGTAATTAAGACTTTCCTGTTCCCTGGGTGGGAAGCGGTGGGAAAGCTAAATTTCTTTTTTTTCTCACCTGCGGTTGCTGTGAGGGCTGTGTGCTTGTGTGTCTGTGTGAGTCTGGCTAGACGCCCCTGCCGTATTTTGAAGCGATATAGCGCTTGTGATAGATACTGTGCAGAAAGCCAGTGGCCAGACGTGCGTTTGTTGTGAATTAATTAGAGGATAGGGGGGTCCCAAGGTGAGGGGACCGCTCCAGAATCCGCGTGAGTGCATGTTCAGCTAAATGTTGTGATAAGGTTTAAAACTGCAGCTAAAAAAAAAGCCATCCTACATAAATTGTCAGTGTGGGTTACAGGACATTTGCTAATTCTGCTGAAGAAGTCTGTTAGCATGTTTGCTGTGCCTAGTTTATCTCTGTGCCTATACGACACCCCCCCCCCCCCCCCTCTAGCGAAGGTAAAACTGATGACTCAGAGTCCCTGGAATGCAAGTGACAAGTGGTGTTTGTTTATTCTTCCAATGCTTTTCGATGTGTGCTGTAACTTACTGCATCTGGCGATAGTAGAGCTTGAGCAACACATGCTCCGCTCTTCCCTCCCCCTCCCTTCCTGTTCTTTGTTGTTCAAAGGCTACGGACAGGCAGACAACAGAAACCTAAAGTTACAACGTAAATTATTATTTATTTGCAGAGTGTCTATTTATTGCCATATTGTAAGAAGACAAGCTAAATAGAAAAAAAATTTACTCTTGTACTCAACAACGGTATAACTGTCACTGAAATATGTAATAGGGTGTGTCTGTATTTAGACACCCATTACTATAGCAATGTACTGAATAATACAAATACTAAAAGAGCTCTTAATCTGATTCACAATATTCCTCTCCAAATTTCATTGGCCATGTTGGCCAAAGGTGAATTGGCCACAGGTAAAGGTATAAATAACAGCTGGGGCTCGCCGGGATTTTCCCACAGTGGAGTGACTCCTGCTGAGTGGAGGTGCGAAGACGCGTCCTGTTGATTTCAACAGTCTCACCTCCTTCTCTGCGGAGAGGTCTCTTTACTAGCTGGTAATGGTCCTAGGTGATTAGAGGTGTTGTGAATCAGAGTGTGACAGAAAGTGAATTAAAAGCAGGCACTGCAGCAAGCAAGTAAATTCTGTGCACAGACCGAGGTAAGGAAAAGTGGGACTTTGGTATCTACCTTGGTGGTTTGTACATTCTATTGGGAACTGAGACTGATTGTGTGTGAGTGAGATGTATAATGTAAATAGTGGAGAAATCCGGGGAGAGGGGTGGGCTCCAAATACCCCGAGGGTCTAGTTCATTATGCAGGGTGCAATTTCTTAAGACAGCACTTGTAAGCTTTGACTTGTCTTCTGTTTCAATTAAAAACCTTTGTCATATGTTTTAGTGGCTGAGGCAGCATTTAAGGAATTTGACTAAGCGTGTCTAGACTCAGCATCCTGTGGTCCCAAACCCTCATATATAAAGTTGAGTTAAATTTTGCATGAACACAAATGGTTCAGTATTGTAGATTTGAGGTATATGTTTGAGCCTGCTCCCTAGGCACTATGTAGATGATCTTCAAAGTTTGGGAAAGGAGAAACCAGTTGTGATAGAAGCCATTCACAATCTGCTGCATTTCTTGGGAATGAAAGGATTCAGGGTGTCCTGGAGGAAAAAATTAGGTTGGGGCTATCTCTTCCCCCTACAGCATCAGAATCGAAACCAGAAACATAAAAACGAAACCAGAAACTTAACAAAGAGAACAAAGAAGAGAGAGGGAAAGGGGGCAGCCCCTCCCGTGGGCTACAGAAGGCAGAAATGGCCTTGGATTACAGCACAGCCCTTCTCTGGCCGTTTGTGAATGCATTTTGTTGCATGGCCATATTTACTAGCCAGGGGCTGAATTCCTTTCATCTTGAGGTGACTGCCACATTATCAGTGAAGGAAAGTGAAACAAAAAATGAATTTTATATTTTGTGGCAAGCACCTCAGAGGTCATAATTATTGTTCATATATTACAAAACACATAGAGTTGTAACTATAGGAATTTAATAGCAATCACAACTAGTGAAATTCTCAAGCAATTTTTTCTTTTTAAACTCTTAGTATTTAGGACTCTTCACTCTCTCTTGTTCAGCTATCTGCATTTGCCTGAAGGAATCTGGACTCAAGACAGACCTGCTGTTTACTTTGCTATTTGTGTTTGAGATAACATCAAGGTTGAACTGTTACTCTAAGCAAATTGCTTTAACATAATTTCATTGTTTCAGATCAGTTTGATACCAGTCTCAAGTATCATGTATAAGGTTTTAATTTAAATGTGACAAAGTATGATTCTGAATTCACCTTTTTGCAGTTTTATGTTATTTGAATGTCTGTTTCCTGAACTTTAAGATTTTAAGTTAATTACTTTGCATTGTTAAGCTCGGTGTGGATGGCTGACGAACAGGAGAGTAGCACCATGGGTGCTGGCTATATTGATCTTTCTGATTTGACTTATTACAATATTGGATTTTAGGATAAATTCATCTGTTTTCCTGTATTTGAATTTTATGTGTTGGGGTCCAGAGAGAAAAAAATTGTACTTTGTTTTGAAAGTTTTTAACATTTCAGTTTTAGGAATACAGTATATTGTAGCACTATGACATACACATTTTCTTTAGTTTACACACTTGCACTTTATGTTACCAAAATACTTCTTGTAGCAGTACATTATGTAGAGGTTCAGTACATACAGAAATTATAGAATTTTGGAAAGAGGCTGATCTGCAATTGCTTTGTTCCAAGTTCTTCTGATAACATCGATTACAGTGAAGGTGGCGGCTAAAAGATCCTGAAGCCATTGCCCTCGCTGGAAACATTCTCCATATACAGATCAGGCTTCAGGACCAGGATGAGAAGTAGCTGATGCTGGGGCAGCCAAGGCCCTAGCAACTGGAGA
This sequence comes from Ichthyophis bannanicus, assembly GCA_033557465.1. Lineage (NCBI taxonomy): Eukaryota > Metazoa > Chordata > Amphibia > Gymnophiona > Ichthyophiidae > Ichthyophis > Ichthyophis bannanicus. The sequence goes on from CM066033.1 coordinate 681,199,927, forward strand.
GGAGAGGAGAACTCCTGAAGAAAAGCAGCTTTCGGCCTAGAGGTACCGAACCAATATATCCCTTCAAGGTTGGTGACAGGTCAGAGCACCTCAAAAGCACGGTACCTTAGACCCGCTCTACGGACCTTCAAACTACAGTGATCGCCATTACATGGACAGCCATCCTGTGTGACTCCTCCCCTTCGTGGATCCATGCGTCAAGAATCAAGCGTGTATCGTCTCCACTGACATCTTCGGTTCCAGCCTCCTGACCATCATGCACAAGACTGTGTTGACTCCTCCTACCACTCATGTGGTGCCTCCTTCAGTCCATTTCAGGAACTGTTAATACGGCAATACTACTTGCCCAGACTGCCTTACTTTTGTGTGTGCAGCTCGCTACAAACTGGAGCTTTTCTCTCAACATGTTTCATTACTGTACCTTCTAATCTGTGTGAAATGCAGAAGTTTACAATTTAAACTGCACCCAGCCCCATGTTTCTTTTTCTACCTTTTTGTATAACATTGGTGTTACTCGCCTCTCTTTGGGATATGACTAGGTCCCTTGCTCATTGTAAATTGTCTCTAGTTTTAATGCTACGGATTGTTTTATTGTTTCTGCTTTTAGCCTGTCTAATACTGCTCTATACTGTTCTTCAACTACAGGGAAGTTTCTATGTATCTTTCTTTGGGGTGGTCTCAAAGGACTGCTTATTGCCCTATTGAGTGGTTTTATAATTCTTGTTCTTTTTTGTTGTATATTCATTTGTTCTTGACTGTTTTTGAAAGGCCCTACAAAGCTCTACCACTTTTATGTATTCCTATACGCCTGCTTTTATGGTGGCTGATGTACCTGAGCTGCCACATACAGATGTTCCATTAATAATGTCTGTTTAGTTATTTTGTAGTGGATTGTTGGGCTGTTCTTATAGTGGGCCTATGCAGGCCCAAAGGGGGGATTGTTAGGGAAATCAGAATCCTATATATGTGCCCTTTGTAATAATAATGCTTAGTTTAAGTGCATATACAGCAGGCCTGCACAAGAGAAATTAGAATCCTATAGAAATCAGAATTCTATGTGTGTGCCCTTTGTACAGTCTGGTGGATATGGAAAAAGGAATGTGCTGTGTAAGCTAGACTGATTGTTCTACTCAAGGATGACTTGTATTTGCATTAGTTACTGATAAACTATAGTGGGCCCCCAGAAGATGGGTGAATGACGTATGACTATGTTTCTAAGAATGTATAAAATACGGACAATCCCTCCACCCTTTGGAATAAACTTGCATACTTTCCTACTGTGTGGTCTATGAGTTTTATTCCCCTGGATTCCAGCCAGCCGGAGCAGCACACCGCAGATGAGGGTTCGGGATTTCCTGGCCTGGAGTGACCAACAAGAAACAGACCCTCTACAATCTCAAAAGGATCTCTTAAACACCATGATTAGTGAGTAACTTGCACAGATCCTTGTGGGCACTGCAATTATAAGATCAGTCCTCAAATATTTTTAAGTTTCCACAGCACTCTCACTGAGAACCAGGTATAAGATAGACTTTAGTCACACCTGAGAGATTATGTGGCTGTTCTGTTAGAAGCCATACTCCTTCCTATTGGGATTGATGTTATAAAATGCCGTGAAGCACTAGTCTATATTGTAAGGACTTGCTAATTAGAATGAGCACTGTTTACTCATATTGTTATGCTTATTGAAAAGGATCTACATTTATATTTTATATATACCTTTTGTTTACAAAAATACTAAGTTTCTAACAATTGTTTGATGTTCTTAGCAGCCTTGCCAAATAAGGATACACTAATATGGTATAAAAAAGACAGAAGGACCTATGCATGTAGTTTGATGGAATGATGTAAGTGGAAAAAAAGGTGGTGTTGAGAGGAGCATGATGGAATATTCATGTTGGAAAGGAGAACTCAGATTAACATTATAAAATGGTGAGGGTGAATTGAAATGTGAAATGATGTATCCGATGTATCCATCTACAAAGAAAACTGACAATGAATACTCTACAATATTTGATATGGCCATCCCCATTAACTCCAATTTTGAAAGTCATCTAGCACAGAGATATACCCAATAATTGGGAATAGACACTTGGAGATAGGCTGAGTGCACTTTTCATGCTAATGAGCTTTGGGGAGACCCACATTGGCCATGTGGTGCTTTTCAGATGCTTTTATCCCTTTTTGCCTCTATGTGTCCTGGCCCGACACATGAAGCTAAAGGAGGAAAGTTACTTACACAAATTTTTACAAATTGGTATAATTCTAAAATTGTGAAAAATTTGAGGAAGTGTGGGCATCTTGTCAAAATGTATTAGCTAAATTGAGAAATTAAACTGTCTTGCCTTTGACTCTGTTCAAAAAAAAAAAATTGCCCTAAGGGAGTAGACTGAACTTTTTCTCCCTCTGAACTGTTATATGGAAGACTGCTTATTTTTTTATACTCCTGAGCCTCACATTTGATCTCTTGTATTTCCTAGCAGCAGAGGCAACTCTCTTCCCTCCACAGGTATGCTCAGCAGGTCCAGTCCTTTCTGCTGGATGACTCAACTCTTTCCTTTCAATCCGGAGACTGGATTTTGGTAAAGACATACCACCAGCACATGGTACAAGCCCCTTTTCCAGTATGGGACCGTTCCAAGTTCTTCTGATAACACCGATTGCAGTGAAGGTGGCGGCTAAAATATCCTGAAGCTATTGCCCTCGCTGGAAACATTCTCCATATACAGATCAGGCTTCAGGACCAGGATGAGAAGTAGCTGACGCTGGGGCAGCCAAGGCCCTAGCAACTGGAGAGGAGAGGAGAAGACTCCTGAAGAAAAGCAGCTTTCGGCCTAGAGGTACCGAACCAACATATCCCTTCAAGGTTGGTGACAGGTCAGAGCACCTCACAAGCACGGTACCTTAGACCCGCTCTACGGACCTCCAAACTACAGTGATCGCCATCACAGGGACAGCCATCCTGTGTGACTCCTCCCCTTTCGTGGATCCATGCGTCAAGAATCAAGCGTGTATCATCTCCACTGACATCTTCGGTTCCAGCCTCCTGACCATCACGCACAAGACTGTGTTGACTCCTCCTATCACTCATATAGTGCCTCCTTCAGCCCATCTCGGGAACTGTTAATACGGCAATACTACTTGTCCAGACTGCCTTACCTTTTGTGTGCGCAGCTCACTACAAACTGGAGCTTTTCTCTCAACATGTCTCATTACTGTATCTTCTAATCTGTGTGAAATGCAGAAGTTTACTGTACTTGATAATTTAAACTGCACCCAGCCCCATGTTTCTTTTTCTACTTTCTTGTATACTCGCCCCTCTTTGGGATATGACTAGGTCCCTTGCTCATTGTAAACTGTCTCTAGTTTTAATGTATCTTTCTTTGGGGTGGTCTCAAAGGGCTGCTTATTGCCCTATTGAACGGTTTTATAATTCTTGTTCTTTTTTGTTGTATATTTTCATTTGTTCTTGGCTGATTGTTGAAAGGCCCTACAAAGCTCTACCCCTTTTATGTACTTTTATACACCTGTTTCCATGGTGGCTGATGTACCTGTGCATGCCTCCACTGACCTCCCGTTAATGTCTGCTTAACGGCCCAGTAGATTGTTAGGCTGTTCTTATAGTGGGCCTATGCAGGCCCAAAGGGGGGATTGTTAGGAAATAATAATGTTTAGTTTAAGTGCATATACAGGAGGCCTGCACAAGGGAAATCAGAATCCTATATATGTGCCCTTTGTACATTTTGGTGTGGGTATGGAAAAGGAATGTGCTGTGCTAAGCTAAATTGATTGTTCTACTCAGAGATGACTCGTATTTGCATAGTTACTGATAAGCTATAGTGGGCCCCAGAAGATGGGTGGATGACGTATGAATATGTTTCTGATAATGTATAAAATACGGACAATCCCTCCACCCTATGGAATAAACTTGCATACTTTTCCTTCTGTGTGGTCTGTGAGTTTTATTCCCCTGGATTCCAGCCAGCCGGAGCAGCATACCGCAGATGAGGGTTCGGGACTTCCCTGACCTGGAGTGACCAACAAGAAGCAGACCCTTTACACTTAGTTTCATGCCTTGTTTGTTTGATCTAGCATCCAGGGGCATTTGGCAATGAGCAGCCAGTAATGAAAGAAAAAAAATATTTACTGTAGATTAAAACATTTAAACACAAGACTATTAGTCTTTTAAGTATAGCAACATATCTGATTGGAATAAGGAGGTTTTCTTGATAAATTTCACTAAACCCTCCCCATTGGGTAGTTCTGAAAAGCAACATGCTTTAACAACAGCTTGGGAAAACCAAGGACCTTAAAAAGACAAGTAAAAGTCTTAATTTCTTCATAATCTACAAGTGGTTTGCAGCTAGCTTCCTCACATGAGCCCTGCCCCACAGATATTCTCCACCCCATACATCCCCACCAACAGCAACTTGACCAGTCCTTCTCCAGCCTTTGTTTGCTCCCAGCCCCCAGGTGACACACACATAGTACACAATCAAGATGATGGTCAGACATCTGAGGACGCTCAAGGGAGATACCCCCCATGGTTTTAGAAGCTCAAAAACTCTACAATTAAAATTGATGACAAGAGGATTGTTTGCAGGCTAGGTGAATTGTTCTTTTTGTCCTCTTTAATGGGTTTCCATTTGTCTGCTAGGAGAAAGACTCCTAGGTGAATTGTCCTTTTGTCCTCTCTAATGGGTCTCCATTCATCTGCTAGAAGAAGAACTCCTCCCTGATCTCCCAGTTTCTCCATGGACCATCAGGATTGCATCAGCCACACATGGTGACATCCTCCGATGGCGCCAAGATGCGGAAGTGCTCTCTACAGCTCAGAAAGGTGAGCCTTTCTGAGCCCGCCCAGGTAGCCCACCTTACCGGCCCGCCCCCTAGCAAGCCAGTCTTCTTCCTTCCGCCTTGCCAGCAAGACGGATTCTGCTCTCTCTAACATCTATAGACACACAATCTTCAATCAAGCATGCCGAAATCAGGGTTTAAGAGCTGCACGCGCTGCAAACACAAAATGAGCATCACCGATACACACGGGGTTTGCCTACGCTGCCTGGGGCCGAAGCACACCACGGAGGACTGTTCCAAATGCTCAAGCATGTCCCCGTGGGCTAGGAAAGCTAGGGGGCACACTCTAAGAGAATACCTGACATCCACAGCTCAATCATCTTCCAAGGCAAGCTCCTCCAAGGCAAGTTCCTCGATCGCTGGTGTGCCGGCTCAGGATGCGCCCTCTGTGGCCTCAATCCACAGCCGTGCTCTGGAAGCAGCCTCCACTCCTGCCCCTGCTGTCTCCGGCTCTCTCAAAAGCCCGGGTGCTGCCTGCTCGAACCCCGGCGCTCCTTCAAGAAGTTCTTCTGCCTCTTCGCCGGCCGGCCACGCGGCACCCGATAATGGCGCTGCCCTGCAGGCCAGATTCTGCTCTGCCCCGCAAGCCTCAAGCTCCTCCCACTTCCGGTCCGACGCGCCCCGATGCAGCTTCAGCCCTCGGGCCCATCTCTACTCCTCCCAGTCTCCTCCTCCTTACATCTCTACGCCGAGAGGCACAAACGGCACCGAAGAGAGAGGGCAGCACCCGGCACCGTGCAAGCAAATGCCGGCACCGCGACTCCAGCAGACATGATTCAGGCAAGCGCCGATGCCATAAGAGCAGGCATGAGGTCAAACACGGAGGATCTAAGAGATACAACTCAAAAGGCCGCGACGCGGACCGCGGAAGAGACAGACACCGCGGAATCAGCAACATCAACTCTGACTGCTTCAGCTCCCAAAGCAGGGAGAGGTACAGCCACTGCAGAAGCAGCCATCACAGCTTCTCAAGCCACTGCAGCTCTTCCATGTCCCCCAGCCTTGGGGTTCACCGGCGCTCCAGTTCCAGCTGCACCGATTCCAACAACTCTTCTGAGATTTTAAGACTCCTGACTCAGCTGGTGCAGCAGACTGCTCACCCGCTCACTCCACCCGCAACAAGACTACAGGGACTGCCTGATTCTAAAGTTCTAGCCCCGCCGGAACAGACTCTTCCAGCCTCACCTGTTCCCCAGTCACCTGCACGCTCCGCGTGAACCCTACCTTCACCGGCTCACCCATCGCCGGATAGCACCGCAGAAGAACATGATATTGAGATGGTCGTGGTGGGTTCCATGGACAGCGAGCATACAGCCTCTGTGACCAGACGCTCACTGGAACCAGAAGGACAACCGAGCACACCGGAGGACCTCACCTATCCTAATTTCCTCAGTAAGGTAGCCTCCGCCTTGGCCCTCAAGGCCGCCGAAGAGGCAGAGGAACCCATCCCGGAGGTGCTAAAATACCTCTCTACACCAAAGCCATCTTTTGCACTCCCTGTGCACCAGATGCTGCGGAACACACAGTTGAGGCTTTGGCAAACCCCTGCTTCTATCCGCCCTTTCTCCAGAAAATTGGATTACAAATACCAAGTACAACCCACACCCAGATTCGTGAAGCAACAACTGCCTCACCAGTCCATCGTGGTCTCCTCTGCCCTAAAGTGCACAAAGTCATCGTGTACCCACGCCAATAACCCCCTGGGTCGCGACCATAAGCTTCTCGATGATATCGGCAAGAAGGTCTTCCAAGGGACGATGCTCGGTGCGAGGATCGCGGCCCACCAGTTTCAGCACGTCCTCTTCCATGACTCCTGTGTCGCGAATATCAAAGCCACCACCACATCTCTGCCAAAAGAGGCCCAAGCACAGATTCACAAGACCCTAGTTGATATGTCAGAGGGCAACAAACATCTGGCCAGCACGGCGTTCGACTCATTCGACACAGCGGTGAGAACTGCAGCCACAGCCATATCCGCCAGACGCTGGGCATGGCTGAGAGCGTCCGGCCTGTGCAACGACACCCATGATAAGATTGCCAACGCCCCATGCTCGGGCGAATCTCTCTTCGGAGAGAAGGTGACCGACACCGTGAATGTCATGAAGGAACATTGCAACACGCTCCAAACCTTGGAAGAGGATGGGTTTGAGCACCATAACGGTACCCAAAAGACCAGATTTCCCAGAAAGTCTTACTACTCGTCCAACAAGAGATACCCATCAGCCGGCCAAAAATGGCAAAACACCAGGTACAAAGAGCCCTCCTACCAAGGACCCTCCCGGCAGCGTAGCTCCCAGAGGGACCGCAAACAAAAGAAGAACAACAACACGCCTGCTAACAAAGGCGGTCCTTCCTTTTGACAACAATTCGGAGGCATCCTCCCACACTGGGGGTCGCCTGACCTTTTTCCTGGAGGAGTGGGAACGAATATCCTCGGACTCCTGGGTGCTGCAAGTCGTCTGGAGGGGTTACCGCTTGCGGTTTGCAACATCTCCTTACCAGCGCAACCATCCAGTCAGCAACACCCCCCCTGACCTGCAGCAAGCTATGACGACGGAACTTCTACACCTCCTAGCCTCACAAGCGATAGAGGAGCTGCCCCCGGCAGAGAAGGGCACTGGATTTTACTCCAAATACTTCCTCATCCCCAAAAAGTCGGGCGGCGTTCACCCCATCTTGGATCTCCGCAAACTGAACAAATTCATTGTCAGAGAAAAGTTCAGAATGTACTCTCTCAATTCTATCCTTCCTCTAATCCAGACCGGGGATTGGATGGCATCCCTGGATCTTTAGGATGCCTACACCCATATTCGCATCCACAAAAACCACAGACGATATCTCCACTTCAAAGTCCTGGGTCAACACTACCAGTACAGAATACTTCCCTTTGGCCTCTCGCCTGCCCCGAGAGTCTTCACGAAGTGCGTAGCCGTTGCTGCAGCGCACCTCCGCAAACAAAACGTCTGCATATTCCCCTACCTGGACAACTGGCTCCTCACAGCCCCCTCATTGGAGGGGCTTCAACGCTCCATTCGGAAGACCACCAGCCTGCTCTCCTCTCTGGGATTCGTCGTCAACCTCACCAAATCCCACCTCACAACAACGCAGAGGATCGAGTTCATAGGAGTGGTGATCGGCACTCGAACCACCAAAGCCTACCTACCAGTGCGCAGACAGCTGGCCATCATCGCCCTAGCGTCCAGCTCCATCGCAGCAAAGACTTGCTCAGCCAGATCCGTTCTTCACCTTCTAGACCATATGGCAGCCACAACGTCGGTCCTTCCCTTGGCAAAACTAAGAATGCGCCCGCTCCAATGGCACCTGCGTGACCACGGGAACCAGCATTCTCAGTCCCTCTCTGCCTGCATCCCGATGACTCCACGAGTCAAATCACATCTCCGCTGGTGGATGATGTAATCTTCTGGAAAATGTAATCTTTCGCCGCTCTCTACTTTTGGTTACGCTCCGTTTGGTCCTGGGTTCATTTCACAGAGACAGTAGGGTAAGCAGCACAAATAAGACAACCAAAACTGGTGTGGCTTGGAAAAAGAGTTTTATATAGAAATAGGCTTATTACATAGGTACAGAACAGAGTTATATAGTGGTTGTTACAGAGCTGCTTCAGTGTGCATCAATGAATCTGTGTGTGTGTGTGCATGTGTGTGTGTGTGTGAGAGAGAGAGATAGACGCAGAGAGAGGGAGAAAAAGGGGGGGGGGGAAGAAGTGTGTGTCAGAGCCCCATAGTAAGGAGTGTCCGATGAAAAAGGAAGAGAGAGAGATATTTTTGTCCTCTGTCTTTTATAGTGAAATTCTCCTTCAGCACCTCCCTCTGTCATAATTTGGTTTGTTTGAGGTCTGCTATCACTTGATTAGCAAGGAGGGGCTGCAGACTAATCTCATCAGGCCTGGAGACTGACATCACCAGGGGGTCAGAGCTAATCTCATCTTGTAAACTACGCTCATTAACTTTGGAGACTGACATCACCAGAGTAACAAAGCTGCTTGTAATCCAAGGTCTGGGAAAAAGCCATGACACCTATGCTAGGCATATTGTCATGCTGATGTATGCTGACAGATGATACCAACCAACCTGTCGGTGGGCAAGGACATCCGCCCCCAAAAACACCAAGCGATGTTCACCACCAACACGTCCAATATCGGTTGGGGCACGCACCTCTCTCTACTCAGCACACAGGGAGCTTGGTCCCCTCGAGAGCACCAGCAGCACATCAATCTCCTCGAGCTGAGGGCCATCAAATACGCCCTCAGGGCCTTTCTGACACAGCTTCAGGGAAAATCGGTACTCGTCCAGACGGACAGCCAAGTTGCCATGTTCTACATCAACAAACAAGGAGGGACCGGGTCACGCGCACTCTGCAAGGAGGTGCTGGAGCTATGGGCGCTAGCCTTGGAGAACGGGTGCAGGCTGCAGGCCTCCTATCTCCCGGGAGATCTGAACAATCTAGCAGACAAGCTGAGCAGACAATTACTGCCGCACGAATGGGCACTCCACCTGGAGGTCTCCAACCAGCTCTTCAACCTCTGGGGAACTCCCAACATAGACCTATTCGCAACCGAACGGAATGCCAAATGCCACCTGTTCTGCTCCAGACACCCATCGACCAACCGGCTAGCAGCGGATGCATTCGACGTGTGCTGGGGGGAGTGGTCACTAGTGTATGCCTTTCCCCCCACTCCACTCATCCTGAAGGCACTGCAGCAGATCGTCCAGGACAAGGCCCAGGCCATCCTAGTGGTCCCTCATTGGCCGCGCCTGATGTGGTTTGCACTCCTGCTACGGCTGGCGCAGGAGCCTCCCATTCATCTACCCCTCAGGCAGGACCTGTTGACACAGAACATGGGCGCAACGCATCATCCCAACCTCAAAGCCCTCGCTCTCACTGTTTGGAGGTTGAGCGGTTGAACCTTGCCCCCCTCCAGCTACCAACAGACGTGCAGGACATCGTCCTGGCTGCAAGGAAACCCTCCACCAGAAAGTCCTATGGCCTGAAATGGAAGAGGTTCAGTATCTGGTGTGCCGAGCGCAACCTGGAGCCGACCATATGCCCGGTCCCCATTGTCTTGCAGTACCTCAACTCCTTATCCAGCCTCGGGCTTAAGACGCAGTCCATCCGTGTGCACCTTTCAGCGATTGCTGCGTTCCACGTGCCGACAGACGGGGCCAACTCCATCGCGGCACTGCCACTCACCGCCCGCTTCATGAAGGGCTTGGCCAACCTGAAACCCCCGCTTCGGCCTCCTATTCCATCCTGGGACCTCAACACCGTCCTCCAGCGCTTAACACAGGAGCCCTTCGAGCCTCTCCAGTCTACCGACATGAAGTATGCTTCCTGGAAGACACTGTTCCTAATCACTATCACATCCGCCAGAAGGATTAGTGAGCTGCAAGCACTGGTGTGCCACCCTCCGTATACACAACTGCACGCTGATCACGCATCTCTGTGGACCAATCCTAAGTTTGTTCTCAAAGTGGCATCAGCTTTTCACATCAATCAGTCCATCGAGCTCCCCTCCTTCTTCCCCGAGCCGCATGGATCTGACGAGGAAAGTCGCCTGCACACCCTTGACTGCCTAAGAGCCCTCCGGATCTATCTACATAGGACGCAGCCCATCCGGAATGGCGAACAACTATTCGTGTCCTATGATCCCAATCGACCGGGCAGGCCTGTCTCCAAAAGAACTCTGTCCCACTGGGTTGCCACCTGCGTTGCATTCTGTCTGGGTCCTGCGGAAGATGGACCTTTACCCGGAGTGGGCCCGCACCACCTCAGGGCACTAGCTGCCTCAATTGCAAACCTGCGTTCGGTACCTCTGACCGACATTTGCAGAGCGGCCACATGGTCCTCCCCGCACACGTTCCAGAGACACTACTGCCTCGACCTCAGGTTCCAAGAAGAAGGAGCCCTGGCCAAGGCCGTCCTCTCCACCGCATTGGACAGCTCCACGGCTGTATCAGCACCCGTGGTCCCACTATGAGACTTACTGGACTTATGTTCGCTTTAATATTGCACTGTTCATGCACTACTGCACCTAATGCCTTATTGCACCTAACGTATCATGACTATGTTGCACAGTATTGCACTGTTACTGCACCTTTGTTTTTACACAGTTGAGCTGTTATGCCACTGCTGTTGTTGCACTTTATATGATTGTCACCTATGGTTATTAAACAGTTATTCTGACCAAGGCATCCGCAGTTTGTGTCACGCTGCCCTCCTCCACCTCATCATTTTACAGCTTGGGAGACACCATGTGTGGCTGACGCAATCCTGATGGTCCATGGAGAAAGCGGGGTTACTAACCAGGGTTCTCCGTGGACAGCAGGATAAGTCAGCCACACAATCCCACCCACCTCCCCTAGAGGAGGCCAGCCCAGTCGAGCCCGCGCCCTAGCCGAGAAGGCTAGCTAGGAACACACTGGCTTGCTAGGGGGCGGGCCAGTAAGGTGGGCTATCTGAGCGGGCTCAGAAAGGCTCACCTTTCTGAGCTCTAGAGAGCACTTCCACATCTTGGCGCCTTCGGAGGACGTCACCATGTGTGGCTGACTTATCCTGCTGTCCACGGAGAACCCTGGTTACAGGTAAGTAACCCTGCTATCTTTCTGTAGCCATGCAAACAATTTCAATAGTTTCATTCCCAGTATCTTTATGTAGTTATGCAAACTGTCTCAACAGTTTCAAGTACCCCTATCTCAGCAGCCTCAACCACCCCCCACTCACCACTGAGAGGTATGACCAAAATTTGGCTGACTATTGATTATGCATGAAACATAGTAATGAAACTGGATATGCATTAAATAAAGCAATTGTCTTCCTTCACTTCTATACTAGTACAACAGTCTATATACAGTAAACCCTGCTCCCCTTTATCTACAGGAGAGTCCCCCTACTCCCCTTTTATTTACAGGGAACAGTCCCTTTCCTCTTTATTTACAGAGGTTAGAGGAGAAGCTATGGGGTTGGGGCCGGACTCAGTCCCTTTTTTCATTATCTACCCCTTCTTGGATTTCTCCTCTTTTTTTTTTTAAAACATTTTCTAAACTGTCCCTCTCCCTGCAGTCAGTAGACCTGGTGTTTTTCACTGTTTCAGGTGGCCACGCTCGCACTAAGGTGGGCCACTCCCCCTCACACAGTACAACTAGTCTGGGGGCAGTGAGCCTAACTCCATAGTCACCCCCAAAGGCAGTTTTAAAATGGCTTAGCATGCATTTCAGCGGAGTCCTATTCTTGGATCCACTAGACCCCATACTGTAATTATTCCTGATCCGTATACAACACTCACATTTATAACACAGAACGAGACAGCAGAGGGGAGACAACAGGCAGGGACACAGACAGACAGACACACACACACAAATATATATATACGAGTATATACACTCCCAGACTCCCGTTTCCCGAATCCAGACACCAGGACAGGCGGTGGTTTCAGAACCTTATATCTCAGACTACGGTTCTTACTTGGACCGCCCGTAGGGTGTGGCCAATCCCGTACCAGACTTTTCAACCCGTTTCAGAAAACCAGACTTTTGAAAACCAGACTTTTCAAAACCCGTTTCAGAAAACCAGACTTTTGAAAACCAGACTTTTCAACCCGTTTCAGAAAATTAAGAGAGTGAGTACTCACCGTCCTGAAGAGTTTGGATGCCAGTCTATCAAGCCGGATTTCTGTACCCAGGGAGTCGGCCGTCCAGGACCGAGTGCGCAGGATATGCCGAGGGATCCCTCCGGAACAAAGGTCCGGTGGCGCTGGGGACCGTCAACCAGGCGAGTCCTGGTTGCGCAAACCGCGATGCCTTCACCTGGGGGTGCGAGGAGACAGACGGAGGTTTCCTGGCCAATGCACCAGGAAATGTAGCAGGATATCTATTATCTATTCGAAGTCTGTCCCTCCAACCTCCAGAAGAAAACACAGAGACAGACCGGTATGCAAACAGATGCTGTTTATTGTGCGCACAGTCTCAGGCAGAGCCGGCACCCTGAACAAAACGATCTGAGAGAGCGAGGTGGGGTTAGCCTGCTACATTTATACATTTTTATTCTGCCAAAAGTCACAGTTCCATTGGTTCCAACACCCTCCTTCTTGCCCAATCCTTTACTCAGGGTGTTTCTTGTCACCTTACCTCCCCTAATGGAAACTTTCAAGCTGAGATGAAACTTAAAACATAGCCCAGCCTCTCCCATTATGGCGCTTCTGGTATTAGAACTAAGGGGATCTGCCTCAGGTACAGACATGGGTAGAACAGGGTGGAAGAGGGTGGTAAGGGGTTACAGTCTTATTTGATGGCACATGCCTACGGTCGTGTGCCGTCGGCAGTTTTCATTTGTATGACTGATCTAGGGTGGGTGATCTACGTAAGTTGAAAGAGGTGAGTCTTCAAAGCCTTCCTAAAAGTTGTGAGATCTTGGATCACACGTATCGTTGCAGGTAGAGCATTCCATTGTGTTGGTGCAAATAGGGAGAAAGCTCGGCTCTTGGTTGATTGGGTGCAGGTCCTTACTGTTGAGGGGGTTGCGAGGGAGTTTACTGAGCATGTTCTCCTGGACCTGGTCTCCGGCATTCTTTGTATCAGTTCTGAGAGTGAGGTCGCTGACATTGCATTCCTGGCCTTGAAAGTGAGTAACATTGCTTTGTAGGTCAGGGGTTAAGTGACTTGCCCAAAGCTGTCCATCACTTGAGGGCTGGTCAGAAACCGCTAGAGGGGAATTGTTAGTTTAGAGCCAGAAAAGCACAGTACAGAAGAAAAGGAACCCAAACAGGACAGGGCAAAGAGGCATAGGCAGTTAATTACTATTTCTCAATGTCATAGAAAACTGAGTTTTAAAACTCTCTTAGGCTCTGTGGCCCAAACAACCTGCACACTAAAGTCAGAAAGAAAAGGAGCCCAAAGAATGCAAGAATGGCAGATAGGCAAGTCAGACAGACAATCATCTACTACTATACCACTACTACTTCTCATTCCTAAAGCACTGCCAGGCATACACAACACTGTTCAGACAGATAAGAGAGACCGTCCCTATTCAATAGTGCTTAGAATCGAATCTGATTGCATCACAATACTTAGGATAGGATGACAGGAAAATGGTGATCAGCAGTCCTACCATTGCTTTGTTTCCACTGAGTTGCTTTGCCCCGAAAAAGAAATAAATAAGAAAAACCTCCAAAATAGCATAAAAATAAAATAAAATATTTTCTCGTCCAGCATTACTGTCTTGGGCTGTTCCTGCCACTCTTTGTTTTGCTCTGCCCCATTTTTAGCACCTTGGCCTGCTCTTGCTATTCTAGTTGCAGCTGCCTGATGTGATCTGCTGCCCTATCATTCTCTTATTTCCACTGTTTGTTTTTTTTTCATTATGAGAGGGGTGTTGCGGTGATTTTTCCTTCTGTTTCATGTTCAGATTGAGGGTTGGAGGTCTAGAGGCCTGGAAATCAATTGAAAGAGACACCTTTGCATGATCCCATGTAAATAGAAAAGACGGTTTGTTTTAGATAAGATGGGCTGTTTTAGAGGACTTGCGTAAGATATTCAAGAAGAGGCAGACAGAATTCTTCATTTACCTATGCAAGTTATTAAATGTGCTTTGACTGATATTGCTGTTAATGTTGCAGAAAATATTAAAAAATGGTTTGAAAGGGATGACATGGACACAGCTTAAAAGACAATGATTGTAGCTATGCTTTGGCTTATACTTGGAGACTAGCTTTTTACACTCTCATGCTGACGTTACTGGGGAGGTACCTGACAGAAAGCTTCTGCTGTGACCTTCTCTGACATTTCTGGTTCTTCCTAGCATTGCTTACACATGATCCAAGTGAGTCGCCATTCTGATCCTTTCCTAGCGCCTTAAAGTTGCAGTGTTTTATTTATTTATTTAACAAGTTTTATATACCACCTTATCAATTCAAGGCAGTTCATGGAACAAACATAGCAATAAGCTTTTACATAGAACAGGGAGTAGAAACTTGGAAGAGTATATGGGGTATTAGATACATTTAACAATTTAATAATGGTGGTACACTCTATCCCTCTCCCGGTGTCTTGGGGTCTCATGTCAATGTTGATGCCCTCTTATGGTGCCTGCCAATGTTAGGGTTACCTTATCTCTCTCTCTATGTGCCTTGGGGGTCTTCCTGCTAGTGTTTGTACTGCTTTACCACTCTCCCCTGCCTTGGGGTATTCATTCCTCTTTTTATGCCTCTGTTCCTCTCACAAGGTGGATTGGGGGTCTTCATGCTATTGATAGTGCCCTGAGCCATCTTTGGTATGTTGTATCTTCATACCACTCTTGATGCCTTGGAGGAGATAGAGCAGCTTTTAAACTAGATATTAGGGGAAAGCCGACAGTCGCCCATGAGCGGATGGTTCGGAAGAATGTATCTTTGAAGGATACTACCAAAAGCAGAGAGGTTCCACAAAAGAGTAAAGTAGCACAAATGCCCTCAAGTATGGAGCAGACTGAGCTTAAAGATCCCAAATTACCCATGTCTAACAATAGCCAAATTAATATGAGTAAAATACAAAATACATTCTCTAAAATGCTTGTATGCAAATGCTAGAAGTCTAAAAAATAAGATGGGAGAGTTAGAATATATAGCACTAAATGAAAGGTTAGATATGATTGGAATATCAGAGACATGGTGGAAGGAGGACAACCAGTGGGACACTGTGATACCTGGGTACAAACTATATCGTAATGATAGAGCTGATCAAATTGGTGGAGGGGTTGCTCTCTATGTTAGAGAGGGCATTGAGTCAGAAAGGATTAAAGTTTTGCAGGAAACAAAATCTGCTGTAGAATCTATATGGATTGAAATTCCATGTAAAAGGGGGAAGGCAATGGCAGTGGGGGTGTACTATCGAGCGCCTTGCCAGAATGACAAAATGGATGATGAAATGCTCAAAGAAATCAAGGAAGCTAACAAAAGTTACAGTGTAGTAATAATAATGGGTGATTTCAACTACCCCGGTATCGACTGGGTCAGTGTCACGTCAGGACATGCTAGGGAGATAAAGTTCCTAGATGAAATAAATGACTGCTTCTTGGAGAAGCTGGTTCATGAACCGACCAGATGGGAAGCCATATTAGACCTAGTCCTTAGTGGAACACCAGATCTAGTGCAAGAGATAAGGTTGTTGGGGCCACTTGGCAATAGTGATCATAGCATGATCGCCTTTGATTTAATTAGTGGAGGAGGGATAGTAAGGAAATCCACAGTACTACCTTTTAACTTTCGAAAGGGAAACTATGATAAAATGAGGAAAACAGTTAAGAAAAAACTAAAAGGAGCAGTTGCAAAGGTTAAAGACGTACATCAGGCTTGGCTGTTGTTGAAAAATACTATCTTGGAAGCCCAGACCAGCTGTATTCCACGCTTTAAGAAAAGTGGAAGGAAGTCCAAAAAACTGCCAGCATGGTTTAAAGGTGAGGTCAGAGAGGCTGTTGTTGCCAAAAAAGCATCTTTCAGGAAATGGAAAAAAGAGCCAAACGACGAAACCTGGAAACAGCACAAGCACTGGCAAGTCAAATGCAAGGCATTGATAAGGCAGGCAAAGGGAGAATTTGAGAAGAAGCTTGCTGCGAAAGCAAAAACGCGAAGTAAAGACCTTTTCAAGTACATTCGTAGCAAAAAACCTGTGAGAGAGTCAGTTGGTCCATTAGATGATAAAGGGATTAAAGGAGCACTAAGAGGCGACAAGGCGATAGCAGAGAGATTGAATGAATTCTTTGCTTCAGTCTTTACTGAGGAAGATGTAGGGATGTTACCCATGACTGAAGTGGTATTTAAAGGTGCGGAAGAATTGAAGGAAATATCGATACATCGGGAAGATGTATTACAACTATTAGATAAACTGAAGAGTAGCAAATAACCTGGGCCGGATGGTATACATCCAAGAGTGTTGAAAGAACTGAAATACGAGATTGCAGACCTGCTATTAGTAATCTGTGAACTATCATTAAAATCATCTCTAATACCTGAAGATTGGAGGATCGCCAATATAACACCAATTTTTAAAAAGGGTTCCAGGGGTGATCCGGGAAACTACAGACCGGTGAGCCTGACATCAGTACCGGGAAAAATGGTAGAAACCATCATAAAGAATAAAATTACTCAGCATGTAGATAGTCATGACCTAATGGGAGACAGCCAACATGGCTTTAGACAAGGAAGATCTTCTCTTACTAATCTGTTATGTTTTTTTGAAGGAGTGAATAATCAGGTGGACAAAGGTGAGTCGGTTGATATTGTGTATCTGGACTTTCAGAAAGCCTTTGACAAGGTCCCTCATCAGAGACTTTTGGCAAAACTAAAGAGTCATGGGATAGGAGGCAGTGTACTATTGTGGATCAGGAACTGGTTAAAAGATAGAAAGCAGAGGGTAGGGCTAAATGGCCAATTTTCCCAATGGAGAAAGGTGAATAGTGGTGTACCCCAGGGATCTGTGCTGGGTCCGCTGCTTTTTGACATATTCATAAATGACCTGGAAAGTGGAATAACGAGTGAGGTTATCAAATTTGCAGATGACACAAAACTATTTAAAGTTGTTAAAACCCAAGAGGATTGTGGAAAATTGCAAGAGGATCTTGATAAATTGGAAGACTGGGCATCAAAATGGCAGATGAAATTTAATGTGGACAAGTGCAAGGTTATGCACCTAGGGAAGAACAACCCAAACTATGGTTACACGATGCAAGGTTCCACATTAGGAACCACCACCCAGGAAAAAGATTTAGGCGTCATTGTGGATACCATGTTAAAACCCTCCGCCCAGTGTGCAGCAGCGGCCAAGAGAGCAAATAGAATACTAGGTATGATAAGGAAAGGAATGGAAAATAAAACAAAAGATATTATAATGCCTCTATATCGTTCCATGGTGAGACCGCACCTTGAATATTGTGTGCAATTCTGGTCGCCGTATCTTAAAAAGGATATAGCGATTTTAGAAAAGGTTCAGAGAAGAGCTACCAAAATGGTAAAGGGGATGGAAGGATACTCCTATGAAGAAAGGCTAAAAAGGTTAGGGCTCTTTAACCTGGAAAAGAGACGGCTGAGGGGAGATATGATAGAAGTCTATAAATTAATGAACGGAGTGGAACGGGTAAACGTAGATCGATTGTTTACCTTATCAGAATATAGAAAGACTAGGGGACATGCAATGAAGCTACAGGGTAAACTATTTAAGACTAATAAAAGAAAATATTTTTTCACTCAACGTGTAATCAAACTCTGGAATTTGTTACCGGAGGATGTAGTAAAGGCTGTTAGTGTAGCTGGGTTTAAAAAAGGTTTGGACAAGTTCCTGGAGGAAAGGTCCATAAACCATTATTAAGAAGGGACCCAGGATATCAATGCTTGAACCAATACAAGCATTGTGGAACCTGTGTCCCTTGGGGAAACTGCTAGGTACATATGACCTAGATTGATCACTGTTGGAAACAGAATACTGGGCTTGATGTACCTTGGTCTGACCCAGTATGGCATATCTTATGTTCTTAGTTCTGTTGCTTCTGTTGCAGATGGCTACCAGCAAATGTTAAGCTAAAGTTCGATTATAAATGGATGGAAACTTCCACTATTAAGAATGCAAAATTGTTTGCTCCATTTGATTTAGTGGACCCGAAAGATATGAATAATTCAGAATCTGAAAATGAACCAAATGGATGATCAAACCAAATTTTTTTGCCATGAACATCTTTGTTGTATTCTGATTTCTATGAAAAATGCTCGCTGTTCTACCAATAGGGACATTTTTGAAAAGGATTTATGCACTTGGTACCTATGGCTGGCCACATAAGTTCTTTTGAATATTTGGCCGAACCAAAAACCTCAAATCTCTGTCTGTTCTGCCTTCCTGCTGCAATACTGCAGACCATTCCTCACCTCAAGCATTATTCTCCCTGTCTCTTCTTGAATTCCGTTATCGTCTTCACCCCCACCGCCCAGTCTAAGGGTCATAGATTTTCAGCAGCCTATGTAGGTTTACGAGGTTGTCATCTATACTAATGCAGCACATCTGTCTTGAGATGGACAATTCATTTCAACCAGTGACAGTAATGAAAAAAAACAGCAAAAACATTTTTTTTGCTGTTGAATATGGCAGAGACACTCAGCCAATAGGCTTTTACCAGATGAAACTTTAAAAAATAACTGTTTTAGTGCAATGAATTTTAAAAAGGTTTATTTTGATTGCTGTTGAGCAGGGACAAGATAAATACCTTTGAACTCTGCAAATTCCTCCGTTAGAGCCAAACAATCCTTTACACATCTCTGCCAGCTGCGGCTATGTTCGTATGCATTGATTTTTAGGGGAGCATTAAGAGAAAATGGGGAGGAAGCGTGATGGATTGTCTGTGGCCTCTGGGAGGATGAACAGGAGGAAAAATCATTGCTGGGACAGGAATGAGAAGAGTTCCACTGTCAGTTTTCAGCTCTGAGCGGGGATTTCTCTAGCTGTTTTTCCCCAATATCATCAACATACAGGTGCCGATTTTATTAAGGGTCTATAGAAAATTATGCACTACTTGCACATATAAGTCTCTATTTTAAAGAACTTACGTGCAAGAATGGGCACTTACACATATAATCTGGATGGTTACTACTCTGTAAGCACGCGCGGAAGTCCCATCATGCGTACTTTCTCATGGGGTGTGCATGGGGGAAGAGCACAAGCGGGGCTTTCTATTTATGTGCATAAGTTATAGAATGCCTATAATTTATGCGTGTGTTCTGCAAATCGAAACGCGGGCACCTATGTCAGCTCTGGGGCAGATGTGACTCCCGCAACTAGATTAAAGTGCATCAGTGCACTTCTATCTTATAAAGCATGTGCGTGCTTCACTTTGTGGAATAGGCCTCAAATACACATGTGGATTTATAAAATTATCCTCTTGCTGTATGTCTGTGTGTGAATGTGTGTAGCATGGAATACAACTGTAGCAGTGGTTGTGTGTAACTGTGGGTACCCGGCTGTCTGTCAGAATGGGAAAGCGTCTGTTGGTGTACCTGTGTGTCAGATTCTGCATGTGCCTGTATGACAGAGTATGAAGTGAACTGGCCAATAGGATCCAAGGGTAATGTTATAACACTGCACCTAGAGCTCCACAGAAGTGAAGGAGTAGCGTAATGGTTAAAGCAGTGGACTGATAGCCAGAGTTCAAATCCCCCCACCCACTGCTCTTTCTGACAGTGGATAAGTCACTTAGCCCTCCAGAACCTCAGGTATAAACATAGATTGTAAGCCCTCCAAGGACAGGGAAATACCTACTGTACCTGAATGTAGCTCACCTTGAGCTACTACTGAAAAAGGCATGAGCTAAGTCCATGGAATTAAAAAATATATATATATTCCTATTTGAGACTCATGTATGTACCTTTATGAAATAGGCTTCTAGAACTATCCACAGTATCACATAAATGCCCTTGCAAAAACATTATACCTGCCTCAAGGCAGGCACAAATATGTACTGTGTACTTTAGGCACGTGTGTACCTGATAACTCTGCCCCAGATCTGCCCAAAAGCCACCCTGGAATACCTACATGTGAACTGCATAAAAGTAATAAATAACATATACAGTGGGACTCACAAATATATCTTACCTAAACTTCACTATCACACATAAATATATCTTAGATTACTCTGTATAATAACTTCATATATTGCTTGATGCCAAAATGCCAGGGACTCAAACCGTGGACTTTATTGGTTCAGGAAACCTGTAACCACACCACCAGGTAAACCTCATCATCGTCCCCTTTAGCATAGGTCTAGAAAAAAACCTAAATACGTGATACCAAAGCACAGAATGAAAACTGCAGTTAACAAAGATGTTAAGGCAATTTTATTTATTTATTTATTTAGACAGTTTTGTATACCACCTTATCCTTCAATCAAGGTGGTCACAACACAATTGGGGGATACATTTAACACAAGGGGATATGAGACACATACACTAACACTTACAGGGAACATGGGTAATGGAGGGTTAAGTTGCTTGCCCAAGACCACAAGGAGCACCTGTGGGACTAGAAACCCCAGTCCTTCCAGCCCAAGTTTGCTGTCCTCTAGTGGGATTTGAACCACTGACCTTCTGGCCTGTGGTACCTTGACCCAACCACTAACACACTGCCTTCATTCAAAGAACATTAATACCCTGCTGCCTAAGTAATGCATTCAAAGTCATCAAATGCAATATTATATTCTGTGGTGTTGTATCCGACTGCAGTCGTTGGCTTTGCCACTGCTGCGACTTTGTCAAAGAACTCCTCCACAAACCGCTGTTCCTCAATTCTAACTCTGCACATCCAAGAAGATCGGGGATTGGAGGAGTGATTCTGAGGGGGATGTTACAGGTTTTAAAAACAGGGTGTGTTTGGTTGGTAGGTGTTTGCTCTGGGAACTGAAGGATTAGCTGTTTGTTCAGTGATGTAGAAGTTTGAAGGTAAGAGATAGATTTGGCAGTGATTTTAAGGTGAATGAGCAGTTGGGTGATATTTGAGACATGTGTTATTATATCGTAGGTGTGTTTGGATTCCAGAACATTTTCTTGGATGTGCAGAGTTAGAATTGAGGAACAGCGGTTTGTGGAGGAGTTCTTTGACAAAGCCGCAGCAGTGGCAAAACCGACGGCCACGGTCAGATACAACATCGCAGAATATAATATTACATTTGATGACTTTGAATGAATTACTTAGGCGGCAGGGTATTAATGTTCTTCAAATGAAGGCAGTGTGTTAGCATTGTCTTAACATCTTTGTTAACTGCAGTTTTCATTCTTTGCTTTGCTATCATGTATTTAGGATTTTTCTAGACCTATGCTAAAGGGGATGATGATGAGGTTTACCTGGTGGTGTGGTTACAGGTTTCCTGAACCAATAAAGTTCACGGTTTGAGTCCCCAGCATTGGCAGCAAGCAATATATGAAGTTATTATACAGAGCAATTTAGAGATATGTGTGTGTGATAGTGAAGTTTGCAAAATGCAATGTGTGCCTTTGAGTCATTCCTGACTCCTGGCAACCCAGAAGCTCCTGGGTTTTCTTGGCAGTGTCACTGGAAGTAGATTGCCAGGCCTTTCTTCTGAGGCAATGGAGGGTTAAGTGACTTGCCCAAGGCCACAAGGAGTGCTAGTGGGAATTGAACCCTGGTTACCAAGCCAGTGTTCTAACCACTAGGCTACTCCTTCACTCCAAGTGAAGTTTAGGTAAGATATATTTGTGAGTCCCACTGTATATGTTATTGATTAGTTATTTGTGGCAGTCAGTATTGGATTTATTTATTTGGATTACTGCATAAAAGTATACATATTCTTGTATGCATGCGCACATCCACTCAATTTTATTATAGCCATTCTCCACATGTGAAACATACTTTGCATTTGGAAAATGCTTTGTAAACTCTACCCTGTGTGTGTGTGTGCGCGAGTGTGATAGTGTAAATTTGTATGCAGTTTTTGTATGCTGCCAGATTTTTTTGCAGGCAAATCTGGGACATTTATCTGAAGTGTGTGCATGGGGGGGGACCTTAGTTCCAGCTTTGCACAGCAAGGTGTAACGGAGGAAAGAGGCGTCATTACCCTATCCATCCCATGATAGCAACAATATCACTTCCAAGCAGACAAATCAATAGAGAAATAGAAACAGTGATTCATGTCCCCATAATGTGTAAAATATAAAGATAATGGATGTAAATTCTAAATACTGACATATTCAAATCACTAAGTTGAAAGTATTTTTTTACCCCCTCTGTCCCTGTTGCTAGAATTGGGGCCAGGAAGCTGCCAAATAGGTGGGAGTTGGGGGACACAACTCTAAAATCAGGGACAATCCCTGAATATCGAGGACATCTGGTAACCCTAATGCAGCTGCCTGTGCATATCTATGTAGCAAGATCAGCTGCCAGGTCGTATGATTCTAACTTGCAGTTTCTGAGTGCTGTCCTCTATTTAAACTCTTCCTTTCCTGGCAGATTTCCAGCAATACCACTGGGGAATGAGAGGAGGGCTTAAATTGGTTAATGTGAAGAGCAGGCTTAAATTTTTGGAGCTCTGGGGCCCTGTAGATTAGATGCCATAATGCCAAGAGACCCAGGAGTATTTAGTGTTTAAATGCACTTTTGCATGAAGCTTAATTAGCTAAGCAGACACACAGTACTTCAAATCTTCAGGAGTTCAATTTAAGCCTTGCAAATGAGAACTGGCAGGGGAAAAAATCCTGAAATCACCACCAAAACCTGTTCATAATTAATTTATTAAGTCAGGACAAGTCTTCATAGTGATAACCCAGGCTGCAGAGTTGGTTCAAGGTTGGCCCACCCCAGACCCCATCTCACCCTACAGTCCAGCATATCCCCTTCCCTAACACTCCCCCCCCATAGTCCAGCATCTCCCCTTCCCTAACACTCCCCCCCATAGTCCAGCATCTCCCCTTCCCTTGCCCCCCCCCCAAGATTTCCAGCATCTCATCTTCCCTTCCATTGCCCCACAAAACATGTCCAGATTCTCATCCCCCTTCCCTTGTCTATCCCCTCATAGTCCAGCATCTCCCCTCCCCAACCTCCCTCCCTAAGGTGTCCAGCATCTCATATCCCCTTGCCTACCCAATCAACAATAAGGTATTTAATTTCCTAGCAATGACTAGAAATCTGTAGTACCAAAGAAAAATAGGTATTTTCCCTAAAATATTCCTACCTAGTTCATAGCCAGATAAATGACCGTCGTATTATAAATATCTTTTCTACCATGCTCCCCCATTTGTACACTGATAGTACTTTTAAAAAAAAACCTCACAGACATTTCTTTTTCTAGTAAATGCAAACATGCTGCTTTGGATCGCGTCATTTCAGGTTTTCCACTCAGTTGTCTGCATGAACGCCTATCCTAGAGGTAGGTAAACAGTGGCCCCTGACCACATCTGTGGGCTGAAAGTGATGCTGCAGCTTGTGGCAGATAGAGACTTCAGACATGTTTCTCATCTGCAACTCCCCAAAATACCCTTCTTCCTGTGCCTGTAACTCCAGGAGGGAGAGGCAAAGATATAATGAAGAGATTCCTCTTTCTTGGGCAGAACGGAGGGCATGGGCTGGGATATAAGGAATGATCAATGATGCTAATCATGGAGACTGATGCCGCCATTGCCAAAATCAATGGACTGGATTTATTTGTGCCAAAAATCATATTGCGCTGTTCTTCCCCTGCTCCTTGGCTTTTGGTAACCACTCCTGGTGAGATGTACTCTCCGCTCTTTTGATGGAACTCTGTGCACAGGGACCTTGAACACCCATCTGCGCTGAAGGCCTGTCGTGTCTTGCCAACATCCTGTCAGAGGAGGATGGCGCAGCGCGGCTTGAGTGTGAGTAGATGCTGAATAAAAGTGCCATTACCCTCAGTCCTGCCACACTGAAGCTATGCTGCACCACTACCCCCCAGGTTCTGCCACCTTCAGGTGACACTTAGTGGAAGGGCTGGCCCTGCCAGGCTGAGTGCTAAGTGGGACTGACAAAAAGGAGAGAGAGCACAGGGTAGTTAACAATATTTCTGCTACACTTCTCTTAATAAGTTATTCAAATTTAATTGCTTTAAAGTTTAAATTAATATACATAGTAATATAGTAACGTGGAAGCACATTCAAATGTGGATCTCCAGCCCCTGTGCGGCCGATCAGAATCGGGACACCCAGAGGTAGACCCGATTCTGATCCTGCAGGGGCTAGCTGTGCCCTGTGGGATCAGAATCTGGTCTAGGACCTGTATGTGCAGGCCAGGACCCGATTCTGATTGGCCTGCACATACAGCCACCTGCCTGGCTACCTCAGGCAGGCTCCTGAATGGAGCCACGGTGCCATGGCACCCTGTTGCCATGGCACCGCAGCTCCATTCAGGAGCCATGTTCTCCAGCCGCTGACCACAATCTTCTTTCCCCGCAGCCCGATCCCCAATCTGGCCTTCTATGGCTAGGGTCGGGCTGCGGGAAACCCCCTAACCTTTTCGCTGCTGCCCGGGCCTGCCGTCAGGGAGACTAATTCCACCTCCAATGTGGAATAAGTCCTCCATCCAATTTGACATCCCTGGACGTGCAGGGCCGACCTCAGAATCTGCCCTGTATGTCCGGGGCTCTGGACCGTCCATGCCCCTCCCTCGCTCCACCTCCAGAACACCCCCTCCTGCCCCCATCTAAGCCTCCCCGTACAAACATGTTGTTCATACAGGGAGGCTTTTGACGGGGCCAGCAGGGGGGTGAATAGCAGGAATGGACGTCCCGTTGGGATGTCCATCCCAGCTATTCATGGGATGGAATAGATCCCATAGTATATGATAGCAGATAAAGACCAGTATGGTCCTTCTAGTCTGCCCAGTAAGGTGGCTAGAGTATGTGTACCCGCCACTCCATGCATGTCACCCTCCTCTATGCCTTTGTTTAGGGTTCTACCCGCCACTCTGTGGAGGACACCCCTCTCTATTTGTTGAGGTATAAGAAATAGTTACGTTTATTTTTATTTTATCTTCTTGCTATAAAGGGATCCACTCTGTCTGTCCCATGCCATTTTGAATTCCATTACTGTATTAGCCCTCACCATCTCCATAGGGAGGAAATTCCAAGCATCCACCACCCTTTTAGTGAAAAAGTACTTACTGACGTTACTTTTAATATGACCTCCTTGCAGCTTCATTTCATGCTCTCTAGTTTTACAGCTTCCCCTTCTTTGAAAAAGGTTTGTTTGTTCATAAATATCTTTTAAATATTTAAACCTCTGTATCATATCGCCCATGTCCCACCTCTCTCCTCTAGGATATACAAATTCAGGTCTGCAAGTCTCTTCTCATACGTCTTCTGGTGCAGGCTCCAAATTATTTTGATCTCTTTCCTCTGAACCGTTTCAAATCTACTTATATCCTTTGTGAGATATGGTCTCCAAAACTAAACAAAATACTCCAAGTGAGGCCTCACCAATGACTAGTATAGTGGCATTAATACTTCCTCCTTTCTGCTGATCCTCTCTATTTGCAACCCCACATCCTTCTGGCTTTGGCCACCACCTTGTCGCATTGCTTCACCACCTTGAGATTCTCAGAAACAAACACTCCAAGGTCCTTCTCCTGGTCCATGCACACCAACCTATTGCCCCCTATTGCATACAATTCCCATGGATTTCTGCATCCCAAGTGCATGACTCTACTCTTTTTCACACTGAATCTTAACTGCCAAGCATTAGACCATTCTTCCAGTTTTTGTAGATATATTTTTATGTTGTCCACTCCATCAGAGGAGTTCACTCTGTGCAGATTTTCATGTTTTCTGCATAAAGGCAGACTTTTCCCTTCAATCCATCAGAAATATCACTCACAAATACATTGTTCTCCAGGACCAAGCAGGAAGTCAGTCCTCACATATGGGTGACGTCGGCGCCGATGGAGCCCTCGTGCAGAGCATTTCCCCAACTTTCAAACAAAGCCTTTGGGAATGCAGCGCGCATGCGCGGTCCCTTTCCCGCTCAAGGTTGCCATCTTGCTCAGTCTTCTTTTTTCCGCGGAGCCCGACGGACATGTGTCTTAGTCACCCAGTTAAAAGTTGATTTTTTCCCTAGAAGATTCGTGGTTTTTTGCCGGTTCTATGCCGGTTCCCCTTCCCGCCTGGGCACGGTACACCGGTATCGAGCCCGGAGCTACTTTTTTCGGTTTTTGTCCTTAGAGACTAGCGTTCGCGCTTTTTTTCTTTTTCACTGGCAGCCCGGTCTTTTGACCTTGCAGGGGCCCTTTTTCCCCCCATGGCTGCCAGCGGGTTCAAGAAGTGTGATCGATGTAAGAAACTGATGTCTCTCACCGACACACATGACTGCTGCCTCCGGTGCCTCGGGCCCGATCATGACCCGATGATCTGTGGCCCGTGCGGCAAAATGTCCTCTAAGGTGCTGAGGAGCCGTCAACATCAACGAGAAAGGATCTTCTCTGACTGCACATCTGGCTGGGCCCGGACCTCGTCAGAGGCCTCGATGTCTCAGGAGTCCGACACTGAGCATCGTCGGGGCTTCTCTGAGCGGGGGTCTCCCTCATGGGAACACAAAAGGAAGAAGAAACCCACAAGGGCGGCGTCGGTGGATACTCTTGGTCCCTCGAGGGCCAGGTCGCATAGCCCCGACCGCCATCCCGGGTCCTCGGAGTCGGAGAGGTCTGCCAAAATGCCTCATGTGGAGCCGGAGTCCCCGAGTCATGTGAGTACTGTTGTCCTCGTGGACTCTCCTCCGGGGGGGCCGATGTCGGGCCCGACGCTGTCGGGGCCCGAGTCGGGGGCTGCTGGGTCTCCTCAGCTTGGACTCAAGTTGATGGCCTTGAAAAGCAGTTTGGCTGCCTTCATGGAACAGCAGTGGGTGCTGATCACTGGTCTGACCGGTGCATCTGCCCCAACCACCGGGACCTCGACGTCCAAGCCGACCCCGGAGGCCGAGCCGATCCTCGAGTCAATGCGGTCTCGAGTCAATCCTCGACCAAGGTCTCCCTCAGTCTCCCGTATGGGACCGAGGTCGTCGATGCCGGTACCTTCGGCTTCGGGACGGATGGCATCGGTGCCCGCTCGACCGGAGCCGCTCGATTCCTCCTCGGAGGGGTTGGAGTGGGAGATGGAGGACGAGGAGTCCCCGGACACGTTTCGGACCCGGTGCATCCCATCTGACTCATCGGAGTCCGAGCCTCGGAGAAGGTTCCCCCCGGAGGATACCTGGTTCTCGGACTTTGTGAGGGACATGGCCAAAGCCTTGGTCTTCCCCGCGGATCCTGAGGAGGAGCCTCGAGCCGAGGAGCTCGAGGCCCTCCAGTATGACTCTCCACTGAAGGAGGTCTTTACTGTACCAGTTCCTCCGATGCTGGAACGGCTGCTCTTCCGCATGTGGGAGGCACCGGCCTCGGCGCCGGTTCTCAGCAAACAGGTCAATTCCATTTATCGAGTACGTAAGAGCCCTGGGTTCCAGAAGGCACAGCTACTGCACCACTCCATGGTTGTGGAATCAGCCATGCATCGTCTGAAGAGTCAGAAGATGCACTCCTCGGTGCCCCCCGGCAGGGAGGCCCGGAACCTGGATGCCCTCGGTAGAAAGTGCTTCCAGGGTTCTATGCTGGCTTGCCGTGTCCAGACTTACCAGCTGTACATGGGCATGTACCTTCGAGACCTGGCAAAGGAGATTGCCGGGTTCTCTGCTGGCCTCTCCAAGGAACCTTTGCAGAGGTTCAAGGCTTTGTCATCGGGGATTCGAGAGTGCTCGAAGTTTATATCTCGAGCAGCCTATGATGGCTTCGAGGCTTCGGCCCAAGTAGCAGCGGCCAGCATCGGTGCATGCCGTCAGGCCTGGCTACAGTCATCAGACCTCGAGCCATGGGCCCAGGACAAGTTGGTCGATGTCCCTTGCCGGGGTGAGAACCTCTTTGGCAAACCCATGGCTGAAAAGGCTGCAGAAATTGAGAATGAGACTCTCACCAGGACAAGGCTGTCCAGGAAGACTTCTGCCCCTTCTCAGAAGAAGAAGGGCTCGGAGAAAAAGCCCTTTTACCCGAGGAAGGCCTCTGCCTACAAATCCTAACCTCCATTCCAGGCCTCTACAGCTCCCCAACAGGGTCAGCAGGCCAAGGGGCAGGGACATGGGCTCCATAGGCAGAAAACCCCCAAGCCGCCAGCTCCGGCTCCTGCACAGCAGGCAGCGTGGTTTTGACTCCCACTGCATAGCCTCTCCCCCACAGTTGGCTCCACTCAGCAAAGGAGGCCGGCTGACACTGTATGGTCACAGGTGGTCAGCTATAACAGGGGATACCTGGGTACTGAGCATAGTCCAAAAGGGCTATTTGCTCCACTTCAACCAGTTACTTCCCTCCTATTTTCCAGGGGAGCCTCCAAGACTCCCTCTGCACAGGAACCTCCTCCTTCAGGAGTTGGCAAGTCTTCTACAGGAGCAGGCGGTGGAACCGGTGCCTCAACACCTGAGAGGACGAGGCTTCTACTCCAGGTATTTTCTAGTACCAAAAAGGACAGGAGGCCTCAGGCCCATCCTACACTTGTGAAATCTCAACAAGTTCCTGGAGAGGGGAAAGTTCAAGATGCTTACCCTTGGGATACTGCTGCCCTACCTCCAGCAGGGAGATTGGCTATGCTCCTTAGACCTAAAGGATGCTTATACTCACATCCTCATTCATCCAGACCACAGACAATATCTCAGATTTGTAGTGGGAGGAAAGCATTTTCAGTACAGAGTACTTCCATTTGGCCTAACCTCCGCACCCAGGGTTTTCACCAAATGCCTGGCGGTGGTGGCAGCCTATCTCAGAAACCAGGGCATCTTTGTCTTTCCATACCTGGATGACTGGCTCATCAGGAGTCAGTCTCCACAGGAGGCCAGACAAGCCACTCTTCGCACTGTCTCTCTTCTCCAGCACCTGGGCTTTGCCATAAATTTCGCAAAGTCCACTTTGCTCCCCTCACAAGACGTAGAGTTCATAGGGGCAAGGTTGGATACCTTACAAGCAATGGCTTATTTGCCCGAGAACAGGGCTCACAGACTGATGGCTCTGGCCCAACAGTTTCACAGGGGATCTCTGGTCTCTGCCAGACATTTCCTGAGGCTTTTGGGCCACATGGCATCAACGGTCCATGTAACTCCAAATGCTCATCTGCATATGCGGCCTGCTCAATGGTGCCTCAGAGCTCAGTGGATACAGGCCACAGGAGACTTAAGAGACAGAGTAAGAGTGTCCAAACTACTAGCGGCCTCCCTGCAGTGGTGGCTTCATCTCCCAAACCTGATCAAAGGGGTGCCTTTCCAGGCTCCACCACACACACAGGTGTTAACGACCGATGCTTCTCTTCAAGGTTGGGGTGCACATTGCCAGGGGGCATGCACTCAGGGCCTCTGGTCCCCTTGGGAGGCCACACAGCAGATCAATCTGTTGGAGTTGCGAGCTATTCGATTAGCTCTACAAACTTTCTCTCATGTCCTCTCTCACCAGTCTGTCTTGATTCAGACGGACAACCAAGTAGCAATGTTCTATGTGAACAAACAAGGAGGCACAGGATCCAGGCTTCTGTGTCAGGAAGCACAGGCCCTGAGCGCTTTTGCGGTCAGACACGGCATATTTCTCAAGGCAGTTTATCTACCTGGCCAGGAAAATTACCTGGCAGACAGGTTGAGCAGGATTCTACAGCCTCACGAGTGGCATTTGAATCCCCTAGTAGCCCAGCAGAAATTCCTAAAATGGGGTCTTCCGACCACCAATCTCTTTGCCAGTCCACTGAACCGTCAGCTACCCAGGTTATGTTCCAGACAACCGCATCCTCTGCGAATAGCAGCAGATGCCTTCCTAATCTCTTGGTCTACGAGCCTGCTGTATGCGTTTCCTCCAACGCCTCTAGTGGCCCGAACCCTATTCAAGGTTCTTCGGGACAGGGCCTCCCTGATCCTGGTAGCCCCCAGATGGCCGAGGCAACCGTGGTTTCCACTCCTGCAATTGGCGGTGGACACTCCACTCCCTCTGGGGGTGCAACCCGATCTCCTGTCTCAGGATCAGGGATCTCTCCTGCACCCCAACCTCCAGTCCCTCCATTTGATGGCCTGGCTGCTGAAAGGGTAGTTCTAGCCCCCTTACTTCTACCTAGGGAAGTGGAGGAGGTGGTTTTGGCCTCTAGGAGACAATCCACTCGGAAGTCCTATGCCCTCAAGTGGCGTAGATTCTCCACCTGGTGTGCTCAGCGCCAAGAGGATCCTTTTTCATGCCTGGTACCAGTGGTGCTGCAGTATCTGCTTCACCTGTTGGACCTAGGCATTAAATCCAACTCTGTTCGGTCCACCTCAGTGCTCTGTCAGCGCACCACTCGTTGGTGGAAGGCCAGTCTCTGTCGGTCCATCCCTTAGTGGCCCGCTTCCTCAGAGGCCTGCTTTTGCTCAAGCCTCCGGTTCGTCCACCAGCCCCTGCGTGGGATTTGAATGTGGTCCTGCAACAACTTACTCGCCCACCGTTTGAGCCGATGGCTACATGTCATTTACGCTTCCTTTCCTGGAAGGCCTTGTTCTTGGTGGCTCTTACCTCGGCCAGGCGTATGAGTGAACTACAGGCTCTGGTTTCTGATAGACCGTACACACGGTTCTATAGGAACAGGGTGGTCTTGCGGACTCATCCTAAGTTCCTTCCAAAAGTTGTCTCCTCCTTCCACCTCAATCAGGAGGTGGTTCTTCCGACCTTCTTTCCCAGGCCGCATGCCAGCCGGGCTGAAATGGTCTTGCATACCCTGGACTGTAGGAGGGCGTTGTCTTTCTACATTGACCGTACGCAGGGGCATCGAAGGGCTGTTCAGCTCTTCGTATCTTTTGACCCTAATAAGCTGGGGTTACCTGTCTTCAAGCGTACTCTGTCCATTTGGGTAGCAGACTGTATCGCCTGGGCGTACAAGGCAGCTGGCCTCTCCTTGCAGGGTCGAGTCATGGCCCACCGTGTCAGGGCGAAGGCTGCGTCAGTAGCTCATCTCCTCTCTGTTCCGTTGGCAGACATCTGCCGGGCCACTACTTGGTCTTCAAGTCAGACTTTTGCGGCCCATTACTGTCTCGAAAGGGAGTCCCGCAGGGACAGTGCTTTCGGACAGGCGGTACTCCGTAATCTCTTTGAGGTTTAGGCGACTCCTACCCTCTTGCCCTTGTGTTGGGCTACCGTTCGGGGGCGTTCTCAGAGAAGATTCTTATCACGCATACTGAGGCTCTAGAGGGAGCTTATTTTTTAGCTTGGGTTCCCGGTAGCCTGAAGCTGGGGAGTCCCGTATATGAGGACTGACTTCCTGCTTGGTCCTGGAGAAAGAGTAGTTACTCACCTGTAACAGGTGTTCTCCAGGAGCAGCAGGAATCAGTCCTCACGACCCTCCCTCCTCCCCTTGGAGTTGCAGTCATATGATTTATTTTTCTGTTTTTTGCTGTCTTTTAGCTATGTCATCAGACTGAGCAAGATGGCACCCTTGGGCGGGAAGGGGACTGAGCATGCGCGCTGCATTCCCAAAGGCTTTCTTTGAAAGCTGGGGAAATGCTCCGCACAAGGGCTCCGTCGGCGCCGACGTCACCCATAAGTGAGGACTGATTCCTGCTGTTTCTGGAGAACACCTGTTAGAGGTGAGTAACTACTCTAACAGTACCTGTCCCAGGACCGATCCCTGGGACACACCACTACTCACCTTCCTTTCTCCTGAGTGAGTTCAGTTTACTACCACCTTGTGTCTTCTTTCAGTCAACCAATTTCTGATCCAGTTCACCACCTTGGGACTCATCCCCAGTCTGCTCAGTTTATTGATAAGCTTCCTGTGAGGAACAGTATCAAAGGCTTTACTGAAATCAAGGTAGATCACATCCATTGCATGCCCTTGATCTAGTTCTCTGGTCACCCACTTAAAGAACTCAATCAAATTTGTTTGGTAAGATCGTCCTTTGGTAAAACCATGTTACCTCAAATCATGCAACCTATTGGTTTCTAGAAAGTCCACTATTCTCTCTTTCAGGAGCGTCTCCATTACTTTTCCTGCCACCGAGGTAAAGCTTACCGGCCTATAGTTGTTAACTCTTCTGCCTCCTTTTTTTTCACTTGGTTTTTGCGCAGCAAAAATAAATCACAAGGCTCAAAAGGGGATTTTTCTCTGAGCAGAAATCTCTTATTGTTGGATATAAAAAATACCATCTGAGTTTCATGGTCCATTTTCTCACTGCAGTGACTGAGCATAGGCCAAGAAACTGAGTAGCTCCAAGATGAAAGTCAAAGAGCAGCCCTGCACATAGGGTCTCCGTTGGCATATTCAGCATCTAAAAACTGATCCATCAGGCAGAGGAGATCATTTGAGAAGCTTCTATATGTGAAAATAGCAGCACTTCTATATGCAGATTGCATACACGTGTAAATGACAAATTCAGAAAGCAGCTATTTACCTTTCTAGAACCCCAGGATACAGAGATTTCGAGGGGGTGTTGTGTGAGTGCTGAAAATGTATGTGTTTATTCCCTGTGTGACAAAGGAAGTGCATGAATATATTTAAACAAATTTCCCCAACAGGTTTTACATTAGCTCGGAGGCACACTGCATTTTTTAATAAGTGCTTCTTTTGGCTAGGGCTTGATATGAGGTATGAAAAGAGTACATAGGAACATAGTAACATAGTAAATGACGGCAGATAAAGACCAGTATGGTCCATCTAGTCTGCCCAGTAAGATGGCAAGAGTAGGTGCACCTGCCACTCTGTGCAGGCCACCCCTCCCCATATCTTTGTTTAGGGGTGAACCCACCACTCCGTGTAGGACACCCCTATTTGTTGAGAAATTAGATAGTTCAGTTTATTTTGATTTTATCCTGTTGCTGTAAAGGGATCCACTGTCTGTCCCATGCCATTTTGAATTCCATCACTGTGTTTGCCCCCACCACTACCATCAGGAGGACATTCCAAGCATCCACCACCCTTTCAGTGAAAAAGTATTTCCTGACATTGCCTTTCAATTTACCACCTTGCAGCTTCATGTTATGCCCTCTAGTTTTACAGCTTCCCCGTCTTTGGAAGAGGTTTGTTTGTTCATTATTTCTCTTTAAGTATTTAAAGGTCTGAATCATATCTCCCCTGTCCCTCCTCTCCTCTAGAGTGTACATATTTAGGTCTTCAAGCCACTTCTCATAAGGCTTCTGACGCAGGCTCTAAATCATTTTGGTCGGCTTCCTCTGAACCGTTTCCAGTCTTTTTACATCCTTTGCAAGATATGGTCTCCAAAACTGAACACAGTACTCCAAGTGAGGCCTCATCAGTGACTTATACAGTGGCATTAGTACCTCTTCCTTTCTACTGGTAATTCCTCTATGTATGCAGCCCAACATCCTCCTGGCTTTTGCCACCACCTTGTCACACTGTTTTGCCACTTTGAGATCTTCAGAAGTAATCACACCAAGGTCCTTCTCCTGATCCTTGCACACCAACCTCTCGCCCAGTGTTCCCTCTAATTTTCTGTAGGCTGTGTGCACATAAAATATCAGCTGTGTGAAGCTTTTGAAGGAAGGTTAAATTTTTGTGCGCCACATAACGACACTCGGAGTTATATACTTTAAAATTTGACTACACGTCAGAATACAGTATGTACACCACATTGATTTTAATCAAATTAAATGAAAATAGACGATTACTAAATGAAGCAGGAAATTTCTAGTAATTACAATCATAACTTTTAAATTTTAAGACGTCTGTGTTGCTTTCTATCAGAATCAGAGCCGTAATTTTTGTGCACTCTGTTGTAAAGTATGTGCGCTCGCTCGGCGAGGTGTGTGCGCGCGCACACGCGCACAGCTTAGAGGGAACAGTGCTCTCGCCCCCTATCACGTACATTTCCCTTGGATTTCTGCTACCCAAGTGCATGACACTGCACTTCTTCACATTAAATCTTAACTGCCAAGCTTAGACCATTCTTCCAGCTTTTGTAGATCTTTCCTCATGTTAACCACTCCCTCAGGGGAGTCCACTCTGTTGCAAAATTTCATGTCCTCTGCAAAAAGACAGAGTTTTCCATTCAGTCCTTCAGCAATATCACTCACAAATACATTGAACAGTGCCTGGCCCAGGACTGAACACTGGGGCACCTCGCTAATCACCTTCCTTTCATCCGAGTGAGCTCTATTTATCATCACCTTCTGCCGTCTGTCAGTCAACCAATTTCTGATCCAGTTTACCATCTTGGGACACAACCCCATACTACTGAGTTTATTGATAAGCCTCCTATGAGGAACATTATCAAAGGCTTTGCTGAAATCCAGGTAGATGACATCCATCGCATGCCCCTGATCTAGTACTCTGGTCACCCAGTCAAAAAACTCAATCAGATTTGTTTGGCAAGATCGTCCTTCGGTAAAACCATGTTGCCTCAGATATTGCAACCTATTGGTTTTGAGAAAGTCCACTATTCCCCTTTCAGAAGCGCCTCCATTACTTTTCCCCCCACTGAGGTAAGGCTCACGGGCCTGTAGTTTGTCACTTCTTCCCTGTCACCACTTTTGTGAAGAGGTACCACATCAGCCATTCTCCAGTCCTGAGGAACTTCTCCTGTTTCCAAGGATCTGTTGAAAACATCCTTTAATGGCCCTGCAAGAACCTCTCTGAGCTCTTTCAGTATCCTGGGATGTATCCCATATCCCATGGCCTTGTCCACTTTCAGCTTCGCAAGTTGTTCTAACACATCATCTTCTGTGAATGGTGCGGTATCTGCTTCATTCCCATTTTTATATTTGGGAGTCACAGGTGGTACTTCTCCAGGATTTTCTTTAGTAAAAACAGAGCAGAAGTATTTGTATTTAGCAATTTTGCTTTTTCAATGTCACGTTCCACGAGTCCGTTCCCAGCACTTCTGAGTCCTGCAACTCCTTTCCCGAATATACCTGAAGAAAGTTTTGTCGCCACACTTCACATCTTTAGCCATCTTTTCCTCTGCCTTTGATTTTGCTTTCCTTATTTCTCATTTTGTCTCTTTGAGTTTGATCCTGTATTCATTTCTGTGTTCCTCTGTTTGCAAGCTTTTGAATTTTGCGAAAGCTGTGCATTTTGCCTTTATTTGAGCAGCCACTTCTTTGGAAAACCAAATAGGTTTCCTTCTCCTCTTGTTTTTATTTACTTTTCTTACATATTTATCTGTTGCCCCTTTTATTGCCACCTTTAGTTTAGCCCATTGCTAAGTCCACTATTTCATCCCTTATCCCCTTCCACCCTGCCAACTCGTCTTTTAAGTACTTGGCCATTTTACTGAAGTCAGTGTTTTTGAAGTTTAGGACTTTGAGCTTGTTATGACTGGACTGCACCTTGGCTTTTATCTCAAACCGCACCGTGTGATGATCGCTGCTGCTCACAGGGGCACCCACCCAGACATCTGACATGCTATCACCGTTGGTGAGCACTAAATCCAGTGTTGAGCTTTCCCTGGTTGGTTCCATCACCATTTGTTTAAACAACGCATCTTGGAAAGCATCCACAAAGTTTTTGCTTCTTTCCAGATTTGCAGAAGGAGTAATCCAATCCACATCAGGTAGATTAAAGTCAACCAATATGATCACTTCCCCCTTTGTGGCTATCTTGGCAATATCTATAATCAATTCGTTATCTATCTCTTCGATTTGAGTCGGAGGTCTGTAGACTACAGCAGTATGGATGACAGTGCCATCTCCTCTTTCCAACACAATCCAGAGTGCTTCTTCTTTTCCCCATGTCCCCTGCATTTCAGTAGCTTTAATATTGCTTTTGATGTACAAGGCTACTCCTCCTCCTTTTCCACTTTCTCTGTCTCTTCTGAATAGATTATAGCCAGCTATGGCTATATCCCAATCATGTGATTCGTTAAACCATGTTTCTGGAATGGCCACAATGTCCAAGTCCATTTCCACCATTAGGGCTTCCAGGTCCGGAACTTTGTTGGCTAAGCTTTGAGCATTTGTGCTCATTGCTTTCCAGCATTTAACTGGCTTGCATGTATTTTCATTGATTTTGTTCTGCCCACTTCTTCCCACTTGCTTTTGATGTGTGGTTTAAAAGTGTGGCTGTTTCTGGTTTTATTCTGCTTTTGCCGAGAGTGACGTCCTGAACTTGTCCTTCCCCATCCGTCACCCCCTTTTTCTAGTTTAAATGCATATCCACATACTGCCTGAATTTTTCACTTAGGATTCTTTTCCCTGCAACAGAGAGATGTAGTCCATCAGCACAGTATAGTCTCTTGTTAGTCCATCTGTTTCCCCAGTCGCCTATAAATCTGAATCCTTCTTGTTTGCACCAAGTCTGGAGCCATGTGTTAAAGCTGTTTATCCGATGTAGCCTTTCTGCCCCTTTGCCAAGAACAGGTAGAACTTCTGAGAATGCTACAGTGTTAACAATGGGCTTCAGTTTCTCTCCCAGTGTTTGGAAGTCCCTTTGAACGGTAGTGGCACTGTTTCTAGCCAGGTCATTTGTACCCAAGTGGATGACAACATCAGTTTGGGAGTGCTCACTTTCAGCGCTAAGTACATCAACAATTTGGTTTGTATTCCTGCTAACTGAAGAACCTGGGAGGCATTTGACTAATTTCTCTCCTTTGAACTGTGTTCCCAAGTTGGTGACTCTGATGATGGAATCACCAAGTAGTAGTAGTTTTATGTTCCGTGAGTTTTTCTTCATATTTAGTGCTTTATCAGGAGATTTGGCATTGACTGTCTTATTTAAGGGCCCTTCAGTTCCATGGATTGCGCATCCTCATTAACCAAAGCAGAGAAGGCATTATGCAGTGATATCTCATGATGTATAGGGTGTCTCTGTGTTACAGATTGCAATCTACCAGAGCCCACTGTGATCCATTTTTTCCTGGGATATTTGATTCTTTGTGGGTGCGATGGTGGACTTTCTTTGGTTTGTATCTTAGAAGAGGTGCATTTCATTGCAGCTTGTTCTTCCCTAAATAGAGTCAATTCTTTATGCATGGCGGCTAACTTAAGGCATATAGGACAAGCTCTTAGGTTCCAGATGATTCTTCTCAGAATGAAGGCACCACAGTTATTGCACTGAATACAAGACATGCTTGGTTCTAGAAGGAGAAGAAGAGAAGGTGGATTTAACACTAAATTAAGAGGATAGATGCCAGCGTATGTGACCGCTATATAGGCAATGCAGCCCTGGGGTGGGTGGGGTGAGGGGTAGGGTGGGTGGGAACATAAGTATCCTTGGCCAGTAGGCCTTACATAAACTGAGGGCACACTTAGATATCTAATTTAAGGGCTACACAAGGAATGTAGGCAGTCAGAATATTCCCAAAAGTGAATGTAAAACCAACAGTTAAATTTTATATCTGCAGCAGTAACAACAACAACAATAACAAGACAGGCAAATAAGATACAGGATCTGGAAGCTGTGGAAGCTGTGCAGACTATGGTTGACCAGGTGGAAGGGCTATAAGATAATTTAATTAGCCCCACCCTGTGAGCAGGCTTGCAGACAATTCAAACAATGGAAGCAGAAATAGTCAAACTGAACTTTTAACTTCTTTGTATGTATCTGCCTACTGTGCAAAGGTCCCTATAACTTTAAATGATACCTTTGCTTCTAATGTTGGAGACTCAGGAATGACCAGGTTCCTGCAATTCAAAGTATTTCTATTCCAAGTAGCTTTATATCCCAAGTGTCCTTGACCAGTAGGCCTTACATGAGGGCACACTTAGATATCTGATTTAAGGGCTACACAAGGAATGTAGGCAGTCAGAATATTCCCAAAAGTGAATGTAAAACCAACAGTTAAATTTTATATCAGCAGCAGCAACAACAACAACAAGAAGACAGGCAAATAAGATACAAGGCTGAAAAGCTTAGCTGTGTGCAGGCTCTGGAAGTAATTCTCCTTAATTCCCCAATTTTTGTTCTCCACTTCAAATTCTAAAAATCTATTGACCCAATATTCAGCGGCAGCTCGCGTTGCTAAAGCACCTCGCTGCCACCACTGAACTTTAAACCCAGATATTCAATGCCAAGGTCATATCGAGGCCTCCAGCACTGAAGCTGATCAGCCACTGCCCTGTTAGCTTCTGCGGTGAAAGTTAGGACAGCTTTTTCTGCGCCTGACTTTCGACGCGTATCAATCACGGGGCAGTGGCTCAATATCACCACTGCCCGGTTATCGACAGATGCTGCCCTCGGCACCGCCCCATGCTAACCGGTTAGCATCGGGGCGTGCAGCCGTGGCACCCACAGATATTCAGCGACACTAACCATGTTAGTGCCTCTGAATATCTCGGACAAGGGCATTAACACAGGTTGCAGACTTGCTAACCGTGTTAATCCCTTTGCTTATCCCCCCTATATATCTGCAACTTCTCTAGTTCACTGGTGGCACTTCTACATGCAAGGTTGTTAAAATCGCCCTGCTATATATATAATTGATGGCACTGATATGTGGAAGCAACTGTGTGATGCTGCTTTTTTCCCATGTGTATGTTTGCAAAATTGATGCTTCTGATGTGCGTGCCAGCAAAACGTATGTCTATATGCTGGCGTCATTTTACACATTTTTCAAAAGGCCCTGTGTTTTGCAGAGGCTTTTGTAAAATACAGGTGGAATTGTGAGCACCCTGACTTGAACTTTCCAATTCCTACTCAATATTCTATGCAAGACAGGCCTTCACATTACTAATGTGCGCTACCGTGTTAATGTGCATTATTAGTGACTAGGTGGGTCCCGGTGCATAAAATGGGTCTTGCTGTAAAATAATGCCCATTAATTGTGTTAACACATGCTAAACCGGTAATGCATGCTAATAACCATGCCTGTAAATCTCCAGCAAACCTTTATAAAATTCCTGGCTGCTCATCTTACTCCTAAACATATTCATTAGCCATCCTGCTAAAGAAACTCCCTGAATCAGGCATCTCAAAAACAACTTTCTGTTACAAATAAACTTTGCAGCTGAATGCCAATTTAATTTTTCTTTTCTTCTTTTTTTTTTTTGCAAGTTACTATAATGTCTGCTATCGGCGGACCAGTGAGGCTCCTTCAGATAATTTCCTATTAACTGCTGATAAATCCAATTATACCTACACCATAATTACACACATCTGCTCTCCCTATAGCTGGGAAAATAATGAGGGTCTCTCACTGGCTCCCTCCCTGCAGATTGTGAGGGAGCTGGGAAGCAGCAGGGACTGCTTTGGAGACTGCAGGTGAAGTGGAAACTCTTTATTTTCTTCTTTTTTTCTTTTAAGATTTTGTTTGCTATTTGAATCCCATCAAGAACATAAGCCAAGCGTTTTCTGATAATTCTCAAGTTCCTTGGAACCAGCCATAATAGGCCTTGATATTGAAGATTACTGTAATTAAGTTGTTCTTTTTCATTTGTTAAATTAAGCAGACAGACTCCAGAGGCCCCCGCCACAAGCAAGGTATTAGATTAAATTATCTCTTCAGAGTTTCCTTGTGAATTCATTGTTTTATGGAGGAACTGGGGGGTGGTTAGAACTTGGAGCTCTCTTCCATCTTCTTCCACCTCTTTTGTCATCTTGGATAACGGGTAAAGACCTATTTAGAAATTAATAACTCCTCTCGTTTGAGATGGAATCACTCTCCTCTGCTCTGGACCTTTTTAGCTTGACTGAGATCAAGTAGAATCTCATCAGAGATAAACACCTTCAGGTTCACCAGTCTCTATTCATTCCCATTTCCTGCTGCCTGATCTCAGCCTTTCCCCGCTGCTCCCAAGCTCTGGATATTCTGGGGCTGATATTGAAAGCCTTTAGCCGGCTGGCCAACAGGAGACCGTGATATTCAGAGGCACTGTTGAATATCTCCACAGACCACCCTGACACTGTCCAGTTACTGCAGGGGCAGTCCGGGGGGTGAGCGGGGATGGTACTGGCACTAACTGGGTAAGTGCTGACACATCCCGGTTCATGCAGTTTTCAGCAAATTCCAGGCAAAAATTTGGCGGAGATCCTAAACCATTCTAGCAAATTGTTCCTTCTTCAGCATCAGCATCAGACTGGTTTGGGGGCCTTCTCTTTCTAGGTGTAGAGAGCAATTGCCCTGGCTGAATTCCTCCTTACGCCAGTCCTAACATCTGCTATCTTTTCTTTTGTACAGTACAAGGGTAATGCATCTTTCTGTTTCTCTGTTGTTGCAATGCATGCAGGTTCTAGCTTTTTGAAGTTTCAGTTTCCCTTTGTGTATTGTGATGAAGCAGAGGCCAGTGAACCTATGGCGATAGGAAAAATCACTGATCCCTTTAAAGAAAGTGACAGACCTAAAGTGCAGTTACTGCAAAGTGCAGCCAGAGGGAGCAAGCACGAAGAATCAGAGGGTAGGCTGATACACCCAAGCTTGGATGATGCAATAACTAACTCAAGGGATAATCAGACACACCTGGTCAGGGTGAGAGAAACCCTAACTGAGAAGCAGCTTTATAAGCATGGCTTAGACAGGACAGAAAGAGCAGCAGCAGACGCAGAAGAGAGGAAGGAGATGGCTCCGAGGAGAGAAGGAGAGGCAGTTGGATTTGCGGTCCTTACAGAGAAGGAACAAGTTCCAAGAGAAACAGTTCCACGCTGAAAAGCTCCAGGGAGAAGTCTTCAAGGAAGACAGAGAAAGGAGAGGGACCTGGAAAGTGCCTGGTAAAGAAAGTACCAGAGAAGCACAGCTCAGAGAGCAGAGGTACCTGCATACTTCCTTTCCTGACTATGAGCTACAAGGAGTTCAGAGGTGGGTGCACAAGACTCAGCCCAGGAGTCTGAGAAACACAACACTGAACCGGGAACTGTGGCCAAGCCCTAGAAAGGCATGGAAGCCAGAGAGCCGTAGGTGCAGTAAACACAGCTGGAGAGAGGTTTGGGAACCTGTACAAAAAATGCTAACTAAAAGTTCTGTTACCTGTTTTCCAGACCAGGTAGAGCAAGGCTGGAGAGTTTTAGAGAGAAACTCTGAAGTGAAGCCAGAATTACATGAGGAAAGCTCAGGGCCAGCAGATATATCGTCAGAACAGGAGGAGATGCAAATAGACCCTACTGAACCCAATTCATTGCTACCTGACTGTCTCATGGATTGTACACTTTGTCTAGCCGGGAGTTTGGAATCCTTGGCAGAATTATAGCTCGCAGGGTATACGTTAAAATACAGTTTTGATAAGCTAAAAGAAGAAGCTTGCTTTTGTTTGCATGAACTGGTTTGTTCTAACACTTGCATAGCTAATAAGACTGTGAAGCACGTCTAACTTTTGAATTCTGTAAATACCTTTTTGAAAATCCTGAATGAGGTGAGAATCCTGTTTTCCTTCGTTGAACCTTTGTTTGTGCATTATGGGAATAAACCTTATCCTTTACCTTACACATGGCTTTCACAACTAATTATTTCAAGAAAGGGACTACTAGTACCAGCATGCATCTGGGCTAAGAAAAGTTTCACCCTTGGATGAAAACAATGATGTTCACCCTGACCCTTTAAGCACGTGGCTGGGGTTGCAACAGTATATATTTCTATTTTCACTTTTTAGAGACTTATTTTTTATTTGGTGAAGGTCAATCTGTGTTCTGCATGTGCAGCCAAGCCTGGATATTCTGTAATTTCTATTTAAGAACATGTAGTAATCTAGTTTATTCAGATTTCCTAATAGATTTACTGATGTTCTAGGACCCACTGTAATATTTACAGTGCTGCCTTTTCCTTATAGGGTCCTTGGGTGTGTTTTGTCAGTTAGTGCTGGCATGGTAGATTTGCTCTTGGCTCTGATGGATTTTTTTGTATTCATTTCCAATAGACCTGGTCAGGGCTGTTGCTAGGGTCTCTAGTGCTCCCCTGCAACCTACAGATCGGTGCTCCTCCCTCATTACTATTATTAGTAGGCTGCACCACTCCTTTCCCAAAACTCCTTTGTGAACTCTGATCACATGATGCTAGTATTTCTCCTTTAAAACTAATATTGTAATAAAAAAAAATGCAGGGAAGGGGCATTGCCTAGTTGGAATAAAAACAAATACGGAGGAGTAAATATATAACATCGAATGAGCAGGCTGTGATAGTCAAAGGGTTAATATGATAGAAGCAAACAAAATCAATTTATTTAAGCAAAAACAGGCTCTGGGTGGGTAGGAGGCATTCCAGCAGTAAGGGCGCAATGAGCCACGTAACGTGCATTAACAGGACACTGGGCGTTTAGGTGGCAAGTGTGCACCTTAACACCCAAAATCGGCTGTCACTGTAACACTGTATAATGAAGCCCCAGCAAAAGGCAATGTAATGGTGATGGATGGAAGGACATGTGGTAGCTGATGGACCTGACAGATCCATAGGCATGTATGGTGAGCATATGGGAGGCAGCTGTACTGACATACTGAGGTGTGCTCACATAAAATACCATAATATCAGTGAGTAGCATAGGATGAGGAAGATATGTTCCCCAGCGGAGTCAGAAGCACCACAATGTGTGCATCAAAAGGATGATGGAGCAGAAGTGGTGACGTGCAGATCAGGCACAGGAGAGGCGTGCGTGAAGTTGAAATGCAGGAAAGAGTACCTGTGTGGGCCATGGTGTAGCAGCTTACAGGAGAATATATGACTGCATATAGCCAGCAGAGGCTGATGGATGGGCTGAAGAAGGATGGCAGTAGATGAGAGGGTGGTATGGGCATGCAGCACCAATGTGCCATCCCCTATGCATTTGTGCTGTGTGGGGAAAACGTGTGCCATTGCCAAGTGGAAAGCCTGATACCGGACATGTTGGTCTCACATCTGTCCCAGCCATCCAACCACCATCCAAAATCTGGACAGGAGTTGCTCAACCTGGCCAAATGAGGCATGTAAGGACGTGAGATGATCCCTGCAGGTGGCCATACAAGAGGTAGGGTGTGTCTGCATATAATGCAAAGGTGTGATGGAGGAAAAGCTGTACAGTCACAGTGTGATACAAGTGAGTCATATCTGTATGTATCTAACAGCTGTTTATTACATCGCTCTATCAGTGCAGTCAAAGCATTGTACATTGTACTGAAAACCAGTTACACAAGGATTGCTAGTGGGCATTGAACCCTGATACCTTGGTTCCTAAGCCAGTGCCCTGACTATTAGACTATGGATACAATTCAGAGTGGTGACTTGCCGTCCTGCCCCTATTCCCCCTCAGGCCCTCCCCGCACAGCTAGAGCAGCAGAATGGGGAGAGCCGGCGGGGGACCTGACTAAGGTCACAAGGAATTGGGCTCATCCTATGAAGGCTGTGCCATACAGAAAAAGCCTCAGTGAAATGTTCCAACCAGTTACACAAGGATTGCTAGTGGGCATTGAACCATGATACCTTGGTTCCCAAGCCAGTGCCCTATTAGGCTATGGACCCGATTCAGAGTTGCGACTTGCCGTCCTGCCCCTATTCCCCCTCAGGCCCTTCCCGCATGGCTAGAGCAGCAGTATGGGGAGAGCCAGCGGGGGACAGGAGGGAGTGGAACGGGGCGGGCCGAGGCAGCAGGA
This sequence comes from Ichthyophis bannanicus, assembly GCA_033557465.1. Taxonomy (NCBI): domain Eukaryota; kingdom Metazoa; phylum Chordata; class Amphibia; order Gymnophiona; family Ichthyophiidae; genus Ichthyophis; species Ichthyophis bannanicus. Next base: position 681,243,775 of record CM066033.1, read on the forward strand.
CATACAGGGCCAATTCCAGTCACGGCCCTGTACGTCCTGTGGAGTCAGGGGAACATGTTGCTTATGTCTTTCCACAAAGGTGGAATAAGCAGCACAAACCAGGCAATCGGGGCCGGATCCCCCAGGGCCAGGGTCGGGTGTGGGTGGGTCCCTACCATCCAGTCCAGCTCCCGGCTGCCCAGCCGTGGGTCAGGCGGTGGGGAAGAAGAAGGTCAGTGCCAGGGAGCCAGGGGAGCCTGTAGGGAGGATGTCTCCGAAGGCGGCAAGGGCATGCCAGGGCTGTCTTCAGGTCTGATTCTCTATGCCACAGGAACATTTTACTCCTGTGGTACAGAATCAGGTCCTAACAGGCTCGTCTTGCCAGGGGCTGTCCAGATGGCCCTGAAGTGCCCCTGATAGAATCGGGCTCCATGCCTCCAGTCAGGTAGCAGACATCTGCAGGTGAACATATCTGACCCCCTGCAATGGACTGCAGCAGAGCCAATAAAGCCATGCACTCAGAAGGGCATGATGGAGAAATGTATGTTTGCAGACCCAAATTGTGGGTGGAACACATAACAAAGCATAAGAATGTGTGCCAGCCAGTCACAGAAACCCTGGACTGTTGCAGGCATGAAAATGAAGTGAGTAGCACACAGAGAATGAGTGGGACTCAAACCCTTGTCCTTTGCTTATGGAAACAGTGCTCTAACTATTAAGCTACACCTCCACACTGTTCTGCATAGCAATATCTGGAATCCAAGAGACTGCAGGTCCCTGCCTGCAATGGGTGTACTCCAGGACATGAACCAATGTGGCTGGCACATTCCGAGACAGTGGTACACCACACCTAGGTGCTGGCTGCATCGATGCACATGCAGTATGTAATGCCCATGACACGCAGTACTGTAGCAGCACAACAGACACACTGCTGCAGGCTACCTCCCCTGTGGAAAGGTCAAGGCACAGGTGAGGACAAGATGCCCATCCCTGCACTATACCCGCAACGACAAACAACAGTCACGCATATGGGTCCGCTGTGCCGCAGTGTGGCACAAACCCCAGAGGCAGCACATGTGCATGGTGTGCAGTCCCCTGTGACCTGCTGCACATGGTGGAATAGGTACACCTGGACATACAATGAATGCAAACCACAGTAATTAGCCATGTGGACCATTGCAGACTGTCCTGTGCTCACTGGGGGATCATGCACATGTTTCCCACATCAGAGATCACAGGCAGATACTGGGCTATGCCCCAGTGATCACAGTCACCACTATGCCTGCAATGTCTGCTTTGTGTGCTGGTATAGTTTAGCCCCACCATCATCCATGATGCACTGCACATGCAGAACATCATTCTGCAGGTGATCACCAAAATGAGAATGCAGTGATCCATTACATCAGCTCAGTAATACATAGAAACATGACAGCAGAAAAAGACCACATGGCCTATCTAGTCTGCCCTGCCATATCAACCACTACAACAGTCCCTTTTTTCCCTTTAGAGATCCTGTGTTTGTCCCATGCTTTTTTGAATTCAGATACTGTCATCATCTCTACCACCTCCAGTGGGAGACTATTTCATGCATCTACCACTCTTTCCATAAAGAAATATTTCCGCATATTACTATTGAGTCTATCCCCTTTCACCCTCATCCTATGTCCCCACGTAGCAGAGCTTGCTTTCAATCAAAAGAGGCTCTCCTCATGTGCATTTATGCCAATTGAGGTATTTAAACGTCTCAATCATATCACCTGTATCCCACCTTTCCTCTAAAGTATACATATTAAGATCCTTAAGTCTGTCCTCATATGCTTTATAACGAAGACCACTAACCATTTTAGTAGCCACCCTATCCTTTTGAAGGTGCAGTCTCCAGAATTGCACACAATACTTCAAATGAGGTCACACCAAAGACTATACAAAAACACTTTCTTCTGCTGGCCATTCCTCTCCCTATGCACCCAAGCATCCTTCTAGCTTTTGCCTTCACCTTTTCTACCTGTTTAGCTACTTTAAGATCAGACACAATCATGCCTAGGTCCCGTTCTTCTTTTGTGGACAGAATTATTTCACCCCCTATACTATATCGCTCCCTTGGATTGCCGCAGCCCAAATGCATGACCTTGCATTTTTTAACATTAAATCTCAGCTGCCAAATTTTAGACCATTCTTCAAACTTAGTTAGATCCCTCCTTATGTTATCAATACCTTCCCAGGTGTCTACTCTATTGCAGATTTTGGTATCATCCGCAAATAAGCAAACCTTCCTCGACAATCCTTCCGCAATATCACTAACAAAGATGTTAAAAAGAATCAGACCAAGGACAGATCTCCTCAGAGTGAGCTCCGTTTACCTGTACCCTTCATCGCCTCCCACTCAACCAGTTTCTAACCCAAGCAGTAACTTTAGGGTGCTCAGTTTGTTTATAAGTCGCCTGGGCGGAACGGTGTCAAAGGCTTTACTAAAATCTAAATACACCTCATCTAGGGCTCTCCCTCAGTCCAACTCCCTGGTCACCCAGTCAAAGAAATCAATCAGATTTGTCTGACAAGACCTGCCTCGGATCCATGCTGAATCCATGCTGCCTCGGATCCATGCTGAATCCATGCTGAATCCATGCTGCCTCGGATCCATGCTGAATCCATGCTGCCTCGGATCCAGCAATCCGTTGGACTACAGAAACCAAACTATTTTCTTTTTCAGCCGTGCTTCCAATAATTTGCTCACCACCAAGATTAAACTAATCGGCCTGTAGTTTTCAACCACATCCTTACTTCCACTTTTGTGTAAAGGGACCACATGTGCCTCTCTTTAGTCCTCTGGTACCACTCTTGACTCCGAGGCATTGAAAAGGTCAGTCAGTGGAGCTGCTAGAATTTCCCCAAGTTCCTTCAGTATTCTAGGCTGTATCCCATCCGGTCCCATCGCTTTGTCTACTTGAAGTTTAGCTAGCTTCTCACAAACACATTCTTCTGAAAATTGTTCAAGATGCCCCTTGCTTCTGTTCCACTTTTTGGGTGTTTTCTGCTCCTGTTTCTTCATCTGTGAACACAGAACAGAAATATTTGTTAAGCAGTTCTGCTTTATCCTCATCAGCTTCTACATATTCCTCCATTCCTCCTCTTCACCCTTGAGTCTGATAATACAACTTTTGCCCTTTCTTTTCTCACTAACATATCTGAAAAATGTCTTACCCCCCCCCCTCCCCCCCCACACACACACACACATTTTATTGCATTGGCTATTTCCTCCTCTTTCTGAATCTTTGCTTTCCTGACTACTTTGCTAGCTTCTCTACATTTTTCGAGTTATAGATGCTTGTCGTCCTCTCTCTGTGATCTCTTGTATTTCATGAAGGCCTTTCTCTTTTTCACACTTTTCAGCTACTTCTTTTGAAAACCATAGCGGTTTCCTTTTCCTTTTACCTTTATTTACCATTTTAACAAAAAGGTTGGTTGCCCTTAAATATCTCCTTTCAGTTTTGTCCACTGTTTTTCTACATCCCCCAGCAGTTCCCATCCCACTAACTACTCCCTGAGATATTGGCCCATTTTGGCAAAGTTAGTTTTCCTAAAGTCTAAGACCCTCGCTTTTGAATGGATTTTATCAGCCCTAATCCTAATACTGAACCACACCATCTGGTGATCACTGGATGCAAAATGATCTTCCATCACACACAATACACACAGACAGTGTGTGCTACAGGCAGGGCCGGCCCGTCCATTGAGCAAGAATGTTTTTTGCACAGGGCCCCGCGTTTCAGGGGGCCCCGCGCAAAGAACATTCTGCTTTTTTTTTAAATTACATTTTTAAAAAAAAACCTGTCTCTGGCTGCTGCCGCGTCCGTCGCAGCAGCGGCAGAATGGCGTGTCCCGCGGGGCCCCTTCTCCTCGTCGAGCCCTCTGCAAGGGCTTTCAGATTCGCGAAGGGAGAGTGCTCCCTCGCGTCTCTGTAAAGCCCGCAGGGGCTAATGGGAAATTTCCCATCTGCCCCTTTAGACGCGAGGGGCTGATGGGAAATTTCCCATTAGCCCCTGCGGGCTTTACAGAGACGCGAGGGAGCACTCTCCCTTCGCGAATCTGAAAGCCCTTGCAGAGGGCTCGACGAGGAGAGGGGGCCCCGCGGGACACGCCATTCTGCCGCTGCTGCGACGGACGCGGCAGCGGCAGCAGCTAGAGCCAGGTGTGTGTTTTTTTTTTTTTAAATTTGCCAGAAGGGAAGGGAAGGGAAGGGGGGGGCTGATGGAGGCTGTCTGGAAATGGGGTGATGGGGGGGTTAGGACTGGAAATGTGCAAGGGGGGGTTTAGGACTGGAAATGTGCAAGGGGGGGGGTTAGGACTGAAAATGTGCAAGGGGGGGGAGTTAGGACTGGAAATGTGCAAGGGGGGGTTAGGACTGGAAATGGGCTGGAGGGGGGGTTAGGACTGGAAATGGGCTAGGGGGGGTTAAGACTGCTAATGGGCTGGGGCTGATGGAGGCTGACTGGAAATGGGCTGGGGGGGGGGTTAGGACTGGAAATGGGCTGTGGGGGGGTTAAGACTGCTAATGGGCGGGGGCTTATGGAGGCAGACAGGACCTGGGGTGAGCGGGGGGATCGGACTGGAAAGGGGCTGGGGGGGGTTAGGACTGGAAATGGGCTAGGGGGGGTTAAGACTGCTAATGGGCTGGGGCTGATGGAGGCTGACTGGAAATGGGCTGGGGGGGGGTTTAGGACTGGAATGGGCTGGGGGGGTTAAGACTGGTAATGGGCTGGGGCTGATGGAGGCTGACTGGAACTGGGGCGAGGGGGGGGCTAGGACTGGAAATGGGCTGTGGGGGTTAAGACTGGTAATGGGCTGGGGGTTGATGGAGGCTGACTGGAAATGGGGTGATGGGGGGTTAGGACTGGAAATGGGCTGGGGGGGTTAAGACTGGTAATGGGCTGTGGGCTGATGGGGGCTGTCTGGAAATAGGGTGATGGGGGTTAGGATTGCTAATGGGCTATGGGGGGGGTTAGGACTGCTAATGGGCTATGGGGGCGCTAGGACAGGAAAAGGGCTGATGGGGAGGGGTTAGGACTTGAGGTGGGCTGATGTGGTTAGGACTAGTAATGGGCTGTGGGCTGATGGGGGGGGTTAGGACTGGCAATGGGCTATGGGGGGCTGACTGGAAATGGGCTGATGGGGTTAAGACTGGAAGTGGGCTGATGGGGGGTTAGGACTGGTAATGGGTTATAGGGGGGGCTTAAACTGAAAATGGGTTGATGGGGGGCTAGGACTGGTAATGGGTTGGGGGATTGCTATGAGTGGAAATGGACTGAGTGGACGGGGAGGCTTGAACTGCAAATAGCTGATGGGGAGGGAGCTTGGAATGGAAATGGGCTGTGAGGGAAGGGAGCTAGAACTGAAAATGGGCTGATGGAGCAGCTAGGATAGGACTGGAAATGGACTGTTGGGGGGAGCTAAGATTGGAAATGGGCTGTGGTGGGGGCTTGAATTGAAATGGACTCATGGAGGGGCTAGAACTGGAAGTAGGCTCATGGGGGGCTTGGACTGGAATTGCGCTGAGTGGAGGGGAGCTAGGATTTGACATGGGCTGATGGTGGGGCTAGGAAATGACTAGAAATGGGCTGATGGGGGGCTAGGATTGGAAATGAGCTGATGAAGGGACTCAGACTGAAAATGGATGGGGGAGCTAGAACTGGAAATGGGTTGATGGGGGGCTAGGACTGGAAATGGGCTGATGCAGGGACTAGAAGGGAATGGATGCTGGGTGAGACTGGAACTAGAAGGGAGCTGATGTTGGGGGAGGATTAGAATGGGATGGGGCTGGGAGAGTAAAATGGAGAGGGGAAAAATATTTTGTGTGGGAGGGATGAAAAATCTACAATTGGCCGGGTATTGGGAGAGTAAGTGGGGATTGAGGATGGAGGGGTAAAATTTGTGTGGATGAAATAAGAATGAGGAAAGAGCAAAAGAATAAAGATTAGTATGTTAAAGCAGATGTAGAGAGAGAGGATGGAAAGAAAACTAGAAGAGAGAAGAAAGGACAAATGGACAGCAGACGATGGAGAGTTAGCAGAAAACATGAAGAAACCAGAAGAAAGTGGCTGGAGCAATTGCAACTGAAAAAAAATGCACAAAAGGTAGAAATATATCTCTTTATTTTGAATTTATTAACTGGAATATGAAAGCTCTGGGAAATGTGCATCATTAACGTCTGCGCTTTGTTTGGTACAAGAGGAAATTGATTTATAGTTTTATTTCTACAGTGTTGTTGTACATTCCAAGTTTGGCTTTTGGGGTTTCCAGTTTAATTATTGCCTTCCTGTTTCTAAATTGCGATTCCTTGTTTGGTGATGGTCTATGTTCTGCATGTGTAACTGAGCTGAGGTATTCTGTTTATGTAATTCCTATTTGACATTGCCACTTGTTCTCTTTCCCCAGTATTCTCTGAAATGTACTGGTTTAATATTTGCAGTGTTTCCTTTTGATAGGTAGGGTCTGGTGCTTTGTGAGTCCTGGTAATGCTGTCAGGATACAGCGGGTTTGCTATGGGTTCTAAATGGGCAGCGTTTGTAGTAGTTCCTAATGTGCCTGGCGGTTGGCACTGGATTATAGTAATGTAGAAATCTTTTAGTCTTTCTTTATCCATGCACTCATTAAGAGACATGTTTACTAAAAGTTAGTGTATGGTAACATTATGCAAATATTTATGCAAATAAGGCCACTTATGCAAATGAGGCCCCGCACCGAGTCTCCGCACATGGCCCCGCACCCCCCTTGGGCCGCCCCTGGCTACAGGCACATAGCAACTGCCAACTGTGTTACTTACCGATTTCAGCGCTCACACTGAAGATGAGGAGGGATGCACAGCACCTGGACCCCAGAACTTGCTCTGTAAGAGATGGACCCTGTTGCAGATCCACATCATTGTCAGTGTGTGGCAGGTATGGCCTGTAGTTTGTGATGCTAGTCATCTGGTTTTCTGCACAATTGCAGCATGCTGGAGCTGTCTGTCATATCTGGGACCTGTGTTCTTCTCCCGTTGGGCAGAGACTATCCTAAAACACTGTGTGTCAGTGGCCAGGATTGCGGCAGCTGTTTACATGGAAGCCAGATGTGGTGAGTTTGTATAGACTGGCCTGGGGCTTCCAAGACTATAGTGTGCAGGGCAAGAACAGTTGCTGTCCTAATAATCTGGAACTACCAATCAACTACATCAAGCACAGTCAGTCTGCATTTGAGGCCCAACACAGGGTTGTCTCAGTCATGCACATGTCAACTGTGCCCAATCTGCTGGTCAGCACACCCACTGCATGTGCACAGGGTAACCATGTACACCCTGGCTTGGGACAAACAGCATGGACACCCAGCAAGTGCCTGAGTGATTAAGCTCCCATGAAAAGGAGAACACCTGCAGCCTGACACTATATAGCACTGTGTGGATACATTGCCTTAACATATCATAGTGAGAGTGCCCTCTCAGCATGAAATGCTGTGGGCACCTAGGCCACGCACGTGGCAGACGGACAATATGAAGTCCCAGCCATTGACTCTACCTCCAATGCATATACATCCTGAGCAAACCACTCTGTTTCAAGCCATACCCTCAATCCTCTGCTCCTCATCATGCACATTTCCAGACTAACACTGGGAACAGTTTATGCAATGTGAGGCACAATGCATTGCAGGAGGGCACAATACTCTGGAGAAACACACACACATACACATCCATATATCACTGTGCTGTGCAAAAGTGGTGATGGTTGGCATTCCTGCCTGCCACTTTGGTCTCCATATCTCCCTATCTCTAGGTGCAAAGAGGAAGCCCGCCACACCACCAGCGACTGCAGCAGTCCCGATCGGCATCGGGGAGGTGAGCGGGAAACAGTGCCCCTCCCCGATCACCCCCGCAAGACCAATCGGGCCACTGGAGCAAGTTTTCAAAAGCAAAGCGCCTCTAGGGGCGACCACGCCTGTGGGCCTCGCCAGAGGGCCCTTTGGCATGGCCCTTAGGTGGGGAACAGAGGCGCCCACCCAGATTAGTAGTTTCCCACCACCCTCCTGAAGTTAAATAGACCCTGACGCACAACAGAGACCCTGCTCGCCTTCTGTTGCAACAGCCAACACTGCTCACCAGGAAAACTAGCTACCCTCCAAACCACTCTCCCGGTGAGGTAAGCTACCTGCAATTTTACTCAACGTAAGCTTGCACCAACTATCTGTGGGGCAATCTGAACCATAGCAGATCACACATCTCTACAGTCCCCTAGCTATCCTCTTGACTTACTACCACCATGGCAGGACACCCTGCACTACTCCTCCACCTCCTCTGGATAGCCCAGCTCATAACATGGGCAGGATCATTACAACAATTACAAGGCCTAATTCCCACAGTGAGAACCCTTGGGCAAAGAAGTTTTGATAATCCCCCCCACCATAGCAGAACACCTTTTGCAGCAAACCATCACCGCTTGATTCACATAAACTGCCTGCCCCTAGAGAAACTTAAGAGACACAAGACTCCATTCCAGGAAACTTGGGGCAAGGTACTTCGGGCCGGAAGGTCGGGGGTTCAAATCCCACTAGAGGACAGCAACCTTGGGCCGGAAGGACTGGGGTTTCTAGTCCCACAGGTGCTCCTTGTGGTCTTGGGCAAGCCACTTAACCCTCCATAGCCCATGTTCCCTGTAAAATAGTTCTCTGTGTGCTGTGCTTTCCTGTCTAATCAATGTGTTTATACCTCAAAAATTTCCTGTCATGATTTGACAATTTCCAATCTGTAATCAAACCGCTGCTGATCGCTGGAAGTAGCGGTATACAAATGTATACTAAATAAATAAATAAATAAGGCTCCATTCCAGGAAAACGAGCTAATTAATGCTCATTCCATCCGTACCAAATGGCCTGCACTCACCGACTATATTAATCACTGGAATCTAGACCTACTCTTTGTCACTGAAACCTGGTTAACAGTCACAGATAAAGTGATCACCAACCAGCTAAAACCTCCTGGCTATGACCTCTTCAGCTGCCCCAGAACTAATCGTCGGGGAGGTGGGGTCCTAATAATAGCTAGAAGCAACCTCCATTTCCAATGCACCTTAACACAGAGCTCAACCAACCTAGACATCATCCAAATCACCAACAAGACCTTAATTTATTTTATTTATTATTTAACAGTATTTCTAAACCGCCTTATCATAATAATCAAGGTGGTATCACAGCAAACAATCTGGTAGTGTGAGTGTGTTATACATGCAGTGAGGGTGAGGATTTTGTTTAGTGTGTGTTGTATTGTGTGCTGGATTGGTTTGAGCTATGTACAATGTGGACTATATACAGTGGTGCTAAAGACATAGTAATAGTAAAGAGCAGCAGTCTACTGCACCAAGCGCTCATGTTCACCGCCGATTCAGACATTTCGACAAGGAAGCCTTCCTCAGCAACACGCTACATCACCTCAACCCCGGCACTAACAACCTGGGCAATCTACTAGACAACTGGAACAACCACCTTTCCAGAGCTGCACTCCTCCCACCATCCACAAAGCCTGCCTACAAAAACCACACAGCAGTATGGTTCACCGCTGACCTGCGTGAGTCACTAATGCAACTCAGGAAGCTTGAACGCCGCTGGCGACACACCAAACAGATTAGCGACAAAGATGCCTACCTGAACAAACTACACCAATATCGAAGAATGATCAATACCAAGAGAAAGGAACATCACAGCAATACCCTCATGCGCTCTCTTAATAAACCTTGCGAGCTCTTCAACCTAATCAAATCACTCACAAAAGATACATCCACAAAACAACCAATAAGCACCCCAAGCCCAGATGACTTTGCCACCTTCTTTCAAAGTAAAACAACTTCACCAACAACCAAACCAGCTAATCATGAGCTAAAATGCCTACCCAAGCACCCCCCCCCCACCCCATCGGCACTCCCTCACCAACTCTGGAATCCTTCTATCCATACCCTCCTGAACAAATAGAAAGGATCATCAATGGGATCAACACCATGACTTCCCCAATAGACCCTTTTCCACCATTCTGGATCAAACAAACACAAACACAAACTTACCTCAGCCCAATCATAGCGAGAATCACCAACCTATCACTATTTGAAGGCATCCTTCCTCCACCATTGAAAACTGCCTCTATCAGACCTCTGATCAAGAACAACAACCTTGACCCATTAGAGATCAAATCCTACAGACCTATCTCAAGCCTTCCCTTTCTAACCAAAATCATAACAAAAATCATCTACCAACAGACCCAGGACCACATAGACTCCTATGCACCTCTGGACCAGCAGCAGCACGGATTTCGCCAGCAGCATGGTGTTGAAACCCTTCTAACGACTCTCCTTGACAGACTCCACACAGGCCTGGACAAGAAGAAACAAGGCTTCATCCTCATATTTATGGACATCGCCTCTGCTTTTGATACAGTCAACCACAACCTCTTGCTCACCCAACTGTATCAGAAAGGCATAAGAAATCTGGCTCTAGACTGGTTCAAATCCTACCTATCTGACTGACAACAATAGGTCCGCATAGATAACTAATCGTCCAGGCCTTTCCAACAAACACAAGGGGTCCCACAAGGATCTTCCCTTTCAGCCCTACTCTTTAACATATATATTCAGCCAATCTGCTCTATTATTCAATCATTCAACATACTCTACCACATCTACGCCAATGATGTATTACTGTACACCCCATTCCTCATTGATAAACCGGACTACTCGTCCATAGTAGAATGCTTCAATGCAGTCTCAGATTGGCTCACGACCCAGAACCTGATCGTCAACAACAAAACGTCTGAGGTCCTCTTCATATCCAAAGACCCCACATTTACTCCACCATCCTCTCTCAAAGTGAAAGACTTCGACCTCATAACCAAACAAAAAGTCCGCTATCTGGGAATAACAATTGACCAACGCCTGAACTGGGAGACCCACATTCAAAATATCTCCAAAGCAGTCTACCATAAGCTGATAACCCTCTGGCACCTATGTCCTCTCCTCGAGTCCTCAGACTTCCGCTCGGTTGCTCAAGCCCTCATCCTCCCTCATTTGGACTACTCCAACATCATCTTCCATGGTATGTCAAAGCACACTCTCTAGCCACTGCAACTCGCCATGAACACTGCTGCCCGTGCAATTCTGTCTGCATCCAGATATGACCACATCACTCCTCTACTGATTCAGCTTCACTGGCTCCTCATAGCAAGTCGCCTGATCTACAAAGCACTGCTACTCACTTTTAAGGCCCTTCATGGAATGTCGGCAACCTCACTCACAGAACTCATACAACGAACTCCAGAGACCAGAACCAGGCGAACATGCATGGTAAACTCTCTCATGACCCTTCAAGAGTAAGAACCTGTTCCCAATCGACCAAGAATCGTGCTTTTTCTCTGTTTGCACCAACTCAATGGAACCCACTACCCCCAGTGATATGAGCCATCTCAGATCTCACAGATTTTAGGAAGGCTCTGAAGACATACCTCTTCCAACTAGCTTATAACCAGCCACCTTAGATCAGTCATCCAAGCAGCTGACTGCTCCTGCCAAACACTTAGCTTTAACCCCTGATAATACCAAGCTGATGTAAACTACATTTTACTGTTCACTCTCAACCATTCATGTTAATGCCAACTTAATGCTGATTGAATGTAAATATCTTCCTAGTTATGCCAACCTGTTGAAAATTTGTTATATGTAACCAGTTCGATGTAAACTAGTTTATTATTCATACGTTATATGTAAACCATGTTCAAATGTTATATGTAAACCGCACTGATCCAAAATAGCACGGTATATAAAAACAAATAAATAAATAAATATCAGCTCAAGTATTGTTAACATGTGCTCATTATGCAGGCACTATTAGCGTGCTCTAAAATGCATGTCCATTGTTAATGCCTGCTCAGTGTACCGGTGCTATAAGTCTGCCCTTCCGTCCAGCTGTGGGTAGTGGAGCCTGTCCATGTGGCTGATGGGTGTGTTAACCCTTGTTGGACAATACTTTGGGGGTTGCACATGCTGGTGCTCTGCCTGGAATATAGGATAAAGTCTACGCACAGGGACATGCAATACATGGCTGCAGATGGATCTTGAACCTGTGACTCTCCACTCATATACACATATGCTGGCCCTATATGTTGAGCCACAGAGCTACCATATGGGTTCAGCAGTCCATGGATGTATCTGTGGTCAATGTCTGGGTGACTGCGGGCATGCTTAGGGGTCTGCCTATGCTTGCTGAGATCTCTGCATGCCCTGTGCTACCTGTCTGACAAGGTATGTTTGCCGGGTGTGGGAAGGGTATGTGTTCACCATTCCATATGGTGCAATGGCTGTTGATGCTGCTAGTGCAACTGACATTCCTGTCTTACACATGGGATATGTCCACTTAGTGGGGCAGTCCATAAGATAGGCACACACATCACAAGTCATGGAGGGACTAGCAGAATGGCCATGATCCCCCATACCTGGTATGTGCTTGTGGTACAGTCATGACATGACCTCATATCTTGCAGCCCCACTAGGCTAATGTGAATTCACATGTGCCTCTGATGGCTGTTGGCATCTGGGTCCTTACATTTGGAGAGTGCTCTGGTTCACACAGAGCCCTGTGCTCTCTCAACATACTATAAACACTGTTGTCCACTCTATGGTTACCTGCCATCTTGTCATTGCACCCTCCTCCTTTGTTGGTGTCCCTCAGTCATCTCTCTCCCCTTCCATCTCTACAGAACTCTGCTACCCGGCTGATTCCCCCCCCCCCCCAGCCCTGATTCATTCATATAACCCCTCTCCTATTATCACTTTACTAGCTCCCCATCCGTTTCCATATCCATCTCACACATGCGATGTATGCTAACCTACAAATGGATCAGCTCTGCTGCCCCTTTATACCTTTCCTCTCTCCTCTCTCCCTACACCCCTTCCCATAGACTCCACTCCGCCTCTGTCTACCACCCCTCTATGCCCTGTTCTGCTACTGCCATCTCCAGACCCCCAATCATTTCTTCTTGCTGCTCCTTATGCCTGGTGCAAGCGTCCTATCATCATGTCTCGGCTCTCTTCCTCTTCACATCCATGCAGATGGCATACTTATTTGGGGCTGCTGTTGGATCCTTATCTCTCATTTAGCTGGTGCCTTCTTTTCCTATTGTACCCTTATTTCTCTTGTATTCTGTCATCACATCATTGTAAGCTCTTTGGGCAGGGACTGTCTCCCTCTGTAGTCATGCAGCGCTGCGTATACCTAGTGGCACTTTATTGACAATGTATATTAGTGGTAGTAGTGTTATCATCTGGCAGGTGAAGGTGCTGAGTGGGCAGTTTGCCTCTGACATGCCCTGTTCTCCTATTGCATAGTATTCCTTCATCAGAGTCATTTTTCCTCCCCATATGCACATATCCACTCACTATATGCAGGTGGGGGGTATCCTGATCCAAGAGCCAAGTGATCCACATGGTCAACTAGACCGGTTTCATGGGCCCATGGTCAGTGTGGCCAGCCTGCCGGCCGCTATATAATTAAAATGCAGCAAAAAATGTAGCTGTTTAATTATTTAGCCTGGCAATCTAAGATAATAAAAATACTAACACCTGTAAATATATAATCTGCAAGAGACAAAGGAGATGTAAGGTGTCACACGTCAAGAGACAAAAAGAAAAAGTGAATCACAGCACAGTTTCTAACATGAAAATAAATTATAACTAATTTTATTTTGGCATTGCAAACTGCGCTATAATTCTTTTTCTTTTTTAACATCTATTTTGTATCCAACAAAACCCTTCCTCCAACAGTAGGTGCAGAGCAAAACTAGGACATTTCACCATTGAATCCAACATACAAGAAAAAAAAATCTGATTCCAGCGTCATCTCATTAACAGTCTCTCCAATACCAGGCAGATCATGAACAAACACAAAACCTTACAAAGGTAACTGAAGACCTATAATGCAAATCTACCATACCATAATGACACCAGCATCTAAAATTAACACAATGAGGAACTTACCCAGAAAAAAGCAGCACCATAAATATTACAGTGGGGCTTAGAACATCTTTACACCTATTCAGAAAACTGAACAAACCAGATTCCTACAGATCATTACATAGAAACTCCATGCTAACAGATCACTTGATCTCGGTCACACAGCTGAACACAATTAGACCTTCACTAAGTACAGAATAAATTATAGCAAATTCAAAGTAGAAATATGTAGACAAAATTAAATTAAAACCCCAACAAGCCAAGCTCCCAATGCAGTACAACACAAGTAATAGGGAAGGTGAGTGACACTTTAACTCACCTTTGCTGAACAGTAACATGAGATGCACAGGCCCCTCTTATCTCACATGCAGGCAGTGCTGCCTTTCCCCACAGTTTTCCCCCTTCATTGGTTTTGGTGCCTTTTGCTCAGAGGTGGCCGTGTTGCTGATTAAGTGCAGTGCTGGCTCTCCCCATAGCCCATCTCTGAACAAGAATCATCAGGATCGAGGTGGGTATATGGAATCAGAGAAAACTGTGCCTCATGTTACTGCTCAGCAAATGTAAAAACAGCAGCTAGCAGAGAGGCAGACACGGTGACAGGACTTTATTTTTGCAGCTGTGCAGCCTAGAGCTGGCACCAAATTTCCAAATATGCGTTGCCTCTATTGCAGGCCTCAACAACTTTTGTGTGGATTTAGGAGCCAGGCCAAAATGTTAGGAGCCACTGCTTGTGAGCTCCTCGTGCCCCCTTTTCACCATTGTCTATCGTGCTGGTTTCATGCTCTCAAGTTTCAAAAGACCAATGCCAGACTTCCTTTACTGCGTGGTATCTTTAGATGGAAATACAGATAAGTTATAGCTTCAGATATTAAGTGTCTGCATGCTTGTGTGCCTGTCTTTATGTGTGATGTGGTGACAGATGCCTTTGTGTGAGTGGGGTGTAGGGCTTCGGTGCATGTGTGTGTGTGTGCTGCAGAGTTGGGGAGCCTCTTTTTGAGTGGTGCAGAGGTGGGGTGCCTGTGTACAGTATGTGTGTGTGTGATGTGGAGGTGAGGTATTTGTGTGTGTGTGTTTGTGGTACGGAGGTGAGGTACCTGTGTGTGTGCATGTCAGTGGTATGGACGTAGAGTGTCTGTGTGTGTAACTGTATGGTGTGGGGGTGAGATGCTTGTGTGTGTGTTCTGGGGAGAGGGGACTGCAACTTTTGGCAACACCTTGCACCCTTCCCTCCCCCTCTAAGACCTCTCTTCCTGGCTCCCCTCATCTGTTACCCTTCCACAGTCCCCCCTTTACCAAACCCCCTTGCACTTCCATCCTCTGTCCTACAAATCCCGCCCCCCCCCCACCATCCTCCTTTTTCAATAAGCCTATCCCTTTAAATTGTCCCTGCTTCTCTAACTCACTTCCTCTCCACCCCCCCCCCTTTCCCCCGACCCCCCTCTTTCCTCACACATAACCTTTTGAGCTGCAGGCCACGATTGCAGCCTCCTGCTTTTGCCTGCGGGGATCTGATCTCCAAAGGGCAGAGAGAAGGGGTCTTTGCTGTGACTGCGGCCATGCCCTTCTCTTCTGCCTGCAGGGGATGGGATCCCTGTGGGCAGAAAGTGTGCTTCCGAGCCCTAATTGTGGCCTCCCACTTCAGCTTGCGGGGATCCAATCTCCTGCAGGCAGATAGAAGGGGTCTTTTGTGCAACTGCAGCCATGCCCTTCTCTTCTGCCTGTGGTGGATGGGATCCCCACAAGCAGATAGCATGCCTCTGAGCCCCGATCGCGGCCTTCCTCTTCAGTCCCTCCATCTCTCACCCCAGGCCTATCGCTTCCACTGTCTCAATGTCTATAGCAGTGGTTGTAATTTTAAAAAACAAAAGCACGGGGTCTTTGCAATTACTGCATGCTGGGAATCCTTGACAGTCCCATCCTGTTAAGGTCAGAGAGGGCAGGACTGTCAAGAACTTCCAAGCATGCTGGAGTCGCAAAGACCCTGCGCTTTTGTTTTTTAATTGCTGACAGCTCGCCGCTGCCACTGCCACAGATGCAGAGCCAGTGAGAAGCGGCAGCAGCAGTGGTGATGAAATCGGGGACAGAAAGTTGCCAGAGAGGCAGGAGTTGGGGGACACAGCTCTGAAATTGGGGACAATCCCCAAAAATCAGAGATGTGTGGTAACCCTATTCAAAGGAGTTTCTGAGGAGAGGTGACTGAGGCAGCTTAAGTTACCTGAGGCCAGAAGGTCGGGGATTCAAATCTCACTAGAGGACAGCAACCTTGGGCCGGAAGGACTGGGGTTTCTAGTCCCACAGGTGCTCCTTGTGGTTTTGGGCAAGCCACTTTACCCTCCATTGCCCATGTTTCCTGTAAGTATTAGTGTATGTGTCTCATATCCCCTTGTGTTAAATATATCCCCCAATTGTGTTGTGACCACTTTGATTGAAGGATAAGGTGGTATGCAAAACTGTCTAAATAAATAAATAAGTCAAAACACCAGTAGGGTTTTCTCAGGAGCTACTGGAAGAGAAACCAGGAGTCACACCCAGGAGTTGTTGGTGCCTATATTTGAACTACTGAGGAGGGGGTGCTCAAGGCTGCTTAAGCCAAGGCACCCAAGGGACCTCATCAGGAGTTTCTGCTAGAGGTACTGTAGTATCCACAGAAGAGAAGGCACATTTTCAGGGAAATACTGAGCATTTTGCACTTGTGACACAGAGAGAATGCACACTGTCCGAAGAGGATCCGTCTGCAGTTTTTCTACACCAGAAGGACTCTAAAATTACTCCCTGACCCAGAAAGAAACAAAGTATGGAGGTAGAGACTCTGTTTGTAGCGAGTAAAAGGAGTTGGACTGGTGTACAAAGATAAAAGACTGTAAGTGCATTGTTGAATCTGCTGTTTTATTGCCTAATAACTACTGGTACTTTTCTGCTTGAAGATTTTTTTAAGCGACCTTAAATTCTTTAAGCAAACTTCGCCGGGTTCAGAACCAATTTCTAACCTGGTCTGAGTCTCTTACATGGAAAGAGTGGCTGTGAGTGCAATAATCCTCCTAGGACATCCTGGTCCTGCCCCAAGAACCCTCTTCAACTCCAGGACTCAGATTTTGCAGGGTGTGTCTGGCTCCTGGATATCGTGCTCCTGAACTGATTTATAGCGTTCCAGGATGCTGCAAGGGACATACAGCCTGGCAGGGATTACATTTCAGCACTCCATTCCCCTGTAACATGTGCCTCCACATGATGGTCCCCAGGTAATTCCTGAGGTTCAGCTTCTATCCAAATATAGTCAGTCCGTCCCTCTTCCTCTCTCCTGAGGGGAGGGGGAGGAGGATCTGGCCTTGCTCCTCGCTTGTGCCACTTCCTCTGACAGCTGTAGCATTATGAGCTCTTCCTGCTTCCTGTATTTGGGAAAAAAATCATTCCTTCTCTCTCTGCAGTAGTCGTGATCCCTCCCTGTTTCAGCTGCTGCTGCCTGTTCGCTGCCTCTCAGACTGCTCAGCTCCATGATTAATAGTAGTAGTAGATCAGGACTGCATGAGGTGGGGGAAGCCTCAAAACAGCCCCCTCCCTCTGGAGCGGTACATTTTAAATTTTATTCTGCTTGTTAACTCTAGTTCAAAAATTCACTCCAGTTCCTACCAGGGGCGGCCCAAGAGGGGTGCGGAGACTCGTTGCGGGGCCTCATTTGCATAAATATTTGCATAATGTTACCATATACTAACTTTTAGTAAACGTGACTCTTAATGAGTGTATGGATAAAGAAAGACTAAAAGATTTCTACATTATTATAATCCAGTGCCAACTGCCAGACACATTAGGAACTACTACAAACACTGCCCATTTAGAACCCATAGCAAACCCGCCGTATCCTAACAGCACTACCAGGACTCACAAAGCACCATACTCTACCTATCAAAAGGAAACACTGCAAATATTAAACCAATACATTTCAGAGAATAACAATACATGACCTACTGGGGAAAGAGAACAAGTGGCAATGTCAAATAGGAATTATATAAACCGAACACCTCAGCTCAGTTACACATGCAGAACATAGACCATCACCAAACAAGTAATCACAATTTAGAAACAGGAAGACAATAATTAAACTGGGAATCCCAAAAGCCAAACTTGGAATGTACAACACTGTAGAAATAAAACTATACATTAATTTGCTCTTGTACTAAACAAAGCGCAGACGTTAATGATGCACATTTACCAGAGCTGACATATTCCAATTAATAAATTCAAAATAAAGAGATATTTTTCTACCTTTTGTGCATTTTTTTCAGCTGCAATTGCTCCAGCCACTTTCTTCTGGTTTCTTCGTGTCTTCTGCTAACTCCCATCGTCTGCTGTCCATTTGTCCTTTCTTCTCTCTTCTAGTTTTTTTCCATTCTCTCTCTACATCTGCTTTAACATACTAATCTTTCTCCTTTTGCTCTTTCTTCATTCCTATTTCATCCACTCAAATTTTACCCCTCCATCCTCAATCCCCACTTACTCTCCCAATACCCGGCCAATTGTAGATTTTTTATCCCTCCCACACAAAATATTTTTCCCTTCTCCATTTTACTCTTCCAGCCCCATCCCATTCTAATCCTCCCCCAACATCAGCTCCCTTCTAGTTCCAGCCTCACCCAGCATCCATTCCCTTCTAGTCCCTGCATCAACCCATTTCCAGTCCTAGCCACCCATCAGCCCATTTCCAGTCCTAGCAACCCCCCAACCCAATACCAGTCCTAGCCCCCCCATCAACCCACTTCCAGTCCTAACCCCCTATCACCCCATTTTCAGTTTAAGCCCCCCTATAACCCATTACCAGTCCTAACCCCCCATCAGCCCACTTCCAGTGCTAACCCCATCAACCCATTTCCAGTCAGCCCCCCATAGCCCATTGCCAGTCCTAACCCCCCTCCCCCATCAGCCCACAGCCTATTACCAGTCCTAACCCCATCAGCCCACCTCAAGTCCTAACCCCTCCCCATCAGCCCATTTCCTGTCCTAGCCCCCCATAGCCCATTATCAATCCTAACCCCCCCATAGCCCATTACCAGTCCTAACCCCCCATCAGCCACAGCCCATTACCAGTCCTAACCCCATCAGCCCACCTCCAGTCTTAAGCCCCCCAGCCCATTTCCAGTCCTAGCCCCCCCCCCATAGCCCATTACCAGACAGCCCCCAACAGCCCACAGCCCATTCCCAGTCTTAACCCCCCCCTAGCCCATTACCAGTTCTAACTGGAGGGAGGAGTAGCCTAGTGGTTGGGGCATGGTACTTCAGGCCGGAAGGTCGGGGGTTCAAATCCCACTAGAGGACAGAAACCTTGGGCCGGAAGGACTGGGGTTTCTAGTCCCACAGATGCTCCTTGTGGTCTTGGGCAAGCCACTTAACCCTCCATTGCCCATGTTCCCTGTAAGTATTAGTGTATGTGTCTCATATCCCCGCGTGTTAAATGTATCCCCCAATTGTGTTGTGACCGCTTTGATTGAAGGATAAGGCGGTATACAAAACTGTCTAAATAAATAAATAAAATAAAATAAATAACCCCATCAGCCCACCTCCAGTCTTAACCCCCCCCCCCAGCCCATTTCCAGTCCTAGCCCCCCCCATAGCCCATTACCAGTCCTAACCCCCCCCCCCCATCGGCTCAAGTAAAATTTAAAAAAAAAAAACTCTGGCTGCTACCGCTGCCGCTGCCCCCATCTGCCTCTGCAGGCTTAACAGAGACGCGAGGGAGACACTCTCCCTTTGCGACTCTCAAAGCCGGCACGGAGAGGCTCAGCCGTCACGGAGGGAGGGAGGGAGGGATTCAGCCGGGCAGAGGGGGCCCCGCGGGACAGTCCATTCTGCTGCTGCCACGGCGGCAGCGGTAGCAGCCAGCGTTTTTTTTTTTTTAATTTAATTTTGAAAAAAGCAGAATGTTCTTTGCGCGGGGCCCCCTGAAACGCGGGGCCCTGTGCAAAAAACATTCTTGCTCAATGGACGGGCCGGCCCTGGTTCCTACCTGATCCTTTTTATGGCACCATTTATCATCCAGGGACTTTGGCTAAAAGGGGTGAGGGTGTCCCCGGAGGAACAACAGAAAAGAAAGGGGGCAAACAGCAAAAACACTACGTTATTAAACACCCTCTTGTTAAATGTTACCCTTCAATTGAACTGTCTAAATGGTGTTAAGTAATTGTACTGTCTAAATGTTTATAAGTACCCTAATGTTAAATGTAACCCTCCAATTGTGATGTGACATGACCACCTTGATTGAAGGATAAGGTGGCATACAAATCTGTCTAAATAAATAAATAAAATAAATAAAAATAGCTAGTGCAATAAAATCAAAGGATAGCATTTCTGAGACTGCTACCCTGAAAGTTCTAGATTTCTATTTCCTTCCTAAAAGCTTGTCAAAGATACACTCACTGAAATGATAAAGCAGTATAAAAAAACTATTAAATAAAGTTATTCTAACAAAATGGTCTCACTTACAACTTCTTTGCTGGCCCTTATTTCCAGAAGTAGACTAAGACAGCAGCTACAGTTCTCTGCTCCTTATTTCCATAATTCTTCTACAGTAGAAAAAAAATATGCACCCCCCAAACCTCCACTAGTTAGGATTGCCAACTGGCTGCAGATGTGCCCGACAGGACTGATCCAGTCCTGAGTTAACCCCACTGCGTACAGGGATATGTAGTTCTGATTTCTCCATTGCACTCTATAAGAAATGGAAAACTATAAGTCTCTCCAAGAAATGGGGCAAACCAAGACTGGATCAAGCCTGTCGGGTGCATCTGGAGCCAGTTGGCAACCCTATCCCTACTTAGAAAAAAGGCTTGTTTTCAACTTTTTACAGAACAGGCCATACTGTGCCTCTTTACATAACTCCTCTGGCAAAGTGTTCCATAGCTCTGGAGCCAATACTGAGAAAGTCTTAGCTCCCAGTCGAGACAGCTAAAGCTGTTTCACAGAAGACATCACCGAGAATGTCCCCTGGTTGTATCGTAACAATTGGCAGGGCACATACCAGAACAATTTATTGGCCAAATAAACAAGGCTCTCACCCTCTAAGGCTTGAAAGGCCACACATAGCAGATAAAAACTGATCTTAGCTTGAATCGGTAACCAGTGTAAAGGCCATGCTGAAAACTATCTTAGCTGCTCAAAAATCAGCCTACCTCCACATTTTAGTAAAAATCCAAAATTTCAAGAATTTTAAAACTCTCCCAGAAGAGAGTGTTTGGGATGCACTGGAGTGACCATTCCCTAGCACCCCACGGTAGCCATGAAGATGGGAGACAACTCGCTGGCCTCACTCACCTTACTGAGGAAAACCACTCCTAGGACAGTTGGACCCTTTGGCATTTCTGAACTGAGTTCCTAGTACCTTCTGCTACTGGGATTTCTCATAGCTTCTCCTTTAGCCAAGATCCCCCTGGATCTCTTCCTCTTCTCTCTCCATACTTTAACTTTAGCTGTGATTAAGCCTAGCAGTCTTAGGGATAATAGCATTCTTTCTATTGTATAACCTAGCCAGCTATCAGGAAGGCTGTCCTCCAGGCTGTGTGACCCCAGTCTTCGCCTCCTTCCCTGGACTCCTGTGAGGGCACAAGAAGATGCCTGGCCCCTGGACATCGGGTCTCTTATCCTTCCCTCCAAAAGCAATGAAGGAGATATCCTGACCAGTGACTGACATGTAGGCTGATCCTGTATTAACTCATACTACAGACAGAATCAGACCAGGAACAAGGACTACAGAATGTTTCCCTCTCTGAACATGGAGGACACATTGTGGTCCTGTTCCATCTGTCCATGGAGATACCTGATTACATCTTCATGCAACTTTCAAACGAGTTCATTTCCTCACAAAACTCTGACTCTATCCTAATCCTGTAGGTGCATCTTGCCATGTGTACAGAGGATTTGGGGTCTTCATACCAATATTGGTGCCACTCTACCACTCTCCCATTGCTTTGGGCTCTTCCCACCAATGGTGGTGCTGCTCTGCTCCTCTTCCAGTGTCTTGGGGCCTTAATGCCAATGTTGGTGTGACTTTACCCCTCTCTCAGTTTCTCAGGGTCTTCCTGACAATACTGGAGCTGCTTTGTCCCTCTCCTGGTGCCTTGGGGTCTTCCTTACAATACTAGAGTTGCTTTATTTATTTACTTGTATTTAGCTCATGCCTTTCCAATGATAGTTCAAGACAAGTTACATTCAAGTACGTAGGTATTTCTCTGTCCCCAGAGGGCTTACAATCTAAGTTTGTGCCTGAAACAATGGAGGGTTAAGTGACTTGCCCAAGGTCACCAGGAATGCCAATGAGACTTGAACCCATATCTCTTGGGTACTAGGCTGTTGCTCTAACTACATAGAGTCTTCATTCATTATGCAGCTTTGCACTACTCGTGGTGGCTCGGTGTCTTCATGTCACTTTTAGTGACATGGGGTCTTTATGCCACTGTTGATGTCTTGTAGTGCTATTGTCTTTCTTGCAGATGCCTGCCAGTAAGGTTTAATCTAGTTTCATTGAAAATGGAAGGAAACCCCACTGTTAGGTGCAAAATTGTCTGTCCTATTTACTTTAATGGAAACAAATGAAATGAAAGATTCAAAATCTGAAAATGAATCAAACCAGAAATATTTCCCATGCATATCACTTGTAGTACAAACAAGTACAAAGCGAGTAATACTACTATGGAATCTTTATTGTAGACTCAGTGGTCCAATAGTAGGTCTATCTGTACGAATTTATCCTGATTTGGCAAGAGATACCCTGAAGCGGCGCAGAGAGTTTCTTCTGCTCCGTTCTGGGGTTTTACAATTGGGAGGGCTCTTTTTTCTTAAACACCCATGTAAGTGTTTGGTGAAATACCAGTCAGTTTCTTATATATTTTACAAGCCCTCCCAATTGCTGGCTTTCATAAATGCTAGACGGCCTGAATCTTCTATTGACCCTCCCTAGGCTCAGCTAGTGGTTCCGGAGGATGACTGTTTGCCTTTTTCTTATGTGTTGTGTTTAAGGATTGTGAGTTGGTATTCTCCCCCTTATAGTGGGCTAGGGAGAGCTGGCATATAGTGCCGTTTGGCAATGCTTATAATTATTACTTTGAATGTATACTCTGGTATGTCTTGAGTATTTTTTCTGTTATGTTTGCTCTGTTTCTGCAAGAATAGTTATGTAAACTTTCTTGATGTATGTAAAATTTCATAAATATAAAATAAATAAAATAAATATAAAATAAAAAATATATATATATTATATATTATGTATTATATCCATGGAGTAATAAGATGGGAAAAGGGACGACAGTAAGACTTGCTACGCAATTCTGTTAAAGGGCAATACTGGCCATCTGAATCTCAGGTCATCAATCTGAAACTAAAAGAGCAATTTAGTGCTTAATGCTAGTCCACAGGGCTACATATAATGAACCCACAATATGAAAGGACAACAGTGGAAAGAATATAAAATATTGTGCAAATAAAACAATTGTATTTTAAATGGAAAATAAACTTGTGAGTCATGTGATTGGTTGGGATAATAATTATTGCTCATCGGACTGTGTGATTAAAATGCTACGCTTACCGATCTACTATTGTGCTTGATTAATAACTGACAAGATTCCTGTGTATTGTGGGGCATGTTCTTCAAGGAAATAATGGATCTAGAGTAAAAAATTATTTATGTGGCAGGGAGAAATTCAGATTCAGATTATAAATTATATTTCGCGCCAGAAAAAGCGACCATTGGAATCCATGAACTCAAGATAACCATCCCTTAGGGAAGAGGAGATCCGTACGTATTCTAGTGTGGATGAGACAATTAAAATATATTAACATACTGTCAAAGTTTAAAAGTATATAGTGTGATAAATTATAAATGTGATTTGAACACAGATGGACACATTGGAATGAATATGGGACAAAGCCTAGTGATTAAGACCCTTCTGGGAAAGCCATTAATAGTATATAATTAATTAAATAATTAAAAAAGTTAAAAAGGAGGGTATAGTTGGAACTAAAAGGATAATAACCATGAGAACTTGAATAAAAAAAACAGATTAAAAACTGTGACCCGATAGATAAAATATTTCAAAGATTTAAGAACAAGGGGAATTATGCTACTAGGAAGTCAGGACACAGTGTTGCCAGAGGGCTATAATGTTATAATTCTATTGGATATCACTCGTGAGACTGAACCACGGAAATAAGGGGTCAACCATATGAACCCTAACTTAACTCTTTTCAGGACAATTCTTAGCATAATCTAAATATGCTACCTGATGAACGGCGGTTCCACGGCAAGTTTCCCATCTAGTATGAATCTTCAGAGAAAAAGGGAATGCGCCAACTCTGCGTTTAAAGGCATTTTTCACACCAGCAGGAGGTAACCATGGCAACCCATAAACAAAGAAGACTCTTCCTAGAGGAGAAGTAGTGTTGAGTTACATTGTAGCAACAGATACAACTGTGAACTTATATTAAAAAATCTTAGGGCGATGCAGATACATAACATTTGGCTGTCTTATAATTACTTGACATGATACCTTGCAAGATCTTTTTTTCAAAAAAGGAACTATATTTTTATACGTCCATACAAATTTAATAAATTGTAGCCTATTAGTGTGTTATTTGAAAAATTATGAAAGTGTATCATTAAAAAAGATGGCCCTTAAATATCAGGGTCAAGACGATCATTGGGAACTGGTCATTAAAACAACTAGAATGTTAAAACCCGATTTTAAACCACCACATAGGGCATTTAAAAAGTAATTATAAAAGAAAGAACTAAAATCTTTTAAAGCAGGGATAAAACCACAAGACAGATAAAACAATATTCAAGTTGAATTGTGGTAGCCAAGACCTATAGACTAGGCCATAAGCCTGAACCTGAAAAATGACAGGCCTAAGGGGCATGTTTACTAAAGTCCGCAAATTTGCGCGCCGCAAATTAGCGCACGGCAACGCACCACTGAAACGCGCATAAACGTGTTTAAACACCCCGCACACGTGCGTGTCACCCCCGCACAGGTACGCGGCACACTAACGGGCCCCGTACAAGTGCGGGCCCGCAAATGTCCGATAGAGGCGTGGAACGGCTAAAGGAGGGCGGAGGAAGGCTCCGGAGGGGCGGGGTCAATGGGTGGAGAGTGGGAGGGGAGAGGGTCCCCGCACAGTATCGGGCCCGAATTTGCATGTAAAAACTACCGCGAGTGAAACACTCGTGGTAGAAAGCATTTAAAGGGAAGAGAAACCATTTCCGTCAGCAATGTACAGGAAAACCGGGGAAACCAGCAAAACGTGAGCAGTGTGATACATGTGCACAGCACAAAAGTGCACATAAAAATAGGAAATGACCACAACAGAACTATTAAAAATAGTAATTCAGCTGGGGAACAGTTATAGTGATGGGCAAATACAGAAAACACACCCAACAAAGCTCCAGAAAAAAGAAATGAATTTTGGAAGGGTTTACGGAGCGGAGACTCTTCCAAACAACATTTCCTGTTGTGGAGCTGTCCTGGGAGTGTTTGCTATGGTTGCCCATTAATATCACTGTTGCCCAGCGTGGTGATATTGTTTTCCCCAGTTCCCGTGGTCATTTCCGTGGTTTATGTGCACGTTTGTCACCAGACAGGGTGCATATGGCCCACAGTAAAATTGCGTAGAGCAGGGTTTGTGACTCCATCCTGCCAGGCTTACTACCTCCAGGGGCTGCATTGTCTCTGTGGCCATAGTGTGGTGCAGCGGACAGAGTCAGTATCTCTAAGACCAGAGGGTCAGAAGTTCAAAGCCCAGCTGGGGCACTTGCCAGCCCAGTCCCTGTATTTTACCCACCACTAAACACAGATAGCGCAGACACCCCTGTATTGCAGGGGACATAAGCCTGGGGAAAACACCCATATTTTACCCAACAACGCACACACACCACAACAATGGGCATTACCCACAGCCAAGTACCCCAAATGCAGTCCCGTACTGCCACATTCCAATCAGGTCACCTGCTTTTTATGGGAGGAGCTCATGCCAGCATGTTGGCGGACGAGTACATGTGGTGCAGGGGGCAGTGGCTGCTAGCGACAGAAGACAGAGGCCTAGCCATGTGCAGGCTGCCACCGTCCACTGCAACAGACTGCAACAGACAGGCCCTGCCGGATCCACAGTCATGGACATGCCAGGGAATCCACCCAATCTGTGGCTACACAGTGGTGCAGTGCACGCAGACACTGCATGCAAGAACAGAAGATCACAGGTTCAAAGCCCAACTGGGGCAACTGCCAATCTTGCCCACATATTTTTCCCCCAAGTAAACAGTGATAGTAAGGGCACACCTTTCCTGGCGAGGACATATGCAATGGCAATACGTCTATCTTTTACCCCACTGAGCAAAGACACCATGAACAGGGCCAGTACCCAGAGCAGAATCACCCAAATGCAGTCCTGGTGGGGCACACACCAGTCAGGTTCCATGATGCCACTCATACAAATGCCTGTGCTGTATATCTATGCACCACACCCATGTTATGTAGATGTAGCTCATGCATATCCATGAGGGACAGCAGGAAAACCAGAACAGTGTGATGCAAACCTGGACTGGAGTTGGGAATCTGTGCCGTAAAGCAGCAGCCATCAAGGGCAGACACACCCACACCCACAGGCCTCATTGGCCAATGTCTCCTGGAGAGGCAGACCATTGGACCCTGCATGCATCTCCCAAAACTAGCACTTGCATAACTTACCAATGTCACCCTACACCTGAGGTATACGGTACACAGCTCTGAGACGTTTGCTAGGAGCACAGGCAGCTAGATATCCATACGTTACGCACATACTGCTAGTTGACCCCATCCGAACAATCTGTTAGGTGTTTGCGGTGTGTGCTCCAGGCCTGGCCTCTGATGGTGTTTACCACCCTGGGGAGTGACCCCCAGCTGTACTGCGTACCATATCCATGCCTTGCCGTGCTCAGGACCGGTTTGGTGGGCAAGGCTACATACTTCCTCAATAGTAGCACCATGATGGCATAGGTGTGGAAGTGTGTCTGGCTATACAGTGGGTGTTGGCTGCAAGCCCCTTCCACAGCCCACACTGCCAGCACTGTTGCCAGTATTGGCCTGCCAATGTGCATAATGAGGTGCAAGGTACCATGGGTATAGCCAGGACAGGGTAGCCTGGCCAGGATGCATCTGCACCGGGCATAGGGCACTGGCAGGGACATTGTAGTGTCCGGCCACCACCTACACAGACAGGGTGGCCAAAGCATGTCCTTCTGGGAGATCACGCTCACCCTGACTGTGCAGTGACCACAGCATGGCTAGGCACCCCCATAGTGCTATACAGTATTTCTCTCATGTGATAGATATGGGTTTCTATTTGGGGCCCAGTCACTGATTTATCTGCTTGCTGTGTATGCTGGCAGACCAGTTCTGGGTGCATGTGTCTCCATTGGGAACATGCACTATGGACTAACCAGCAGACTGTTTGTAGCTGGTATGTGTCTTGCTGGAATGGCTTGCTGCAAGGGACTATCTGGTGGTGGGGTGCAGCTTACCTTATCCTGGTCCTATATCTGTCTGCTATTGTGTTGTGGCTGTGTGTGGGGTGGGGGTGGTGTTCATTCCTCAGCAGGACTGGGGTTGATGTTGCCCTCTACTGCCACCTTTGCAGGGAGGTACAGTGTGGATCTCTTGATGGGGGACCATGATTTGCTGTGAGGGGGAGCCCTGGTGGGGGTTCCCAGGGGGTGCTGAGCCTGACTGGGATATCCATGGTGTTTGTGCAGAAACTAACTATCTTACACATTAACACAGCTTTGGAACTCCTGCTTGGCCTCCATCAGTTATGGAAGGTGTTGTGGACCTGGTCCTGGGCGCCTCATTGCACACTCAGGGTGAGCACAGAACCCGCACGATGTAACGGTGTGTAGCTACTCTGTGCCAGTAAAACACCCGGTCAGTGCCCCCTACCAGGCCGAGGTGCTGTGTGGGTGCACCCGGTCACTCCCCCCAACAGGGCCGAGGTGCTGTGGGGGTGCATTACCCATCTTGTGTCCATCTGTGGACAGCTAATTTGCATGTGCAGTGCATCATGGGTACGTGTGGCCTAACCCTATCCTGTTTACAACACCGGCAGACTGTCTGTGAGGTGACGTGCAGGCTATCTGCAGCCAGCCAGGGGCTTGCTTACAGCTATGGAGTTGTAGCCCAATGGTTACATCACTCCCTGTGCAGCCAGAGGTCATGGGTTCAAACCCACAGTGGGGTTCTGTGATAGGGGTGTCTACAGCATCTTTTTAATTTACTGTACATATGTTGCTGCCAGCAATAAACACCCTGAGCGTACTGTACCCATAAGGTGCCTCTGAGGGCGCTTTATGGGGCGCCGTATACGGCACTTTATGGTTGCCATCCATATAGGGTGCACTATACATTATCCTGTGTCGCAACATACATGCTGCCCTATAGGGGACATTCTAGGGTGCCTTGGCGGACGGTGCACTGTCACATGTGCCTTATGGGCTGCCTTATGTTAACATGCTGTGAGCGTGCGTTTTCTAGTTGTTATCACAAAATAAAATTAGTGGGCCTCCTACAGCACTCCACAACATAAAACATACTGCCTCTGCTAGTCTTTTTCAATGGGTATTGTGAGGGATTGAACCCCTGGTCCCTGCACCATTGGTCAGTGTCACAACCATTGTGCTGTGGCTCTGTTCCTATGCTTGAGCAGCAGCGCGTAGCCTTGTAGCCATCGGCGCGCCGTCTTGTGGCACACAAAATTAGCAGTGCGCCGCCTTCTGCAGCGTAACATTAACAGCGCGCCGCCTTATGCCGCCCAACATGGGCATGCCCCTTAAAATAATGCCTCAGCCAGCTGTCTTCAATGGGCACTGTGGGGAATTGAACCCATGATGTCTGCACAAGTGGTCAGTGTCTTAACCATTGTGCTATGGCTCCATTCCTGCTATTTGCACATCAGCGCACCACTTATCCCTCCCACTATTGGGCTGCCCCCTCACACATCAGCGCGACGCCTTCTGCCCACAGGCTCGCTGCCTTCTGTTGCCCCATTTTATCAGCGCGCCGCCATCTGCCGCCCACAATGTACAGTGCGCCGCCTCATGCCGTATAAAAATAGAGTGCGCCGCCTTCTGCCGCCCATAATCAATATACCTCCTATACCACTTTTGCCCATAAAAGTTGATGCCTCAGCTGGTCTTTTTCATTGAGCGCAATGGGGGTTTGAACCCCTGGCCCCTGCACCATGGGTCAGTGTCTTCACCGTTGTACTATGGCTCTGTTGTTTGGTTATACAGCAGCGCCCCGCTTAGCCTTTCCACGCGCTAATGTGGGCCCCGCACATTAGCGCGACGCACACACGTACGGTCCGGTTTTTTTCTTTTTTCTGCCTGGCCCGCCCACTCCTTATATGGCACCAGCACACTAACGGGAACCCGCACAGCAACGGTGTTTAGTAAACATGCCCCTAAGAACCAAGCCTGGATTTCAGTAGTGCTGAGATATAAAATTAAAAGACAGAATTAAATGCTGCTTTAGAATGAAATGCTGCTATTGCAAAGTTTACACAAAGTGAATACAATGCCTGTATGTTAAATCGTTACTCCAGAATTGTTACTTACACATTTTAGGAGCTAGATATGACCTTGATGAAGGAAAGTAACCAGGTTTGAACCAAGCCATTGTTCAGCTAGCTGGAGAAAGCAGAGCAAAGGGCATAGACACTGATTGGTCAAATTCAGGGAAATGTCAGAGCAATAGAAAGTTTGTAGAAATTAGCATGAGACCAGTAGAGTGTTTTCATGTATCAAAATGTTTAAACTGTATAAAATGAACATGTTTCCGCTAAAGCGGGGCTCTGTCACTTTTTAGACTGCCTTGTGCACAATAAACTGGCTTGAACCTTGATAAAGACTCCTGGTGTAATTGGTTTGGTGGCATTCCGCCGCTACAGAATCTCTCATAGAAAAGTGAAATAATATAAAATAAATAATATAAATTATAACTATTAAGATTATGCACCTAGGGGAGGGGGGTGTGAGAGGGAGAAGGAGAAGGAGGAAGGAGAAGAAAGAGGGGAGGAATGATATGATAATATATTAAAATGTTAAAACACAATTCTAAGCCACCACATAGAACATTAAAAACCTTAAATATAATAAAACCACTGAAATATTTTAAGCCCAAAATAAAAAAACACACATAAAATAGTAAAACATAATCTCTAATAGATAGCAGGAAAATCTACATCGGGGGGGGGAGAGAAGGAGGAGAGGGGAAGGGAAGGGAGGGGAAGAAGAGAGTGAAAAAAGGGGGGAGGATGTGGGGAGGGGAAGGCAAGGGGGAGAGGGAGAGGGGGGAAAGGGAAGGGGAAGAGTAGGGAGGAGGAAGGGAGGGAGGGAGAGGAGGAAGGGAGGGGCAAAGGGGAAAAGATAAGGGGAGGGAGGGGAAAGGGGTTGAGGGGGTTGGGGGTGGGGGCAAAGAGGAGGAGGTGAAAGGGGTGGGAAAGGGGGGAAGGGAAGATGGAAGAAGGGGAGGGGGTATAAGGAGGAGGGAAGGGGAAGGAGGGAAGAGAGGAGGGAGGGAGAGGGAGGGGAGGGGAAAAAAGGGGGGCATGTCATGAGGACACCGTCTGAAGGAGGAATGTATGTATGTATGTACAGATATTTCATGGAGATATAATAAAAGTAAATGATAAAAACACAGACAGATCAGTGTCTGCATTAAGGCCTGAAGGTGCCAGTGTATCTAAGGGAAAACCATATCTCTGCTCTAGCCGGCGGAGTATCTTGTCTTTATCTCCACCTCTCCATTTCGGTTTTAGAACTTTCAGAACAAAAAACTTTAGATCTGAGATGCAATGGCCTTTTTCTGTCCAATGTGACACAATCTATTACCAGCCGTTTGATGCAACTTCTATATTCGATGATACAGGTACGCATGGCCCTTTTAATCTTGCTCACATAAAGAAGAGAGCAGGGGCGACTGGATTATATTAATTACATTTCCGGTTGAACAATTTGAAAAATCTGAAAAATAATACTTTTAAGTAACAGGTTGAATAAACAAATTTTTGATTGAAATGACATGGATACAAATCAAACAGGTTCCACATTGAAAATGTTCTTTAAAGTGAGGTGGAGGGCGTCTGTCAGGAAGAGTGGAAGGCACTAAAAGATTAGCTAGATTCAGATTTTTCTTATGAGCTTCCGTCACACTCTGATTCTCAAAAGTAGATAGGGTTTGTAAAAAATGCGATTCCTCATGAATAATTTTAGCAATCTCCTTTGAGAAATTCGAAAAGGTCAGAGGGCATACTATTTTATTCAAGGCTGTGAGGGTAGATTTTTGCAGGAGAGTATCTCATGTGAAAGTCTTAGGGATATGTTTACTAAACCAGCTTAATGTTACCGGCGCTAGTTGCAGCGATAATGTGAAGAATGCCATATAAGGAGTGGGCGTTCCAGTCCTAAGGTAGCAAGAATCTGTATCACGCAATAGTGGCGCCGTGGCACATTAACACACGTTAACCCTAAGTACATGCCAGCACAATGTTAGAAGCTATAACAATGTAGCCCACTGGTTGCTGCAATGACTGTGGAGGCAGAGGTCATGGGTTTGATCCTGCAGTGGTGTAATCTAAAAAGGCTGTCTGAGGCATTTTCTTTTAATTTAAATCAGTGCTGCCAGCAGAAACAACCTCACAGTGCCGTAACCTAAGGCGCCCTATAAGGCGCTCCATAGGTCACATTATAAAGTGCCCTGTCTGCCTATAATGTGCCCTATAGGGCACCTTCTAGGGCACCCTATAGGGCGCCTATGAGGCACCTTAGGCTACAGCACTGTGAGGGTGTTTCTGCTGGCAACACTGATTGAAATGAAAAGGAAAAGCCTCAGACAGCATTCCTAAATAACACCACTGTGGGATCAAACCCATGACCTCTGCCTCTACAGTCACTGAAGTAACTAGTAGGCTACATCTCTATAGCTACTGCCACACTGCTGGCTGGCTACAGAAAGACTGCAGGTCACCATACAAACTGTCTGCAGTGGTTACCAGGATAGGGTAAACCCACCCGTACCCATGATGCACTGCACATGCAGATAAACCGTCTACAGTATATCTGTGCCCTTTACTCGTACTGCCAATTCCAGACTTCGCTACTTCCAACTGGCAGCACCCTTTGCTTGGAATAGTCTTCCTATCTCTGTGCGCCAGGCGTCCTCCCTGCCATTTTCAAGTCCAGACTAAAATCCCATCTCTTCACTATTGCTTTCCATTCCTGTCTTACCCTATCTTGATCTCTCTATCAACATTTGCTTACTTTGTCCTGTAAGTGTTTGTTATTTGTATTATGAAACTTATTTTGTTTTCTGTCTTATTGGATTGTGAGCTCTGATGAGCAGGTATTGTCTCTCTTCTATGTTTGTGCAGCGCTTCATATGTTGCAGCGCTTTATAAGTCTTTAATAATAATAATAATAATAATCACATAATGGGGTATGCACCCCCACAGCACCTAGGCCTGGTAGGGGGAACTGGCCGTGTGTGTTACTGGCACAGAGTATCTACAGACCGTGACATTGTGCGGGTCCTGTGCTCACCCTTAGGATGAGGTGGGGCACCCAGCACCAGTTCCGCAGCACCTGGCTTGACTGAGATAGGCTGTACTGCAGGTCCCCATCAGTGCCAGTGTGTGATGGGTAGTCCTTGCAGACACACCTAGGATACACCTGTGTCCATCTGTATTTCCCAGTCACGTCTAGCCCTTGCGGACTATGATGCACTCAGAATAGTGCATATCCTGTGTGGGTGCAATGGTCACATGTTATAGGTGAAGGGGGGGGTGTTTGGAGCAAAAAGCGGATTATGTAGCACCACCCTACCCACCCTCTGTGGCTCAGGGTGGGGGGACAGGATCTCCCACCAACAGATCCATATTGTACATCTCTGCAATGGTGGCAGTAGAGAGAACCATCAACCCCAGTCCTGCTGGGGAACAGACACCCTACAGGGCAGTCGATGCAGATCTGTACACATCCATAAAGCAATGGCAGACAAGCAGAACACTGGAGAAGTTCAGCTGTCCCCCAACACTATCTGACATTCACCAGCAGAAGGCACAGTCAGTCTCCACCCGCTGCACCCTGCAAGGTGTTCCAGCCATACACATGCTAACTGCAGACAGTCTGCTAGCTAGTACATAGTGCATGTTCCTGGAGAAACTGTGTGCACCCAAAACTGGGATGTGAGCACACACACCAAGCAGGTATGTCAGTGATTGGGCCCCAGAAAAGAGAACCAATAAATATCACTTGAGAGAAATGCTGCATAGCACTATGGGGGAACCTAGCCATGCCATGGTCACTGCTCAGTCAGGGTGAGAGTGACCTCCCAGCATGACATGCTGTGGCCACCCTGTCCGTGCAGGCGGTGGTCGAGCACTACAATGCCCAGCCATTGCCCTATGCCCTGTGCAGATGCATCCTGCCCAGGCCACCCTGTTCGGGCCATACCCTGGCAGCCCTGCCACCACACCAGTCCTGGGCACAGTGCGGGCATTGCTATGGTACGCAATAATGTTGGGGTCACTCCCCGGGGTGGTAAACACTGTCAGAAGCAATAACTGAAACACACTCCACAGATATCAGAAAGGTTGCTATGATGAATCTCTATCAACAAATCATGTTTAACTTAGAATTTGTTAGCTGACATTAATCATAGCAACCTTTTGGTATATGTGGAACCTGTTAAAGTATGCAGGTGCCAGTATTGGGAGATGCTGCTCCGCGCAGGGCCCAACAGCCTTACTCTCCATGAGGCTTTGGATAGTGGAGCCTGTGGGTGTGGGTGTTTCTGCCCCTGTTGGCCGCTGCTCTAGGGCAGAGGTTTCCAACTCTGGTCCTGGTGGGCCAAACACTGTTCAGGTTTTCATGCTGTCCCTAATGAATATGCATGAGATACATTTGCATACAATGGGGGTGATACATATAAATGCAGCATAGGCATATTTATTAGGGACAGCATGAAACCTGAATGGTGTTTGGCCTTCCAGGACTGCAGTTGGAAAACTCTGCTCTAGGGATTACACATGTTTATGGTGTCTGTCCTCTGTAGGGTAAAATATGGGCGTTTCAGGTATGTTTAATTTATCTGCAATAAAGGTTCCATCTTTATTACCATGGTTTAGTACTGGGTAAAAATATGGTGAGAAGGTTGTCAGGAGCCATAGCTGGGACTTGAACTTGTGCCCTTCTGCCCCTGAACACACTGGCTGTGTGTACTGCACCAAACTGTTGCCACAGGGGTAGATCATTCCCTGGGGATACCATGACTGTTTGTCAGACAGACCTTGTCTGTTGCAGTGCACGGCACCCACCTAAACGGGGCTTGGCTGTGGTCTGCTGTGGGCAGATGCCACTGTCCCCTCCGCCACCCGCACCCCTCCGCCACAATGCTGACATGCCCTTATCCCGGTGGTGCTGGTTGTTGCCCAGTGCCAGGCCATCCAGTGTGCTGGTAGGCAGCTGCCTATGGTGTGGGTTCTCGGGTAGGGGTGCCTACATGGACATGCGCGCTTCCCCCCGGCACCGCCTGCCAATGTTATGTGCCCTGGGGGTACCTGCTGGGTAATATCCCCTGTGACACTGTGGGACACACACTCATGCCCATGTTGGACCCTCATCAGTTGCTATCTTGCTGCTTTACAGTTTCGGCATGCCTATGTGCCACGTAGGCATCTGCCTAGTCTGCACTGTGCCCCAGCTGGACCACAGCATGTGCCGCCTCCAGCCCCCTGTATCCCATTTACAGCATCAGTACAGTTGCCCTTTCCTACGTGTCCACTCTGCTGTTGCTGCACATGTGCACGCCATAACAAACCTGCCCAATATAAACAACAAAAACCCTGATCACCGCTATTTCAATGTGTGATCATTCACTTTGTAGGGGGACAGAGCATAGACCCTCCCAAACATGATATCTTCCTTTTTACCCTTTGTCAGTAGTGTTGCTTTATGTTTATCATTAATATCGCTATTGGCCAGCTTGGTTATTGGGATTTCAGATGTGGTTCTGGTCATTTTATATGTTTTCTTTGCCTTTTTGGTTCCTGCACATGTATCATACTATCACTTTTGTGAGTTTCCCTACCTTTGCTGTACATTGCTGACTGAAATGGTTTCTCTTTCCTGCAAATGTGCCTCTAATGCGAGGGTTTCACTGGCGTTAGTGTTCAGACCCAGATTTCACAGCATTAGTGTGCCTGGAGCCTCTCCCCACCCACTCTCCGCCCATTGACCCCTTCTCTCCGCCCTCTGGGAGGCCGTACTCCACCCTTCAGAGACAGATTTCACAGCATTAGTGTGTCTTAACGCTGCTGCCGACGTTATTGCGCGATGTTACGTATCGCGCAATAACGTTACGTATCACGGGATAACGTTACGTATCGCGGGATAACATCACCGCTGCTACGTTAAGACGGTTTAGTAAACATACCCCTTAGTGCAAGAGTAGACTTTCGAATACATTTTTAGGGTATCCAGAAGCTAAAAATCTATCCATCTCGTAAGCTTGTTTCTCAAAATCAGCTGATAAGGAGCAAATTCTGTATGCTCATAGAAACTGGGAAACCAGAAGGTTGTTATTTAAGTGTTCTATTGTGCTAGCTTGTATAGTGTAATAGTTGGTTTCTGTCCATAGGCTTACGGTAAAAATCCATGAGGAAGACATGGGGTCCTTTTTTGAAAGATTCAAAATCTGAAAATGAACCAAGCCAGAAAATGTTCCCATGCATATCCCTTGCAGTCACCATCATTCTGCCCCCTCCTGCCATTCCTCAATATCCATAGTAATGTCAGTGGAAAAAGAGCTCTGGCTGGCTTTGAACTAGGCTCTGACCTGGATGAGCTATGCCGCTGAGTCACTGTGAAATTTCCTCTATTAGGGACTGAGCAACTGAGCTTGTCTACAGCCTTAAGCAAGAGCTTTGTCCTGAGAATCTAGGTTGGCCTTAAGGGGTTCAAAAGGGATTGCTGGTAACACCACAGTGTTCCTTGCATCTTGAAACTAAAAGATTGAGATGAATTGAACTGTTAGACCCAGAGAGTGCTATGGGAATCATACTTATATACTGTGCATCTGTTTTATAAGTAGAAGAGTATTAATGAAGTTTGTTTAACTGTGTCAAGTATATAGACGATTAATCTGCTTGGATTAAAGTCTGCGATGGATCTTGAGCTGTATTTGTCCTATCCCTAAGGAGTATAGTCTTACCCTGCAGAAATATAAACCAGATTGCTGTTTTGATTCAGTTTAAGTGCCTCTGAATAAACCTCTGCTTGTGCTCTAAAATGGAGTCACTTGCACTCTGCCGGGAGCTCCTCAGCCTGGCATTTTGCTCCTCAGCTGTTTTTCACCAGCTGGGTTGAAATTCAAAAGCACTTATTTGGTCAGCAGCAGGGCTAACTAGTAAACGTGTTTTTTTTAACTTGGAGTCACTTGAACAGAAAACTTTGTTCATATAAATCACTGTATGGCTAAAATTATTTTTCCAAAGAGAGGGCACTATCACTTAGATATCTAGGGGGTTATTTTGGAAGACTTATTTGTGATTTGCATATGTATAATCAGGCATAAAAATCTGGAAAGTGGTTTGTATAAATGCCCGTAGCATGAGAAATAAGATTCCCGATGTTGAGGCTTTAATGGAAGAGGCTGATGGATTTAGTGGCAGTTACGGAGACATGGTTCATGGAAAACCATGAATGAATGTAATTATACCGGGTTATACTTTATTCAGAAAGGACAGGATAGGAAGAAGGGGAGGTGGAGTGGCACTATATGTAAAAAAAATAATATTAAAGCGATATAATTGCAGGGCTTAAAAGGAAGAGAGGAGGCACTGTGCATTAAACTAGAAAGAGTAACTATGTTACTATGAAATCCATTTGCACTGGAGTTATATACAGATACCTCTCAGAGACAATAGAAGCGGATGAAGATTTAGGGGTATGTTTACTAAACCGTCTTAATGTTTCCGGCGCTAGCTCCCGCGATAATGTGAAGAATGCCATAAAAGGAGTGGGCGTTCCGGTCTTAAGGTAGCAATCGTGGGTTATCGTGCGATAAAGTGCGCCATGCACATTATCGCGCGATAGGGGGAGCCACGCACGTTACCGCGTGTTAACCTTAACTTTGTGTGCTAACCTGCAATCACAGCAATAGAGGTGTAGCACACTGGTTATTACAATGCCTGCTGAAACAAGGGTCATGAGTTTGGTCTGCCAGTGGGCCCGATGAATAAGGTTGGCTGAGGCAATTCCTTTTCCTGCTTGAAACAGTACAAAAATCTGTGCTGCCAGCTAAAAATACACGCACCCCAGTGCCATAAACTAATGCACCTTGTAGGGCGCACCAGAAGGCACATCCTAAACCACAACATCAGCCAACGCGGTTTATAATGTGCCCCAGAGGCCATGTCTAAAGGTTGCCAACTCCCAAGGCACCATAGTAGGCACCCCATAAGCTGGCTGAATCTAAGGTGCGGCTTAAGATGCCCCAAGGATGTATAGGTGACCCCAAAAATGTTGGCCAAGAGCAGTAAGGTCCCCCAAGTTGAAAAGCAAGAAAAGTATGGGCCAAACACAGATGTAACCCCAACACTGCACAGAGCAACAAGGAAAGACAATGCACAAGTAATGGAAGGAAGAAGATCTGAGCTGATGGACCAGACAAATCTGCATCCAGCCCATGTGGCAGCTGGAAAAATGGACAAACATATCGGGGACAGCTGTAGGGATGCACAGGGTGATGGTAATGTACCATGCAACAACGACAGTGTGTGACAGAAGATGGGAAGACGTGTCCAGCAGAGGAGGTAGAAGTGGCAGGATAGGTGTAATGACAGGATGACAGTGGAGTAGCAGTGCCATGCAGAGCACACACAGGAGAGGCAACCAGGAAGAGCTGCAATGCAGAAATGTGTAGCAGTGCAGGACGTGGGGTAGCAGCATGCACATCAGAGTAGGATGGCACACAGCTGGCAGACACACATAGATGGACAGAAGGATGGTTGACAACTATGATAAGGGTACAATGTGCTAACAGCACAGATCTGCACAGATATGACTGTCACAGGAATGAAAAGTAGCTATGCAGGACAGGCATACAAATGAAAGAGAACAGAGAGGAATCAAACCTATGACCATTAGCACAAATGTCAATGCACAAGCCGGTAGACCACACCACCAACGTGAGGTCATTAACAAAGGCTGCATACAAGAATACTGCAGGGCATCACACAAGAAGCCTTCTGGCTGCCAGGATAGGCAAACCTCCAACAGTAACCATGATGAAATGCACATGCAGATCTGGTGTGTACAGATCAGATCACAGTCTGTAATTGGGACCAGAGACACATAGAACTACATGCACACGGGGGGGCGGAGCCTGATGTCCAGCGGGTTAGACGCTGCGCGCTGAAGCTCCCGAGGGGCCTACTCAGAATCCTGACTTAATATCTGTATAAACTTAATATTTTACTCCGAACTTACCGGGGTGCCTTGGGGGGAATGGCGGCCCACAAACCAGTGCACTTAGACTTCGGGTCTCCCTCTTCTTCACATGGAAAACGCTCCAAAACAGAGTTGTCTTCCCCACCAAAGATGGTTCCACTTCGGGTAAGCCCCGAGATGCAACAGGAGATTTTGGAGGAAATACGTGGTGTGAAGGAACTGGTACAGTCCAACGGAGAAGCGCTCCGAGCCATGCGAGAAGATTTCGGTATGCTTCAGGACCGGTTTGAAGGTCTTTCACTATGGCTGGACAACATGGCGGGAGTCCTTGATTCGCACGCGGTGCGCTTGGTGAATCTGGACAAGGCTGAGCGTCAGATACAGAATCTTCAAAAAGAGTTAGAGGATTGCAATAATCGAGCCCGTCGCAACAATGTAAGGCTCATAGGAGTACCAGAGGGGGCGGAAGCAGGACATATCAGAGAATTTCTGATCAAAACTCTCCCCTCCTTGCTGAAGACTACCTTTTGCAGAGATCTGGAAATTGACCGAGCATATCGTGCTCCTACTAACATCACACTCAATCGGACGACCCCCCGGCCCATTATCTTTAGTTTACTGAGATATCAGCAAGTTGAGCAAATTTTCAAAGCTGCCCGGGTGATACCACATCTCCAGTTTGAAGATCATAAAGTCTCTTTTTTCCCCGACTTGGCAAAGCCCACAGTTGATCGGCGGAAGGGACTCCTTGCTTTTCGACCTAGATTACAACAGTTACAGGCTCGCTTTGGCCTCTTGTATCCAGCGAAGCTCAGAGTGACTCTCCATAACCAAACTAGAACCTTCGAAGATCCTGCTCTGCTAGCAACATTTTTAGATTCCAAAGAGGCTGACCAGATGCGCTAAGTCAACAACTCGGATGGACTCCGCTGGAACTGCCCGCCATTTTGAATGGCCCGATGCGCTGATCATTGCTTGGAATAGAGACTGCCTGGACTTTTCTTTCTTTTATATCTACCTCTCTTGGTCTCCTTCTCCTCCATGATGTGCACCGCGGTTGGATTCGGAGCACGCACAGCTATACCGGTTCTATGTTTCAATTTAGGCCTTCTCTGGGGTCTCACCCCGCAGACATCAGGTCGCCAGTAATTTCTGGGGTTTGCTTCTTCTCTAAGGCACTTCGGTGCTTCTACTGTTATATAGGGCGCTTCATGATTTTTCATTGGCTTATTTTCTATCATATCGTGTGTACAGTCATTTATAGTTGATATGAGGGACATTGCGCAACTCGGTGCGCCATCATGTTTCTTTCTCAGAATGTTTGACTTTGTTGTATGGCCTTATGTAAGCTCTTGTCACTGAACGTAAGTGGCATTAATAGTCCTAGCAAAAGAATGACCATCCTTAGCTACTCTAATCACGACCATACTGATTTAGTGTTTTTTTAGGAAACCCATTTCACCTTCGTTGAATCACTGAAACTTACTGCTAAACCTTATATGGTGGCTGCCTACTCTCCCGCCGTTTCCAAGCGGTGTGGGGTAGCCATCTTGGTTGAGAAATCTTTGCCAACTACTGTAATGGATACTAGCTCTGGTGGGGAGGGTAGCTGGGCCTGTGTATATTTTAAGGTTGGAGATAGTGAATTTACGTGTATTTGTATATATGCTCCGAATGTGGATGACCCTGTTACTGTTACTTGGCGGTGACTTCCATCAAGTGTTTGATCCTTTGATAGCTAGACTGTCGCCTAGAACGAGTGGTCCGCCCAAGAGTCTTTACATTCTGCCAGCTCTGATGACAGATTTTGTGTGAGTAGATATATGAAGCTGTTTCACCCCTCTGACTTAGAGCTCACCTTTTCTCAGCCCCCCTATCACTCACAATCTCGATCAGATTTTTCCTTATCTCCTCAGTACTGCTATCCCAAGTGGACATATAATCCTGATAGGTTAGCCAATTGGAATGCCATCCAGAGCACTTGATGCTGGACACGCCATGTGGCCTTTGGTTCACTAAACTCCTGTTAAGTATGATTGTCCCGCATTACAGTATTACTGGAGTCGGGTCTGGGGTCGTCTTCATTCTATTTAATATTTTCCGGAATCCCTCCCTTGGAGGATTGTGGGGCTCCGCTTGGTTGCGGGGCTCCCCTCTCTTCCTAAATTGGCTTACTTCCTTTTAGCCTTTATACTGGGCATTGCTATTTCTTATTTCCTTAATCACGAAATATTGGGAAAATAGCTCCTCTTTGAGCTCTAATGAATGGTGAATCATATCTGTCTTTATTGTAAATATGCGCAAATACTTTGTATGTCAGCCTCTTCCGTTCAAACTATTCACTATTGGTCTGGCTAGAAGATGCTCAATGATTATGTTCAAACTATTCAATGCTCTCAGTTGACTGTTTGAATCTGTATTAATCTCTGTCCCATACTCATCTGGTATCATAGATTCTACTTCTGTTGTTTGATGTACAATAATTGTTGTATGTAAGCGCTTATATGATGATTCTTATCAGTTTAGAGAAGAAGCATTGGGGTGGGGGGTAATTGGGGTTGCTTTCTTTATTGTATGTGTGTATTTGTTTCTTTTGGTGTGTTGTTACTTTTGTTTGTTGTAAAATGAAAATAAAAGTTTAAAAAAAAAAGAACTACATGCACACACACAATGAAATGTTATGCAGTGGATACAGCATGCAAAAGAGGAAAGAACCTAAACCCAAAGGGCGTCAGGGGATGCTCTGTGGAGCAGGGCAAAATTTGGAACAGAACAGGAGAGAATTGAACCTGCAAACAGGTGTGCCACAGACCAGCTGAACTGCAGCAATGCCAATCCCCCAAGCAGACTGCCATGTAAGTACTATAAAGAAAGAGACATATGTAACAGCTAATATGTGATGGATAGGCAGCACAGAGGGCACACTTTGTGTACAGTGAAGAGATGGAAGGGTGTGTGCATAGGTGATGAACCTGCAGGTACCTAATGGTCATGTTAGCACAATGGAAAAAAAAAAGTAAACCCCATATGGGGATCAAACTTGCAACCTATGGTGCTATAACACATGTCTGTAACCACTATCCCAAACAACCACAATGAGCACAATGCAAAAATAGTACCTCAAAGGGAAGGTGTGTATGGGAACCTGTAACACCAAGTGATGTGGCAAACAGCTGGCAGATAGACAGCTGGCACCGTACAAGGATGTGAGCACAGGTGGGCCATGTACATGACCAGGAAATCATTAAATACAAGTGTCAGTGTGATCAAGCAGCAGCAGAGACAAATGTACGTCAAACACATATTTTTATTTTGGCTAATCATCACAGATAGTGTAGATACCGCCATCATAATATCAAGGTAAGTGGATCCCAGGTGAAAAACAGAAAACACATTTTGCAGGGCAGCAACCCACATCTTTCAGAAAGGTCACTGGTCCGTCTACAAATGATGGGCAAGAGAGATAATGAGCATCAGGTGCATGGTGTGCAGTATGCATTAGGCCCCCACCCCCCACATGCTGCTGCACACCCCAAATGCATTAGTTACATATGTGTGCATGTAGACAGTAGGCGGTGCATGATGAGGGCCCAACACACATCAATCATGATCTGTTCCTTAAAACATATCTTTTTGCCAACACAGGAGGCACACAAATGAAAAAGCATATGTTGTTAAAAGTTTGAAAGTTTAAACACACATATCGAAATTTATGTTACAGCTGTCACATAATGCCTGATATAGAAATCAAAGCTGCAACAATGTAACCCTAAACAATCGTCAAATGCACAATGAGGATATGCTAACAGGTAGCAGAGGCACATGAACACAGAGAATTCAAAAGAAACCATCTGCAGAAACATGCAGAGATAACACTATGCAGAAGGTCCCCTGCACTGGTTGGTGTGGATACAGTGTCTGTACACATATATCACGGTACATGGAATGTACAAATGAAGGAAGAAAATGGACACTCACACTGCCACACTCCAAATATAATGGGGCAATGTGAGTGTCGTTACCTCAGGGGATAAATAGGACTGTGCAGACCTGCAATGCTAGGTGTGTAAATCAATGCAGAGCGTCACGTCTGTACAGTAAACAGACAAAATAACTTGCATATAGAGATGGAAAGAAAGGTCAAACATGTTACAGTAACCCACACAGAAGCCATATTGCAACCTGCTGTGTTGCACCAACGTCACATGAACATGCACCATGTACGTTGAAACATGATACAGTGATGCCACACATGCACTGTAACACCCTTGGTGATTGCAAACATCAACCCAAGATGCTGGTGTGCAGTAAAGTGGTGCCATGGCAAATACTGTGTCATGTCCAAGAGGAGGCTAAGTGGACATGGACAAGAGAACCTCTCCATTATTCCCCCTGTGCCACACGCATGGCTGTATGCTCGTGTTAAACCAAACAGATGAGCGTATCCTGCGTTCCATGTCACACACATGTGCAAAACACAATGTCAGAAGGATGTACAACATACAGTGACAATGTCAGTCCCTGCTGCAAATGTGGGGACCAGTACACAGTGTCCAAAGTGCAAAGGGTGTCTGCACTCCAACAAGTCATGTTACGACTGTCCTTCAAACCCTGGGCATGCAAAGTCAAGTGTGACATCCCAATATGCCACAGTACTGGAAAGGTCATGTGTGTCTCCTGCAATGAACACGACACCCAGCCAGAGCACAGCAGCAACGGTGTTTTGGACAGGCCTGTCATGCCCAAAGTAGCAGTCCAACAATAATACTGTCCATCCTAGGCATGTGTCCCACTCGCAGAGGTCAAACATCCTTTGGCACCATTTCCTACGGATAGTTCCATGGTGTTGTTGTGTCCTCCAACAGGTGGTTGATGGTGACGCCGGATGCACTGTAGTAGATGTGCTTTGTGTGTTCACTGCCATATGTCAGAAGAGGATAAACAATGTATTGGTATGCTGCTTGCAACATCAGCCCAAATTGCAGAGAGTCAAACATCAATATGTACGTAAGGAAACGTCACACAGGCAAGCATAACATGATCACAACACAGAACACACTGCATGTTGGGGACATTTTGAATTGGAACCGCAGAAGAGGGTGTCACATGGATATGGTCACACAATACAACCACCACTCACAAACCCAGCCACACTCCAAGATATACCTGCTTCTGACTCTCTCCTTGCTTCACCGACAACACACGCCTTTTCTCCCTTGCCTACATAAACCCCTCAACGTGATCCAGGTGTGCAGCTGTGAAACCCTAACAGGTGCATGTACCCTTACTCCAGCATCTATAATGTTCCTCTGCGATCAGGTACAGGACTCCTAGGGAGCGGGCAGAAGTGTGACCTAAAACTGCGTACACTTCAATGATATCTGGATTTGTTACAGTCCTTCGTAATCAGGTATCAGGGCTCCTGGGAGTGAGGTGGTTTAGAGCACATCCACAACTGCACCTACCATACCATCAGGATCCATAACAGGCGTGTGTAATGAGGTCTGGGCCTCTGGGGAAAAGGGCAAATGTGTGACCTAAACCAGCATAATTTACCACAATATCTAGATGCCATAGCCACCTTTGCAATCAGGTCTCAAGACTCCTGGGGGTAGGGTGTCTTAGCACACTTCATCAGCAACATAAACCATATCACCAGGGTGACTGACAGAACACTTTGAGCAGGTCTCAGGACTCCTGGGGGTAGAGTGGATTATAACACATCAACAGCAGCATAAACCATACCACCAGAGTGACTGACGGACCACTTTGATGGGGTC
This sequence comes from Ichthyophis bannanicus, assembly GCA_033557465.1. Lineage (NCBI taxonomy): Eukaryota > Metazoa > Chordata > Amphibia > Gymnophiona > Ichthyophiidae > Ichthyophis > Ichthyophis bannanicus. Next base: position 681,288,054 of record CM066033.1, read on the forward strand.
TCAGGCCTCCTGGGGGTAGGGTGGATTATAACACATCAACAGCAACATAAACCATACCACCAGGGTGACTGACAGACCACTTTGATGGGGTCTCAGGACTCCTGAGGGTAGGGTAGATTATAACACATCAACAGCAACATAAATCATACCACCAGGGTGACTGACAGACCACTTTGATCAGGTCTCAGGACTCCTGGGGGTAGGGCAGATGCTTCAACCTGCAAATGCACACACAACCATGCCACCAGGGTGATTGACATACCACTTTGATCAGGTCTCAGGCCTCCTGGGGGTAGGGCAGATGTTTAAACCTGCAAATGCACACACAACCATACCACCAGGGTGACTGACAGACCACTTTGATCAGGTCTCAGGACTCCTGGGGGCAGGGCAGATGTTTAAACCTGCAAATGCACACACAACCATACCACCAGGGTGACTGACAGACAACTTTGATGGGGTCTCAGGCCTCCTTGGGGTAGGGTGGATTATAACACATCAGCTGCAACATAAACCATACCACCAGGGTGACTGACAGACCACTTTGATGGGGTCTCAGGACTCCTGGGGGTAGGGTGGATTATAACACATCAAAAGCAACATAAACCATACCACCAGGGTGACTGACAGACCACTTTGATGGGGTCTCAGGACTCCTGGGGGTAGGGCAGATGTTTAAACCTGCAATTGCACACACAACCATACCACCAGGGTGACTGACAGACCACTTTGATCAGGTCTCAGGACTCCTGGGGGTAGGGCAGATGTTTAAACCTGCAAATGCACACACAACCATATCACCAGGGTGATTGACAGACCATTTTGAACATGTGTCAGGACCCCTAGGGGTAGGGCAGATGTGTGACCCTGCAACTGCAGAACCTACCATATCAGCATGCTGTTTACCAGACCTGTTTAGGAAGATCTAGGGTCTCCTTGTGTTAGGGTATATTTTAACACATCAACAGCAGCAGCTGCCATAACACCAGGCTGACAACTGGACCTCTGTGATGAGGTCCTTAGCCTCCTGGGGATAGGGCAAACCACTTTGATATGATAAATAGGCGGTATATCACGTGTGTTTAACTAAAAAACATAAATGAGATACATAATGAGATAGAATGCCTACACACAGCAGTCCCTAGAAAAAGGGACTGTTACTTCTGGAGAGAGAGCTGCAACTGTGCAACTGTGAGTATATACTTCTGGTAATTTTCTAAAAGGAATTCCTTGTATTAAAGCTAATTAATCTGTGAACCCACTATTTTTGTTAAATCAGTCAGGGCCTAGTAGCAGCAGTTTAAGTTTAAATTTAAAACACAGAGGAGAACTTTCTGGTTACATTTCATACCCAGCAGAGAGCTTGTAGTTTAAATTTAATAGTCACTCAGGGCCTAGCATCGGCAAAGTACTTTTAGCTTAAATTTAAAACACAGAAGAGAGCTTTCTGGTTAAATTTAGAACCCAACAGAGAGCTTGTAGTTTAAATTTCATAAGAAGTTAGAGCCTAGCAGCAGCTAAGAGCTATAATTTAAATCAAATCTGAATTTAGCTTAGCACAAAAGGCAAAACAGGGTCTGTACTCTTTGAGCAACAAATAAAGTCTTCTAGAGACCTTTACAAAGAGGCCTTCTACCTAGGGGGCAAGAGACCTGTGAAACGTTTTCAATAGGTGTTAACACCAGGTGGCAGATCAAAAGGCCATTTTGAAAGACTCCTCCTATCCAAGCAAGGACTGTTAATTACCCAGGAAGTTGGTCACAGCTTACTTCAGCAGCACAGGCATAAATAGCTCAACCAGAGCTCTGTGATCCTCTGTCTTGAAGGACTAGAAAAAGGGACTGTTACTTCTGGAGAGAGATCTGCAACTGTGAGTATATACTTCTGGTAATTTTCTAAAAGGAATTCCTTGTATTAAAGCTAATTAATCTGTGAACCCACTATTTTTCTTAAATCAGTCAGGGCCTAGTAGCAGCAGTTTAAGTTTAAATTTAAAACACAGAGGAGAACTTTCTGGTTACATTTCATACCCAGCAGAGAGCTTGTAGTTTAAATTTAATAGTCACTCAGGGCCTAGTAACAGCAAAGTACTTTTAGTTTAAATTTAAAACATAGAAGAGAGCTTTCTGGTTACATTTGGAACCCAGCAGAGAGCTTGTAGTCTACATTTAATAGTCACTCAGGGCCTAGCATCGGCAAAGTACTTTTAGCTTAAATTTAAAACACAGAAGAGAGCTTTCTGGTTAAATTTAGAACCCAGCAGAGAGCTTGTAGTTTAAATTTCATAAGAAGTTAGAGCCTAGCAGCAGCTAAGAGCTATAATTTAAATCAAATCAGAATATAGCTTACCTCAGCAGCACAAGACAGGGTACTGTGTAGCAGCCCTCTTTTAATAAGTATTATTTCCCTCCCTCCCTCCCTCCCCACACCCACCCACCCCTGGGATAATCGTAGCTTTATAGGAACTTACACATCTTAAAAGGCAGGAGGTGCTCTCAGGTGAAGCTCATTACCCAAATCAGTCATACACTAAGGACCTGAGATTAGTTAAGCTTCAGGTGAACAAGGTATATTACACGTATTTTATTAGTATAAATATTGATAGCAACCCTTAGTAAGTAAAGAACTTAGATCTAAACACAAACTTAAAACTAAGATGCAGATAGCAGTACAGCAGTGGGATAGGGGCTTTCCAGTCTTTTGCATTGAGTGTCACATGTACGATTTTCTCCCAGTTGGTGAGAGGTCTTACGTGTGCACTAGGTGCAAGGAGCTCTTTGCTCTCAGGGAACGAGTCCATTCTCTAGAGGCTAAAGTAGCAGACTTGGAAAGCATAAGACAGACAGAGAGGTACATAGACGAGACCTACAGGGATATAGTCCTGAAGTCCCACCTCCAGTCTGGCAGCATCCCTGTTGCCATGGAGGAGAGAGGTCACGTGACAGGAGAGCATCACCCTGGTGTGGCAAGAAGTGATCCTGTAACTAGGACCTGTCCTCCAGGTGATGTAAAACCCTCTCGCACTGAGGATGTTTCTCCAGGGCCATGTGCCCATGAGGGAAGGGTTAGGACAGCCGTTATAGTTGGTGATTCGATCATTAGGCATGTAGATAGCTGGGGGGGTTGGTGGACGTGAGGATCGCCTGGTAACATGCCTGCCTGGTGCGAAGGTAGCGGACCTCACACGCCACCTAGATAAGGTCTTAGATAGTGCTGGGGAGGAGTCTGCTGTCTTGGTACATGTCGGTACCAATGACATAGGAAAATGTGGTAGGGGGTTCTGGAGGCTAAATTTAGGCTTTTAGGTAGGAAGTTGAAATCCAGAACTTCCAGGGTAGCATTCTCCGAAATGCTTCCTGTTCCATGCGCAGGACCCAAAAGGCAAGGCAGAGCTCCGGAGTCTCAATGTGTGGATGAGACAATGGTGCAAAGATGAGGGTTTTGGATTTGTTAGGAACCTGGGAACATTCTGGGGAAAGGAGGGGCTCTTCCGAAGGGATGGGCTTCACCTTAACCGGGATGGAACCAGGCTGCTGGCACTAACCTTTAAAAAGGAGATAGAGCAGCTTTTAAACTAGATATTAGGGGAAAGCCGACAGTCGCCCAAGAGCGGATTGTTCAGAAGAATGTATCATTGAAGGATACTACCAAAAGAAGAGAGGTTCCACAAAAGAGTAAAGTAGCCCAAATGCCCTCAAGTATGGAGCAGACAGAGCTTAAAGATCCCAAATTACCCATGTTCAACAATAGACAAATTAATATGAATAAAATACAATCTCTAAAATGCTTGTATGCAAATGCTAGAAGTCTAAAAAATAAGATGGGAGAGTTAGAATATATAGCACTAAATGAAAGGTTAGATATGATTGGAATATCAGAGACATGGTGGAAGGAGGACAACCAGTGGGACACTGTGATACCTGGGTACAAACTATATCGTAATGATAGAGCTGATCAAATTGGTGGAGGGGTTGCTCTCTATGTTAGAGAGGGCATTGAGTCAGAAAGGATTAAAGTTTTGCAGGAAACAAAATCTGCTGTAGAATCTATATGGATTGAAATTCCATGTAAAAAGGGGAAGGCGATGGCAGTGGGGGTGTACTATCGAGCGCCTGGCCAGAATGACCAAATGGATGATGAAATGCTCAAAGAAATCAAGGAAGCTAACAAAAGTTACAGCACAGTACTAATAATGGGTGATTTCAACTACCCCGGTATCGACTGGGTCAGTGTCACATCAGGACATGCTAGGGAGATAAAGTTCCTAGATGAAATAAATGTCTGCTTCTTGGAGCAGCTGGTTAATGAACCGACCAGAGGGGAAGCCATATTAGACCTAATCCTTAGTGGAACACCAGATCTAGTGCAAGAGATAAGGTTGTTGGGGCCACTTGGCAATAGTGATCATAGCATGATCGCCTTTGATTTAATTAGTGGAGGAGGGATAGTATGGAAATCCACAGTACTACCTTTTAACTTTCGAAAGGGAGACTATGATAAAATGAGGAAAACAGTTAAGAAAAAACTAAAAGGAGCAGTTGCAAAGATTAAAGACGTACATCAGGCTTGGCTGTTGTTGAAAAATACTATCTTGGAAGCCAGACCAGCTGTATTCCACGCTTTAAGAAAAGTGGAAGGAAGTCCATAAAACTGCCAGCATGGTTTAAAGGTGAGGTCAGAGAGGCTGTTGTTGCCAAAAAAGCATCTTTCAGGAAATGGAAAAAAGAGCCAAACGACGAAACCTGGAAACAGCACAAGCACTGGTAAGTCAAATGCAAGGCATTGATAAGTCAGGCAAAGGGAGAATTTGAGAAGAAGCTTGCTGCGGAAGCAAAAACGCGAAGTAAAGACCTTTTCAAGTACTTTCGTAGCAAAAAACTTGTGAGAGAGTCAGTTGGTCCATTACATGATAAAGGGGTTAAAGGAGCACTAAGAGGCGACAAGGCGACAGCGGAGAGACTGAATGAATTCTTTGCTTCAGTCTTTACTGAGGAAGATGTAGGGATGTTACCCATGACTGAAGTGGTATTTAAAGGTGCGGAAGAATTGAAGGAAATATCAATACATCGGGAAGATGTATTACAACTATTAGATAAACTGAAGAGTAGCAAATCACCAGGGCCGAATGGTACATCCAAGGGTGTTGAAAGAACTGAAATAAGAGATTGCAGACCTGCTATTAGTAATCTGTGAACTATCATTAAAATCATCTCTAATACCTGAAGATTGGAGGATCGCCAATGTAACACCAATTTTTAAAAAGGGTTCCAGGGGTGATCCGGGAAACTACAGACCGGTGAGCCTGACATCAGTACCAAGAAAAATGGTAGAAACCATCATAAAGAATAAAATTACTCAGCATGTAGATAGTCATGACCTAATGGGAGACAGCCAACATGGCTTTAGACAAGGAAGATCTTGTCTTACTAATCTGTTATGTTTTTTTTGAAGGAGTGAATAATCAGGTGGACAAAGTTGAGTCGGTTGATATTGTGTATCTGGACTTTCAGAAAGCCTTTGACAAGGTCCCTCATGAGAGACATTTGGCAAAACTAAAGAGTCATGGGATAGGAGGCAGTGTACTATTGTGGATCAGGAGCTGGTTAAAAGATAGAAAGCCGAGGGTAGGGCTAAATGGCCAATTTTCCCAATGGAGAAAGGTGAATAGTGGTGTACCCCAGGGATCTGTGCTGGGTCCGCTGCTTTTTGACATATTCATAAATGACCTGGAAAGTGGAATAACGAGTGAGGTTATGAATTTGCAGATGACACAAAACTATTTAAAGTTGTTAAAACCCAAGAGGATTGTGGAAAATTGCAAGAGGATCTTGATAAATTGGAAGACTGGGCATCAAAATGGCAGATGAAATTTAATGTGGACAAGTGCAAGGTTATGCACCTAGGGAAGAACAACCCAAACTATGGTTACACGATGCAAGGTTTCACATTAGGAACTACCACCCAGGAAAAAGATTTAGGCGTCATTGTGGATACCATGTTAAAACCCTCGGCCCAGTGTGCAGCAGCGGCCAAGAGAGCAAATAGAATGCTAGGTATGATAAGGAAAGGAATGGAAAATAAAACAAAAGATATTATAATGCCTCTATATCGTTCCATGGTGAGACCGCACCTTGAACATTGTGTGCATTTCTGGTCGCCGTATCTTATAAAGAATATAGCGATTTTAGAAAAGGTTCAGAGAAGAGCCACCAAAATGGTAAAGGGGATGGAAGGATACTCCTATGAAGAAAGGCTAAAAAGGTTAGGGCTCTTTAACCTGGAAAAGAGACGGCTGAGGGGAGATATGATAGAAGTCTATAAATTAATGACCGGAGTGGAACGGGTAAACGTAGATAGATTGTTTACCTTATCAGAATATAGAAAGACTAGGGGACATGCAATGAAGCTACAGGGTAAACTATTTAAGACTAATAAAAGAAAATATTTTTTCACTCAACGTGTAGTCAAACTCTGGAATTTGTTACCGGAGGATGTAGTAAAGGCTGTTAGTGTAGCTGGGTTTAAAAAAGGTTTGGACAAGTTCCTGGAGGAAAGGTCCATAAACCATTATTAAGAAGGGACCCAGGATATCAATGCTTGAACCAATACAAGCATTGTGGAACCTGTGTCCCTTGGGGAAACTGCTAGGTTCATATGACCTAGATTGGCCACTGTTGGAAACAGAATACTGGGCTTGATGGACCTTGGTCTGACCCAGTATGGCATATCTTATGTTCTTATGTACACAGCTACAATCAACACTGGATATGGATATGGATATACTGACCTGTCCCCATACACTTGGGTAGTCAGCAAGACGATCATAATGCCTGGTGACGCGGTCCCAGGCCCTCCTTACGTGCCCGAGGTCCTGCCGCTTGGAGGAGCCAGGGAATAGTTTCTTCTGCCTAGTGCAGATCATCCCTGCAAGATGGCGCAGCTCCCTGCGGGTAAAAGCAGGCTTTCTAGAATGAGTTGCCATTTTCAGCAATGCCTTGCTCATGCACACACGTTGCATATGCACACATGCGCGCCACGCTAGCAACGTGCCCGTGCCTGTGCCACAGCCGGTACACAGCAAACAGTGGCGCCGTACATATATATAAAGATCTATGCTGCAGACACACATTGCAGTGATGTGTTGGACATTTCTTAACATAATTTGTTTATTATGCATTTATCTCAGTGTTGGCACACTGGGGTCTTGAACCCATCACCACTGGCTGTGAGGGAATTGTATTAACTGGTGTGCTATGCCTTTTCACATAGCAATGGCTGGCTACACAGTTACACCAGGTCATCTACATACACTTTCTACTCTGCTTACCAGGCTAGTGTACGGACACAGCTAGGGCACTTTACAGGGCACCTTGGTTTGGCCAACTGAGCTGCAGGTGTTTTGGGATGTGCACACGGATTTCAGATCTATGTCAGACTGCTACATGCATAGACAGCCGTATCCTCTGACAGTTATACTGACGGACACACTTTGTATACAGCTCACCAGCTGACCTAGCAACCTGCAGCCCACGCCACTCTTCCAACATAACCACTGCATGCAACTGGCCACGCTTTTGGACATATTGTCATGTGGTAACACGCTCTGATGTGATGATAATACACTATATCCTATACATCCTGATACATCAATATACAGGCCCACTGGGGTATTGAACCCATGACCTCTCCCACTGAGGTCAGTATATTCACCATTGTCCTGCAACAATATTGGTTGTAATTAAACTATGGCTAGCTATTCAACCAGTGCAGGTCACCAGACACACTGTCTGGTGTGGCTACCAGGATAAGTTAGCACCAAGGGTACCCATGATGCAATGCACATGCAGATCAGCAGTCTATATCTGCTCACCAGATAGGGGTTTGCAACTCTGCAGCACATCAACTGGGTAGGGGGAACAAGCATGCATGTTACTGTTACAGTGTGCCTACTGACCATGCCATTGTGCATGTTCTGTGATCACCCTGAGAGTAAAGTCGTGGGGACAGCAACAGGTCCACAGTACCCGGGCTATTTGCAGTAGATTTTACTGCAGTTCACCATCACTGCCAGTGTATGGGGTATTCTTTGCAGACAACCTTGGAAGTTTGCTATGTACATTCCTATATGCTATTGATGTGTAGCCCATGTGGACCAGGATGCTTGCAACATAATTCATATTGAGTGAGGTTGCCATGGACATCTGTTTTTGGAACAGGGGTGTGTCAGGACTCACATGCAGACGATATAGGGAGCAAGCCCACCCTCTGTGGGTCAGGGTAGGGAACATGATCTGGACACCATCATTGTTTCCAATAGGGCCAGTTGAGCTAAATAATGACAGACTGTGGGTTCAGCAACCCCAGGCCAACTAAGGAGCAGAGAGATGATGCAGATCTGAACATGGAACTCGACCACTGGCAGTGCAACTGGTCAGCAATGCTGCCCCCCACTACATCCTGACATTCAACAGCAGAGGTCAGTCAGTGTGTACCTGTTGCAGTCTTCAGGGTGTTGCAGCCATACACGTGCTATCCACAGACAGTCTGCTGCCACATATATAGTGCATGTTCTAAAAGGAACACTGTGCATCCTGGTGTGGGATATGGCACACACCACAAAGCTGTCAGTGATTGGATCCCAAAAAAGGAAACCCATAAAAATCACTTAAGAGAAACACTATATGGTAATATGGGGGAACCTAGTCATGCCGTGGTCACTGCTCAGTCAGGGTGAGAGTGCCCTTCCAGCATGACACGCTGTGGCCACCCTGTCCATGCAGGTGATGGTCGGGCACTACAATGTCCCAGCCATTGCCCTATACCCTGTACAGATGTATCTTGCCCAGGCCGCCCTGTCCAGCCCATCCCCACAGGGCCTTGCTCCTCATTATGCACATTGGCAGGCTTACACTGGAGACAGTGCAAGCAGTGTGGGCTCAGTAAGGTGTAGGCAGCCACAACACACTGGATAGACAGACTCACACTCCCACACCTATGCCAGCATTGTGCAAATATAGAAGCTTTTAGCAGCCCTGGCAACCACACCAGTCCTGGGTACAGTGCAGGCATGGCTATGGTATGCAATACTGTTGGGGTCACTCCCCGAGGTGGTAAACACTGTCAGACACCAAAACTGAAACACACTCCACAGATATCAGAAAGGTTGCTATGATGCAGCTCTATCAGCAAATTGTGCTTAACTTAGGAATTGTTGTCTGCCAATAATCATAGCAACCTTTTGATATATGTGTAATGTATCCCCAGGTTTAGGGCAGCATTGCTAAGGTATACAAGTGCTAGTATTGGGAGATGCTGCTGCACGCAGGGCCCAACAGCCTGACTCTCCATGAGGCTTTGGATAGTGGAGCCTGTGGGTGTGGGTGTTTATGCCCCTGTTGGCCACTGCTCTAGGGCAGAGGTCCCCAACTCTGGTCCTGGTGGGCCAAACACTGTTCGGGTTTTCATGCTGTCCCTAATGAATATGCATGAGATACATTTGCATACCATGGGGGCGGCGCATACAAATGCAGCACAGGCATATTTATTAGAGAAAGCATGACACCTGAATTGTGTTTGGCCTTCCAGGACTGCAGTTGGGAAACTCTGCTCTAGGTATTGCACATGTTTATGGTGTCTGTGCTCTGTAGGATAAAATATAGGCATTTCAGGCATGTTTATGTTATCTGCAATAAAGGTTCCGTCTTTATCACCATGGTTTAGTATTGGGTAAAATATGGGGACTGGGTTGGCAGGAGCCATAGCTGGGACTTGAACTTATGACCTTTTGCTCATATACACACTGGCTACAGGGACTGCTCATTCCCTGGGGATACCATGACTGTTCGTCAGACAGACCCTGTCTGTTGCAATGCACGGCACCCACCTAAACGGGGCTAGGCCATGGTCTGCTGTGGGCAGATGCCACTGCCCCCTCTGCCACCAGCACCCCTCCGCCACCATGCTGCCATGCCATTATGCCGGTGGTGCTGGTGGTGCGCAGTCCCAGGCCATCCAGTATGCCAGTAGGCAGCTGCCTATGGTGTGGGTTCTTGGGTAGGGGTGCCTCCAAGGACATGTGCGCTTCCACCTCCCCACACCGCCTGCCAATGTTATGTGCCCTTGGGGGTACCTGCTGGGTAATCTCCCCTGTGACACTGTGGGACACACACTCGTGCCCATGTTGGACCCTCGTCAGTTGCTGTCTTGCTGCTTTACAGTTTCGGTATCCCTATGTGCCACCTAGGCATCTGCCTAACACGCACTGTGCCCCAGCTGGACCACAGCATGTGCCACCTGCAGCCCTCTATATCCCATTTACAGCATCAGTACAGTTGCCCTTTCCTACGTGCCCACTCTGCTGTTACTGCACATGTGCACGCCATAACACACCTGCCCAATATAGATGTGAAAAAACCCTGATCAGCACTATGTCAATGTGGGATCATTCACTTTGTAGTGGGACAGAGAATAGACCCTTCCAAACACGATATCTTATTTTTTGAGCTTTGTCAGTGGTGTTGCTTTATGTTTATCATTAATATCACTTTTGGCCAGCTTGGTTATTGGGCTTTTAGATGTGGTTCTGGTCCTTTTATATGTTTATTTGCCTCTTTTCTCCCTGCACATGTATCACAACTATCACTTTTCTGGGTTTCCCTGCCTTTGCTGCACATTGCTGACATAAATGATTTCTCTTATTTTTTTATTTATTTTATTTATTTTTCTTCTATACTGCGCTATTCACATCAGTGCGGTGTACATCGAACAAAACCATATACATTGCAGGCTTGCTGCAATGCATTCACAGTTGAACAGGGAATGTAACTTGGATACATATGGGGTATCTTTCCTGCAAATGTGCCTTAACGCGAGGGTTTCACTGGCGTTAGTGTTCAGACCCTGATTCCACAGCGTTAGTGTGCCTGGAGTTTCTCCCCTCCCACTCTCCGCCAATTGACCCTTTCTCTCCGCCCTCTGGGAAGCCTTACTCCACCCTTCAGACCCGGATTTCACAGCGTTAGTGTGCCTTAACGCCGCCGCTAATGTCACTTATTGCGCGATAATACCACCACTGCGACGTTAAGACGGTTTAGTAAACATACCCCTTAATAGAAGACATATACAGTATTGCCATGAAAGGGGAAGTGCTACTGATAGGAAATTTCAATATGCCAGATGTGGATTGGCACATCCCTGCTGCGGTGTCGTCTAGAAGTAAGGAGATCCTGGATTCTCTACAGGGAGAGCTATTCAGGCAACTACGTAGTAACAGAACCCACACATGATGGGGCCATACTGGACTTAGTGCTTACCAATGGGGAAAGTTTATTTATTTATTTAACATTTTTTATATACCGTTTTTCTGCAATTCAAAACGGTTTACAATCAACAATATGTAACAGTGTGTGTACAGCTGGGTTGTTGTTTTTTTTTTAGTGTTGACTCATAGCGACCCAGCTACCTCTGGGTTTTCTTGGCAATGTATCTCTGGAAGTAGATTGCCAGCCTTTTCTTCTGAGGCAATGGAGGGTAAAGTGACTTTCCCAAAGTCACAAGGAGTGCCAGTGGGAATTGAACCCTTGATCTGGGTATGAGGCAGTTGCTCTAACCACTAGGCTACTCCTCCACTAGCCTGGAACCAAAATAGTTTGAACAATTTGAAAGTGTTTCTGATCTTACAGTAGAAGATCATCTCGCATACAGTGATCACCAGATGGTGTGGCTCAGTAAGGATTAGGGCTGATAGCCCTCAAAAGCAAGGGTCTTAGACTTTAGGAAAACTAACTTTGCAAAGATGGGCCAATACCTCAAGGAGTAATTAGCAGGATGGGAACAGCTGGGGAATGTAGCAACAGTGTGAAAAACTGAAAATGGATATATTAAGGGCAACCAATGGTAAATAAAAGGAAAAGGAGGCTGCTATGGTTCTCAAAAGAGGCAGCTGAAAAGGTGAAGAAAAAGAAGGAGGCCTTAATGAAATACAAGAGATCACAGAGAGAGGAAGACAGGCATCTATATTTGGAAAAACTTAGGGGTATGTTTACTAAACCGTCTTAATGTTACCGGCGCTAGTCGCAGTGTTAATGTGAAGAATGCCATATAAGGTAGTGGGCGTTCCGGTGGCAAGGTAGCAAGAATCTGTATCGCATGATAGAGGGTGCCTTGGCTCATTAACGCGCGGTAGCCTTAAGTCCATGCCAGCGCTGTGCTAGAAGCTATAGAGATGTAGCCCACTGGTTATGACCATGACTATGGAGGCAGAGGTCAAGAGTTGAATCCCATGGTGGTGTTATTTAATAAGGATGTCTGAGGGATTTCCTTTTAATTTGAATCAGTGCTGCCAGCAAAAACACCCTCACAGTGCCGTAACCTAAGGTGCCTCATAAGGTGCCCCATAGAGCACATTACAAATTGCCCTGTCCACCAAGGCACCTTATAATGTGCCCTATAGGGTGCTTTATAGGGCGACCTATAGGGCGCCTTATGAGGCACCTTAAGGCTACGGCACTGTGAGGGTAGTTCTGCTGGCAGCACTGATGTAAATTAAAAGGAAACCCCACAGAGAGCCTTAATAAAAAGAACACCATGGTAGAATTGAACCCATGACTTCTGTTTCTACAGTCATTGTAGTAACCTGTAGGCTACAGCTCTACAGCTTCTAGCACAGCGCTGGCTGGCTACATAAAGACTTCAGGTCATCGCACAAACTGTCTGCTGTGGTTACCAGGATAGGGTATACTCACCCGTACCCATGATGCACTGCACATGCAGAACAGCAGTCTACATCTGATCACAAGATGGGATATGCGCCTCCACAGCACCTTGGCCTGGTAGGGGGAACTGACCATGTGTGTTACTGGCACAGAGTAGCTACAGACTGTGACATTGTGCGGTTCCTGTGCTCACCCTGAGGGTGAGGTGGGGCACCCAGCACCAGGTCCGCAGCACCTGGCTTGGTTGAGATAGGTTGTGCTGCACATCCCCATCAGTGCCAGTGTGTGACAGCTAGTCTTTGCAGACACACCTATAATACACTTGTGTCCATCTGTATTTCCCAGTCATGTCTAACCCTTGTGGACTATGATACACCCAGAATAGTGCATAACCTCTGTGGTTGCCATGGTCACATGTTTACTGAAGAAGGGTGTTGTGTGTGGACCCTAAAGCAGATTATGTAGCACCAACTTACCTGCCCTCTTTGGGTCAGGATGGGGGACAGGATCTCCCACCAACAGATCCACACTTTAAATTGGAAGCAGAACCACCACCCCACTCCTGCAGCGGCATAGGCACTATCCAGGGCAGTCAATGCAGAGCTATACATATTTCATAGGACACTGGCAATAGGCATGGAAAAGCTCAGCTGCTCCCCACCACCATCCAACATTCACCAGCAGAGGGCACAGTCAGTCTCCACCCACTGCAAGGTGTTCCAGCCATACACATGCTAACTGCAGACAGTCTGCTAGTTAGTACATAGTGCATGTTCCTGGAGAAACTGTGTTCCCCCAAAAGTGGGATGTAAGCACACACACCAAGCAAACATGTGAGTGAATGGGCCCCAAAAAAGGGGACTCATAGATATTACTTGAGAGAAACACTGTCTAGCACTCTATGGGAACCTAGTCATGCCATGGTCACTGCTCAGTCAGGGTGAGACTGACCTCCGAGTATGACATGCTGGGCCACCCTGTCCACGCAAGTGGTGGTTGGGCACTACAATGTCCCAGCCATTGCCCTATGCCCTGTGCAGATGCATCCTGCCCAGACCGCCATGTCCGAGCCATACCCACAGTACCTTGCTCCTAATTATAGAAACATAGAAACATAGAAACATGATGACAGAAAAAGACCACAAGGCCCATCTAGTCTGTCCTTCCATAACAACAACTACAACAGTCCACTTTCTACCTTTAGAGATCCTCTGTGTTGGTCCCATGCTTTTTTGAATTCAGTTACTGTCCTCATCTCTACCACCTCCACTGGGAGACTATTCCACGGATCCACTACTCTTTCTGTAAAGAAATATTTCCGCATATCACTCCTGAATCTATCTCCCTTCACCCTCATCCCATGTCCCCTCATAGCAGAACTTGCTTTCAATTGAAAGAGGCTCTCTCCCTGAACATTTATGCCACGGAGGTATTTAAACATCTCAATCATATCACCTCTATCCCGCCTTTCCTCTAAGGTGTACATATTAAGATCCTTAAGTCTGTCCTCATATGCTTTATAATGAAGCCCATTAATCATTTTAGTAGCAACCCTCTGCACCGACTCCATCCTGTTCACATCCTTTTGAAGGTGCAGTCTCCAGAATTGCACACCATACTCCAAATGAGGTCGCACCAAAGACTTATACAGAGGTATTATCACCTCCTTTTTTCTGCTAGCCATTCCTCTCCGTATGCACCCAAGCATCCTTCTAGCTTTTGCCGTCGCCTTTTCTACCTGTTTAGCTACTTTAAGATCATCAGACACAACCACGCCTAGGTCCCGCTCTTCTTTAGTGGACAAAAGTACTTCACCTCCTATACTGTATTGCTCCCTTGGATTGCTGCAGCCCAAATGCATGACCTTACATTTTTTAACATTAAATCCCAGCTGCCAAATTCTAGACCATTCTTCAAGCTTAGCTAGATCCCTCCTCATGTTATCTACACCTTCCTGGGTGTCTACTCTATTACAGATTTTGGTATCATCCGCAAAGAGGCAAACCTTACCCGACAGCCCTTCCGCTATATCACTAACAAAGATGTTAAAAAGAATCGGACCAAGGACAGATCCCTGGGGCACACCACTGGTAACATCCTTCTCCTCAGAGTGAGCTCCATTTACTTGTACTCTTTGTCGCCTCCCACCCAACCAATTTCTTACCCAAGCAGTAACTTTAGGGTCCATCCCTAGGGTGCTCAGTTTGTTTATAAGTCGCCTGTGAGGAACAGTGTCAAAGGCTTTACTGAAATCTAAATACACCACATCTAGAGCTCTCCCTCGGTCCAACTCCCTGGTCACCCAGTCAAAGAAATCGATCAGATTTGTCTGACAAGACCTGCCTCTGGTGAATCCATGCTGCCTCGGATCCTGTAATCCGCCGGACTCCAGAAACCTCACTATTTTCTCTTTCAGCAGTGTTTCCAATAATTTACTCACCACTGAAGTTAAACTAACCGGCCTGTAGTTTTCAACCACATTCTTACTTCCGCTTTTGTGTAAAGGCACCACATGAGCCTCTCTCCAGTCCTTTGGCACCACTCCCGACTCCAACGAGGCATTGAAAAGGTCAGTCAGTGGAGTTGCTAGAACGTCCCCAAGTTCCCTCAGTATTACTGGCTAATACTGGAAACAGTGCAAGCATTGGGGGCTCAGTAAGGTGTAAGCAGCCACAAAACACTGGATAGACATACACACTCCCACACCTATTTCAGCATTGTTCAAAGATAGTGGCGGTTGGCAGCCCTGGCCGCCACACCAGTCCTGGGCACAGTGCAGGCATTGCTAAGGTATGCTGGTGCTAGTATTGGTAGCTGCTGCTCCACACAGGGCCCAACAGCCTGACTCTCCATGAGGCTTTGGATAGTGGAGCCTGTGGGTGTGGGTGTTTGTGCCTCTGTTAGCCGATACTCTAGAGCAGTGCCTCCCAACTCTGGTCCTGGAGGGCCAAACACCATTCAGGTTTTCAGGCTGTCCCTAATGAATATGCATGAGATACATTTGCATTCAATGGGGGCACTGCATAGCAATGCATCTCATGCATATTTATTAGGGACAGCATGAACTCCTGAATGGTGTTTGCCCTCCAGGACTGCAGTTGGGAACCTCTGCTCTAGGGACTGCACATGTTTATGGTGTTTGTGCGCTGTAGGGTAAAATATAGGGACATGGTCTGCAGGAGCCACAGCTGGGACTTGAACCTGTTACTTTCTGCTTCTGAACACACTGGCTCTGTGTACTGCACCAAACGTTTGCCACAGAGGCAGGTCATTCCCTGGGGATACCATTACTGTTCATCAGACAGCCCTTGTCTGTTGCACTGTACACCACCCACCTGAACAGGGCTTGGCCTTGGTGTGCTGTGGGCAGGTGCCACTGCCCCCTCCACCACCAGCACCCCTCCGCCATCATGCTGACATGCCCTTATGCCAGTGGTGCTGGTGGTGCGCAGTCCCAGGCCATCCAGTGTGCCGGTAGGCGGCTGCCTATGGTGTGGGATCTGGGGTAGGGGTGCCTACATAGACATCCGCTCTTCCCCCCAGCACCACCTGTCCATGTTATGTGCCCTTTGGGGTACCTGCTGGGTACTGTCCCCTGGGACACTGTGGGACACACACTCGTGGGCATGTTTGACCTTGGTCAGTTGCTGTCTTGCTGATTTTCAGTTTTTGCGTTCCTATGTGCCACCTAGGCATCTGCCTAGTCCACCCTGTGCCCCAGCTGCCCCACTGCGTGTCCTGCCTTCAGCCCCCTGTACCCCATTTGCAGCCTCACCGTCATGCCCTTTCGTACTTTCCTGCACATGTATCACTACTATCACTTTTCTTGGTCTCCCTGCCTTTGCTGTATATTGCTGACTGAACTTGTTTCTCTCTCCTGCAAATGTGCCTCTAACACGAGGTTTTCACTGGCGTTAATTTTCAGACCTTCATTCCATAGTGTTAGTGTGCCTGTAGCCTCTCCCCGCCCACTCTCTGCCCATTGACCCCTTCTCTCCGCCCTTTGGAGAGACTTACTCCACCCTCTGTGCACCTTAACTCTGCCGGAGACATTATCGTGCGATAAGTAACGTTATCGCACGGTAATTTAACATTATCGCACAATAACGTTACTTATCGCTCAATAACATCCCCGCTGCGACGTTAGCACTGTTTAGTAAACATACCACTTAGAGAGGCTGGCAAAGTAGTCAGGAAAGCAAAGGTACAAACAGAAGAAGAAAGAGCCAATGTAATAAAATGAGGGGATAAGACATTTTCCAGACATGTTAGTGAGAGGAGGAAGGGCAAAAGTGGTATTGTCAGACTCAAGGACTCAAGGGTACAGAGGAGGAATATGTAGAAACTGCTGAGGATAAAGCAGAATTTCTTAACAAATATTTCTGTTCTGTGTTCACAGATGAAGGGCCAGGAGCAGGAAAACAGAAAAAACAGAAAAAGTTGTACATAGTTACGCTGTTAACCCTGTAGATAAGGCTTAGCTGCCCTATAACCTGCAGTAGACAAAGTGTACATAGTTACCCTGTTAGCCCTGTATATAGAACCCTGTTCATTGTAAGTCCCCTGCAGACTTGCCTGCACTGGACAAATGTGTTACATGTAAACCGCACTGATTCCAAATAGCGCGATATAAAAGAAACATTAAATACAATAAAATAAATAAACACCCACAAATAGGAATAGAAGCGATGGGGATCTCAAACGATTTTCAGAAGACTGTGTTCGTGAGGAACTAGCTAAACTAAAAGTAGACAAAGCGATGGGATCAGATGGGATACATCCAAGAATACTGAGGAAACTTGCAGACATTCTAGTGGTTCCACTGTCTGACCTTTTCAATGCCTCTTTGGAGTCGGGAGTGGTGCCAGAGGAATGGAGAAAGGCACATGTGGTCCCTTTACACAAAGTGGACGTAAGAATAACATTGAGAACTACAGGTTGGTTATTCTAACCTCTGTTGATAGTAAATTATTGGAAAGGCTACTAAAAGAGACAACAGTGAGGTTTCTGGAGTCCAGTGGATTGCAGGATCCAAGGCAGCATGGATTCACCAGAGGCAAATCTTGTCAGACAAATCTGATTGCTTTCTTTGACTGGGTGACCAGGGAGTTGGGCCAAGGGAGAGTCCTATATGTGGTGTATTTAGATTTCAGTAAAGCTTTTGACACCGTTCCACACAGGTGACTTATGAACAAACTGAGCACCCGAAAGATGGACCCTAAAGATTGGGTTAGAAATTAATTGAGTGGGAGGCGACAAAGGTAAATGGAGCTCACTCTGAGGAGAAGGAAGTTACCAGTGGTATGCCCCAGGGATCTGTCCTTGGTCTGATTCTTTTTAACATCTTTGTTAGTGATTTTGCGTAAGGACTGTCAGGTAAGATGTGCTTGTTTGCAGATGATACCAAAATCTGCAATAGAGTAGACACACAGGAAGGAGTCGACAACACAAGGAGGAATCTAGCTAAACTTGAAGAATGGTCTAGAATTTGGCAGCTAAAATTTAATGCTAAAAAAATGCAGGGTCATGTATTTATGCTGCAAAAATCCAAAGGAGCGGTACAGTGTAGGGGGTGAGGTACTTTTGTCCACAAAAGAAGAGCGAGACCCGGGCATGATTGTTTCTGATGATCTTAAGTTGCTAAACAGGTAGAAAAGGTGACTGAGAAGGCCAGAAGGATGCTTGGGTGCATAGGGAGAGGAATGGCCAGCAGAAAAAAGGAGGTAATAATGCCTCTGTATAAGTCTCCGGTGCAACCTCATTTGGAGTATTGTGTGCAATTCTGGAGACCGCACCTTCAAAAGGTTATAAGCAGGATGGAGTCAGTGTAGGGGGTGGTTACTAAAATGGTTAGTGGTCTTCGTTATATTGCATTTGAGGACAGACTTAAAGATCTTCATATGTATACTTTAGAGAGAAGGCGAGATAGGGGTGATATGATAGCGGCATTTAAATACCTCTGTGGCAGAAATGAAGGCAAACTCTGCTACGAGGGGGCATAGGAAGAGAGTGAAAGGGGATCGACTCAGGAGTAATATGCGGAAATATTTCTTTACAGAAAGAGTGGTAGATATGTGGAATAGTCTCCCGGTGGTGGAGATGAGGACAGTATCTGAATTCAAGAAGGCATGGGACAAACACAGAGGATCTCTAAAAGTAAAAAGGGGACTATTGTAGTGGACATGGAAGGGCAGATTACATGGTCCATGTGGTATTTTTCTGCCGTCATGTTTCTCTGTTTGTATGTTTCATATACATGTGTAAATGGTCATTTGGGAAAGGGATCAGTTTATATTTGCATGTCCTTACTACATGGCAGTTTCAAAGTAGCGTGTCATGGGCATGCTTTGAAGTGCCGGGGTGGGTCATGAAGCTACACTTGTATTCCCCATTTCATATAGAGAATACATGTGTATAACTAAAATTATGGAACAAAGAAACAGATACCAAGACTGACAGTAATTTCAGGTTTGAGAAACCCCTTTTTTATTGTCCCCTACGCATTTTGGCCTCCCGGCCTTCTTCAGGGGTATATATATTGAGGGAGCAAACCTCGAGAAAGCACAATCATGATTAAATAAAAAATTAATAAAATTGAATTGATAAAACCAAGTAATAATTAAAATTAATAAACAACATATACAATCATGCATATTAAAATTATTTTATTTATTTAACATTTCTTATATACCGCCTTTTCATGATATCAAGGCGGTTTACATTGAACAAACTGAAGTTAAATTGAACAGGGCATTATAACTTGGAGATAACTATTTTACAGGGAACATTATAACTAAAAAACGCTGCTAACATATATGGTGATGTGATAAATAAACAGTAAAACCAAATAGAATTAAAAAGATACAAATAAACTCATCTATCAAAGGTTGTATCAAAATTATGACCAGACATATAGATAAAAATGAGATGAGGAGGACATATATAAAACATATAAATATATATCATCCGATACCTTTTCTATATTAAGTGAAGCATATAGACAGGAGTGAGATGAGGAGAACATATATAAAACAAATAAATATATCAACCGATACCTTTTCTGTAAAAACCTTCTGTCAAATGAAAGGCATTTGCCACTATAATAAATAATTAAAAAATGAATTGGACATTATACAATTAATGTCCAATTCATTTTTTAATTATTTATTGTAGTGGCAAATGCCTTTCATTTGACAGAAGGTTTTTACAGAAAAGGTCCTCCTCATCTCATTTTTATCTATGTGGTATGTTTACTAAACCGTGCTAATTTTACCAGCGCTAGGTGCAGTGTTAACGTGAGCAATGCCATATAAGGAAGTGGATGTACCAGCGTTGAAGTAGCAATGGCCGATTAACGCGCGATAGAGGGTGCCTTGGCTCGTTAACACACGGTAACCTTAATTTCATGCCAGCGGTGTGTTAGAAGCTATAGAGGTGTAGACCACTGGTTAATACAATGACTGCTGAGCCAGAGGTCATGGGTTTGATCCCTCATTGGTCTCATCTAATAAGGCTGTTTGAGGCAATCCCTTTTCCTGCCTGTAACACTCAGACACATCTCTACAATCTGTGCTGCCAGCAAAAACACCCTCACCTCAGTGCAGTAACCTAAGGCTCCCCCCATTGGGGCACAATATAAAGTGCTCTGGCTGACAAAGCACTTTATAATGTGCCCTATAGGTTAGGGCACTGAGGTGAGGTTGTTTTCGGCTGGCAATACAGATTGTAGAGATGTGTCTGACTGTTACAGGAATTGCCTTGGACAGCCTTATTAAATAACACCACTGTGGGATCAAACTCATGACTTCTGCCTCAGCAGTCATTGTATTAACCAGTGGGCTATACCTCTATAGCTTTGATCACAGCACTGGCTGGCTACAGAAAGACTGCAGGTCACCGCACAAACTGTCTGCTGTGGTTACCGGCATAGGGTAAACCCACCAGTACCCATGATGCACTGCACATGCAGAACAGCAGTCTAAATCTGATCACAGAATGGAGTATGCGTCTCCACAGCACCTCAGCCTGGTAGGGGGAACTGACCGTGTATGTTACTGGCACAGAGTAGCTACAGACCGTGACATTGTGCGGGTCCTGTGCTCACCCTGAGGATGAGGTGGGTTGCCAAGTACTAGGTCCGCAGTGTCCGGGTTGGCTGAGAAAGCTTTTGCTGCAGTTCCCCATCAGTGCTAGTGTGTGGCAGGTATTCCTTGTAGACACACCTAGGATAATCCTGTGTCCATCTGCATTCCCCAATCACATCTAGCCATTGTGGACTATGATGCACCCAGAATAGAGCATATCCAGTGTGGTTGCCATGGTCATGGGTTGTAAGAGCAGGGGTGTGTCTGGACTCACAAGTGGATTATGTAGCACCACGTATCATACTCTCTGGGTCAAGGTGGTGGACAGGATTTGCCCCAAACAGACCCACACTCTACATCTTTGCAATGGAGGCAATAGAGGAACATGATGAAGGGCTGTGGGACCAGCAACCCCAGTCCAGTTGGTGAATGGACACCATCCATGACAGGTGATGCAGAACTGTACTTATCACATAGGGCACTGGCAGACAGGCCTGGCAAAGCTCAGCTGCGCCCCACCACAATCTGACATTAACCAACAGAGAGCACAGTCAGTCTGTACACTGCAAGGTGTTCCAGCCATACACATGCTAACTTCAGGCAGTCTGCTAGCCAGTACATGTTCCCAAAGGAACTATGTGCACCAAGATGTGGGATATAAGCACAAACACCAAGCAGGTATGTCAGTGATTGGGCCCCAGAAAAGGGAAATCACTGGAGAGGAACATTGTATAGCACTATGTGGGAACATAAACATGCCATGGTCACTGCACAGTCAGAGTGAGAGTGACCTCCCAGCATGACATGCTGTGGCCACCCTGTCCGTGCAGGTGGTGGTCGGCCACTACAATATCCCAGCCATTGCCCTATGCTCTGTGCAGATGCATCCTACCCAGACCACCCTGTCCGGCCCATTCCCACAATACCTTGCTCCTCATTATATGCACATTGGCAGGCTAACACTGGAAACTGTGCAAGCAGTGTGAGCTTTGTAAGGTGTAGGCAGCCACAAAACACTGGATAGACATACACACACTCCCACACCTATTTCAGCATTGTGCAAAGATAGAGGTGGTCGGCAGGCCTGGCTGCCACACCAGTCCACACAGTGCAGGCATTGCTAAGGTACTCAATACTGTTAGGGTCACTCTCCGGGGTGGTAAACACTGTCAGAGAACAGAAAAGAGGAAACACACTCCACATATATCAGATAGGTTACTATGATGAATCTCTGTTAACAAATTTTGCTTAATTTAGGATTTGTTATCTGAAATTAATCATAGCAACCTTTTGATATATATGGAGCGTGTTTCCATGTTTATGATGGCTTTGCTAAGGAATGCAGGTGCTAGTCATTGTAGCTGCTGCTCCGCGCAGGGCACAACAGCCTGACTCTCCATGAGGCTTTGGATAGTGGAGCCTGTGGGTGTGGGTGTTTGTGCCAATATTGGCCGATGCTCTAGGGCAGAGGTTCCCAACTCCGGTCCTTGGGGGCCAAACACCATTCAGGTTTTCAGGCTGTCCCTAATGAAGATGCATGAGATACATTTGCATACAATGGGGGCAGTGCATACAAATGCATCTCATGCATATTTATTAGGGACAGCATGAAAACCTGAATGGTGTTTGGCCCTCCAGGACTGCAGTTGGGAACCTCTGCTCTAGGGAGTGCACATGTTTATGGTGTATGTGCTCTGTAGGGTAAAATATAGGGACATGGTTTGCAGGAGCCACAACTGGGACTTGAACCTGTGATGACCTGCCCCTGAACACACTGGCTGCGTGTACTGCACCAAACTGCTGCCACAGAAGTGGGTCATTCCTTGGGGATACCATGACTGTTCTTCAGACAGACCTTGTCTGTTACACTGCACGCCACTCACCTAAACAGGGCTTTGCCTTGGTCTGCTGTGGGCAGATGCTACTGCCCCCTCCACCACTAGCAGCCCTCCCTCACCATGCTGACATGCCCTTCTGCAGGTGGTGCTAGTGGTGCGCAGTCCTAGGCCATCCAGTGTGCCGGTAGGCGGCTGCCTATGGTGTGGGGTCAGGGTTTAGGGATGCCTACATAGACATCCACGCTTTCCCCCAGCACTGCCTGCCAATGTTATCTGTCCTTTGGGGTACCTGCTGGGTACTGTCTCCTGGATGGGACACTGTGGCACACACACTCATGGGCATGTTTGATGTTGGTCAGTTGCTGTCTTGCTTATTTTCCGTTTCTGCGTTCCTATTTGCAACCTAGGCATATGCCTAGTCCACCCTGTGCCCCAGCTGCCCCACTGCATGTTCCGCCTGCAGCCCCCTGTACCCCATTTGCAGCATCACCATATTGCCCTTTCATACTTGGGCACTATGCTGTTGCTGCACATGTAGCACTACTATCACTTTTCAAAATCTCCCTGTCTTTGCGTACATTGCTGACTGAAAAGGTTTCTCTCTCCTGCAATGCTGCCAGGGACGTTATCGCGCAATAACGTCACTTATCGCGCGATAACGTCGCTGCTGCGACATTATCGCCCTTTAGTAAGCATACCCCTATATGTCTGGTCATAATTTTGATAAAACCTTTGATAGATGATTTTCTTTGTATCTTTTTAATTCTATTTGGTTTTACTGTTTATTTATCACATTACTATTTATGCTAGCGGCGTTTTTTAGTTATAATTTTAAATGTATGATTTTATATGTTGTTTATTAATTTTATTTATTATTTGGTTTTATCAATTCAATTGTATTAACTTTTTGATTTTTTGTTTAATCATGATTTTTATTTATTTATTTATTTACATTTTCTTTTATACCGCGCTATTCTGCATCAGTGCGGTTTACATTGAACAAACTGAAATTACATTGAACAGGGCATTATAACTTGGAGATAACTATTTTACAGGGAACATGGGCTATGGAGGGTTAGGTGGCTTGCCAAAGACCACAAGGAGCACCTGTGGGACTAGAAA
Source organism: Ichthyophis bannanicus (assembly GCA_033557465.1). Taxonomy (NCBI): domain Eukaryota; kingdom Metazoa; phylum Chordata; class Amphibia; order Gymnophiona; family Ichthyophiidae; genus Ichthyophis; species Ichthyophis bannanicus. The sequence goes on from CM066033.1 coordinate 681,311,811, forward strand.
CCCCAGTCCTTCCGGCCCAAGGTTGCTGTCCTCTAGTGGGATTTGAACCCCCGACCTTCTGGCCTGAAGTACCTTGCCCCAACCACTAGGCCGTGTTTTCTCAAGGTTTGCTCCCTCAATATATATCCCCCTGAAGAAGGCTGGGAGGCCGAAACGCATAGGGGACAATAAAAAAGGGGTTTCTCAAACCTGAAATTACTGCCAGTCTTGGTATCTGTTTCTTTGTTCCCTCATATCCTACAGACACTTTTGTTGCTTTTTCTGGTCTGACCAAAATTATGTACATGGGGATTTACACCTGCTACCTGGTACATGTAAATGTTTTTAAAAATGCACATTTCGACCAGCCTTGTACAGGAGGTATTAATGGGGATATGTTCCTTAATTCATTCTTGTTTATTATAAATTAGATTTTAAAAGGGCCTCTGTAGTTAATGGGCAGCATTTATAAGTATAGGCTTACAAAATGAGCAAGCTACATATGAAGTGCTGTCACTTTCCCACGGAAGGTGCCAAGTTGCTGCCGCTGATTTTTTCCAATTGCAGATCTGTAAAATGGTTCCCCAGGCTCCACATATCGGCATATACGTTTGCATCTCCCTATTTGGTATTTCAGAAAAGGCTTCATATTTAGTGGAGCTTTTCTCAAATATAATTTGGAAACGTCGCTACCTCAGTGTCTCAAATCCATCCTCCACATCATTTCTAAAACTGGCCTTATAATTTATACATCAAAGCAGTGATATTCAGCCTCTACGCATTTAAGTTAGATGGCCAAATTGGCTGTACTAATATCATATAACTTGAAATTTCTAACCTAGACACTTCAAGTTATATATGTATATAGCACTTTTGAATATGCCTCGTATAGGCATAATTTAAAAATGTTTTTGTTAGACATTTCAAATTATATGTTTACCACACAGCAAAATATTGACCTCAGAGAATTTTGCTTGGGGCAGAACAGCTGAAAACAGAAGGTATAATCTGCAGCTTTGTCTGGTGTGCATCTTTGTTTTATGTTTCATCTCATGCCTTTGATTGGTTGTTCAGGATGAGTTACATTCGGGTATAACAGGTACATCATTTGACTAAGCGAGCCGTTGGGGTAGGAGTGCTAGGAAATCGCTCCTGTCCCCCCTCCAGTACCTAACCCACCAAGGATTCCCGCAGTAGGTGACAGGAGAGGGTGTCAGAGGTGAATGGGTCTGAGGAGTCTGATTTAATAATGGAAATGGGGTGGGGATAGGGAGACCAACCATCCAGTTTCTGACCAGACAGTCTTGTTTTTAAGCTTGTGTACAATGCCCAGTTACAAGTTGTAACTGCATATTGTACAAGTTATAACTGCTTCTTCTGCCACAGCCTCACAACATCTACCCCCCACCCCCCTCCATTCCTCCCTTGGCCAATGCCTTTCCTCCCCTCAAACATTTTCTGGTCCACGGCTGGTAGTGATTGCAACTGCAACAATTACAGAAAACAATGATAAAGCATGCCTGTGCCGTCCATGGAGCCTCCCAACCCATACAATCCTGTAACCTCTTCTGTGTCCCACTCTCTCTGATGCACATTTCCTGTTTCTGTGGAGGCGGGATGAGGAAGAGATTTCAGGCTGAATGGGCTGGGAGATGTTGCGGTTTCTGCAGGTATGCCTTATTGTTTTTTTTTTTCTGTAATTGTTGCAATTGCAGTCGCTACCACGGGCCAGAAAAGGTTTGAAAGGAGGAGAGGTACTGGACAAGGGGGAAATGGGGAGGAGTGATGCTGCAATGGGGTTGGGGGGAGAGAGAAAGAAAGGGGACTCATCGTGTTGGGTGGGCAGGAGGAGTGGAAGGTATGCTGGACCTGGGGGGTGAGGAATAGGAGAGAGAGAAGGAGATGCTTCACAAGATAAGGATAGGAGGAATAGAAAGGAGGAGATGCTAGACCATGGGGAAGGGGGATGGGGAGAAAGAGGAGGAAAGACTGGATCATAGGGGAGGGAGATGGGAAGATGATGGACCACAGTGGGCGTGAGGTGAGGGGAAGATGCTGGAAAAGAGAAGGTAAAAAGAAGGGTGGAGATGCTGTACCAGGGTTGGAGTGGGGTGAGGAGGAGATGCTAGATGGCAGGGGGTAAAAGAGAGAAAGGGGTGATGTTGGGCCATGTGGGGAGAGGGGGATAGAAGAGGAGATACTGGATGGTGGGGGAGAGAAAAAGACAATGAGGCTGAAGCAGGAAGAAGGGGGCATCATGTTAAAAGAAGGGCCTTGCTGTTGCGGGGAGAAGGATGCTGGAGGCAGATGCTGGGACTGGAAGAAGGGGGTGATGCTGTGGGGGTGAGATAGAGAAGAAGATTGATTTTGGCAAAAGGTCATGCTGGGGCTGAGAGAAGAGGGCCTGGGGGTTGTTGCAGCGGCTGGGGATGGGAGAAGGTGAATGATACATGCAGATGCTGAGAAGGAAGGTGGACATAAGGACATAATGCTGTGGGGAGGGAAAGAGTGGAAGAGATGGAAGAGGAATGGGTGCTGAGGAAAGTAGAGAGAGAGAGAGGACGAATGGATACTGAGCAAAGAGATAGAGAGGCAGGTGAATGGATACTGGGTCAGGGGTGAAGAGACAGGAGGAATAGATGATAGGGAAGGAGGTAGGCAGGAAGAAAGGAACTGGGAACATGGGGATGGGAAAGAGTATTGGTATTCAAACTTGGGTAAAGGAGGATGGATGGGAGAACAGAAGAACACAGACTTAAAATGGCTAGGTATCAGCACTATAAATGGGAATTCAGGGTTTGATTAGGGTGGGAAAATGGAGACTAAGAAATTGAATAGGGATTCAGGGATTACAAGACCACTGGAGAATAAGAGGCCAATTCCATTCATGCATGTCCAGACCCCTGTACGGCTGGGCAGAATCAGGCATACAAAGTTAGATCTGATTCTGATCTCACAGCCCCCATGGGATCAGAATCAGGTCTAGTGCCTGAACGTGCAGGTCTGGACCTGATTCTGTCCAGCCGTACATCCCAGCAACTACCGGGCCAACACAGCCGGACCTGTGAATGGAGCCACGGTGCCATGGCATCCTGTCACCATGGCACTGTGGCTCCATTCACGAGCCACGATCCTTGGGCACCAAACGGATGCCTGTTCCCCACAGCCTGACCCCCAATCCGACCTTCCAAAGCCTGGGTTGGGCTGCAGGCAACCTGTGTCCCTGGGTCCCACACTGCAATCCCCCTCTGTCCAGGGGGACTTATTCCACCTTCAAGGTGGAATAAGTCCCCTGTCTAGATTCGAGGTCCTGGACGTACAGGGCTGACCTCTGAATCGTTTGTGGACGTCCGGGTTCACAACCTGCCCATGCCCTGCCCTCGCTCTGCCTCCAGAACGCCCCCTCCCACCCCTGTCTAAGCCTCCCCATATTGACGGGAGTATTGATGGGGCCGGCAGGGGGATGAATAGAGGGGACGGACATCCCAATGGGACGTCCATCCCTATTATTCACTGGACAGAATGACCCCCTAAGTATCTGGATGAAAGATATGAATAGGGATATGGGACAAGGTAAAGAAAAATGGATAGACACTGTGAAGAACCTGGAAGAGTTAGCAAGGGTCAGGAAGCTGTGGACAGGGTGAAAGATAAAGAGGGCAAGAGAGAACGGAAATGGGCAGGTAAAAAGGGAATGGAAGACTGAGTGAGGGGGAAAAGGCAGAAGAAAGGGACAAAAGGTGGAGAAAAGATGAAGGATATGGGGTTGATTAGAGGAAGGCAAATGAGTCTGAGGAGGAGTTGCCTATAGAGCAAGAAAATAGGGGAATAGAAAATAGGTGGAATATAGACCGGGGAATGAATGAGGGGGGGGGGGGGTGCAATAAGAGGTCTAGAGAGGTGAGAGTGTGGAATGGAAAGCTGATAAGTAGGTGAAAGGGAGGATATTGAGAAACTGAGGAGGGAAGAAGGAAGAGTAAAATCTAGCCATAGGTAGACAGAAAGGTATATGAGCAAAAAAAAAAGATGAAACAAAGCTCAATATCAGAGAGAGAGATATGGGAGAAAATGGAGACAAACGATATACAGTAAGAATCAGCTATGAACCCCTGATAAAAGACATAGGAAAAGACCAACAAAAGGAAGCGGAAAAGAGAAACCAGGACCAACCTGATTAAAAAAATAAAATGCTCAGATAACAAAGGTACAAAATGAATTTATTTTCAGCATTTAGAGGGTAAAATATGCCAATTCTGAAATGTGCATGTCATAGCTCTTTGTATTTTGCTCACTATTTTGTTCCACTGCATATGGAGTCGGATTACTCAGGGTTTCAATTTTGCTTTTCTCTTTCTAATTTGAAGTCTGTTCTTTATTAGGTGACGATTTGTCTGCTTTGTATGTGTGACTGAAATGAGGCATTCTGCTAATGTGTGGGTTCTGTCTACAAATCTCTAACAATGTGGCTTGTTTTCTTTTGGAATAAATGAAGTGCTGAATTTTCATAGATAAACTTGAAGCTGTTTGAGTTCTCTGAGTTACTGCTGATATGCTATGGTATGGTATAGTAAAATTCTGAGTATTTTGCAAGAATTTGTTTTCATAAAGTGTCTGACAGTAGAAGGATTTTGTGTGGGTTTCATTGGGGGGACACCAGAATTGAATATCATTATTACATTTTGTATTTGTTGCAAAAGGAAACACCCTAGTCCTTGCTCTATATCCATTGCTGGAGGGGCTTCTGTGAGTGTGGAGTATTACAGAACTGGACTTTAAAGGTTTATATTCAGTTTCTCTCCCATACAGATAAACTGGCTGAATGATGCTAACAAATTATTTTAATAGTAGCTTTAATGGTTGAAACTGAAGGGGGATATCTTTATTGCAAAGAAGGTCCTTAACACTTATTTTAATCTTTTTTATAGCCAATTTAAAGGCAGAGGGTCCTGCTGTGGGGATGGACATGATGTACGGAAATGTCACTTTGGCTTGCCCCCTTATTATTCATCCCAAAATTTGGTCTAAAGATCAGGGCTGGGGCTACCATTAAGCAAATTAGATGGTCGCCTAGAGCACTGGCATCCTGGGGTGCTGCTTGCTGTGCCATTGCTGCCCCTACCCAGGGTCTGCAATGGAGGTACTGGCTTTGAAACTGCCTACCTAAAGCCTCCAGTTCCTGCCTTCCACAACCTGCTGCTTCTGTCCTCCTCTGATGCAGACTTCCAGTATGCTGCGTTGCGGTTTCATAGCTATTGCTACCACTGCAAACTCCGGAGAGGGATCGCAGCAGCAGCAAAAGGGGTAGGGGGTAGCAGGATGAAGGGCTCACCAAGGGCACCTCTGATCCTTACACCAGCCCTGCTGCCCCCTCAATGAACATTATATTAGATGCTTATGGTTGAGACAATAAAGAACAGCAGGCCAATAGTAAATAGAGACCCGCAAGGAGAAGGTTTGTCAGAAGGAGACAGGGCATAAATCAAAGGTTTCCTTTCAGGCAGGAGTCAGGACTTCCTGTGATTTAATCTTTCAGATGTAGACCTCTCTAATGCAGATATAAGCATGCTTGGAAATGGCCTGTTGATCTCTTCAAATTTGTAAGAGGATCGCAAATTCAGCATTTTTTTGCAAATGAAACAGCTGGACATTGTGATATTTCAGTAGTACAGAACAGTTCACAGTGGATTCCTTTTGGCCCATCCAGATTCCTCACTTAACATTTTTCATTGGTTGGTCATATAAGATAGAGAAAAACTTGAGCACAATAAGCAAAAGATTTATCATTACCTGACCAAAAAGAAGAATGAAGGTAGGAGGACTATGAGTACCAAAAAAGTACACACACACACATATGAAACTAGCAGATAAAGATGGTGGTATAATTATTCTTAATAGAAATTACTCTATGCATTGGTCCTTGGAGTGGCCTAGTGGTTGGGGCAAGGTACCTCAGGCTGGAAGGTCAGGGGTTCAAATCCTACTAGAGCGCAGCAACCTTGGGCCAGAAGGACTGGAGTTTCTAGTCCCACAGGTGCTCCTTGTGGTCTTTGGCAAGCCACTTAACCCTCCATTGCCCATGTTCCCCTGCAAAATAGTTATTACCAAGTTATAATGCCCTGTTCAATGTAATTTCAGTTTGTTCAATGTAAACTGCCTTGATATCATGAAAGGCAGTATATAAGAAATGTTAAATAAATATTTTTTTCAATCTTACAGTTCCCTATGATGGCCACCTAATCCACCCTAACCTTTGCCAAAAGCATGGTATCAAAATTCAGCAACAAATATAAGCCTGTAAGAACCGAGCTCTTTCTGGTACTTCCTTTCTTTGGAATGACAAACACAATGGCCCTACAGACCTGGAACTTGAGCCTTCCCAAGTTGATTGTTTGTTCAAGCATACGACTAAATGAGGTACACCTAGTTCCTCAAGATCTTATAAAATTCTACAGCATACCCATCTGGGCCTGGGGTTTGTGAGTCTGAGTTTTCTCAATGCCCAACAGAACTTCTAGAGATATTGGGGCAGATAAGCTAGCCAATTACTCTTCTAAGACCCTGGGCAGAAGTGCCTGGTCAAGAAACCTTGTATGGCTATCAGTAAGTTCCATCTATAAAAAAACTGATAAAATTCAGAAGAATGGCCCTATTCTCTTTACTGGTATTCATGATTTTCCCAGTGGAATTCTGCTGCGCTCTAATATACATCCTCCCTGGCTGATTCCCAGAGGAAAATAATTTATCAGCTCAATATTCAAATGCTGCAGTCAGATAATTTTATAAGTATCACCTATAGCATCTAAATCTATTAAATCTACTCAGCACTAGTATCCACATAAGTAGTGGCATTGAAGATAAGTATTCATTAGTGGCCATCACTAGCTCTACAGATAGCGGCGATACAGTTGTGGTCAACATTATTAGCACCCTTGCAGTTCAACCCCGGGGAGCCCCATTCAAGGAGGGAGACATCCAGGCCGTCCAGACGTTCCTGAGCAAGACGGCGCTCTTAGGACCCAATTCTGGTCTGTGGGAACAAAACGTTCCCATGTATGACAAAATTGGGTCCGTGGACAGCCCAGTATGCCCCTTCTGCCCGTGGGGACATCTTCCCCGCAGGCACCCCTGGCATCCGCAGCCCTGGCCCACAAAATCCCCACAGCCTGATCCACGGCTGGTCTCCTGCAGCCTGGATCGGGCAACGGGGACCCCCTGCACCCGGTCCTGGCCCCTGTGGTGGCACCCCTACCCCGATCCGGCAGAGGTGGTATAAGCAGCACGTCCCAACATGCCCGGCAGGACATACAGGGCCTAGACCTGAATCAACCCTGTACATGCTGTCAGGCGGCCCACCCCTCCCCCCACCCCCCACTGGCTTTCCCAGTTCTGAAGCACAGGACGTATGTGGAGAACCGGTGGGGAAATAGGGTCTTGGTGAATTGCGGGGCTGCACATCCCATCGGGACATGCAGCCCCACAACCCACGTTTCAGAATGACCCTCTTAATGTCCAATATCTCCTAAAAAAAGTGGCCAGTGAAATGGCTTTGGACTATATATGCACACATTTGATACATAAGAGAATCAAACAAAAGACCAATTAAAAAACAAAATAGTAGGAAATAATATAAAAACTAGGACATTGCCAGGACATGATTATTTCCACACCACTTTGATTTCCAATATCTATTATTTCTTTAGGAACCAGTTAAAACTATCACACCCTAATTGTGTATGAATATGTGCATTTTTTTGTTGGATCACTCACCATGAGAAGAAACTTTTCCTAGCTCGCAGTGAGCCCTCCGTTTTAATCATTTATAAAGAACCCAAACGGATCCTACAATACAGAATCAACAGCACACTCGACTGCCATTTCCGTTAAATTCAAGAATTGTATTTATCTCATTTCAATCTTCCCCAGATCGGGATCCCATAAAATCGCTTAAATAACATGAATCATCATCCCGATTTGGGGAAGATTGAAATGAGATAAATACAATTCTTGAATTGTATTTATCAGCTAAGTACTTTTGGAGGGTCTAATTATATAGCTTCTTCTCCGAGACTGTAACTCAGTTGCAGTGGACACCAGATCTTTCTCTATTTGCCTTTTCTTGTGGGCCATGTAGGCTAGGATCTTCCCTTGAAGTACTGCTTTTGCAGTCTCCCAGTAGGTCCTCTCCCCCACCTCCCTATAATTATTCTCCACTCCATAGTCTTGCCAAGCCTTCCTTAGATTGATACAGAATGATATGAGGTGAGATTCATACTCCACAACCATTCTCGGTCTGCATCATCTCGATCTGCATCAGTCTGCATCATCCTCCGGTATCTGTGTGGTACATAGCCTAGAGAACAGGGTCTCCATGAATAAAAGATACTCAAGACGCACGTGCACCTGATATGTGCTGAGTAATGAGCAGGGTGTAATGTGTGCCACACATTTATCAGCGCTAGGCCCTGTATAAGGAAGTTCACCCCTTTCCCCTCGGGTTCCTATAGTCAGGGCTTGGGTACGCTCTGATCGAGCACCATGTCCCGGACAACGTTGAAATCATCCCCAACAAAAACTAGTACCCAAAAATCTCTCCAGCACACTCAGGATAGCAGTATAAAACTTGTGGTTATATACATTAAGCCCATATATACTGCCCAAGAGTACCACTTCCCATATAGTTCATCCAGCATAAACATATTTTATTTATTTATTTATTTAACCAGTTTTCTATACCGTCTTATCCTTCAATCAAATATATCTGCCCACTGGATCTCCAATGATTTTATGTACAATGAACGGTAACTGCTGATGGATCAAAACAGCCACCCTTCTGTCTACTATTATAGGTAGCTGCATAAATCTGCTCCACCCAATCTGTTTTCAGCTTAAGGTACTCAGGTAGGCTCATTACAATTTCCAAGTTTTCAGGGCTTTGAGAATTTTACTCCTCTTAATAGGTGAATTAATGCCCTCCATGTTCCATGTTATCACTTTAAGGTTCATTCCACCCATCTTCTTCAATATGCTTACTTTTCACCAGTAAATCATCTCCCCCCAGTGAGCACTCCCCCCCCCCCCCCTGCCTGGACCTCCCAGGATCCCATGATCTGAACCATTTCTTATATACTGCCTTTCATGATATCAAGGTGGTTTACATTGAACAAACTGAAATTACATTGAACAGGGCATTATAACTTGGAGATAACTATTTTACAAGGAACATGGACAATAGAGGGTTAAGTGGCTTGCCCAAGACCACAAGGAGCACCTGTGGGATTAGAAACCCCAGTCCTTCTGGCCCAAGGTTGCTGTCCTCTGGTGGGATTTGAGCCCCTAGCCTTGCTGGCCTGAGGTACCTTGCCCCAAACACTAGGCCACTCCTACCCCCTTATGCAATCCCTTCCATCCTTTTTGCCCCAAATGCTCACCAAGCACCTTGCGGGGGTCAGTTTTAGACCCTTTAAAACTCTTTCATGGGTCATGCTCACTGCACCGGTGCTGGCAGCAAGGCTTCCATAAATCCCTTTAGTGCTGGCACAGTGTCAAACTGTGGTGTGTGATCCTGGTAGGTAAGGTGCATCCAGGCTGGGAACTGGAGAGAGAAGCAAATGCTCCGCCAATGCAGGTCAGAGCAATATGGTGCTCCAGCACTTGGTCATGTAGGCTGAATAATCGTGAAACAGCAAGAGCTGGTCCCCTTCATATTTTCGGTCCTGCTTGGTGCAGTGTGCAGTCATTAGTCACTCTTGTCTGCAAAGTCAGTGTGCGGTCTCTGATCTCCCTCCTTCTGCACTCCCAGGAAATGTGCTCACTCTACCTTAATCAGGAGATCAGAGGCCACTAGGCCAAGCTGCTCTGGTAACCATCAGCCCACTACACTCTGCAGTTCACTATCTTTGACCGATTCTAGTAGGCCAACAATCCGGAAGTTATTCCTCTCCCCCTATTCTCTTGAGTTTCTACGAACTTGAACAACTTCTGATATCGTTCCTCCGGCCGTTAGACACGCTCATCCATGTGGTCTTCCTGCGCTGATACCTGCTTCTCTACCTGCTGCATCTGAGCCACTTGGCTATCGAGACTGTCCTTAATTTCATCAATAGAGGACTGCAGCTTTGACAACTTGTCCTCCAGTGCTGCTATAATGCTTTTAATGATTTTTCGCACCATCGATTCCTGCATGCCAATCTCCAGCTGGGAGACTTCCATCATCATTTTGTACTTGGCACCCCGCATCTTCTCTCTACACACCACGGGATCATCCCTGCCATTGACCATTCTTCTGCTGCTAGGGTTGCCAACTTTTTCACCGAGGAAAAACCCGACACCTGTGGCTCGCCATGCTCCACCCCTGCCCCGCCCCCAGCCCCACCCACAAAAATTACCGAGGATTCACTCACACCCCCCCCCCTCAGTGCTGGTTCACACACCCCCCCTCCCCTCAGTGCTGGTTCACTCACTCACCCCCCCTGCTGACTCACTCACCCCCCCTCCCCTGCTGGTTCACTCACTCACCCCCCATCCCCTCCCCTCCCTGCTGGTTCACTCACCCACCCCCCTGTCACTCACTCACCCCCTCCCCTGCTGGTTCACTCACACCAACCCCCCTCCCCTGCTGGTTCACACCAACCCCACTCCCCTGCTGGTTCACTCACACCACCCTCCCCCCTCCACTGCTGGTTCACTCACACCACCCCCCCCCCTCCACTGCTGGTTCACTCACCCAGCCCCCTGTCACTTACTCACCCCTCCTGCTGGGTCACTTACTCACCCCTCCTGCTGGGTCACTCACTCACACCCCCGCCCCTGCGGGTTCACTCACACCAACCCCCCTCCTGCTGGTTCACTCACACCACCCCCCCCTTCCACTGCTGGTTCACTCACACCACCCCTTGCTGGTTCACTCAAACCACCCCCCCCCCCCTTGCTGGTTCACACACCATCACCCCCCCCCCCTCCCCTGCTGGTTCACACCATCACCCCCCCTCCCCTGCTGGTTCACTCACACCACCCCCCCTGCTGGTTCACTCACACCACCACCCCCCCTGCCCAAGCCGCTGCTTCTGCTTTGTACAGAACAGCGGATGCAATACACTTACTTTGAAAAGTAAAGACAAACTGTGTGAGGAGCCCTCCGGTCATCGCAGCGCCCGAGGAAGTGATGTCATGGGGCGGGCTCCTCACAGGTTGTCTTTCCTTTTCAAATTAACTTTATTGCAGCTAAAGTTAATTTGAAAAGGAAAGACAACCTGTGAGGAGCCCCCCACCATGACATCACTTCCTCGGGCGCTGCGATGACTGGAGGGCTCCTCACACAGTTTGTCTTTAGTTTTCAATGTAAGTGTACTGCAGCCGCTGCTCTGTACAAAGCAGAAGCAGCGGCTGCACTGCTATGGGGAATCGCGTTCGCGTTCGCGCCGCGGACTTCGGGACAAAAGCCGTTTTTTTGCTCTGGCCGCTCCCGATCTTGCGGCCAGAGCAAAAAACCGGCTTTTCAATGGCCGGTTTTACATCTGTGCCGGCAGCCGGCCTGGCCATGGAAAAACCGGCCAGGCCGGCTGAAAACCGGCCGGTTGGCAACCCTATCTGCTGCTGCACCCACCCTGCAAATCACAGGAGTGGCCTAGTGGTTGGGGCAAGATACTTCAGGCTGGAAGGTCAGGGGTTCAAATCCCACTAGAGGACAGCAACCTTGGGCTGGAAGGACTGAGGTTTCTAGTCCCACAGGTGCTCCTTGTGGTCTTGGGCAAGCCACTTAACCCTCCATAGCCCATGTTCCCTGTAAAATAGTTATCTCCAAGTTATAATGCCCTGTTCAATGTAATTTCAGTTTGTTCAATGTAAACCACCTTGATATCATGAAAGGCAGTATATAAGAAATGGTTCAGATCATGGGATCCTGGGAGGCCCAGGCAGGGGGGGGGGGGGAGTGCTCACTGGGGGGAGATGATTTACTGGTGAAAAGTAAGCATATTGAAGAAGATGGGTGGAAAGAACCTTAAAGTTATAATGTCCTGTTCAATGTAAACCACCTTGATATCATGAAAGGCAGCATATAAGAAATGTTAAATAAACTGCACTGCAGCTTCCTCAATTCATGAATTGTCCCTTTTCCAAAAAGCAAGGTGAGAGTTTTCAGGCTAGTTTTACTATAAATTTGAGAGCTGAGTGCTTGGGCATCCACTCTGTAGTTCATCATCATCACTTGACCCCTTGTTGTGCCTTTCTGTATAGAAATTTTCTGCCATTAGAACTTTGCAGCCAGCTATGCAATGAGTAACTGTTTCCAGCTCTTTTGTACATATGTATGTTTTGCCAGTTTTTTCTATGCTTGTTGTAAACATATTGGGCCCAATATTCAGTGGCGGTGGCTAGTGCAAGTACAGCGCCTAGCTGCGGCCATGGAAGAGATAAGCCACATATTCAATGCCAGGACCATATCTGGCCACCGGCAAAGTTGCGCATGGTGTAGAAGCTAACCAGGCAGCGGTGATATTCAGCCACTGACCAATTAGCTTTGGCAGCAAAAATTAGGATAGCTTTTGCTGTGCCTAAATTTCACTGCTGAGAGATAACCAAGCAGTGGCTGAATATCGCTGCTGACCAGTTATCCCCAGGTAGCACCCCCAACATGTCCTAATGCTAAGCAGTTGGCATCAGGGTGTATAGTGGTATTACTCAGGAGTATTCAGCAGCCCAAACAATGTTGCAGCAGTGTGTGCCTTCAAGTCAGTCCTGACTCCTGGCGACCCAGAAGCTCCTGGGTTTTCTTGGCAGTGTCACCGGAAGTAGATTGCCAGGCCTTTCTTCTGAGGCAATGGAGAGTTAAGTGACTTGCCCAAGGCCACAAGGAGTGCTAGTGGGAATTGAAACCTGGTTGCTTGGTTACCAAGCCAGTGTTCTAACCACTAGGCAATATTAAGATCATTGTCCATAAACAGCCATGGTAAGGTGTCCCAACGAGTTAACGTGTTGACATAGTGTAGTTAGTGACTGATAGTATATGTGAGCTGTGTGGGTGTGTCTTTATATCTATGGTATGATATGTATATTTCCATGGGCAGAGTTTAGTTGTTTATCTGTGGGAATATGAGGATGAGATGTCAGAGACTGGGGAGATGTGTACGTGTGTCATGGGTGTTTATGTGCATTGGGGATGTGTTCTTGTAGGCAGTGTGTGTCAGAAGCTGTGTATGTGTGTCTGTTGGGACTTTGCATGTGTATGGATGTATGTCTCTGTGTAAGTATGTGCATGTTGTCAGTAAGTCTCGGGGCCGTGCATGTGTATTTTTCAAGGTGGATGTCGGTTAGAGCATGCATATATGTGTGTGTGTGTCATGGGAGTGTTGGGTGGGGCATGCATATGTGTCAAGGAGAGCCAGGTGGCTCGTGTGCAGCAGAGAGAGTATAAGGTGATGCGTGCGTGTTTGTGTTTGTGTATGTCAGGGGGGTTTCAGGTGATGTGTGTGTTAGTGTATATGTCATGGGGGCTGCTGGTTGCTGCGTATGTGTGTCATGGCCAGGGTGGGGTATACATCTGAATGTGTGTCATTGGAGGTGTATGATGGGCTGGTGCTGGGTGTGTGTTATGGGGGTGTCAAATGGTTACACGCGTGTGCACATATGACACAGGGGTGTTAAGTGATATGTACATGTGTGTCATGGGATGTCAGGTGGTGCAAGCTTGTCCATGTATATCTTGGGGATGTTGGGTGGTGTGTGTCATGGGTGATGTTGGGTTGTGTGTACATGTGTGTGTCTCATGGGGGTATCAAAGGAGCTCTTTTGTACATGCATTCATTTATTTATTTAAGTTTTTTTATACCGCTCTGTCCTTCAATCAGAGTGGTTTACATTACAATGTTAACTTATGCAGACAACAAGGGAGAAATCACAGTGTTGACTGCTACATTAAACGTAGATAAACATGGTAACTTATTTGTAGAACTTTTAAACTTGTATAAAGGGGGGGACTATATACAATGCAGTATATACAATGAGGTAGTCTGTAGGAGTGGCATGTGGTCCAGTGTTTATGTATGGTTTAAGTGATGTGACCAAAGTATTCAGTGTAGAGGTAAGTCTTTGGTTTTTTGCGGAAGTCCTTGATATCCATAGTTGCATCAGAGGGAGTATAAGGTGGTGCATGCGTGTGTGTGTGTATGTCAGGGGGGTTTCAGGTGATGTGTGTATTAGTGTTTATTCATGGGGGCTGTTGGTTGGTACGTATGTGTGTCATGGGCAGATGGGGTATACATCTGAGAGTGCTCTAGCAGAGGTAGTCTGGTTGGATTTCTTGTATTCTGGAGGAGTGATGAGCATGTTTCTATTGTTTGTTCTCTCGGGGCAGGTGCTGGTGTCTTGATTGATTAGCTCTTGTAGTATATTTGCTGCGGATTTGTGTATGATCTTGAAGATTATTAGGATTGTTTTGTACTTGGCCCTGGAGTGTATCGGGAGCCAATGCAATTGGTTAAGTATGGGGGTGATGTGTTCTTGATTGTGAGTCTCAGTGACTATACAGGCAGCTGTGTTTTGTATCAATTGTAAGGGGTGAATGGAGTTTTTGGGCAAGCCCTGGAATATTGTGTTGCAGTAGTCCAAGGTCGGTGTGACAATTGCTTGAAAGACGGTGTGAAACAGCTCTTGGCTGAGTAATAGTTTCAGATTTTTGAGTAGCTTCATCTTGTGGTAGGCATTTGCCGTGGTTTTCTTTATTTGAGTGTGTAGGATAAGGTTTTGGTCTAAGATGACTCCAAGATACTTGACCTCTGTTTGTACTTTGATGGTGTGGTGTAATAGGCATATTTCTTGTGAATGATGTGTCTCTGGTGATGATTTATTGCAACTGTTTTGTTGAAGTTTACTGCTAGGTTGCTACATGTGTGTGTCTTGGGGGTGTTGGGTGGTGTGTGTATTTGTATGTTGGGGGGGAGTATTGGAGGGTGAATGTATATGTGTGTGGACTCTTTCGTCTCCCTGCACTTGCCCACTTTCCTTCCCTCTTTGCTCTAACCCCTTCCCTTCCCTTATGTTCTCTTCCTGTTCCTGTCCCTATTTTTTCAGATTCTCTCTAACCTCACTCTTGCCTTTTGCTCTGCTCCCTCATCCCTCATCCCTCCCCTATCTTCTTTATTCTTCCTCTCTAACCCCATCTCTTCCTATGTCTTGCCCTATTACCAGGACTGGCCAAACCATTAGACAAACCGAGACATTTGCTTAGGGTGGCAACTTCTGAGGGGCAACTGCCATCAAAGCAAAACAATAGATCCTGACAGACAGAAAAACTCAACGAGCTATCCCACATTCTTTTAGCTGCAGAGAGAATGGACACACATACATACAAAGAAAACTTTAATATTTAAAAGTATGATGTCCAGCTATGCATTTTTACAGGATTGTTGTGAGACAGGTAGTGTAGAGATGATCGAGACTGTTGAGTTTAATTATCAAAATCTTGGAGGGGGAGCAAAAGGCTGAAAGTTTACCTTAGGTGCCAAATATCCTTGCACTATCCCTACACATCACCCCTTTCTATTCTTTCCCTCTAACCCTGCCTCCTCTCTTCTGCCCCGTCCACTCACTTCTCTGATTGACAGCTGCTCCATGCTGGTGGAAGCTGGGAACATTTGCTGGATCTTCTCTCAGTCTGCTGTCCTGTCTCCATGCTGGCGAAAGCTGGGGACTCCTGCCAGCTTTTCCATTGCCGCTGCCCTGTTTCCATGTCAGTGGGAGCTGGGGACTCTTGCTGGCTGTTCAGGTGCCACTAGCCTGTCTCCATTGCAGCTGACTCTGCTGGTGGGACTTAGGGATTCCCACCGACTTTCTAAAACTCCTGCTTCTGCCTTTTCTACTGGCAGGTCCTAGGAATTTCCACCAGCTGGTATTGCTGTGACTCCACTTCATCTGCCCCTGAAACCTGGGGACTCCCACCAGCTCTTCAGGCTACTGCGGTGCAGGAGAGGAGTGACTTAATACGCATCTGTTTGTTTTGACAAACAGAAAGACAGATGGAGTGTTCCCAGTGGGTGCTAACGCTCTTGCAAAATGCACCTAAAAAGGCTCAGGCTTGACTACCTCACATATGATAACTCAAAATACTGGACCCTAGTAATGTTAAATAGAATGGCCCTTGAAAGAGTCTCTGACAATCCCTGGCTATGTGTGGACTGAGAAATAAAACACACACACACACACACACGCAAAACCAATCTCTCAGTCTTGTCAAGTCTCCACAATAATTCATGTGCTTCAAGTCTGGATTTTTATAGCTGACTCTTAAGGGTAAAATCTTGTCATAGTTACAGCTCAATTCGAAGGTCAGTGGGCTGGAATTTATGGGAGAGAATGCATTGTTGCAGATACGTGTCACCACGTGTGAGTAACTGAGAAAAACATTAGGTATGGGACATCCTCAGCTCCAGGCTAATCCACAACCAGAGATGGGAGAGGAAGAATCATGGACGTCTTCAAATATGGTATGAAAAGCTCCTTGATATCTCTGCTCCAACAAGTAGTGCTTCCAACAGTGCAAGACATGCCACATAGGTGCACCTCACATATACAGGCACTAGAACGCATGTTTAAATATCAGTAAATACCCATCTTTAGAAAATCTTAGACTTAGGGGTTTGTTTACTAAGCAGCGGTAGCGGCTTCCGACCGATATTGGAGCCTTGGCCCCATTGAATTCAATGGGGCCGCGGTTCTGATATTGGTTGGAAGCCGCTACCACTGCTTAGTAAACAGGCCCCTTAGACTTAGAATTAGCTGGACATGTTTTAAGGCTGCACAATTACTGATATTCTTAAAATCGCAATGCAATGGACACCAGCAGATGGAAAGAGAGGGAGACCAAAGAAAGTCTAGCATAGCACATCCAAAGATCTTCTGTACCTTGGTACCAAGTGGAAAGAAATGAAAACTTGCAGCTGATGAAACATGCTGGAGAATGCTTGCTACCCAATGTTTCTAGAAAATCTTATAGGAAAGAAATACAGAAAACTTCTTACAGGAAAAGGAAGGGGAGGCACGAGTTGAGGTGACTTTGTATAAGATAAGAGGCGGTGCAAAAGGGATGTCAATGAATTTAGCAATCTGATTGACTGAATGCTGCCTGGTACTTCTTGGTAATAATTAATGTCCTTTCCCAGTTTTCCCAGCACAGGTAACTGTGCTTCCTTCTCCTCCATCACTTCCCCCCAATATCATCTACAAGCGTGTGTTTCAGTGCACACAAATCACACCTATGCTATAAAGAAAAATGGATGTCTACTTTTCTTTATAAAGTAGAAAGACTAGGGGACACATAATGAAACTACAATGTAACCCATTTAAGAGTAATAAGAGAAAATATTTTTTCACTCAATGTGTAATCAAACTCTGGAATTTGTTACTGGAGGATGTAGTAAAAGCTGTTAGTGTAACTGGGTTTAAAAAAAATGTGGACAAGTTCCTGAAGGAAAAGTCCATAAACCATTATTAAAGAGGACCTGGGAAATCCTCTGCTTACTCTGGATAAGCATTGTGAAATCTGCTTACCATTTTAGGAATCTGCTAGGTATTTGTGACTTGGATTGACCACTGTTGGAAACAGGATACTGGGCTTGATGGACCTTGGTCTGACCCATTATGTTCTTAGGAGCATAAGTTGTAAGATATACACGCCAAACTTAGGTGCAAGCACTTACGCCAGCCCTAGACTTGGTGTCAATGTGCACACCTACATTTGTAAAGAATGCGCATAAATTCTAGTATGTTATAACTTATACACGTAAATGTAGGCTCCACCCAAGCTCCTCTCTTGTGCTTGCCCACTCCGAAAGTATGTGCCATTGGCCTGACGCACGTAATGATAGAATAGTGATCGCTTAGAGCATGCATGCAAGTGACCATCCACATGCATAAGTCATGGAAAATACATGATTTTCACAGGTGGATGGCACGAAACCTTACGCGTCTCATTATACAATTACCTCCTAAGTGACCAGACAGCTCCAGATCATCAGGGACATCCTGAACCAGTCCTGGTTTTACCCTTTTTCACCTATGGACTTGCAGTTCCAGTTTCACTAGAAAACCAGGACTTGCTGAGCCCGTCGAGGCAAAAAGGAATCAGTTGACTGGTGAGGTTCAAGATGCCCCACCTCTCATCCCAACCAATCAAAAGCCCTCTGTCATGCATGGCTCTCTGTTTGCATTATTTCACTAGCAGAGGATGCTGGGAAGAGGTGCTGGGGGATGAGGAGGTAGCAGTGTGTCCATGTTCGTGGATCCAGCTCCAGTTGTTTAATAATTCTCTGATCATTTCATTAGAGTAATCAAGAAAAATCAGTCGAAATGGCAGGATGAGTTAGAGGGAAGGCTGCAGATCATTAACTCTGAACTGAAGCACACAGGCACTGTCGGACAAATTGAAATTACTTTAGAGTGGAGAGTGGAGCGGCTTCTCTCACAAATGCCCACTTTATCAACTCTGTGCATTCGGCAGGTTAGACTTGCAAAAATAGCTTTTTTTATTACTTCCCCCCCCCCCCTCCTCCTGCTTTTTCAGAGGGAGGAAGGGGATAGAGCTAAGACTGCTTTCAATGACTACTTGTCAGGTGCAGTCTTCCAACAGCAAGATCAGAACAAATGCTTTGAATCCTGTCATTTCAAGCTCATTTCAAATAAATCCAAAGGTTGAGCTTTAAAGCAGTTTAAAAAAACATGAAATAATTGGAATAAAAAAGGAAAGATAAATAAAATTCATTATAGGACTGTATCACTCTTTGGCAGGGCAGGGTTGAAGTGCCTTGCTGTGTGGGGGGTGGGATTTCATACTGAAATAGCATGCAGAACTGAAGGGCAGGACTGAGGTGCATTGGCAGAGCTGTGTGTGCGGTTCTTAGTACTAGATTAATGTGAAGGAGGTACTGCAGGGCAGGACTGAGGTACAATGCCATATGGGTCTGAGAATTACAGAGGGTGCTGTAGGTAGGGCACTACCTCTCTTAAGTACCATATTCTTGGGGCCTGGCATATTTACTGTTATAAAGTTCTGTGAAAGAAAGGATATAGGCTCATTATTTTTAACTTTCAAAAGGGCAATCTGTTTTCTTAGGTTTGCTGCAAGAGATGTAGCCTCTATGCAAGACCTCAGCCATTCCTTGCTCTGTTTGCAGCTGACATTTCCAAGATTCAATCTGTGCTTTCTGTTGGTGTACTGAGCCTGACAGGGCAGTGGGCTGCAGAATCTAGTTGTGCCAAGTCACTTAATATAAAAAAAAGTAAAGGAATTGCAAATTCTGCCTGATCACACAAAAACGGCAGCCTTCTCAGCCTCACATACCACAGGGTGTCCAAACATGGAGTTTGTTGCCCCCTGGTGGCTAAGGATGCCCTCTGTGCCCTGTAAAGAAGTTCCCTGCTGATGGCCAAGACAAGCACCTGCAGCCCTTTGCTGAAGAAAGAAACAAAATCATGGTGTGTTTTAGTAAGCTTCTACTAACTGACCTTTTCCCACCTATGTCTCCTTTCACCCTCTCATCATATATCGGCTCTAAAATTTAAGCAGAAGGCCCATAGCTCACAGCCTTTAGGTAATAGGCCAGTGGTGTCATAAGAAATCAATAAAAACAAAAGGCCCACTACTCAGGGGTGGCAGCTAGCCATCACCGCTGAACACAAAAGCTAGATATTCAATGACAGGGCCACATCCAGCCACCGGCATTAAATATCCGGGTCAGCCGTCGAAGCAGGAAGCTAACCAGGCAGTGGTGATATTCAGTAGCTGCCCAGCAAAGGTTAGGGCAGTCTTTCCTATGCCTATCTTTCGCCACCGAGGACTAACTAGGTAGCAGCTGAATATTGCTGCTGATCGGTTATCTCCAGCAGGGCCGTCCCAAGTGTAAATCGCACCCTGTGCGACTTGCACATCGGGCGCGTGCCATCCCCCCCCCCCTCCCCGCGACAGGAGAGAAGAGGCGCACCCGATGTGCAAGTCACCGGTATGCTAAGCAGATCTGTCCCTCCCTGCTCTTCAGATCTGCTTAGCATGCCGACGAGAAGGCTTAAGGGGCGCATTTTAGCTGTCTTTCGTTGCCTGCCACCGCGGGCCCAAAATTTCTAAAATTTACCTCCTCGCAACTCCCCAAAATAATCTAATCTGGCATGCTTCAAATATGCTCCACCTTCAGCGCCTAAAAATCTTTATTTTTATCTAATTCCTCTCTGGTGAGCAACTCAACCCAATACAGTATTAAACCGCAAAACAGCATAGCTAGACCTAATTCTTTCTCCTCCTCCTCCTACTTTTTATTATTTCTAAAGTGCTACCAGACACATACTGTAAAAGAGAGACACATAGAATTTACAATCTAGTCAAGACAAACATACACGAGATTCTAGTTAAATGGGAGAAGTGAAGTGGTCAATATGTAAAAGCAACCCCAAAAGCTGAGTTTTTAGCCCAGATTTGAATATTGCTAGAGAGAGAGCCTGACGTAACGACCCTAGAAGTTTGCTCCATGCAAACAGTGCACCAAGGTTAAAAGAGCAAAGTTGGGAGGGAGGAGAAGGGTACAAATAAGAGTGAATTGCCAGATGAACGGTGTTCACGAGGAAGAGTGTAGGGAGAGAGAAAACAAGAGAAGGAATGAAGAGCTGGAAAGTGAATGCACTTGTAGGTGAGCAATAGAGCTTTGCACTGTATGTGAAAAGAGATGAGGAGTCAATGTAACGAAGAGAAGGGTTATGAGGTCGTAGCAAAACTGAAGAAAGATAAATTGTATAGCTGCAACTGTGTGGAAAGATGATTTTGTGGGAGACATCCTATTTCCATGACAGGTTACCTCTTGAGATTGGCTGCCATGATGTCAGCAGGAGGTGGCAGGTCAGGTATCAAGCCAACAGCAGCAAACACAGCAGCTGGGACATTCTGTAGAAGGGAGAGAGCATGATGGCAACCCTCACCCGCAGACCTTGGGGTCCTTCTCAGCCGGCTTCCTCAGCGATACTAAGTCCCACGTGCTGTGAATATACATGCACGATACGAGAGGATCTAACACACACCTGCAAAGATCACCTCCTCTCACGCATTGCAATCCAGCTGTGCACATAACCTGCTCCTGTCCCTGTTCCCCACTACTGCAGCTGTCATCATACCTCCTGATTGCTGGTAAAGTAGATGTTGATGGCATAGGCTGCTGAGCACAGGAGCGCACTCAAGTTCTTCTAAGTCACACCCTTTCAGGCAGGAGGGTTGCAACCCAGGGGGCAGGACCAGAGGAGCTTGAACAGCCCCATACCATCCACAGCTACTTTTCCAGAATTCAGAGCATCCGGCAGAGGTAGTCTGACAGCAATGCTGAGGGTGAAGGGGAGAGATGCTGGACATGGGGGAGACTGGAGAGGGGAGGAGAAATTCTGGATACGAAGGATGGGAGAAGAAAAGGAGTTGCTGGCCACCCTGGGGAGTGTAGTAATGATGAGAAGAAGAGAAGTTGACATCTTTGGGGTGGGGCAGGTCAAATGGTGTTGCTGGAGGAGAGAGACTGATTCATAGAGGCCAAAGAAGGGATTGCTTGGGAAGGGGAGGAGTTTACGTGCATAAATTTACGCTTCTGAAACTCAGCTGAAAAATCTCACTCACTGACCTGCAATCTTGCAGTTTGGAATGGGCCACTCTGGGCATCTCTGCTTCTTTCCTTCCTCCAATAGACAATCTTAGGGAATAGCCTATGATGCTGTCTCCAGGAGGGGTGGAGACAAGCCAGCAGAGGCAAACATAGCATCTGGGATACCCTGCTCTTGGGGTGGAGACAAGCCAGCAGAGGCAAACATAGCATCTGGGATACCCTGCTCTTGAATGCAGAATGTCAGCTCATAGCAGACTTTTTATGTTGCATACAGAATCATGAACATGCTGTTTTACTGCATCCTTATGCCTCAAAAGGGATAAGTTTGATGGATCTGTATTGGTAGCCTGAAACAGACCAAAAAAACCTAACTCCAGTCTTTAGGTACCGATCAGGCCCTAAAGGGGTGAGCTGGGCCTAGCAAAAGACGAGATGCTCCAGAGCAGGACCTCCTAGATGTACTGGTCGTGTGTACGTCAGTATTGCAATAGCAGAAGGTGATGCAGGGAAGGGGAAGTGCATCAACAGTGCCGTGTGTGGGAATCAGTAAAAGCATAATAGGAGGTGCTGCAGGGTAGAGCTGTGGGTATCGGTGTCAGTGCTGGAATAACAGGGTATATTGCCTAACACTATAGCGTTGTTTTGATAGAGTGGAGGCAGAGGGCAGGCTTTTCAGTAGAATAGCCGGAGGAACAGGGATGCAGAGTAGGACTGAGGTTCATTGGCAGGGCTGTGGATGTCAGTGTTAATACTAGAATTGCAAGGGGTGCTGCAGGGTTTGACTGAAATACATCCACAGAAACAAACATTTGTGCAAAAAGGAGAGGAAAGATAAAGCTGCTTTAATTTCTGGCCTCTTTCTGTATCCTCGTAGCTCATCAGCAGCCTTTTTGATGCCTCAGTAAGTAGTGCATTTATGGGTAGTGTAGAGACCAAGATCTACACTAAACTCTGGTTTCTTTCCTCTTTTCTCTCCTTACTATCAACCTCTCTTCTCGGCTCTTTTCTCGTTCCTCCCTCTGTCTCATCTCTCATTTGAAGGACTCGTCTGTGCCGCAAAGCCTCGTGCCTGTAATAAGGTTCTGCTGCTGTGTCGCTGGCAGCGTGATGCATTCATATCTCCTTATTATTTCAGGAGCTGGGGAATGAGATCCTGGGGATGTGCTGGTGAGGTGAGACAGTCATTGAAGAGATGGGGAGAAATGACAAAAAAAGGCACATACACACAAAATAAATAAAACAGTCACGGTAGAGAAACAACCAGCAACTGGTACAGCACACCATTTAACCCCCTCGCCACTGCAGACCAAGTCAAAGAGCAAGCAGGGCCCTTTTGAAAAACAAATTATAGAATAATACTAATTCTGTCTTCAGGAGCTATTTGTCCTAGCCTGCTTTCTTAGAAGGTGTAGAATCAAATGCAACCTAGGCATGCTTTTCATACCCAGATACACCATAGCAACAGGGCCAATTTTACTTATGGGCAAAAGGAAGAGCTGCCCCGGGCCCCTGCAGCACAGCAGCCCAGTCTGCCATAGATAAACGTAGCCAGGAGGTTGCTAGTCTATTGCTTTTGCGTTTTCATTAATGCTGGTCAGCCTCTTGTCTTCTTCCTCCTCTTTCTTGTGGGATTTTGCTCCAGGATCTCGGAGCAGCTGTCCCATCCAACAGCACGAATGTGCAGACAGTGCTGCTGCGTCCTGCCAGGTCTGCAGACAGAGTTAACTCAGCCAGCCAGGAGTTGGAGGGAATGGTGGACCTGAGGTATCATGTGTCTTTCTTCTCTCACATTGCCAGTGGGCATTTTAAAAAAGCTGTTGGTCACTTCCGGTGACGTTACGGAGCTAATAGCAGCCTAAAAGCCTAGCTCCGTCCGATTCCCGAGAGTGATGATATAGTGGAGTGTCCCCAAGTGCCAAAGTGGAAGGCAAGCGAGTAGACAGCAGTCAGATGGCCGCGAAGAAGAAATTAGTGGGTTTCCAGTCCCCGTATGTGCGGCGGGAGCTGATGGCGGTGGCAGCGGCGGATTCGGCCTGCTCCAACGCGGGAGCACATGGCGAGAGCTCTGGAGATGATGGTGGCACAGATACGGAGGGGCTGGAGGAGGTGCCACTGCGTAACTGGTTGCAGGAGTTTAAAATTGAAATGCGGTCAGAGATTAAGGCTATGCGAAAAGAGGTGAAAGAAACGCTGCAGGCCATTCAGCAGGAGATGAGCAGCCTGGGCAGCCGTGTGGAAGACTTGGAGTGCCACGTGGAGGAGTGTGAGAGAGAGGTGCGAGGGATGGCGGCCCTGCAGGAAAACCTCCAGGCCCAGCAGGACAAGCTACAGGAGAAAATTGAGGAGATGGAAGATCGAGCTCGGGGAAACAACCTGCGTTTCAGGGGGGTGCCTGAGGAAGCGGCTGCTGCTAGAGATTGTGTGGCGGTGGTCCAGAAGCTATGTGGCCATATTTTGTAGCGGGGGGAAGTGGATGGCATGAAAGCTGAGCAAATTGGCGTGGAGAGAGCTCATAGAAGCTTAGGCCCCCGGCGGGAAAAGCAGGCACGGGACATTATAGCATGTATGAGCAGTTTTCCATTGAAAGAACAAATTTTGAGCGTGGCCCGGAAGTTTGGGCGAATTGCATGGGAAGGCAATGAAATAGAAGTCTTTAATGATTTGTCTAAAGGAACTTTGGACAGACGATGAGAGAAGTTACTGCATATCTTAGGGGCAGAACCTCCGCTATCGCTGGATGTTCCCGTTTGGGATTTTGCTGTCGTGAATGGTGTGAATCGGAAGGTGAAATCAGTGGAGGAGGCATGGGCTACCCTGCGAGACTTGGGTTGTGAGGGATTGCCCAAGGTGGTGGCGACAGAGCGGCTGCGTACGGCCCATGGGGAGACAAGCAAACAGCAGCGTCAAACAAGTGCACAGTGGCAGAGAGTGGGAGAGCACGGGAAGCGTTTAAAGCGGCTGTCCATGGACCGGCGGAGGGTGGCCTCAGAGACAGACACCTGAGATGGGAGACTGGAAAGGCTACTTCCGGCTGCAAGTATAGAGCCTGAGGAGGGGTGTTAGAGCTCCTTTTCTCACGGAACTCGGACACTGGACTTATAGGGCTAACAGGGGGTGGGGAGGGGGCAGGGAAAGAGGGGAGCTGAGCTATGTTTGGCGGGGCTCTATGGATGAAGGGGGGATATTGTATGGCGGGAGGGGGGATGAGGTGCTGGGATTGGGAGGCACGGGGGGGTGTGTGCTGGGACGGGATAGGACAAGGCGTCCGGGAGGGTAGGAGAGGTGGAGGATGGTGGGGGAGGGGGGTGGGGGTCCGGGGGAAGGTTGGGGAGGGGGGATGGGGGGGGCTCAGAACACATTGTGGGTAATGGAGGAAGGGGGTATTTTATTAGATGGTGCATATAGGAATTATTAACGTGAAGGGGTTGAACTCTCCCACTAAGCAGGGTTTGCTCTTTCGGGAGGTGGTGAGAGATCAGTGGGATGTGGTTTTGATCCAAGAGACCCACTTGAGGGTAGATGCGGCATCGGCAGTATCCTATTCAGTATTTTTCATGTAATAAGGAGGGTGACAGGAAGGGGGGAGTGGCCATTTTGGTACAGGAGGGTTGTGGGGGATACGGGTGGAAGGGTCATTTAAGGATCTGGAGGGAAGGGTGGTAGGGATTAGAGGGAAATTGGGGGGGAGAATATTGTGGTGGTGGTGGTGTATGGACCTAATGGGCAGCAAAAGGGGTTTTGGCGAAAAGTAGGGCACTTAATTGAGGGGGCAGGGGGTGGGAAGGTTTTGGTGGGTGGGGCTTTTAATGTGGTGTTGGACCCGAGGGTAGATCGGAAGCCGAGGGGGGGAGATGGGGGGAGAAAGAATAAGATAGAATTAAGAAGGGTGATGGGGCAATACAATTTGATTGACATGTGGAGGGCCCTGAACCTGGGGGGAGAGGAGTATACATTTCATTTGGCTCCACATGGTAGTTGGAGCCGGATTGATATGTTGCTGCTGGATAAGTCTTGGATGAAGGAGGTGCAGGATGGGGGCATCCAGCCGGTGGGCTGGTCGGACCATGGGGCAGTAGTGGTGAATCTTAAATGCCCGGGGAAGGGTGGGGGGGGGGGTGTTTTGGAGGCTGAATGATAGCTTACTTAGGGATGGGAAGGTGGTGGCAGATGTCCGGGAGGTTATAAGGGAGTATTTGCGTTTTAATGACACTGGAGAAGTGACGAATGTAATTGTATGGGAGGGGTTGAAAGCGGTAGTGCGGGGGAGGTTTATCATGTGGGGGGCTAGGAAAAAGCGGGAGCGGGAGAGACGAGAGGATGCACTGCGGAAGGAGTTATTGGTGGCGGAGGGGAGGTACCGGGGGTCAGGGGCACGGAAGGATAGGGGGGAGATGGAGAGAGTGAGAGCGGAATTGCGGGCTTTGCAAACCAATAAGGTGGCTTTCCTCTTACAAAAGGTGCGGCAGGTGCACTATGAGTTTGGGGATAAGGCCAGCCGTTTGTTGGCCTGGAAATTGCGGCAGCAACAAGGGATAGCGACAATATATCAGATAGAAGGGCAGGATGGGAGGATGTGTAGGGGAGATGACGCAATTCAGGAGCGGTTTAGAGAATATTATCAAGATCTCTACCGAGAGATGGAGGGGGTGAGTGAGGGGGGGATAGAGGAGTACCTAGCGGGTATTTCCTTACCTGAATTGCCGGAGGAAGCTGCTGAGGGGTTGGAGGATGAGATCCTTGGGGGAGGAACTGGAAAGAGCGGTGAAGAGATTGGTTGGGGGGAAATCGCCGGGGCTAGACGGGTTAACGGGGACCTTTTATAAGGTCTTTTGGGGGGAGATAGGGGGTATTTTAAGAAGGGTATTTAACGGGATATTAGTGGAGGGGGGGGTTGTCGGCGGAAATGCTGACGGCGGGGATCACCGTGCTGTTAAAACCAGGGAAGGACCCAGGGAGGTGTAGTTCATACCGACCCATCTCTCTGCTGAATGTAGATGTTAAATTGTTAGCAAAAATTCTTGCAGGATGGTTGGCTGGGTGGATGCCGGGGATAATCCAGGTAGATCAGGCTGGCTTTATCGCTGGGCGGCAGGCAGCGGATAATATAAAGCGGGCCATAGGAGTGGTGTGGGGGGCGAGGCAGGAGCAGGGGGATATTCTTTTGATGTCCATAGACGCAGAGTACATTGGGGGTTTTTAATGCAGGTATTGACGAAGGTTGGGTGTGGGCCGAATTTTTTGGCATGGGTGGGGGCATTATACCGGGGACCAAGGGCTCGGGTAAAGGTTAATGGGAGATATTCCCGGGATTTTGCGTTGGGCCGCGGGACCCGTCAGGGTTGTCCGCTTTCGCCACTATTCTTTGCGATGGTGGTGGAGCCGTTGGCGGAATGTATAAGGTTGAATGATAAGATCCAGGGGTTGCGTAGGGGGGAGCAGGAGCATAAGATTTCATTGTATGCTGTTGACATTTTGTTGTATGTCAGCAATCCGCTTGTCTCGCTGCCAGAGGTAATGAGGGAGATTGAAAGGTTTGGGGCAGTCTCGGGTTTTAAAATGAATGTGGATAAAACCGAGGTGCTGAAAGTGAAGTTGGACAAGGAGGTTGAGGGGAGGCTGCAGAGAATGTTTCATTTGCGATAGGTGCATGGGTCCCTGGGTTACCTGGGGGTTCGTATCACGGATAAGTATGAGACTTTATTTACTACTAACTATCCGAGACTTCTTAGAAACATTAATAGAGATTTAGCGGGTTGGATGAGGATGGAGATATCATGGTTGGGGAGAATAGCGGCCATCAAAATGAATATTTTGCCCCGTTTGCTTTATTTATTCCATGCCTTACCGCTGGAGGTCCCGGTGGGGGTGATGAGGGCCCTACAACGGCGGGTGTTCAGTTACATCTGGAAACGGAAGCCGTCAAGAGTTGCGCGGGAGGTGATGTTTGCTCCAAAGGAGGAGGGGGGGTTAGGGGTTCCTAATTTGAAGGCTTATTATTGGGCGGCACAGCTTGCTCATGTACTGGGCTGGAGGGAGGAGCGCCCTTGGGTGAGCCTGGAGAAAGGGAGGGTTAGTGGGGGTCGCTTAGCTGCTTGGCTCTGGGCACCGAGGGGGGGGAGGGGGAATTGGGGCGAGGGTCGCCAGGGATGAGGCAGGTAGTGCGGATATGGGATAAAGTTCTGGGACTGGATATAGCTAGAAGGAGGACAGAGTTTTCGGTGATGACACCGTGGAGGGGGTGTAGAGCTTTTAAACCGGGCTGGGAGGGCGGCAGGTTTGATCTATGGACAAAGAAGGGTTTGGTATGTAGCTTTCAACTGGTGGAGGAGGGTGTGTTGAGGAGTTTTGAGGAGGTGCAAGCGGAATTTAATTTGGCAGCTGGGGATAGGTTCGCCTATGTGCAAATTAGTTTGTTTTTAAGGAAGGTAGTGGGGATGGAAGGGTTGGGCGAGGAGGTCTCGGGGTTGGAGGCAATGTGGTTTGGGAAGAGAGGCTCCAGGGGAATGGTGTCTGGATTGTACAAGGTTGTTTTAGGGGGTGGCGGAGGGAAGCATAGGTATATGGTGCAGTGGGAGAGAGACCTTGGTAGGACTTTAACGGTGGTAGAGTGGAAAAAGGTGTGGGACCAGATTAGGAGGGGGCTCAGCTCTAGCGGGGCCAAGGAAAATAGTTGCAAGGTTATGACGCGGTGGTACTATGCTCCTAATCGCTTGCATAAAATCTATAGGGAGGTATCTCCTCTCTGTTGGAGGGGGTGTGGGGAGATAGGGACGTTTTGGCATGTTTGGTGGAGCTGTGAGAAGGTACAGAGGTATTGGAAGTGGCTAACGGGGTGGATTAAAGAGAAATTGGGGACTGAGGTGGAGTTGGAGCCCGCTCTGTTGTTGTTGGCTCTGTGGGGGGAGGGGGGAGGAGGACAGGGGGGTAAGATGGTGCAGGCTTGTTTGAGTGCAGCCCGGTGTGAGATTGCTGCTGCGTGGAAGCACAAAGATGCCCTCGGTAGAGCAGTTTGAAAGACGCCTTAGGTTTATAGTTTCTTATGGAAAAGTTAACGGCAGCACGCCGACAGAGATTGGCTGGGTTTGAAGGACGGTGGGGTGTACTGGGACGTGTTCTGGGGTTGGGGGGGGAGGGACGGGGGCACCGGGGGGGAGGGGGGAGGGGGGGGGTAGGGGGTGATTAGGAGGGGGGGGCTTCGGCTGTCAGGGGGGTCTGCTAGTTTGGTTCCTTGTCACAGGGAGAGGGGGTAGGGTACGGCGGGCTTCTCTAAGCTCAGGAGGCCCAGAGGGAATCAAGGGGTCAGGGGAAAGGGGGTGGATGGGCGGGCTGCGGGAGTTGAGTGCTTTAGAGGGGGATGGATAAGGGTGGGGGGTATAAAAATACGGTAAAAGGCTGGAGTGGGGGTTAGATACTTTTGTATAGCAGGATCTGGGGTGTATTGTTGTTTGTGTTGGGTTGTGTTACTGCACTGCTGACAATAAAAAAAAATTATAAATAATAAAATAAGGCGGACAGCTATGGGTAATAATACAAATGAATAAAGACAAGGTACAGTTAGCCTGTTTATTATGGATACATATTAGGATAGTAGGGGAAGCTTAATATATGGAACAATGGCTAATATACTATTTGGAGTGCAAGGTTGTATAGAAATTTAGGTTGCTGGGTACTGAATGTATAGATAATGGAGTGTTATTGATGCATGTATATGGCTATGTTATGTAATGGCGACAATAAAAACTTAAATATTAAAAAAAAAAAAAGCTGTTGGTGGTTTATGTTGTAGAGACTGAGAATTTGGGGCAGGCAGGAAAGCTGTGCCACTGCTCTGAGTACTCTAAGGAGAAAGGGAACCCAGGAAATGGGAAGATAAACTTTAAAAGCAGCCCTAGCCACAAATATAGCATTAGTCCAATAAAAATATACATCCCGAGTCTTTGTAGACTGTAGGAAGAGAGCGTTATGTCAGGATCCAAAATGTCCACACAACAGAAAAAAGTCATTTTATTTTTGGTTTATTTTGAGAAATGTTAATGTCAGCTTTATATTTTGCTTCTGTTTCTATTCCTTATCATCTGCTAGACTAGTCCAGATGAGAGAGTTATGTCCCCCTGCCAGCAGGTGAAGGTAGACATGAGCAACTTTCAATGATGTCATCAACTGGTATATCCTCTGGTACAACAAGGCTCTGCTCTCTCCTCACTCCTTTTCAACGTATATATGCAACCAATTTGCGAAACCTTCCAAAAGCACAAAATCAACTACCACATCTATGCAGACGATATTATGCTGTACACACAACTTGACGCAAATAACCCAAATTACATCCAACTAGAAGAATGCCTAAGCGAGATGCAAACCTGGTTACAACAAAACAACATGGCGATCAACCATAAAAAAACAGATGTGATGTACATCTCCAGAAAACCAAATTTCAACCCCCCTGCAACGATCACCCTGTGCAACAATACCTACCAAACAAAGAAAGAAATAAAATATCTGGGGGTAACGTTCGATAGCGACCTAAAAATGGAAAAACACCTCCGCATAACAAACAGGGCCATCTTCCACAAACTAAGAGTCATACAACCACTACGGAGCATTATTGAGCCTCATGATTTCAGGTCCGTTGCACAAGCTCTCATCATGCCTCATTTCGACTACTGCAACGCCATTTTACAGGGCCTACCAAAGAAAACCCTAAACATACTGCAAATGGCGCAGAATGTGGCGGCTAGAATCATTATGAAGAAAAGTTTTGCTGAACACATCACACCTGTGTTGATTGAGCTACACTGGCTCCCCATTACAGCTCGTATAAAATATAAAACACTAATAACCACATTCAAACTCATGCATAACATAGCGCCATCCTTCCTCTCCAACCTAATCAGCACACAACCACCCAACAGAAGCAGAAGAACCACCAACTTAAACACCCTCTGCATATTGGAAGATATAAGATCTGTCAAAACCAGTACAAGTAACAGAGCATACTCATACACAGCACCGACACTCTGGAACCAACTGCCGCCTGAGCTACGAGCTAGCAAAGACCTGATGGACTTTAGGAAAAAACTCAAGACTCACCTATTTCAGATTCAGTAGAACTTGATTTAGTCAACGTGGCCTAAGCTGTGCTACCCAGAGAGCCAAAAATGTATATATGTAAAAATGTACATATGTAAATAACTCCTCCCTCCTTACGAAAAGAAACCCAATTACCTAATTACTGTGTGTTGTGCTCACCCTACGAATCACCTTGTATATATACTACAAATTTTTCTGTCCTGATTTGACAGTTTCCAATATGTAATCTAATCCGCTACTGATCGCTGGAAGTAGCGGTATACAAATGTACGCTAAATAAAAAAAATAAATAAACACTGAGAGAAGCTAGTATTGTCTGCCTCCAGCAGGCGGCAGTGTGTGGACTGGTACAGCAGTGAAAGATAGGGTGACTCTCCTCACCCACACTTTGGTGCAGAGCCTTGAATTGAGTCCTGAAAGGCCCAATGGCTCGGAGTGTGGGTAGATCCATGTCACCTGGTGCAGACAGATGACCTGTGTCCTTCAGGTTACTAGCTTTGGTGGGCTGAAAGTGGAACAGGAGGACCCCACGTGGCCCCTGAGGGTAATCAATAAGTTGGGCCCAGCCTCTCTTCCCTCTTACTGTCCTTGTCTGATCTTCATCTTTTTTTTTCCCATGTCCCTTTTTTTGCCCATTGATTTCAGTGGGGAAGTTTCCCCATTAATTTCAATGGGAGTGCAATTGGTTCTCAGCTGTCTTTAATAAAGCAGCTTCAATTTAAAAAAAGGGGGGGGGGCCCTTTCCCCAGCTGGGACTCCTCAGGCCTGTGTGGGCAACCAGGGCCTCCCTAATAGTGTTTCCCTGACTGGTCCAACAAGCCTCAGGATTTCTTTTTCAGGACTGCCATTTGCTGCGGCTCCAGGCATCTTTTTTGACATGATTTTTTTTCACTTTTTTTTTTGTCTTTTGTCACCATGGTTTTTCTCAGTCTGATGCAACCATAGCTGCAGTTTTTTGCCCCTAGCTGGGCTCTGATGCCCAGGGTATCTTATCATCCCCCACAGGGGTCCAGGGTGCAATACTAAGCCTGTGACCCCTGTTGCTCCTTTATTTCTTTTCTGTGCCGTTGGTGGGCTTTGCAGTCACTTTGGCGGACTGTGTGGGCCCAGAAAGAATGGAGCATGGCAGAACGGCACTAACTGAGTGCCTAGGGGCCCCTCAGGGGCCCAGGGCCCCATTTGTGGGCTGGCTTGCTGTGTAGCTCCTGAAACAGCCTTTGGTCTGTGTTCATTTGGCTAGCTGCTTTTCAGAACTCTGCAGAAGCCTTTGGGGCCCAAGCTTACCCTCTGAGGACACAGAACCCCTGTGCGCTCTTCCTAAGGGCAGATAGAGAGGTCATGGCCCCTGTTTAACCCTTGCATGCCTCCGTTCCTCTGAGAGCCCAGACTTCCCCTGCAGGGGTGCCTGGAGGTCTTGAGTGCCGTTCCAGCCACTGCAAGGTAAGCCTGAGGAAGACAGATTGGTAGTTCCCCCATGGGCAAGATGGGATCCCTTCAAGATCCATTTTTCCTTGCCCAGTCTCTATTTAGGCTTTAGGGCACATTATAGCAGCTCCGTATGTGTCAGAGCTGGTTTTGGGGTAAGAGTAGCAGACTGGTCTCCTTTATCCCTGATGGACCTGTGACTCTTCGATATTCCATCTTCTCCTGGTCTGTGGTGAAAGTATATGGGCTTTTAGGGAGGAAAACCTCAAGCTAGATCCCTGAGTTCTTAATGTCCAATCTGTGCTGCTCCCTCGGCAGTAGCGAGCCGGACCAGCCCAGTGGGCCCTTGAGGTAGAAGTATGGTTTCTGCTGGGACAAGGTGCATGACAGAACGATGTGCATGACAGTCCCAGGTGCAGGGATTGCTACATGTACGGAATCTTGGTTTGGAAGGCTCAGGGTCATTCAGGAGGCCTTGACAGTAGCCATCTTTGACTTTCAGGTGGTGCTGTGGACACATCTGGACCATAGTACTCTGATGAATACTCTACCCTCTGCTTGTAGCCGGATGGGCTCCCAGAGTTGCAGGTTGTTCCTGGGAACACCTAGCTTGGGCTGGGGCAAATGGTCAGTGAGCATGGTCTTTTTTTTTAAATACTTTATTTTATAACCACCAACAAATTCAATATACAATATACAAATATCCTCAGAGGGGTGTACTCTAATCCCCTCGCAGAGGATAAACGAAACAGAGATAACAGGTGGAAAATGTTTGGAGCGCCCTGGAGACTAGCAGGCTCGCAGTGGACCACTGAAGTGGTTGCTGATGGCTGATGCTAGTTCAGAGTTTCTCCTAGCTCCATGGCGGTGGTAGTGGCCAGTTAGTAGTTCTGGCATTCTTCCAGGGATGGCTCCGGTCAGTGGCAGAGCAGTTCCCCTTATGAGTTGCTTTCTCTATGGGAGAAGAAGCTCGATCATAGCCACTCTGGGAGGATAGACTTAGATGTGGCAGGGGAGCCCACCATTGAAGAGGTGCCATTAGTGGCTTCTGTTACAGTAAGGGCAATCCTGGCGGAGCTTCTCAGAGCCTCTGGTTGCCTCCAGATACGATTCCCCGGACTTTGCAACAATGTCAGAATGTCTTCAAGAAATGATAAACTGGCTGACAAACAACAACCTCAACATAAGCATCAAAAAAACTGAAGCAATTATCATCACACGAGAGACTTCATTTACCCCACCGACCTCAATCAACATTGCTGACAACCCAATACTGATAAAAAATGAAGTACAATAGCTTGGGGTCATCCTTGAAAACCACCTTAACCTCCAAGCCCATATCAACAAGATCGCTAAGTCAGCCTTCTAAAAGCTCGCTACCATTAGGAGGCTCAAACCCCTCCACAACCAAGATCACTTCCGAACAGTATGTCAAGCCATCATAACACTCACTCTGGACTACTGTAATGCCCTTTTCCAAGGACTCCCCAAGCAAACCATCCATCCCTTGCAACTAGTCCAAAACACTGCTGCCAGAATCATCACTGGATCATCTCAACACAACCACATAACCCCACTCTTGAACCAGCTCCACTGGCTTCCAATTACTTCCCATGCCAAATATAAATTCATTCTCACCATCTTCAAAATTAAGAACAACTTATCAGCCGATATTTTACAAGGCCTGATATGTACCAAGCCCATTAAGAAACCAATGAAACATAGACCATAAATACCATACCTACACCCAGCTTGTTCACCAAGGTCAACAATTCCACTGCAAAGAGGGCTCTTTCACTTGCTGCCCCAGCTATCTGGAACTCCCTTCCAGAAGGTCTGAGAACCACCTCAGACATAAAAGACTTCAGGAAGCAGCTCAAGACACTCCTCTTCATTGAATACTTTGGTGGAGACACCAAACTTCTCAAGTAACCTCTGGACTCTTGTACTCACATCACAAGCAAATTCAATCAACTGTCCCACTGTATATA
This sequence comes from Ichthyophis bannanicus, assembly GCA_033557465.1. Lineage (NCBI taxonomy): Eukaryota > Metazoa > Chordata > Amphibia > Gymnophiona > Ichthyophiidae > Ichthyophis > Ichthyophis bannanicus. The sequence goes on from CM066033.1 coordinate 681,345,913, forward strand.
TGTTGTGCTATTCCTCACCTCCCACATGTCCCCCCTCCCCTTGTTCTCCTTAAAGAGTTTCTTGTAATGATTTCAATCATGTTCTTCCCTATGCAAGTTCTATGTAACAGTTCTTTGAGTTTCAATGTAAACCACCTTGAGAAAATGAGAAGGCGGTATAGAAAAATTGTTAAATAATCCCACTCACTGGATGCCGGCATGGCCTCCTGAGGTACAGACAGTTGGGGCTCAGTCTTTTTCTTCTGAATGCACCTGTACTACATTAAGATAGTGAGTTTTGGGGTCCTTGGGCAGGATCAGAGTTTGTCAGTGCTGTCAACAAGCAAGTTGCCGGCCCAGGCCAGCCTGGGACTTCTGAAGTGCACTGTTTGAGTGGAAATAGTGGTTGCAAGATCTTCCCAGAAGAGTCTCCTCGAAGCTCTCTGCTCAGATACGGGACTGTTGTGGATGTTCCTTATCACCTTTGGCAGTGAAAGGTTGCTTCTTCTATCCCCCCTGCAGGAGGGCCAGGGATGTTGTTATCCTGGACACATGAGGATTCTGGTAGGGAGGTTCCTTCCAGCATGACCTGGTCCTAGAGCTGGTTGTCTTCGGACTCTGGGTCTATCATTGCATCAGTCCAGTGGGGAGTGCTCCCATCTCCTGGACTTCACCAGGACATTTCTCACTTTGTAGCTCCCTGGTAAAAATGGTGATAGCAGTACCTTTCTGCAGGCAGAGAGGCTAGTTACTCATGCCTGGACGTTGAGCTGGCCCAGTTTAGTGTCCTTGGTGAGAGGTGCTAATGACACAAGCCTGCAGAGTTCAGGCTGGAAAGTCGGGAGTCAAGAGACACAGCTGTCCTAAGAACAGCCTGATTATCTCCTAGGAGTCCTAGGGGTTGGGTACTGCTCTGTTGTGTGGAGTTTACTGTCAACGGAAGGTTGGTTTAAGATGCTGCTGACTCAGAGCAGCTGGACCTCAGTCAGCTCAATGGGTCTGATGTCATCTGGCTCTCATCAATTTACGGACAGATTCTTGCGTTAGGGGGCATAGGCATTCGATTAAGATGTGCATCTAAGTCTGTTCTCCAGTGTTCCCTGTTAGTCGACTAGGCTCTTCCTCTTCCCAGGAAAATGAAGGAGCAGGTGACATAGCAGATGTAGTTCCACCTCCTGATCAGTAGATTGTGGGAAACACCTGAGGAGAGGCTTGTCAGCCTAGCTTCCAGCCAGAAGGGCTGGTGGTGTGGAACCCGGTCCAGTTGGCCCAAGGACTGTTTCCTCACAGGGCCTCAAGGATGGTCTTTAACACTGAGGCTGCAGCAGTCACATAGACCCTAGGACGGCTTGCACCTCCATTAAGGGAAGCAGTGGACTGAGTGTTCTCAGACATGGCTTTGATGATAGTGCTTGCCTTCTACTATGGCAGAGCTCACAGGTCTGGAGCAGTTCTTGTGGCTGTACAGTTGTACTATTTGGCAGAGGAGCATTGGATTATCCTAGCTGCAGTGCATATTGTGAGTTTCATTAGCATGCAGTTCAGTAGCATGTGGTCTGTCTGTGTCACAGCTCCATGAGTCTGGGTGTAATGAGAATTCAGCCCTTTCACACGGAATATCTTAGTGTGAAGACCTGGCCTTCCAGTACCCCATGTGTCCACCTGCAGATGGTGGTTGTGGAGCAGTTTGAGGCACAGAGGGATTCTGTGGATGGCAGGGTTGGAGGCCCTTCCTCTGGAACGGCCTAGGGGAGGAATTCACAAGTAGGGGGCCTGGATTGAGCTGGCACACTGTGTTTTGTGGACACCTGGGCCATTCAGTGTGTTTGTTTTATTTCTTCCTCATCAGGTATGGGCCTACAAAAGAAGCATGGCAGGGGCTCTTGTTAGGGCAGTTGCCCAGTGCCTTCTCACTTAGGGTCTCATGCTGGAGGACATATGCTGGTGTGCTTAAGCCTCTTGGTATCTTGGTGCTTAGGACCTGGTGAGTCTCTGGATCCTTAGCAGATGTTAGAGCCTTTTAAAAGTTCCATCAGGACTGCAGTTTGACCCAGAATCCTTGGGGTCTGAGTAGCGACCCTGCTCGGCTACAGGCCTTGCCTCCAAGTGACATGTTGGGGGTATCTCAGCGAGCCTTCTTTCAGCAGGGGTGAAGCTGTTCTTCCAACCTGAGTGTCCCATTGGATCTTGGTAAGCTCCTGTGGTAGAGAGCTCTGGAAGGCCCCTTCTGGGGATCCATGTGCAAGGCCTCCACGGAGGGTTGATCCTTTATGATCCATTCCTGGCTTCTCTGGCATCCATTGAAGGGTGTCTGTGTGGCAGCCCATGGCTTCAAGTACACCTTTCTGGTTCTTTTGCAGTGAAACCTTCACTGTCCTTTTCTTTAGGGAGCCTTCTCCCATCCTTTTTCTCATTCTGAGTGGATTGTGGGCCTGCCTTCCTTCATAGAAAGGGATCTTCAAATGTACTTCTTGCTGCATCTGGTGGATGGGCAGAGGGTATTTCTAAAGCTCATTGCAGTTTCTCATGCCTCCCTTCAATTGGGCCTCCTCCATCTTTGACAGTGAGAAAAGTGGTGGCAGAGCTCAAGTCCTCTATTCCCCTTTCACCCTGGGAGACTTTTGGGTACAGTGTGCATCTTGTCTGGTAAGCGCACTCAGGAGTGAGTTGCAGTTCATGCAGCCCTCTTCTGTGGATTACACATGGGTGTTCTCAGGGGACAGTTATAATCCTTATTGTCTTAGTTGATCACCTTTTGTAAAGCCCCAGGGTTCTTGGGGAGGTTAATCAGATGACTACTCTGGCAGGGTAGTCTGACATGTTGGTCATCTTCCTCCCACCCTGAGTCCTGACTGCTTGGCTACATCCCACTCATCTGGGCTAGTCTAGCAGCATGATAAAGAAGGAAAGATTTTAACATACCTGATAATCTCCTTTCCTTGAATCCTGCTAAACCATTCCAGAACCTGCCCTGGAAAAGTCCTTTTGCGGGTTGGAAAACTTGCTGCTTTTTGTCGTGATAGCGATGTTTCTGCCTGGTTACTGCTGGTTTGGGGTATTCTGGCTACCATGGAAGGTCTAGTAAGCCTTGTGGGCTGGCTCAACTTTTTCTTAGTAAGAGAGCCAAGTATTTGATCACAGTCTTAGTGACAAGGATAGGTGTGTTTAATAATATTATCTAATTTTTTTCTAAGTTTTTTAGTTTTGCCTACTGCTTGGGAAGTGTCATACTGGCTTCTCTCAGTGCTGTAGCAGAGGATATACCAGGTGATGGCATCAGTGGAAGTTGCTCAAGTCTGCCTCCACCTTCTGGCACGGGGACATAATCCACTTGTTTAGACTGGTCTAACAGATTCAAGGAAAGGAGATTATCAGGTGTGTTACAATCTCTCCTTTCTCCAGTATGGCCTTGCGTGCAGAATATGGCTTCTTGCAGTTTCCAGTGCAGTGTTAATAATACAGTATTTCTGTTTCTAATTTGTAGTTCCTTATTCAGTATTTGGTGAAGGTCGGTCTGTGTTCGCTGTTTGTGTTCGTGATGAGGGAGTCTCCTAATTTTATTTTTTGTTGTTCTGTATCTGTTGTTTGGAGCATTTCTCTGAATGCTGGGAATTACAGAACTGGATCTGCAAGGTAAATAAAAACACTCAATGCCTCACAGTATATTTTACCCAGCTGTTTGTCTTCTTTATTTTGAGTCATTCTGCTTTTTAAGATGTTTGATATGACAAAATAAACATGATGAGTGTCAGTGTGCCTTGGTAAGTAATTCAGTGTTTCCTGGATACATAATTTGGGAAAGGGGCAATCTGGAAAAAATAATAGGGGGGGTCCATCCACAAAAGTTTGTCCAGGACCACATCAATGATTAAAGAGGCCATGCATAGCCAGCAGCATTTGAAACCTAAAAGTGCTTGCTCTGATCATTATAATTTTTTTCTAGTGATACTATTTCTTCTTCTCTCTTCTTTATGATCTTTTCTTTTCTTCTCTTTTTCTCTGTTCAGTTCTTTCACCCTTTCCCTTTTTTTGCCACTAGTTCTGCTTTGCACATATCTCTTTCTCTCACCCATATTATTTACTGAATTATTTATTTATTTCAAACCTGTTTATTTTACTCTCTCTGCCCACCCTACTTTTTCAGTTTTCTTTTCTCTTGGCTCCTTCTTTTGTGCCCATGCCTGTCTCATCATTTTATTCCTCTTCCCATTATTCTTGTATTTTTCAGGGGGGTTTCCCCTTCTCCTTGTCCTTATCTTTTACCTTTTCATCTCTTTCTCTGCTTCTATCATATCTTATTTTTCTCCTTAACACTTTGTCTCGCTGGCTCTTGCTTTATTTAGAAAATCTCTGTTAATTGATTTCCCGCTGCGGAACTGTCAGACTGGGCTTGTTTTCGCATCTCTGGTGCTGATAGTGTCACGGGAACGGTAAGTTGTGTCTGTCTCTTGCTACTGCAGGTTGGTGAGACTGGAGAAAACAAGCTCAGACAGCTGCTTCTCATTCTGATGCTGTCTCAAGTGATGGCAGCATTTGATTTTGACATTGTTTCATTATGTTCTGCCACGGAAACAACGTTTCCACAGATCCTGCACTGATGCTGAGTGTCAGCAGGGAGTTGTGACAGGTGCTGAATCCCTTTCAAGCCACTGGCTGAGTAGAAAACTGCATTTACAGAACAATGTCAGATTAAGTGACTTTAGTAATGAAAAAAAAAAAAGAAGCAAACTGAAAAGCTGCTACCTTGATTTCCTGTCCTGAGGTTGCCTGTGCTGTTCTGTGATGGGGCAGTGTGTGTGTGTGTGTGTGTAAGGAAAGCTTGCATTGCTGCTCTCCATACTGTACTGTGCCTGTTCTGTGAACATACAGTACGTCTAGCAGGATGCCACAGTCTTCACTCTATGTGCAGACTGAGGAAGATTCTGGAGCCCCTGCTCCTAAAGTGACACTGCACAACGGTGAGGCAATGGAGGAGGGCCCGCCTTTCAACAAATGGCTAGGGCCTGTCTCCTCTTGTTTTAAAGGGAGCGACTTAAGGCGCTGCTTAGGCTGGATTTGGGGCAATCCAAAGAAAGAGTTGCAGGAGACCCTGCCAAGTGGCTGAAGTGCTGCAGGAGCCGAAGCTGCCTCTGTGGTGGCCATAGGTCATACCAACCAGGAAGAGCAGTAGTCCCCTAGGCCAGCCAGGCCTAAACTAAAGAGAAGAAGAAGGGAAAGGCTGGCAGACCCACGGCAGATTTGGGAAAGATTTTAGGAAAACAGCAGAGACTGAGGGAACTCAAACTAAGGGGTATGTTTACTAAACTGCGGTAACGTTACATACCGCGCGTTATGTAACGTTAACGTTACTTAATGATGGTTAACGTCCCCGGCAGCGGTAAACACCGCAGAAGGTGGAGAGAGGGCGGAGAGAAGGGGTCAATGGGCGGAGAGTGGGTGGGGAGAGGCCCCTTTCACACTAACGCGCTGAACTAAAGGGCTGAATCCAACCGCGAATGAAAACCTGCCGTTAGATGCACATTTGCAGGAGAGAGAAACCATTTAAGCGTCAGCAATGTGCAGCCTAGGCAAGGAGCCCAAGGAATGTGATAGTAGTGCTCCATTTTCAACAACACCATAGTGCCAAAGTATGAATGGCCACTATGGTGATGGTGCAAATGGGGCATAGGGGGCCGCTGGCGGGACATGTAGCATAGGCAGCTGGGGCACAGGGTGGACCAGGCGGGCGCCTAGGTGGCACATAGGAACATAGAAACCGGAAATCAGCAAGACAGCAGTTGACCAAGGCCAAACACAATCCACCTATATCTATTTGGTTCACCCTAGCCAATAGTTGCTAGGGCACTGACCTGACATCCCCCCAGCCATCCCGCCCCCATGTGGAAGGGACATAATATTGGTAGGGATGGGGGGATGTGAGGATGTCCATGTATGGCCCCCACCCCGGGATCTGCTCCCTAGGCGGGCGCCTACCTACATAGTGGATGGCCTGGGACTGCGCACTACCAGAACTGACAGCAAATGGCCATGTCAGCTTGACAGGGGGGGTGCCACCTCCCTGCAGTGGACCTAGGCCATGCCCTGCATCAGTACGTGGTGTGCAGTGCAATATACAAAGTCTGGCTGAGGAAAAGTACAGGTAGCCCCAGGGACTATTGTGCATCTGTGGCAACAGTGTGGTGCAGTACACCCAGCCAGTGTGTCCAGCAGCAGAGGGTCACAGGTTCAAGCCCCACCTGTGGTTCCTGCAGAGCATGTCCCTATGTTTTACCCTACAATGCAGATACAACAGCAACATGTGCAAAGCCCAAAGCAGCGGCAAACAGGGGTACAAACACCCACCTACACAGGCTCCACAATCCAAAGATGCATGGAGAGTTAGGCTGTTGGCCCCAGCATTGAGCTGAAGTTATCACCAGAGCACTACTTCTACCCCCTGCACAGTTTAGCAATGTCAGCACTGTGAGCAGGACCAGTGTGGCGGGCAGGGTTGCCAACCACCCCTATCTTTGTACAATGCTGCAATAGGAGTGAGCGTGTGTGTATGTCTATCCATTGTTCTGTGGCTGCCCACCCCCACTGTTACCAGCGTTAGCCTGAATAGGTGCATAATGAGGAGCAAGGTATTTTGGGTATGGCCCGGACAGGGCAGATTGGCCAGGATGCATCTTCACAGGGTGTGGGGCAATGGCTGGGACACTGTAGTGCCTGACCACCACCTGCATGGACAGGGTGGCCACAGCATGGCATGCTGGGAGGGCACTCACTCTGACCGAGCAGTGACCATGGCAGGTCTAGGTTCCCACATAGCGCTCTACACTATCTTCCTCCAGTGATATATTTGTGTTCCCTGGTCCTGGAGTCCCAATCACTGAGTTGCCTGCTTGCTGCACATAGTTTCTCTGTGAGCAGGCTGGTGGACTGTCTGCAGTTAGACTGTGCATGGTCAGAACACCTTTAAGGTACAGTCTGACTGTGCTATCTGCTGGTGGGAGGCAGTTGGGGTTTTCCAGATCTAACTCCAGCATTGCTGCTGGTCTGCCACTGCTCCAGTCATAGGTATGGCTTTAGCCCACCAAACCTGGAGGGCTGTCTCATACAAACAGGATGGAGGTTGCTTCCCTGGGGCAGGAGCACCTGTTCTTTACCTACAAAAAGGGTGATGTGGGCCCTTTGGGGTATGTAGTATATACCACAGCGACCTATAAAGGCACTGCTACGCACACCTCATGCAATTCTTGGAACCCCTCTGCCCTGATAACAGCTTCCCATGTCAGCCAGACCCTAACACAGGGTACACACCAATCTGGCTGGTGTCTGGTCCCACAGGGCCACATGTGACTGCAGGATACAGATGGACACCACATTACCTTTGGCTGCACTGCACGGAACACCTGTCACACACTGGTAGTGATGGGGATGTACAGCAGGACCTATCTCTAGCACCACATGTACTGCGGACCTAGTGTTGGGCACCAATCCTATCCCTCAGGGTGACCACAGAACCTGCACAATGGCATGGCCTGTAACTACTCTGTACCAGTATCACACACTGTCAGTTCGTCTTTCCAAGCTGAGGTACCGGAGAGGTGCAGACCCCATTTGGTGATCAGCTGTAGACTGCTATTCAGCATGTGCATTGCATCATGGGTATGGTGGGGTTACCCTATCCTGGCACTCAGAACAGACAATTTGTGCGGTGACCTGCAGTCCTTCTGTACCCAGACATTGCTGTGACATACACCATGGAGGTATAGCCTACTGGTTAATACAATGCCGTTCATGGGTTCACTTCCTCATTGTTCCCCCCTCTCATGCCTGTCTTACTCATATAGTGTGCATGCCTGTAGAGGTCATATTTTTGCAAATCTGTGCTTCCAGCCCATAATACCCTCGCCACAATTGCCAACATTCCCTTGGTCCGTCTATCTGCGTCTGTCAGCTGTATAGAATCCTGTCTGCCAGTGCAGGCTGCCACCCCATGTCATATCCTTTCCTGCATTGCGCCTCTTCATGCTTGCCTCGCCTGTGCCTGATCTGCATGGCACCACCACTCCTCTGTCCACCCATCATTGTAGCTATCCTGCCACCTCTGCCTCCACTGGGGGACATGTATTCCCATTGTCTGCCACCAACTGTTTTTCTGGTACTTTACATTGCCAACACCCTGTGCTGTGGTACAGCTGCCCCACCATGTTTGTTATCAGTACTGGCAGGCATATGGGATGCCTGCAGATATGGCAGGTCCAGCGGCTCCCACTTCTCCCTCCTTCACTCACCTGTTCATTGCCTTTCCTGAGTGCTCTTTCTAAAGTTAGGGCTACATCTGTCTCTGTTCCGCACAGGTCATGCATGTCATCCTGAGGCACCTTGCAGTCCCTAGGGCACACTAACCTTGTTAGGCCACCTTAACCTATGGTTCCATAGCCCAGTGTGCCTTCTGCGGTGATTTGTCCAAGGGTGCCTAATATGGCGCTTAGCCTAGGAGGCCCTATAGGGTGCCTTATGAGGCACCTTACAGGGCACCTTACTAGGCACCTTACATGGCACCTTACAAGGCACCTTATAAGGGGCCTTACAAGGTGCCTTGCAAAGCGCCTTACAAGGTGCCTTACAAGGCGCCTTGTAACGCGTGTTAGCTGTCAGCTTGCTGTAATGATGCAACGCCCAGCCTTTATATGGGCATCTCTACCTTTACCACGGAACCTACCGTGAACGACATAACCGCAGTTTAGTAAACATACCCTTAAGTGTTCTGACAGAATCCAGCTGCTAGAGGAGTTTGTAATTCCCTCAGGCAGCATCGCATTTCAGCCCCTGGGAAGTCCAGTTCTGCCATGAAGAGTTAGCCTCCTCGATATATGTTTTAGTTGAATGTAGGGTGAAAAGGGAACACTGCTTACAGAGCTACAGGGAGAGAAACTGCAGTGAGACAGTTTAAGACTTCTGAATCTAAAATGGACATAGGCATAGTTTGCCTGATTTGTTGGCGGGGTCAAGGGTAGGGAGCTCAGATTATGGTGGAGGAAACTTTCCCCCAACCCTCCCAGATTAGCAACTATTAGCTTTCTCTTCCCCCTTCCCCCTCTCTGACACTTACCCTCTCTTGCCCATATACACACTCAAATACACTATTACTCACACCCACCCCCTCCTCCCAGGCTTTTCACAAGCAGCCTCAACTTCCCACCTGTTCAGTCACAGCTACAGCAGGATGATACAACAACATATTTTCAAACCTTTGAATTTGTTACTATATTTTTATCATCTTCCTTTATTTATCTTTTTTATTCAAATTTATTTTCATTTCTCTAGTCTTTCCTTATTAATATAATTGTATTTTTTTCCACTTTTTCTCTCCCCTCTAATTTTTAAGATTTTTTTCTGTTACTTATTTTATTCTCTCTACATTTCTTCAATTTATTTATGTTGTCATTTTTCATTTTGCTTATGGTATAGGCTCCATTTCTTTTATTTTTATGTTTTTCATTATCCTCTCTATACTCTCAATTCTCCTCTCACTCCCCTCTTGCTTTCATACACTCCTCATCCTCGCCTCCACACCTCTCCATAAATATTTATTTATTTATTTATTTAAAGTCTTTTCTATACCGAGCTCTTCAATATCAGCTCGATTTACAAATACAACAGCTTTTGTTCAAATATGGGTAGCACCCATACTGGACTTACAGAGAACAGGGTTGAACAACTTGGGTTAACAGGGTAAACAATATACAACTATATCACTGTATACAAGCTCGCAGCTACGACAGCTTGCAGGGTAACTATATACATGCTCTAAGCTAAGGTAGCTTACAGTCTTGGGTTACTATATATATATACTCCTGCTAGGAGTTTGGTGGTGCTATTGTGCCGCACTGGTGGTGTATGCAGTGGGTGGATGGTGGTGGCTGTCTTGGTGGCTGGGAGTGAGTGGTTATTGTGAGGTGCCATAATGTTGCAGGAAGAGGTGATGCTTCAGTGCTTTCCTGAACTTGGAGAGGTCCGTAATGGCACAGATGACGGGTGGAAGGGCATTCCAACACGAAGGGGCATGGAACATGAAGGCTCTCTTTCTTGTTGTCTGCGAGCACTTTGTAATCGTGCTAGGAATGCATAGGGTATTGGCTGTGACTGATCTTCTGGCTCTGTTTGGTGAGGTGGGGTGGATGAGGTCTGTGATGGCAGGGGGGGGTGAGTTTGTTGCAGGCTTTGAATGTCAACAGTAGGATCTTGAAAGTGAGTCTACAGTGGATCGGCAGCCAGTGGAGGTGCTTCAGGATTGGTGTTATGTGGTCCCTCCTAGCAGCACCATGTAGTATTCTGGCTGCTGTGTTCATAGCCAGCTGCAGTGGATTCAATGTGTTTTTCGGTAGTCCCTGTAGGATGGCGTTAGCGTAGCCGAAATGGGGGATGATTAATGCCTGGTAGACTGTCCTGAAGTCGTCTGGTTCCAGTAGAGGTCTTAGGTGACGGATTGATCGAATCTTGAAGTACACTGATTTGACGGTGTTATTTATATGGGCTTTCATGTCCAACTGTTGGTCAAGTGTTACCCCTAAGTAGCATATTGTGGGCTTGCTTTGGAGTTCGGCGCTTCTTACTTTTAGTGTGGCTGGGGGGGGTGAATGATTGGTCTCTGGATATGAATAGAGCCTCAGTTTTCTTGAAATTTATTCTGAGGTTTTGGGTGTTAAGCCAGTTGGTTGTGGCGTCGAAGCAGGCGGTTAGTGATGAAAAGTCTGACTGATCTGTAGCAAATGGGGTGTAAAGTAAGACGTCATCTGTGTATATGAGGCATGAGATGCCAAAGGAGCGGGCGATTGCACAGATGGACTGCATATATATATTAAAGAACAGTGCCGAGAGGGAGGATCCCTGTGGGATGCCCTGTCGTTGCTGGAATGCTTCGGACGTCATGGGCCCAGTCTTCACATGCTGCCATCTGTCTGCGAGGTAAGATTCGCACCATCTCAAGGCCGTGTCTTGAATCCCTTTCTCTGCCAGGCGCTCCATGAGCAGGACATGGTCAACGGAGTCGAAAGCTGCGGCGATGTCAAGGAAGATTAGGGCATAGCCACTTCTGTTTTTGTCCAGGCCAGTGGTCAGGGTGTTGAAGAGAATGGTTAGGAGTGTCTCCACGCCGCGTGCTTCTCTGAATCCATGTTGGCATGGGTCTAGGGGCACAGTGGTCTCAATGTGGTCCTGGATTTGTCTTTAGACGAGCTTTTCGATTATTTTGGCCATTAATGGGATACTTGAGATTGGCCGATGTGAGTCCACTTTCTGGGGGTCCAGTTTGCTGTTTTTTAGGAGTAGCCTATGTCAAAAGCGAGCCTTCTTATCACCAAGCCTAGACCTAGCCCAGAGCCTTGCTTGGCCTTCTGGGATATGTAGTTTAAATAAGCAGTTGTGGCACCGAGGTAAGGCTTCAAAAAGGTTTTATTTCCCCTTCCAAGAGGTTTCTTTTGGGTGAGTCAAACAAAACATAAACAGCTCCACTTGGGCAAAAACAAAGCAAGAACAGGAACAAAAATTACTTACTTTCAGCTTTTAAACAAGTAAATGAAAAGTACTCAAAAACAGCTCTCTTCAGCAAACAAAGGCATTTTCTTTGTGGCTTTCAAGCTTTGGCAATTCTACAAACTTATCTTAGAGATAACACGTTATCTGAGACAGAGAGCGTACAGTCCATGTAATCACCGCTTACATTATCCCCCTGTAGCTCATATTGCATCTCTTCAGGCTCTTCTGTGAAGAGATCATCTCTTGCAGCATGTGAAATGTTGCTAAACAGTCTCCCCTTGCTCTGCAGGAAGTCTCTTTCCCTCTGGGTATTCCTTGGAGTGCCTTTCTTGGGAGCTTCTTAAATGTGGTGGGAGATAGAGAGAATTCCTAGTTTCACTTTTCCCTCTACTAGGAACATTAGGGTTAGCCTTGCACAGTCTCTGCCTCAAGCTATGCTCAGTTGCTATCAACGCTGGAATAAAATCACATAAAAACTTCTCCTGGCTTCTGCCTTTAAAAACTCTTCCAGATACAGGCTTATGCTCAGGTATAAAAGCTTTACTGTTTTTCTGCCAGTTGTTTGTGTAAAAACTTTCCTCTGGCTTCCTCCAGCTAACTTCACAGTTAAATGTTTGGTTACCTTTTTGATAGCATTTGCTGGGCTTTAACGCTCTCAGAGTTCTGCTCTCAGCTCCCTTCCAATTAGAATTTCTCCGTTTGTATCTCTGGCTTCCAGCCTCACAGCTGCCTGTTCCCGTGCTCCAACCGGGTTCTATTTCACTCCTGCTGTGTCCTGCATATGTCTTCTCTCTCTCACTTTCACTCTCACTCTCACTTTCACTCCTGCTCCCATGCTCACTCCATCTGTTGCTTGTATTCTAAAGCTGGCTCCGTCTCTCTTGCACATGCTGGTTCTCTCCAACCCCACGTTGGCTCTGTCTAGCCCCACGTTGGCTCTCTCTAACCCCACGTGCAGTGAGCTTTTCTATGTGCATGTCAGCTCCACCCACACCCAGCTGGCTTCCATTAGCTCCTAATTCCTTAGCCTTTCTGTTGTTTGGGCGTGTTTCCTTTGCACGTGAACTGCTTTGTTTAGGTTGCCAATGGCAACATCCTACCCTGTGTTCCTCTGAACTGTCATGATCAGTCCTACTTCCTGCATTTCTGCTGGTTTTCAAGGGCTCTATAAAAGCTGCCCCATGACAGATTCCCCCCCTTAAAATATTACGGGCTGCCGACACACCTGGCGGACAGCACGTAATCCACTTCTGGGTACTACTATGCCGTTCCTTATAGACTAAATTGGCAGTGGCCGACCTTTCCTTCCAAGGCTTGAGTACGTTAAGGTGGTACACCTGCCTACATCCTCTCTCATTTTCAATGAGGTAGGAAACAGGTCCAACCCTTTTGACTACTGTATTTGGCCCCTTCCAGTGGGATTCAAATTTGGGACCTGGATCCGCTACTTGGACCATAACTTTATCCCCTTCTGCCAATTGCCTGGGCTTTGTGCCCCTATCGTAGTATTTTTTCTGACGTAGCTGACTACTCTTCAAATTCTCCACTGAGGCTTTGGACGTTTTCGCCAAACGCGTCCTCAAGTCTTTTAAAAATTGAGGCACCCCTACCTCTGGTATGTCGGGCTCTACCCATTCCTCCTGTAATATGTCCAAAATACCCCTCGGGGCCCTACAAAATAGGAGTTCAAACGGGGACGCCCCCAAGGATGCCTGAATTCACTCCCTGCATGTATACATAACAAATGGGAGTAAGGTGTCCCATTCTTGCATTTCCCCTTTCCGTAAACCCCTCCTTAACAGGTGTTTTATTGACTGGTTCATGCGCTCCACCAGCCCGTTTGACTGGGAGTGGTACGCCGCAGTCTTAATATGGCATATGCCAAATGCCTCCCAAACTCTAGCTAAATACCTGGATGTAAAGTTGCTCCCCTGATCAGACAATATTTCTTGGGGAAACCCCACTTCACAAAATAGCTTAACTAGTTCTTGTGCTATTATCTTGGCGGATGTGTTCCTAAGGGGAATAGCCCATGGGAACCGTGTGGCGTGGTCCATGACCACTAGGATATACTGAAAGCCTCGTGGTGTTCTAATTAAAGGACCCACAATGTCCATCCCCATGCGCCGGACTGGCACCGATATGGTGGGCAAAGGTACCATGGGTGCAGCCTTTGGTCTCGCCACTGAGACCCTATGGCAGGTGGGACACGACTCGCAGTATTGCTTGGTCTCCTTATACACTCCTGGCCAGTAGAATCGCGCAAGTATTTGGTCAAGTGTTCCTTGAACACCTTTATGGCTACCTATCGGGTGGTCATGTGCCAGGCGTAAAACAATGGACCTAAAAGTCACTGGCACCACCAGTTGCTTTCGTACCGTGTCTGTATAGGGATCTATACTTTCCCTATAGAGAATGTCTCCATCTAATAGGAATCGGGGAAGTACATGCCTATCCTCTTGGACCCATTCAAATGCTCTTTTGAGCGACTGGTCCGCCCTCTGTTCCATAGGAAACGAAGGGAATTTTTGCACTAGGGCTGCGGGCACCCACGGTAACCCTTCTCCTGCCTCTAGTTCCGCCCTTCCCTGGGTTCTCTTATATCTCTCCTGGCGCTTCATGGCCTTTGTCTTTCTATCTGCTTTAGCTGGAGCTTGAATTAGCTCATCATGGTTAGGAAGTATATTTTCCTCATTGTCTTCTACCTCCTCCTCAGGGAATACTTCAGCCACCTCCCTCTCAGGCTCCTCTGCTCTCTCTACAGAAGGTTCTCTGTCCTTTGAGGTTCCGGCCTGTGACCGTGTTCAGACTAGGCTCGTCCTAGTGTCTAAACCCACTCTCAATCCTCCCCTAAATGGAGGCCAATCTCTCCCAAGGATAAGCTCTTGTGACAGATTAGGGACCACTGCCACTTGTATTTCCTTCTCTATTCCCATACCTCTTACATGCACTTTGTATAGGGGATAGTGGGAGTGTGTGCCATGCACGCATTTTATTCGTACCTTGTTTCCTACTCGATTCGGAGCTGTTGAGCGAGGCGGTTCCATGGCCTCCCAAAACTCCTGAGAGACCATGCTTTGCTCGGCTCCCAAATCGAGTAATGCCAACGCATCTACTCCATTTACCATAACCTGTAGAAAGAGGCCTTTCGGGACTGGTTTTCCTGCTTCAGAGATTAGGACTGTACGCTCCTTACAATCTCGCTAGAAGTGACCTGTCCTTCCACAGCCGTAACATTTTCCTTTAACAGGATATGAGACATCATTATTAGCACCATCATATTTATACACATTAGACATTTTTGCTCTACCAGACTGTCTCACGCTACCAGGATTTACCATACCAGCCACCTTTAACATCCCAATACCTGAGGTATCAGCCCTTTTTGCCTCATAAAATCTATCGGCTGTATTGGCTGCCTCCTCTGTGCTGTGGCAATCCTGTAGGGTGAGATATGTCCTCAATTCTGGGGACACTGCTTGTAAAAATTGCTCCAACACTATTTCATCCAAAATGGACTCCAGTGACCTTCTCTCTGGGGTAAGCCATTTATATGCCAAACTCTTGAGCCTCTGGTATAGAGCTCTAGGAGTTTCCTTAAGGTTAATCTTTGCTTCCCTAAACATACGTTTATAGTGCCTCGGGGTAAGACCTAACCTGTCTTTCACCGCTTTCTTTATTTCTACATAATCTGCTACGAGACTAGCTGGCATAGCCTTAAATGCGGATAGAGCCTCTCCTGTAAGCGTCATGGCGAACCTAATTGCCCATTGCTCTATCGGCCATTTAAGGGTCTCCGCTATTCTCTCAAAAGCATTGATATAGTCATCTAAATTGTCTTGTTGTGTCAACTGTCCTAACGAAAATACATTGCAACTGTCCATTCCTGCTTGAGGAAACACATGGAAACCTGTTCCTCCTGTTGTCTGCGACTTCTTCAAGAGGGCTTCCATAGTCTCTAGCAGAGGCCGTTGCTGCTCCTGCAGTATCTCTGCTTGCCGTGCCTGGAGTTGGTGGACAAGCTCCGCCTGCTTATCTCATTGCGTCTGCATCCACATCATCACGTCGCGTGGCTCCATGTCTCCTCTGGAGTCTGCTGCACCTGTAAATAAAAGAAAAAGAAAGACCCACCAAGTGCGGTACTTTTCTTTTAAAATCCCCCACTGTGAGCAACAGTACCCCTTTCTCACTGTATCCTACCCTTTCACCCAGGCTACTTTTACCTCAGGTTTGAGGTAGATCTCAGCATGTGAGAAAGGTCTTTTCCACCTCCCTGGCCGACCTGCCAGCGAAGGTTCCGCTCACCAGTGCTCTTTTGGTACCAGCAGTCTTCCAGATATCTTCTTCTCTTTACTTTGCCTTCCTTTTTTTCTTCAAAAATCACTCCCCCCCCAAAAAAATCCTCAATTCTATGCCATCTGTCAAAAGCGAGCCTTCTTATCACCAAGCCTAGACCTAGCCCAGAGCCTTGCTTGGCCTTCTGGGATATGTAGTTTAAATAAGCAGTTGTGGCACCGAGGTAAGGCTTCAAAAAGGTTTTATTTCCCCTTCCAAGAGGTTTCTTTTGGGTGAGTCAAACAAAACATAAACAGCTCCACTTAGGCAAAAACAAAGCAAGAACAGGAACAAAAATTGCTTACTTTCAGCTTTTAAACAAGTAAATGAAAAGTACTCAAAAACAGCTCTCTTCAGCAAACAAAGGCATTTTCTTTGTGGCTTTCAAGCTTTGGCAATTCTACACACCTATCTTAGAGATAACACGTTATCTGAGACAGAGAGCCTACAGTCCATGTAATCACCGCTTACATTATCCCCCTGTAGCTCATATTGCATCTCTTCAGGCTCTTCTGTTAAGAGGTCATCTCTTGCAGCATGTGAAACGTTGCTAAACAGTCTCCCTTTGCTCTGCAGGAAGTCTCTTTCCCTCTGGGTGAGAATGTTAGCTAAGCTGCTACCGTATTCCTTGGAGTGCCTTTCTTGGGAGCTTCTTAAATGTGGTGGGAGATAGAGAGAATTCCTAGTTTTACTTTTCCCTCTACTAGGAACATTAGGGTTAGCCTTGCACAGTCTCTGCCTCAAGCTATGCTCAGTTGCTATCAACGCTGGAATAAAATCAAGTAAAAATTTCTCCTGGCTTCTGCCTTTAAAACCTCTACCAGATACAGGTTTATGCTCAGGTATAAAAGCTTTACTGTTTTTCTGCCAGTTGTTTGTGTAAAAACTTTCCTCTGGCTTCCTCCAGCTAACTTCACAGTTAAATGTTTGGTTACCTTTTTGATAGCATTTGCTGGGCTTTGACGCTCTCAGAGTTCTGCTCTCAGCTCCCTTCCAATTAGAATTTCTCCGTTTGTATCTCTGGCTTCCAGCCTCACAGCTGCCTGTTCCCGTGCTCCAACAGGGTTCTATTTCACTCCTGCTGTGTCCTGCGTATGTCTTCTCTCTCTCACCTTCACTCTCACTCTCACTTTCACTCCTGCTCCCACGCTCACTCCATCTGTTGCTTTTATTCTCAAGCTGGCTCCGTCTCTCTTGCACACACTGGTTCTCTCCAACCCCACGTTGGCTCTGTCTAGCCCCACGTTGGCTCTCTCTAACCCCACGTGCAGTGAGCTTTTCTATGTGCATGTCAGCTCCACCCACACCCAGCTGGCTTCCATTAGCTCGTAATTCTTTAGCCTTTCTGTTGTTTGGGCGTGTTTCCTTTGCACGGTGAACTGCTTTGTTTAGGTTGCCAATGGCAACATCCTACCCTGTGTTCCTCTGAACTGTCATGATCAGTCCTACTTCCTGCATTTCTGCTGGTTTTCAAGGGCTCTATAAAAGCTGCCCCGTGACACCTAATGGACGTTTGTTTTAGGCTTTGTGGAAAAGCTCCCGTGGTGAAGGAGAGGTTGATGAGTTTGGTTAAGAAGGGGCTAAATTCCTTGCACAATGTCCTTATCCAGAACCCTGGACAGGGGTCGTTTGGAGCTGTGGTGGTGTTAATCGCGTTGATGGTGTCTTCGACATTCTTCTCTGATGATACTGAGAAAGTGGATAGTGGTGTTGGGTGATATGGTTTGTTCATAGGGGTGGGTGATGCCATTTTAATGGTCTGGATTAACTTTGACTGTAGGTAGTTTGCGTATTCTTGTGGGTCTGGCATGCTTTGTTGTGCTGGGAAAGTTTCCTTTGGGAGGGTCCATACTAAGTTGAATAGGTCCTTTGGTTTATTTATGGAGCGCTGTAGTATTTCTGCATGGTAGTATTTCATTATCTCAGCTACTTCCTCGCGGTGTTTCCTCAGGTTTGAGGTGTAGATGTCCAGGTCATTGGTGGTGCGTGAGCGTCGCCATCTTCTTTCAAGTTTCCTCAGGTGGCGGAGTGATGACCGTAGCTCGGATGAGTACCATGGAGTGTGCTTCCTTTTTTTTGGTCTTGCGTTTCCAGATGGTTGGTTAGCAATGGAGTTGAGGCTGTTGTTCCAAATGGAGAGCATCTCTTCTAGGTTGGTTTCTATGAGGTTGAATAGAGGTAGAGTTTTGCTGAGTATCTCTTCTTTGTTGAATTGTCGGAATCTTGCTTTTGGGCCGGCTTCGGGGGTGGGCTGGTGCCTTGTTTGAGTCTGTTGGTAGGGCAAATGGAACCTTATTAGCCTATGATCAGACCATGGGACTTCCATGAGGGAGATGTCGAGTGGACAGTTTTGACTTGTGGCTGACTGTGGAGCAAAAATCAGGTCGAGTTTGTTTCCTTTTGTATGAGTGGGCTCGTTGATCACGTGATCGTAACCCAGCTAGCTGAGCGCATTTAGGAGGGAACTGGCGTGTTCTTCTGGTAGGGCTGGAAGGTTGAAGTCCCCCATAAGCCAGTTTGGAGTGTGTGGGTTCTTGGTGTTGCAGGCTAGGTCGATTATCGTTGAGAGGTCATCTGGAGAGGGTGCTGGGGATCGATAGATTAGGTTGATGGCGGTGTGCTTATTTGAAAGGGTGATGAAGTCCATCTGTGTGGTACTGTTAGCATTGCTCTGCTGGAATTGGAGCTCGGTCCTCGGTCCTCGTGAGTGCAAGAGTTCCTCCGCCCCTACGGTTGGCTCTGTGGCAGGTGTGTGCTTAGAAGTTGGGTGGGCTGAGTTGATTTAGGATGAGTGTGTTGGCGTCTGTGAGCCATGTCTCCATGACCAATAGGATGTCTAGGTTGTGGTGGGAGATCAGGTCGGAGATGATTGGCCATTTCTTCCGGACAGAACGTGCGTTAATGAGGGCACAGTTCAGGTAGCTGGATTGGGGGCATTTTTCTAGTGGAGATTTCTTGGAGTGCTGGAGTGAGATGTATAGTAGATGTGACTTATGAATGTGTTTGGGTTCTGCCTCGTGGTGTCGGGATGTGTCAGCCCATCTTCGTCCTGTGCCTCGTAGAGTTGGAATGGGGTTACTGGTGGTGGTAAAGGCAAGGGCGCTATGGAGTATGCTGGAGAGGAGGTAAAAGCTGGCTGC
Organism: Ichthyophis bannanicus; assembly: GCA_033557465.1. Classification (NCBI taxonomy): domain Eukaryota; kingdom Metazoa; phylum Chordata; class Amphibia; order Gymnophiona; family Ichthyophiidae; genus Ichthyophis; species Ichthyophis bannanicus. The sequence goes on from CM066033.1 coordinate 681,364,893, forward strand.
TGTGATAATGGAGAGTGCCATTTTGAGGAGGCTGCTCCGAGTGGCCTTGTGGGTTGGGAACTATTTTATTTATTTATTTATTTACTTATTTCTTCTATACCGCCCCTTCCAGTGATCAAGGGCGGTTTACATGGAACAAATTAACAAATTATGTATACTTCTGTATACTTTACATTGAATGTAACAGAGAACTTTTTAACTTTTTACATGGATTAGATATACATTACATTGAAACAGAGAAACTTTCTAACTTTTTACAAATAATGACAGATGTAAAAACTGTCCAAACTATTTACATAGGTTACTTACAAGTGATTCTATACAGGGGTTTTCAGAATAATCGTGCCTCATGTGTAGGTGGTGGAATTTATTTCCATTTTTTTAAGAGTTTTGTGTGTGTGTGTGGGGGGGGGGGCTGTGTGGGGTTGTCTAGTTGTGGTTTAGGGAGTTCTGAGTTGGTGTGTCTGTGGATGTTGTGGGACAGAGCTAGGGGGGTAGGGGATTTGGAAATGTTCGGAGAATAGGTAAGTTTTGAGTTCCTTCCGAAATTGGGCGAGGTCTATACCGCGGCTGTGAGCTGTGGGGTGGGTGTGGCTCAATTGATAGTTGCCTCAGGGTCTCTTCATGAAGTGTGGTGAGGTAAACAGAACTTACAGGAATACAGAGCAGGTACAAGCATAACCAGTGCAACATACAAGGTAGTTCTATGGTAGATTCAGTAGCAGATCAAAGGTAATTCTATGGCGGGTTCAAGAATAACAACTGTATACAGCAAAGTAGGTCTATGGCAGTTCTATGGGAGGTTAGGTTCTGCCGTTCTAGCTATTAATTCAGTAAAACTTTGAGCAGTTCCCCTTAGTGATTATCTTAGAGTTCTTACTTTGAGTATGGTCTTCTGGTGCTATTAGGAGTCCGTCTTGCAGTCTGGTTTGCTGGATTTGCTGTGGGGTATGGCATCAATGCACGGGCCGCCGCCTAAGGGCCACGCCAAAGGGCCCTCTGGCCAGGCCCTCAGGCGCAGGCCCGCCAGGCGCGGGCGCACCTGATGGCGCTGTTCTTTTAAATGGAGTGCTCTGCCCCGATTGGGCAGAGCACATTGCAGGCGTCGGCGGCCTCCGGCTCGGCGGGCTCGATCCCTCCAGGGAGAGCTGTGCTGGGTCAGGGGGCCGGCAGGCGAAGAGGTGTGCGCCCGATGGCGCTGTTCTTTTAAATGGAGTGCTCTGCCCTGATTGGGCAGAGCACGTTGCAGGCGTCGGCGGCCTCCGGCTCGGTGGGCTCGATCAGGGAGAGCTGTGCCGGAGTGCTGGGTCTATTTGTGTCTTCTTCTCCATCTCCACCTCATTCTTTCTCACCTTCCTTCTCTCCCCTGCCCTTCGCTGTCACTCCTCTCCTCAGCCCTTCCCTATGCTCTTCTTTGTTTCCTCTCATTTATCTCCTTTCCCCTTGCTCTCCCTCTCTCCTTCCTTGATCTCCTCTCCCCAAACCCTCCTCTTTTATCTCTAGCCTTTCTCCCATTTCTCATGTTCCCCCTCCCTTCCATCCCCTCTGCCCCTTCACTTTCTTTCTTTACCTCCTTCTTCTTAGTAACTCTCGTTCTCTCACTCCATCTCTCCCGGCAATCACTCACACTCACCCTCCCTAGCACACACTCTCTTTCCTCCCTACCTTTCCTCCGATGCTGTCTCTCACCCCCTTGAGTCACTATCCCTTTCCCAGCACTCTCACTCCCTCTTGATACACTGTCTCCACTCTTCTCCTCCTTAGGTCCAGCATGTTGACAATTCCCTCTTTTTCCCCTCCCCCCAACCAAGTCCAGCATCTCCCCCTCTGTCTCTTTCTCATTCTTCCCCTTCCCTGTCAGGACTAATATCTTGCCATTTTTCCCCAATCCAGCATGCCCCCCTCTCAACTTGCCTTCCTGTCAGGGCTCCTTCTGGGGGGGGGGGGTGGGATGAGGGATAGCAAGAGAAAAATTAAAATCAGTAATGAGCAGCACTGAGCCTGCGCGAACCCATGCTGCTGATTGCACTACAGCATCCTGCCCCCTTATGTCAACAGGAAGTGCATGTCAGAGCCTTCAGCAGCATAGTGGAGTGGAGGAGTGGCCTAGTGGTTGGGGCAAGGTACTTCAGGCCGGAAGGTCAGTGGTTCAAATCCCACTAGAGGACAGCAACTTTGGGCTGGAAGGACTGGGGTTTCTAGTCCCATAGGTGCTCCTTGTGGTCTTGGGCAAGCCACTTAACCCTCCATAGCCCATGTTCTCTGTAAAATAGTTATCTCCAAGTTATAATGCCCTGTTCAATGTAATTTCAGTTTGTTCAATGTAAACCGCACTGATGCAGAATAGCACGGTATATAAGAGAATATAAAATAGTTCACAAAGGCTCCAGGCTGTTCCTGTTTTTAATTTTGCTATTGCTGCCCCCCTGAAAAGGAACCCCAAGAGGAAGGCAGCTGTGATGAGAGGTGCTGGACCATGGGGGTGGGCAGGGAGTGGGGAACAGAAAGTGGCAGCAGCAGAGCCAAGAAGAACCGTTTAAACTTTAGGCAGGATAGAGGCCCATGTGACCTTTCCCGTGCCGGTACCAGCACCAGCCTGCAGTATCAGCCAACTATAACAATGGAGATCTCTGACCCACAATAAATAGGAGCCTCTAGAGATGACCAATAGGATTGAAATGTTACATTCTGAGCTAGGGAGTGAGCGCAGAAAGAGACCAAGAAGAGTAGAGGGAATAGGTCACATCCAGTATTCACCCTATGGTTACATGACTTGCAGATAGCTGAGGTACTCTAGGCAGCACAGGTTTGAGGATGTCAGCTTAATACAAATCATAAGCTGCGTAGACAGAACATTAGTTATTTTAACTTCACTTTCTGTTTGACTCTTCACATTTACTTAATTTTTACTTGTACATACTTATACATTAGGCAAAGGTATTTTTATATAAGAGATATCTTGTTGATTTAAGACGCGTTTCTTTGTGTAATTGATTGATTATTAGTATTTAGCTCACACTTTTCCAGGAGATCAAGACAAGTTACATTCAGGTACAGTATGTTTTCCCTTTTGAGAGTCATTTCAGCAAAGGCCTTGGCACCTTAGGCCTCCCCATCCACCAAGACCCTTTATTATTTTTGCTGTGGTGTTTTTCTCATCATTCAAATTTCTCTTTTATGTTCTCTCACTAAGGCTGCCCTCACCCTTACCCCCTTAAAAAGAGATGGGCTACAAACTGAAACGTTTAGCTTCCAGGATTATTCATCTATAGCACCAGAAATACTCCATTTAGAATTTGAGAAAACAGATATTAAAAACACTTTGCATTTGTTTAAAAAACAGAGCCCTACACCTTGGGTTTGACAGGGTGAATCTTACTACGGTTAGATCATTCATTATGGCAGACTAGATCCATGACAGCTGTCACCAGCATTCAGACTGCAAACCTGCAGTGGTGATAAAAGACTTTATGCATCGGCTGTGCCTTCAGGCCTAGGAGGGTGAGTTACTCTGCAATGTGTTAACTCAACATTGGTCTCCAGGTATTAATTCCAGCTTTGCTGCCAGACATCGTGCAGCAGGCAGCGACTGGAGCGTTACCCTGTCAGGTAACCTTGCTGAGTATCAGTGCTATTCATCCATGTCTGTAATGGAAACACTTTACTCTTCTCTCTGTAGCTGTAAGGAGCCTCCTTTTAGCAACAAAAGTCTGATAAATGACATTAAAAAATCAAAATCGTAATAGCACTATTATTATTGCAGCTAACAGAGATTCTCATGAAAGCTGGGAGAGTTCTTCTGTTGGTTACAGAAGGGCAAGCTCTTCCATTAGGCAAATTAAGGGATTGCTAGAACGCAGCAGTTCTGCAGGGGGCTCCAAGGGCTTCTCTAGACATGACCACACAGGTCTTTGCCTGACAGCTCTATTGGCCAGTGAATTTCAGATAGTGGAGGACAAACCCCTCTGCTTCCTGCTCCAGCTCCTCCACGCGCATGCAGTGTGCAGGGAACAGGAAGGGAGGCGGATGAGACTAGACTGGACGGAGAAGAATGAGAAGCACTTTGACCCTTCTCCAGCTCCTTTACTCCTGTTGTGTCCCCTCCCTTCCTGACATGCAAGAAATAGGAGGGGAGAGGGCGAGGCTAAAGTGAACATAGCAAAATAGATCTAAATGACTTTAATGGCATGACAAGATATATATGTGTTGCCAAAGTAACCCATGAAAGAGATCCATATTCAGCAAGCTAGTAAGTGGCTAACTTATTCGGATAAAGTTTCTGGGTATTCAGTGGAACTTATTTACATAGGTTTCCACGGAATGGACTACACAGAGTTGTCTGGATAAATATAAGTCCGTACTGCAGCAGCCTGACTTACTCAAATAGCTTTGTTTATACAACACCGAGTAACCAGGGAGTGGGGGTAAATATTGAAATCTCGGATTTTGACTGGTTAATTTCAAAGGTTAGCCAGACAAAAACTTTGAATATCAACCCTGAAATGTATTTAACAGGTTTTTATACCACTTTATTGTTTAGTCAAAGCAGTTTACACTTGTAATTTAAATTTGGTAATGTACTGTACAAGGACATTAATAACTTGGAATTTTCTGAGGCAATGGAAGATTAAGTGACTTGCCCAAGGACACAAGGAATACTAGTGGTTATTGAACCCTGATCTTGTGATGCCCAAGCCAGTGCACTAACCATTAGGCTACTCCTCTACTAAAATCAAAGGGAAAAAAGGTATAAATTAGTGATAACAATAGGATAAAATTACAGCATTCTGAGAAGATCATAGCAAGGTCAATTCCTCAGCTTTGGTACTGGTGGGTATTGTCCCAGGTGGCAGGATAGAACTTAATTTGCAGTTGTTGCTCCCAAGATTATACAGAGGTTTTCCTGCTTGTTCTTTCATGGTAAGTCTTTGATTTTCTCTGCAGTTTTAGGAAATGTGCAACTCTGATATTTGTATCTTGTTCAGTACAGCAGAAAATGCATTTCTGTTTTGATATCTCCAGTGCTGCACTGCATGCAGACTCCCAAAGAGCTTCCAGTCATAGGCATCAGGACAGGTTGGACTGCATGGACATTTATTGAACCAACTTTGGGCAGGGCAGCACCCTAGATGTCTTTGCATACGTCAAGGGAATAGCAGTGGGAGAAAGAATGTGAGTGTATCCCACCTCCCCTCTCATGGATTTCTCTTCTTTCTTTTCCTCTTTACCACTTCTATCCCTCTTGCCCCTTCATCCCTCTCCCCACTCCCCCATCTGCTCCTTCTTCCATTCCCAACTCCCTCTCTCCTATGCCACTGAATGTCAAAAGTGTGACATATCACTGTTTGCTATAAATAGCATGGTGACTTTGTTGGGTTACCTTACTGTGTCAATAGGTATAACCTAGAACGTTCTGATTGCCTCTAATGACAGTCATATAACCAAATTATTCTTCATAAAGTTTTAAGAACAGTTGATCTTTGCTGAGGAGTGCCAACTCTAGCATCCATCTCCATGGACTATTATCAACCATACTGTAACTTTATCATGTGGCTATCATAATTGAGCTAAGGCCATACCAGGTTATAATCTGTTCAGGAAGGATAGAGCTGGCAGAAAAAGTGGAGGAGTATCTTGTTATGTCAAAAATATTAAAGTGACTAAAATGCAGGGGTTACAAGGACAGAAGAAAACACTGTGGACTGTCTTGGAAAATGAAGATGCCATATCCATCCATACTGGTGTGACCTACAGACTTCCAGTTCAGAGGAAATGGAAAGAAATCTGTCCAAAGATAATGAAAAGGTGGGAATCCAATGAGAGGTGATATTGCTGGGAAACTACAGTCTGACGGATGTGGCTTGGAGTATTCACTAAGAAGTATGGAGATTTTGGGTGCCTTTCAAGAGGCTTTGCTCAGACAAATGGTGATTCATCTCACAAGGAAAGAGCAACACTGGACCTGCTATTCCAGGGATTTGCATTCATAAGCGCACATTTGGATCATTAGCGTGCCTCAAAAATGTCAGTATTCAGCACACTTAATATACATGCCAGCAATTAACTATTATATCAAAATTATTTTTGTAGAACAAAAACACTATGCTAAAATGTCACAAACCAGTTAGTCATTGTGGACCAATTTAATGATTATTTTTGCTAATATTTACTTTCGTCCTATTGTGTAAATCCTTGTCTGCAATTTTTATATATACTTAGCTTTAACAGACAGATGACATTCCTATACTGTTCTTAGCTGAAAAATGTCATGCTCCAATAATATGATTTTTGAGGCATCAAACTAGCAGCATCCAGGCCATGACTTTGGCTGATATGATCAACTGCTTAATATCATCACTTACGTCTTATTTTTCTTTATAAACAAGCAATGTATATGAAAATAAATACTGTATCAAACAAATTTTCTCATCTCCATCACTCATCTTTTTAGGTGAGCTTCTAAACGTGGTCAGAGCCAGCACTATCACTAGGTGAGCTAGGTGGCCGCGTAGGGCGTCGGCTCTCTGAGGGCACTCAGCAATGGAAATAGCCCTTAAACCGCAATGCAGTGCTTGCTAATACTCCGGCGCTGCGTTACAATTTCCTACTCTTCACAACGAAGCGTTTCTGCTCCTTCCATCCAGAACTGGAAGCGGCGTCGGAGGGGGCAGAAACGGTATGTTATGAAGAGAAGGAAATTGTCACGCAGCACCGGAGTATAAGTAAGCACTGCACTGTGGTTTGGGAGCTATTGCTATTGCTGCAGGCTCTGGAGAGGGGCAGCAGCAGCAGCAATAGGGGCATGCATAAATTGCGCAGTCAGACCCACAGTTAATGCATGCCAGTTTTCACGTTAACCGCCAGTCACATATTGGGGTGCTGAATGGGCATGTTAGGAGCAGACAGTGGGCATAATGAGCACATGCAGTTAGTGCGGAAGGGCGTATTATGTGGTAACTCTCAATGTTGCCATTAGCGTGGGTTGATCTAATGCTACCGCTAATGCCAACTTTGTTGTCTATGAGTGCCTAAAATGTAAATCTGGCCCTGTATTCCAGTGCTTGGACCCCACACATAGAGCTCTGCCAATGCCCTACATTCATACCCTGCAGCACTGCCTGCTTTCCATTACTAAGACCCTCTCCCGCCCTTGACAGCTCTTCCAGTGTACCTCAGTCATACTCGGATTCTGATAAAGATAACTGGACCAATTTCTTCTGCCTTTATACACCAGGCTCACCTGAAGTATATTATACATCCTAGAACTGTCAAAACTGACAACAAAGAATTGCATCTGTGCAATTATAAAAGCAAAGAGTTGAGGAAGGCCTTCTCTGCAGAGGCATCTTAAGAATGCTATAATTAAGCTGAACTGAAGCCTGATTGTGTGCAGTTGTGGCTGCATCTGGGAAAAGTTGATTAACTCGCTGCTTCTTGCCAAAAGTCATGGTGTGTTTGACTGTCATCCCTCTTAGGGCAGGCAAGTAGCTGATGTGCAGCACAGCTGAGTCAGAAATTAGGAACAGTCATACAGTTAGCTACAGTATTCATGAAGACAACAACTTCTGGAGATGACAGTCATTCTCATGGTCACTTTTCCATGGATTTCAATGGCCCTGACCTCTGACCTACCATTTAGGGTGTGACCAATTCTGACAAAAACGTTCCTGCCAGGCTGCACTGGAGTCCTCCACCCATGCTGCAGTCAGTAGGGGGAGGTGCTGTGATATAATGACTAAAAGATATCGCAGCACCAGCCCTTACCACCAGCGGGGTGGACAGAGGCCTCCCATGCAGTTTGGTGGGAACATTGTCTGACAAGTGTCCCATGAGAGAAACAAAACATGAAAGTGTGCTTTTCTTGACTGTCCCTCAAATAACATTGCCAACAGAGCCAGGAAAGACTTCTGGTTATCACCCTGCCTCTTCTCTCTCCCTAGTTGCATCTGTGCAATTGTAGGGGGTGGGATATTCAAAAGGACCTACTAACCGTGTTAATCCCCATAGACAGGATATTCAGCAGCACCAGCACGGTTAATACCACTGAATATCCTCGGATGCCGCTGTTGCACTCCAAGGTGCTAACCAATTAGCAATGGGGCATTCCGGGCGCAGCACCCGTCCATGACCAGGCAGCAGCGATATTGAGCAAATGCTGACTTAACTTTCACTATAAGAACATAAGAACATAAGACATGCCATACTGGGTCAGACCGAGGTCCATCAAGCCCAGTATCCGGTTTCCAACAGTGGCCAATCTAGGTTATACGTACCTAGCAATATCCCCAAAGACACAGGTTCCACAATGCTTGTACTGGGTCAAGCATTGATATCCTGGGTCCCTTTTTAATAGTGGTTTATGGACCTTTCCTCCAGGAACTTGTCCAAACCTTTTTTAAACCCAGCTATACTAACAGCCCTTACTACATCCTCCGGTAACAGATTCCAGAGTTTGATTACACGTTGAGTGAAAAAATATTTTCTCTTATTTGTCTTAAATAGTTTACCCTGTAGCTTCATTACATGTCCCCTAGTCTTTCTATACTCTGATAGCGTAAACAATTGATCCACGTTTATCCGTTCCACTCCATTCATTAATTTATAGACCTCTATCATATCTCCCCTCAGCCGTCTCTTCTCCAGGCTAAAGAGCCCTAACCTTCTTAGCCTCTCTTCATAGGAGTAGCCTTCCATCCCCTTCACCAATTTGGTGGCTCTTCTCTGTACTTTTTCTAATAACGCTATGTCCTTTTTAAGATACGGTGACCAGAATTGCACACAATATTCAAGGTGCGGTCGTACCATGGAGCGATACAGAGGCATTATAATATCCTTTGTTTTATTTTCCATTCCTTTCCTTATGATTCCTAGCATTCTATTTGCTTTCTTGGCCGCCGCTGCACACTGGGCGGAGGGTTTTAACATGTTATCCACAATGACTCCTAAATCTTTTTCCTGGGTGGTGGTTTCTAATGTGGAGCCTTGCATCGTGTAACTATAGCGTGGGTTGTTCTTTCCTAAGTGCATAACTTTGCACTTGTCCACATTAAATTTCATCTGCCATTTGGATGCCCAGTCTTCCAATTTATCCAGATCCTCCTGCAGTTTTCCACAATCCTCTTGGGTTTTAACAACTTTAAACAGTTTTGTGTCATCTGCAAATTTGATAATCTCACTAGTTATTCCCTTTTCCAGGTCATTTATGAATATGTCAAAAAGCAGCGGACCCAGTACAGATCCCTGGGGTACTCCACTATTCACCTTTTTCCATTGGGAATATTGGCCATTTAGCCCTACCCTCTGCTTTCTATCTTTTAACCAGTTCCCGATCCACAATAGTACACTGCCTCCTATCCCATGACTTTTTAGCTTCGCCAAAAGTCTCTGATGGGGGACTTTGTCAAAAGCTTTCTGAAAGTCCAGATACACTATATCAACCGACTCACCTTTGTCTACCTGTTTATGCACACCTTCAAAAAAACATATCAGATTAGTAAGACAAGATCTTCCTTGTCTAAAGCCATGTTGGCTGTCTCCCATTAGGCCATGACTATCTACATGCTGTGTAATTTTGTTCTTTATGATGGTTTCTACCATTTTCCCTGGTACTGACGTCAGGCTCACCGGTCTGTAATTTCCTGGGTCACCCCTGGAACCCTTTTTAAAAATTGGTGTTACGTTGGCGACCCTCCAATCTTCAGGTATTACAGATGATTTTAATGAAAGTTCACAGATTACCAATAGCAGGTCTGCAATCTCATATTTCAGTTCTTTCAACACTCTGGGATGTATACCATTCCGTCCAGGTGATTTGCTACTATTCAGTTTATCAAATAGTTGTAATATATCTTCCCGGTGTAGCGATATTTCTCTCAATTCCTCTGCAGTATCACCTTTAAATACCACTTCAGTCTTGGGTAACATCCCTACATCTTCCTCAGTAAAGAATTCATTCAGTCTCTCTGCTATAGCCTTGTTTCCTCTTACTGCCTCTTTTACCCCTCTATCATCTAATGGTCCAATTGACTCTCTCACAGGCCTTTTGCTACGAATGTACTTGAAAAAGTCTTTATTTCGTGTTTTTGCTTCCATAGCAAGTTTCTTCTCAAATTCCCGCTTTGCCTGCCTTATCAATGCTTTGCATTTAACTTGCCAGTGCTTGTGCTGTTTCCAGTTTTCATCGTTTGGCTCTTTTTTCCATTTCCTGAAGGTTGCTTTTTTGGCAGCAACAGCCTCTCTGACCTCACCTTTAAACCATGCTGGCAGTTTTTTGGACTTTCTTCCACTTTTCTTAATGCGTGGAATACAGCTGGTCTGGGCTTCGAGGATAGTATTTTTAAATAACACCCAAGCTTGCTGTAAGTCTTTAACCTTTGGAACCGCTCCTTTTAGTTTTTTCCTAACTATATTCCTCATTCTATCATAGTCTCCCTTTTGAAAGTTAAAAGGTAGTACTGTGGATGCCTTTACTATCTGTCCTCCACTAATTAAATCAAACATGATCATACTATGATCACTATTGCCAAGTGGTCCCAACACCCTTATTTCTTGCACCAGATCTGGCGTTCCACTAAGGACTAGGTCCAGTATGGCTTCCCCTCTGGTCGGTTCATGAACCAGCTGCTCCAAGAAGCAGTCATTTATTCCATCTAGAAACTTTATCTCTTTAGCTTGTCCTGCTGTGACACTGACCCAGTCGATACCGGGTTAATTGAAATCACCCATTATTACTACTCTGTTGTGACTTTTGTTAGCTTCCTTGATTTCTTTGAGCATTTCATCATCCATTTGTTCATTCTGGCCAGGTGGTCGATAGTATACTCCCACTGCCATCACCTTCCCCTTCATAAATGGAATTTCAATCCATAGAGATTCTACAGCAAATTTTGTTCCCTGCAAAACTTTAATCCTTTCTGACTCAATGCCCTCTCTAACATAGAGCGCAATCCCTCCACCAATTTGATCAGCTCTATCATTACGATATAGTTTGTATCCAGGTATCATGGTGTCCCACTGGTTATCCTCCTTCCACCATGTCTCTGAGAGTGCAATCATATCTAACCTCTCATTTAGTGCTATATATTCTAACTCTCCCATCTTATTGTTTAGACTTCTAGCATTGGCATACAAGCATTTTAGAGACTGTATTTTATTCATATTAATCTGGCTATTGGTAGGCAGGGGTAATTTGGGATCTTTATGCTCTGTCTGCTCCTTACTATGGAAGCTAACTGAGCAGAGGATGAATAATACCACTTCCTGGTTAGCTTCTGGGCAACCCGGATATTCAATGCCGGAATTCGGTTGATTCCAGTTTTGAATATCTGAGTTTAAGGTTCAGCAGTGATGGCTAGGTGCTGTAATTATGCTAACCGCTGCCGCTGAATATTCCCCCCCCCCCCCCCACCAATAGTTCCTTAAAGTAGGGCTGGCGTTTCCATTAGGTGAACTAGGGGGTCACCTAGAGTGCCACATTCTGGGGGCATCAAATGAGCCGTAAGCAAACATTATCTTAGCAGTTCACCATCCCCCCTCCCCCCGTACTCCCCTCCCCTATTCCCCCCTCCCCCACTCCACGAACCACAGGAGAAAGACACTTACAAGCATGTCAGTTTCCTCTGCAGGAGGACCAAACAAACCAACAGTTCAACCTCCGGTCTGTGTCCAGCATGAGAAGGGTGCTTAAGAGCACTTCATTTTCCTTTGCGGTCTGGAGTCGATCTTGTGGATCAGCTCACAAGACTGACCCCATGCTGCAGAGGAAACTAAAGCACCCTTTCTCCTGTCAGCTATGGCGTGGGGACTGAACTGCAAGTGACTGTTGCTGTGAGGGGAGGGAGGGCGCCAGAAGGAAGGTTTGCCCAGAGTACCTGATATCCTTGCCCCAGCCCTGCCTTAAAGAAACTGGAAATATAAGTGCAGAGATTGAATAGGGGTAAAACCAGGACTGGCTCATCCTGTTAGAGGAAATATGAGTCAAGAACAAACTCTATCTATCAAGACCATCCTCCTATGCATAAACCAACCCATCTGGGGGAAGATGAAGGTGTGCCTCTTGTAAAGAATAGTGCTGGTGACTCTTTAGCCAGTTTTGCAGGAATAACATTTGTGTAAGATCCCTTTAGCACTATCAATGCATGTGATATCATCCAAAATTCCTTAAACTGCCCCCTCCCAAAAGATTCTAGGACCTCAAGTGCAAGGATGATAAGTAGTTCAAGGAGCACAAAAGAATAAAGGCTATGGATAAATGACACTAATTAAAAGATAAGGTGGGTTGGGGAGGGGGTCTGCTTAGCTGTCTGCGTTTAAGACTGAATCTTTCCAGACATTGACCAAGAAAGCACTCAGAAAAGAGCAAGAGCTAAAAAAACAAGTGAGAGTTGCTGAAGGCAAAAGTGGAGACCTGGGAGTGTATTAAACTGTACATCATTCCCACTCCTGGCCTGACGGATCATTTCTTCATTGTTCTTTCCTGTGAATTTTAATTTGTGCCAAAAGAACCTCTAGCTATGACCATCTGCCCAAGCCTCACCCGACTGCCGTCTCTGGCAGCTCAACCGGAACCGGAGGAGAGGATGAGAGACACCGGTTGATGGAGTATAAGAGCTACCTCCGCTGCCAGATGCTATTTCGTAATGGCTCGTTTATCTCAGAAATCCCCTCACCGGTGCATGCTCGGAGATTGCAAAAAGATAATTGGACGAGAAAGCACAGAAAGTGAAAACAGGAGAGAGAAACAGCTTTTATTCAAGACATTGATGCAGCATGGTTCTGCGTTTCCTCCATTCTACGCTTAATGTCTTTTTCGTGCCCCTCATTTCAAGGCAGTCACCCATCTCTCCCTCCCCCCACAACATGCACTTTCCGAGCTTTCAATGGCATTCTCCTCTTAATATCAAAAGCACCACTATAATGTGTGCTCATCCATTTCACAGTCACACCCTTCTGAACTTCCAAATTACCTGGATTTCTGACCAGCCCCATCATGGTGCATTTGGTATCTGCAACACTGATTCAAATGGTAGAAGCAGGGACTACAACTACCACAGTATACAGGGATGTAAGCTAAAAACAACCAGGACTGTCCAAAAATATCCCTTCCTGAGCCAAGGCACATGGCAGCACTGATCTATTAGTGTCTTAGGTGGTCAGAGGCAGGACTTAGGATTTACTGTAGGAACCTTGTAAGAGTTAAGTAGAGAGAAGGAATACCACTGAAGGGAAGGGCCAAGAGGATTGTAATGAGCACTCTCTCCTCCTCTTTCAGATTCTGTATTTTGAGATTTGGGGAAATTGGAGCCAGGTCTTGTCATAATGCTGTGAGAGGAAAGCATAACCTCCATCCCACTCAAATAATTTAGAATACAATGGGTGGCGTGCGGAGTCGGTGGCATAATATGATTTCTGTAATTTGAGAATAATCATGATAAGCTTCGAGAATGCACATCTTAACTAAGAGCTATAAAACTGTAGTTTACTTAAAAATGTTTAATTGTTTTTCAGCCTTCCACCTCTTGACCATCACTGATTATTGCACCAGATTCACTTACGGTATATGTGACACCTGTCCCTACTTATGGTAGTAATGGCATAATGCAGTGTCCGTCGCATCACAATACATTCCGAATGGAACAATGATATCAAAGAGACTATAGATGACATCATTAGTGGGAACAGACTAATTGGAAGCCATGGAGCAGAGTTTCCCTAACCTGTCCTGGTGACACCACTGCCATGGCTTCCAATTCTAGGAAACCAACTCCACAATAAAAAGGCATGAGATAAATTTGTATGTATTGGAGACCTAGTATATGTAAATTAATCTTATGCATATTCATTGTGCATCTCCTAGAAACCTGATAGGCTGTGGGGTCAGCTATACACATTTGGGAAGCCTTGCATTAAAGAGCAACAGTCTGACTCCATCCTGTTTTATAACTCCTCAGCTTGTGGAGGGAGGGGCAACATTTTGTCCTGACTTTAATTCTTGATGACAGAGAGGGCTGTCTGGATCACATTTGTGATATAGCCAAACAGCTAAAATATAGTCCCCAACTAGAAAAGTAATCAGTGCCTGCAGGGCCGTACCGAGACTGAAATGCGCCTTGTGCGACTTGCATATCGGGCGCGCGCCCCCTTCCCACACATCTATTTAGACACTTTATGGGGGTGCAGGAGTGGGGGGCGCGCGCCCGATCTGCAAGTTGCCGGCACGCTAAGCAGGTCTGGTCCCTCCCGGAGAGACCAGACCTGCTTAGTGTGCCAGCACGAAGACTTAAAGGGCACATTTTGTCTCTCTGCTGCTGCCTGCCATCAAAAAAGTGGTGGCGGCAGGCAATGGCAGAGAGCCGAAATGCGCCCTTTAAGTCTTTGTGCCCTTTGTGGCCATACTGCTCGCACAGGGCTCGGTACGGTCCTGAGTGCCTGTCACGTCTTCCCTGCTCCTGCTAATGAATCATTATCACTTTGAAGGGCATTTATACATGATAGAGCTCATTCCATCACAAATGTCCAGCCCCTATGTACATCCGGTCTGAGCCAGACATACAGAAGGGCTCGCGATTATGAACCCGCAGGGCACGTCTAGCCCCGTGGGATCAGAATTGCGAACAGGCCTGTGCGTGCAGGCTGGGACTGCAATTCAGCCCAGCCTGCACATATAGCCTGATCCCGGCTAACTTAGTCAGAGCTCTACAATGGAGCTGTGGACCCGGCTAACTTAGTCAGAGCTCTACAATGGAGCCGTGGCGCCATGGCATCCGGTTGCCATGGCACTGCAGCTCCATTGTAAAGCCGCGATCCATGCTGTCAGACTCCAAAGGGGATTTCCCTGCAGCCCGACCCCTGATCTGGCTTCCTAAGGCAAGGTTCGGGCTGCAGGGAATGTCCTCAGGACCCCTTGCCCCATCTGCGCCCTGGGCCCAAAAAAAATCATCAAGGGAAGTTATTCCACCTTGGAGGTGGAACAACTTCCCTGCACAAGTCACCGGCGCTGAACATACAGGGCTGACATTAGAATCGGCTCTGTACATCCAGGGATGGTGACCGCTCACCACATGCCCAGACTCCATCCCCAAGCCACCCCTTCCCCACCCCCCGTCTAACCTCTCCGTACAACTGACGGAAAGATTAGATGCTGACAGGGAGGGCACGAATAACGGGGATGGATGTACCACTGGGACATCCATCCCCGCTATTCATGGCACAGAATTGGGCCCAATGTATATTACAAGGGGATGTGGGAAGGGGAAGGGCAGCAACTTAGAGTTCAAACTTCCTTGGGGCAAAAATAATTACATAAATGCAAGTGTGGGGCAGCAGCAGATGAAAGGCTGAGAGAGTGTGACTCTTCTCCAACTATCTGGGTTGAAGGGGAAAATACTGAGGCAAAGAGCTAGTGTTGCCAAATTATCTGAAAATTTACAGCCCATTATAGGTTAGAAAATAGCCCAAAATAACAACCAACCCTTGGTCCCACTCTCTTCTTCCCTGATTGGATCGTCTGGCAGTCCAATAGGTCTGACCATGCCTACCCTGCTTATGGTCCCACTTTTCATAACTAATTGACTGAGCCTGGCAGTCAATCATTCTCACCCTGTCACATCTCATTGGTCAGCTCTGGAGGTGCTGCTCTGGGACCTGACCAATGAGATGCAGCCAAGGGCTTTGATTCTCTGAGCTAGGACTTTGTCTTTTTTTTTTTTTTTGCTCCATTTTCTACATTCTTCTCACCTAAAGCGGCACAGGCAATAGCTCGAAATCCCACAATCTAGAACCACAAATTTTTCTTGCAACCTGGGCAAAACAGTTATCCAATTGGATGAGAAAACTTTGGAAATGGCAACATTGCAAAGAGCAGAAGGGGTGGAGGAGGGAGGAGTAAGAATCAGAGAGAGGGTGGAGGCACAAATATGCTTAGTGTAAGTCCCTTTGCTGAGTTGTCCTTGCAGCTACTTCTAGAGGCTTGGCAAACAAGGTGGGACACTAATCCAACAAGCCTTTTTTGCAGTCTTTTAGTCTGGTACTCATGGATTTTTATTATCGGGGTTCTTTTGGTGGAGACTTCTACTACTACTACTACTATTATTGCTGATCATTTGTATAGCACTACAAGGCATACACAATACTGTACAGACACATGTAAAAGACTGCCCCTGCTCATCAGAGCTTACAATCTAGTCAAGACAAGCATATACCAGGAGGCCCTTGGCACTTCACACTCTCACACCTCTCCTCAAATAAATGAGTCCATGCCAGAAATTGTGTTCTGAACCAAGGGTTTACTTAAATTTTAGGGTCACTGAATAATGCCAGCTATAACAACTTCTTAATCAAAAATGGTTACAGACAGCTTATTCCTTTTCTCAGTTTGGTATGTTACCTCCCTCCTTTCAATCATTCTACCTTCTTAGGGCCTCAAAACAGACATAGATAAGATTAAAGCCATACAAGATACTATGCCACTGCCTGCAGATGTAAACTCTATGCAGCATTTCATTTGGTTTGTAACTTACCAACCAACATGCCACATCTGTCTGAGATATATGAGCCCTAGAAAAAGCTTCTGGATAAGGATGCAGTTTGGCAATGGTTTCCAAAGCATGACCAAGCAATACAGGCAATAAAGCGCTCAGTCACAGATGCCCTTGTGTTGTGATACTATGGTGTCACCAAGCCTGTTATGATACAGAGTGACTATCAAAAATTGGCTTGGCTGCTGTTTAATGCAGGAGGAGGTCAGTCAGTGGCTTTTGCATTCAAAGTGCTTAAACCAGCTGAACAAAATTATCAGAAATTGAAAAGGAACTTGTCAGCATTGTGTATGCCTTCCAGCACTTTCATCATTACCTCTATGGCCAAGGCATAATTACAGCAGAAACTGACTACCAACCACTGATAGCAATTTTTAAAAAGCACTTGGATTGATGGGTTTGTTAAGCGGTATAGAAGTAATTTAAAAAAATAATAAGCTGGTGCTATTTAACATTTGTGTAAATGATCTGGAAAAGGAAGCAATAAATAAGGATCACATTTGCAGATGACACAAAATTATTAAACACAAGCAGATTGTGAAGAATTGCAGGACAACCTTTAGAGAGTGAAGGACTGGGCATCTAAATGGCAGATTAAATTTTGTGAGTAGAAATGTAAAGTGATGCACATAGGGAAAAAAATATAAACCATGGATATACAATGCTGCATTCCATATTAGGGTCACTACCAGCAAAAGGATCTTGCAGTCTTTGTAGAAAATACATTGAAATCCTCAGTAAGAAATTTAAATCAAAATTGGAAAAAATATTTTTTTCAGTCAGCGGATTTGTTGCAGAGTTTAAACAGGGCCAGGACAAGTTTCCGGAGGACAGATTCATTCATACTTCTAACCATGAACATTAGGAAATGGACTTTCTATTTGGATCTGCAAGTGTATCATAGTGATCTGGACTGCTAGTGCATACTGTCAGAGACCTTGACGGACCATTGGTATGACTGAATATGGCATTTCTTATGTTCTAAGGGAAGTAAGAGAAATGGATAGAATAAAAAAAGCCAAAGAGAACACATTTTCATTTTCTAATTTATGTGTGTGTTTGATGCAGTCTGTGATTTAATCACCTTTAGGTAAATAATAGCTGCATTTCTCACAGGGCTGTTTCTATCTGCCTGCTTTCAACCTTTCTGCTCCTTCCCCCAGTGTTAACTGCATTATGATAATGGGTGCTGTGAACAGGAAGCCCTCATTCATTTCCAGATTTTCAATTTGATGATATTGATCAGTCTTCAAGGAGCCCTTTCCTTTTCTTTGATTGTTGTCAATTTTTATAACATTTATTTTTCTTTTTCTTTATCTTTAATAAAAAGTGTTCATCTTTGCAAAACCACTTTGTTGTATTACCTCCACATTCAATAAGGAAACTAGAAAATTAACTTATTTATGTATTTTGCTACTGTCACTGTGTGTGTGTGTGTGTGTGTGTGTGTGTGAGTGTGTGTGTCTGTGTAAGAACATAAAGAAGAAGTTCAGAATAAGCTGTTTGTCACAGAGGCATCGTAAAGTTGTGGGCTGCAAGGGCCTTCGGCCCACCAAAACCTTGCTGCCGGGATCGCCAGCCTTCCTCTCTTGTCTGCCACAGGTACCCAATCCCCCGCAGGCAAATAGGAGGGGAAGGCCAGCGATCGCAGCCTCACTGATTTCGGCTGGTCAAGGAGCAGAGCTTGACCCTCCTCCCCCAATGGGAATGGCGTTCCAGCGCCTCTGGTTTGTCAGGTAGGTTTACGTAAACAGACACCAGAAATAGCATGAGCTGGTCCTGATTTTACTACTAGTGCATCTTTAGGCTGGTAGCTCCTACTTGCTAATGAAATAGAACTATAAGTCCCATAGTGCAATTGGAGGGAGGCATCTAGGACTGCCTCAGCCAGTGGCATAGCCAGGACTGTTTTTTTGGTGGTGCCTGAGGTCAACATGGATGGGCACTAGGCAGTACAGAAGTTGACTACTTCCATTTCTCCTTTCATTTGCTTGTGCTGTAGCTGCCGACTGGGTGTGCCTGACTCCAAAGACGAGGGGCCCAGGTCCACACATGCTATTACTCACTCTCCTATACTATAGTATCCAAAACAAGGTGTATAGCAGCTTCATAATACCACCACCAAAACAATAAAACACAACCCCAACATGTTGTAAAGCCCTACGTCACCTCATAAACCCCAAACAAATTCCTAAGCACAAAGGAAGGGATATATATTAATAACAAAACAAAACATGCTGATTTAAACAAACAATGGATCCAATATAAAAAATAAAACATCCCAAAACAAAAAAGGATCTAAAAATAAAACAATAGGCGAAACCACAAAGGTAGCGTCCTACCTTGAGAACAGCAGGAATGGTACTGAACCAACCCAACTTCCACAACCTAGTCCAAGATACAGCAGCCCAAGTAATAAGCCTTGAATGTGCTTTATGGAAGGGAAGCTACGCTTCACTAAACTTGATTTCACATGGAAGCTTATTCCCAAGAGCAAGGGCATAGCAGGAAAAAGTACATTTTCAAGCCAGAGCTGATCTGGCTTCTTAAAGATGGAGTCTCCAAAAGCAGCTCATCTTGGGATCTCAGGGATGGAATGTAACAAAGTAGCTGGTATTTGAGGTTACAAGGTTGCAAGGCCTATAACACTAAACATAATGCCTTGAACTACGTCCATCAGGCAAAACGCAAAATTTAAATAGTCCACATAGGGAGAAATATGTTCCCTCAGGCTACAAACTGCTAATGGTTTGGTGGCTGCATTCTAAATTAATTGCAAATGCTTTAAAGTTCTTCTGGGCAACTCCACATATAAGGCTTTTCAGTAGGCCAGATGTGATAACACCTAGGGCTTGGGTCAGGTATGTTAAAAATGGTTTGCACTTCATAACTAAGCATTGGTGAAACCTTTGCAATACATGATTAAAACTGGGCTGGAATAAAAAAAGACCTCAAAGGTACCTAACTCCTTTAGTAAAGGAAGAAAAATACCATTCAGCAAGAGCTGAGTCAATGTTGCTCAAAGATCCATCTTACCAATGACCAGAGCCTTTGATTTATCAGGCTTGAGTTTCAATTTATTGGCCATTGACTATAAGTACCAGTACCATGGGTTCAGCAGGAGCTTGACACCTCTAATATTGAGCAAACAGTAGTGTATCCGAAAAGGAGTAATTTATGCTGAGTGTAGCATTCTTTTGAAAAGTCATCGTCTATGCCCTGACCAGTCCCACTTATGTCATCACTAGTATATAGGGTGGCCCAAAAAAAGTGAGAACATCTCATAAATTAAAAGCTTAAATCGTTTACTTATTTACCTTTTTTAGCTATATAACGTCTTTATTTTGACAATTTCCGGTCGCCATTTTTTTTTTTAATTTGTCAATCGTTTACATCTGTCTTTTTGAATTTTTAAATAACTTATATGCTACGAGATGTTCTCACTTCTTTTGGGCCACCCTGTATATATATATATATATATATATATATATATATATATGTATATATATATATATATATATATATATATATATATATATATATATATATTTGTTTGTATCTCTGAGAGGGCCTAGAGGAGGACTGAACAGCACAGAAGCTACCATATAGTTGTGGTCAAGATTATTGGCACCCTTGCATTTTAGGTATGTTGTGTACAATATCTTGAGAAATAATTGGAAATATTCCAACTGTATGTCATCATAATATTTTAATATTTATTTATCTTATTTATTTATTTATTTAACATTTTTATACTGCGTTTTCCATGTGATCAAACGCGGTTTACAAATAACAACATTGTAGATAGTACAGAAACAAGTACAAATTCTATTACAGGGAATGCTATAAAAACTATATGCATAGAAACTGATACAATTTTAAACTATGTACATAAGTGTGCTTAGGATTTCTAAGCAGCTGGAGTTATTTAATCTCTAATACAAAATTTAAACTATGTACACAAATCCACTTAGGACTTCTGGGCAGCAGAAGTTATTAGCATCTCTGGTCTTATTGATATGTGGTATTTAGGGTGCAGGGATGGTAGTTATGTATTTATCTTGTTCTGCAAGTGTGTCATAGTGGTTGGAGAATAAATGAGTTTTGAGGTTTTTGCAAAAGGTTTGTAGGTCATTTAAGTCTCTGAGGTTATCTGGTAGGGCATTCCATAGGTTTGGGGCTACATGTGAGAAGGCTTTATTATTTGTTTGTTTCCTGGCTTTCCTGAAGTCTGTTGGAATAAACAGTTTGTTTTTGTTGTGGTTGTGTTGATTTCTATTGTTGAGTTCCTTAGATATTAGTGTGGATAGGTGGGAGGGGGCAATGTCGTTTATTACTTCGAAGGTGGAGATCAAGATTTTGTAATTGATGCGGCTTTGGATGGGGAGCCAATAGAGGGCGTAAAGGGTTGGGGTTATGTGCTCCACTGAGTTGACGTTCATAATTGCTCTAGCAGTCATATTTTGGACAGTTTGGACAGTTTAATAGTATGTTCAAAAATATACAACAAAGAAAAAAGATGTCTGTGCAACTTAGACATAGTAATTCCTGAGGGGAAAAACAACAAAATATGGCCTGGACAGGATTAATGGCATCTTTCACTAATATTTGGCTGCACGACTCTTGGAAGTGATAACAGCTTCCAAATGTTTCTTGTAGTCATCTATAAATTTTGTATATCTGTCTGCTGGTAGTTTCTCCCGCTCTTCAATTGTGATTTGTTCCACCTCTTGAATGTTTCCAGGATTCCTTTTACCAATGGCAAATTTCAGCTCTTTCCAAAGGCTCTCAATTGGATTGAGATCAGGGCTCATTGCTGGCCAGTTTAAAACAGGCCATTTGTTTTCTTTTTAACCATTCTTTTGTACTTTTGGATGTAGTTTTGGATCATTGCCCTATTGTAAGACCCATGGCCTTTGACCCAGACCTAGCTTTCTGACACTAGGTAGCACATCCAGGCCTCCAGTTCCTGAGGCAGCAAAACGGCCTCACAACATTATGGAACCTCTACCATATTTAGCTGTAGAAAGGGTATTTTTTTCCTTACAAGCTTCATTTCTTCGCCTGTAAATGTATCGCTGGTCTGCATTGCCAAAGAGCTCAAGTTTGGTTTCATCTGCCCATTTTCCCAGAACGACTGTGGTTGTGTCAAGGTGGGTTTGGGCAAAGATCAGGCATGCCTTTTTTATGTCTGTCTTTGAACAGTGGGGTCCTCATTGGCCTTTGCTCATGAAGTCCTTCTTTGTTTAGTTTGCGGCATTTGATGTGGGTTGAAAACACTACTCCAGGTCAGCTTTAAGCTCTTTGGATGTTGTATGTGGTGTTTTTCCAATAGTTCACACTAACCTTTGAAGACTTCTTTGATTAATTTTCCTCTTCTCTCCACATCCTGGAAGGTCCTTGACAGTTCCATGAGCAGAAAACTTCTTAATAATATTGCAAACTGGAGACACAGGGATTCCAAGTTCTTTGGAGATGACCTTGTACCCCTTTGAAGTTTGATGATAATGGTTTTTCTGATGATCTTAGGCAGCTCTCTTGTCTTTATCATTGTGAAAATGGAACAGGGAGTGAATGTGACCATTTTAAACATTAGAGCCATCATTCATTTGTTGATTCAAGTCATGTGAATATTGACAATTGATCACAGATGTGTCTAATTTTACTACAATGGGAATGTGGTTCTTCTGTTCAAACTGATTTGAATTGTTTATAAGGGTGCCGATAATAATGGTCTCAATAAAATATCTACAGTGGGATTGCTATCAAAATTAGACATTTCAACAGTGCACAAATATAACACCATATACCAAATTAAAGCAACCTGGGTCATGTGTAGGATATTTAATTAGGCCTGTGATAAGGAAGCTTATCAAAGCTCGGGGAGTAATGACTATAGAGGAGAATTTACTCTGATCAAGGGACCTGTGCTGGCAGGTTATAGAAATAAGACAGCTTGTTTCCCTAAAAGACTACATGTTCCAGAATGCACTAGTATGCAGAAAGTCCCTAGGGGAGCTAGAGTGGAAAAGCATGAGTCTAATCAGAGAAAGCATTATGTCATCCCTAATCAAACAGCCTCTAGGAGAGTGCTTAACCCACAACACCTGAAGAATGCAAGGAAGGAGTTGCAATCTAAGCCCTTTAAAACTAGAGGGGAATCTTCAGGAAGACAGAAGGTGACGGAGACAGAGAAGGGGAATCAGAAGGAGAATGAGAACAGAAGGAAGAACAACCGGAAACTGAAGGAACAAGGACAAGGAAGCAGACGGTCCAAGAGAGGAGCTCAGAGAAGTACCTATGCCTGGAGAGATACCTGGGGGAAAGAACCTTCAGAGGACTGGGTAAAGCCAGAGGTCTGGAAAGCCACAGCCAGGGACCCTCAAGCAACACCTAGGAAGAGGTCTGTTGCAGCTAAGGAGGAAAGGAGCCCAAATACCTCTTGGAGGACGGCTGGAGAAAAGATCCTGAGGTCCAGAGATACCAATTGGAGGACAGGACACAGAAGCTCTATTGCATACTGGCCAGAATACCAGAAGAAGCAGCCTGACGCTTGCCTGGATTCAGGTAGGAACTGTGAATGTTTCTCTAGCTTTGAGCAGTGCAAACAGCAGGGAAAACGGAGTTACTTACCTGTAACTGGAGTTCTCCGGGGACAGCAGGATAAGTCAGCCACACTTGGTGACGTCATCCGACGGCGCCGAGACGGAAGTACTCTCCATAGCTCAGAAGGGCTTTGCCCTTCTGAGCATGGGCCACCTGGCCACACACCCCTGCCCGCCCCTAGCTAGCCAGTATGTCCCTAGCTGAGCCTTTTGCCGCTAGGAGGCAGGCACCAGGAAGGAGGCAGACCCCATCCCAGGGGAGGTGGGCGGGTATGTGTGACTGACTTATCCTGCTGTCCCCGGAGAACTCCAGTTACAGGTAAGTAACTCCGTTTTCTCCTAGGACAAGCAGGATGAGTCAGCCACACTTGGTGCCTCCCAAGCTGCCACGCGCTGAGGTGGATGGGGGGAAGGCCGAGACGCTCCTTCCGGCAGTATTTGCCTTTGCGGAGCATGTTGCGACAGGACCTGTAGGACCGCAGGGGCGCTGCCCGAATTTTTAATCAGGGCATTAGAAGTGCCCTTTCCGTTCGGGTTTGCCGCTGCGATGCACAAAGGTGCAGAGGGCTACAAGGTACACCCGTTTGGTAGAGAGATGTAGGCACCTCGAACAGCAATAGTGTGGAATCCAACCTTAGAGCCATAGTGGTGCGGGATTCGCCTGTGGAATCCAACCTTAGAGCAATAGTGGTGCGGGATTCGCCATCGAGCAGTAGCAGTGAGGGATTCGCCGTAGTCACGAGGCAATAAGGTGCAGTTACAAGGATCGCATGTGTGGTGACCGAGATGTAGGCACATAGGGCCTTAGCAATGCGGGGTCCACCACCGAGCAGCATTTGTAGTGCGGGATTCACCGCTGTCATGATGCCATCGAGCAGTAGTGTAGCGCGGTATCACCGCTGTCGCGATGCCCGCGTGTGCGGCGGGGTTCACCGTTGTCACGCGCGATGCGCACATGTGCAGAATATTGAAGTAGCAAGGTATCGATATCCCTGTATAATGGACTGCTATCATTAGGAAGAGGGGTTTCTCCTTTTATTATATATCTATATATATATATTTGTTTTGGGGTTTTTTTGGGGGGGTTTTTGATAAAAATTGGGATAACAGAGGAACCGGGAGACATGGCCAAGCTTGGCCACTTTTGGGACGGAGTACTGTGCACGGTTGCACTGCAGGCTTGGATCCAGTCATACCCTGCCTTCAGGGTGCACATCCCACTCCCTGCATGCTTGCTGTTGGCATCTGTGCCGTGGCTAGATTGCTCGGCCGAGCGGCAACTGAGGTAGCGGTGCTGCCAGAAGGCCGGGTGGCGGCTTCACTAATGCTGGTCCCCCGGCACGGTATCCGTGAGGGGAAGGTGTTACGTCTAGAGCTCGTGCATGAATTTTCCTGCCTGGCTGAGGCTCTTGTCTGGTCTAGGCCGGAGGTGCTGTAGTTAGTTACGGACAGGGCCCCTTGGGAAAAATGGAAGTCGTGTGCAGAAGGGAACAGGGTTGGATCCCTTGACGCTGGTGTGCCAACATGTGACCGTGTGTTATCCTGTTCCCATGGGCTCCGTTCCTCCCAGGAGCGTGGTGCATAACTGATCTGGGAGGTGGCTCAATCCAGGAGGACTGCACGTTGGATGAGTGCCTAAGGTTTGTAGCTCAACCGGACTCTGGGTGGGTGATCGTCCTGCAAGATAGGCTAAACGCAAGAAAGGGGTCTATAGAATCACAGCGGCCGGGGTAGCCTCAGCAGGGGTAGCCTGACTGCCACAATGAGTATCCCGGCAGGAGACAGAACACGGATTTGGACAACTACCCGGAGGGTAGCCAAGAGGTGACAGCATTTCAGCGGTAACCCGAGGTAGGTATGGATCACTCATTGGCTGATTGAGGAGGATGCTGAGCTACCGGAGCTGAGGCTGGTTAACTCTTATTAGGTCCCTCCTGGGACTTGTAGCTCTCCCTGACGGGCTCTCCTTGCACTGTGGGGACTGGGGTGTCAGGAGCCATGGCTGGGACTTGAATCTGTCCTAAACACACTGTCTGCTGGTATGTCAGGAGACCTTCTGCTCCTGAACACACTGTGTGTGTGCACTGTGCCAGCCCACAATAGAGGTGAGGCATAGGAAGGTTTGTGAGATGAGCCCAGTCGGAGTCGCTGAAGCGTCACGCTGTCAAGTGCGGCCTTCTGTCGGTAGGCCTAGGGCTGTCAGCACAAGATCGTCTGTTGGGGGGGAAAGAAGACGACAGGGTGTCTTCTTGGTGCAAATGCTGGTGTATGCATTTGCTGATGCATGTAGCAAGAGACTTATCCACCTACAGGCAAGATGCAGTGATCCTAACACCTGTCACGTGCCTCCTGATCCGAACCACTAGGCTTGTGCCCCCCTTGGAATGCCATAAGCCTTGTCCTGAGCAATGTTAGGGGATGGCCCAAGCTATAGGCAATGCGGGATTGCATCGAACCAGGATACACTGGCCGTGTGCACGGCATCATATTGAAGACAGGTTGGCACCCCTATGCCTTGGGTGACAGGAGTTCATGGCGAGGGGTGCGACACTGCTTACCCGTAGGTTGGCATGACCATCCAAAGGGTTTCTCGTTATGGGCCAGGTTTCGCTTGGTCAGGATGGCTATTGTGACTTATTGATTACCTGCCGGCGTGCAAGTGGAAGAGGGCATGTGCTATTTTCAGGCCCTTGAGTGGCCGCATATGTCCGAAGGAGGCTGTCGTTCAGTCAACAGGGGTGAGAGCATCCGGTGATGAGAGCCTTGGTGATAGTTTGTCGCGCAATAAGGAAGGTGCCGCAGACGCGGGACAGAGGTGTTGAGCCCATGTGTGGACCCGAGAGTTGTGTCATAGCTCCCCGACGGGCGTCCTCAGTAGTTTCACACCGCTTGTGAAGCGATCCTGCCGGTAATGTGGACCTGATGGACTGTGGCTTGACCAATCTTGCATTTGCCTTACACTCCCTCTTATTCTCCTCGACTGCGGAGTGCGACGTAAGCTGACCCAGGGGGAGCTCAGGGAAATGGGAGGAGGCCTGGTCTCTTAGCAGAACGCAGGCAGGAAGTAGAACTGTGCTGCAGCGTTCGGGGAAATTAGGTGATCTACCCGAGGTGTACCTGTTGGAGGGGAAGGATGTGCTACATGTTGGAGGGGAAAGGATGTGCCATTCAATAGGCCAACTGTCCACTGGTAGTGGGGGTATGACGTATGGGGGCCAAGTATGCGGCTTGGCTGACGTGCAGGATGAGAGATCCAGGTGGGTGTACCCGGGTGAAGCTCCTGCGCTGTGCTGGCTCACACCGGCGTGCGCGGCCTGTACCATATTGGCTACTGGTTTTGGCACAAGATCCAGAAAAAAACCTACTGCTCAATGAACTGTCATAGGTATTGGAGGGTTCGTTCGTTCACTGGAGGAGATCTTAACCTGCTCCCGGTCTGCTGCTCACCCTCTGGGTTTGAGCTGGCTGAGGGACCAGCGTGAATTGAAAGGTCCCATGTGAATCCATGTGAGGCATGCTGAGTGTCCTGCAGCACGGTGCAGCCCTAAGAGTAGCAGGGCTCTGCTTCCTTGAGGTGGCCTCATACCTTGTTAAGGGGAAGCAAAAATTATTCCCACTGTGGGATCAAACCCACAATCTCTGGCTCCACAGGCAGTGAAGAACCAGTGGGCTACAGGTCTATAGACAGCCATACTCATTAACCCACTGGGGAATCGAGTTCAAGCCTCCGGTTCAGCAGTCAATGCATTAGCCATTGAGCAACACCTTTCTTTTCCAGTGGGTAGCCTGGTTAACTGCTTCTGTTTGTCAATGTAAAGCAACGTGTGGCTTTGAGTCAGCGCTGACTCCCGGAATGCCAGAAGTTCCTGGGTTTCCTTGGTAGTGTCACCGGAGTAGATTGCCAGACATTTCTTCTGGGGCAATGGAGGGTCAAGTAACTTGCCCAAGGCTGCAAGGAGTGCTAGTGGGATTTGAACCTTGGTTGGTTGGCTATTAAGCCAGTGCTCTAACCACTAGGCCATTCCTCCCCTCTGTGGATGCACAAGCACCAAAGGTATGCCAATGAACAGGAAAAAAAAAAGTCTGTTCTTCACGTAGCAGTTAATCAGGTATTTATGTGTACCCTCGGTCATGTAAGGTCTACTGGCCAGGGACACTTGTGATAAAGTTACCCGGGTTCGGAATGCATTTCGCAGGCACAGCGAGTAAACTGTAGCTGGCGAAGAATGATTTGAATGGTGCCTCAGCAAAGAAGCTCCGCACTGTGCAAGTGTTCGTGTTAGATACCCGCTGCCAATGATCTGCGCTGTGCAAGGGTTCGTGATAGACACCCACTGGCAGAGTGTGCAAGTCGGTGGCATCATTGCCAATTTATGATCTCAACGAAAATAGCACTACCACTCCTGTTCACTCTGCACCGTGCAAGGGTTCGTGATAGTCGGTTTCGCTAATGATCAGCAGAATGCCAGTTTACACCTGTACTTTGGCGCTACGGTGTGATTGAATTTGTCTCCGCAGCTGGTCAGGCAAAGGAGGCCGTGGTGGAAGCTGACCTCGCGTTTCTCCGAGCTTGTCAGAGCTTGCTGCTGCCGGATGTCCAGTGGTCCAGGGGCGCTGAACGGTTGCTCTCATAGGGTAGCAGGACTGCATGCAGAGTCAAGGACAGTGCCTTTCCTCATGCTATTCAAGCGCAGAGAATTTTCTACATCAGGAGTTTTGCTGCGGCGGCCTCCATTGGCGCGGTTCCAGGGGGCTGGTTCCTACATCAGCATGGCAGCATTAGGCAGGGCAGACACTGGGTGCTGGCTGTTTTCGGCGCCGTCCATTGGCGCCGAGGGAACTGGCGATTGTGTCCAATCCTGCAGCAGATAAGGCTGTCTGGGGACAGAGCCAATGCCATAGCAGGCAGGTCAGATTGGCCAATGGAGCTGTATTCGGCGCTGTCCATTGGCGCCGAGAGGGCTGGCGATTGTGTCCAATCCTGCAGCAGATAAGGCTGTCCGGGGGCAGAGCCAGTGGCGCAGCAGCCAGGTAGATTGGCCAATGGAGCTGGATCTCAGCAGAGGGGGCGGCGACTTGCAGGGCCGCGTGGTCAGAGCAAGATGGCCGCCCCCATGGTCCCCCACGAGGTGGTCCCGGCAGAGGAGGGGGCGCCGGAGCTGCGGCTGGCCGGGGACGGAGGCCCGTAGGCACGTCCTGGGCTGCCGAGCCTCTGGAAAGGCATGACTTGGGCGCTGAGCCTCTCTGGAGCGGAGTCGCAAGTCCGTAGCTTGAGACCTTGAATGGCTGTATCCGCACGATGCAGGCTGGGACCAAGCTGCGACCAAGGAGGCCAGATCGTCAGGAGTCCCGCATCCCCTGTGCTGCATCGGTAACTGGGATCATGCGGCTGAGGATGGGGGCCCCGAGGCACATCCAGAGCGACGCCCGCTGCTGTGGAGGTATCTACGAGTCACAGAGGAGCAGCGCTTGATCGATTTATGTTTGCGGCTCACGAGGGAGCTCTCCGTGAGGCTCTTAAGTGAACTTGCTGCAGGCAGAGAGCCGAAAGCACATGCGGGCAGGAGGAACGGATCCAATGCTGGATCTAAACTGGAACAAATCCAAAACAAGCATTAATGCAGTTTATACATACCTAAGCAAGGTGAGCTTATTCTTCTCGTTGTTCTAATAGTTTTAAGATGGAGAGTAGAAAAAACCGTCTTGCTGGCAAGGCGGAAGAACTGAAAACTGGCTAGCTAGGGGCGGGCAGGGGGGTGTGGCCAGGTGGCCCATGCTCAGAAGGGCAAAGCCCTTCTGAGCTATGGAGAGTACTTCCGTCTTGGCGCCGTCAGATGACGTCACCAAGTGTGGCTGACTCATCCTGCTTGTCCTAGGAGAAACAGTTTCTCCCCGTATAGAGGTCAGTTCCTAAAGCCCTCTGAGTCAGATGGAGAAACTGAATCTATGCAATTTCAAGAGCAAGGTTTAATATCTGATACAGAGGATGATTATATGGACTGTTCTTTGAGTAGGTTGTTATTTTAGGAAAATCCTAAATATAAGAGAAAACATCAAAAGGAAACATTATAAATATTGGCTTCCCATAAAGTTTTGTTGAAAAGAAAAAGCTTTGTTGGAAAGTTTGCACATGTGCTGAAATCAAGCTACTGATTGCAGTTAATTGTCACCTGTTGGTGGAAGGGAGCCCAGCACAAGCCGTGCACACGTGGGATTTAAAACGTTCTTTTCTGTATGGAGAAAGTGAGCTATGTTTTTGTGTAAAGAAGTTTTCCTCTTTGATTTGTTCCACCTCAGCACTGCTAAGGAGTTTATTAGCAGTGGCTGTAAGAAAGCCTTTCTGTTCCATAAAGGACTTTGATACTTAATTTGCATAAGCTTTTCAGTTGCCTTATTTATATTGAATAAACCCTGGAGAAGTTATCTGGATGGTGCTTTCGATTTGGTTGATCACCGTACTCTTCTATCTCGTCTTCAGGATGCCGGCCTCTCCGGTTTGGTTCTTCGTTGGTTCCACTCTTTTCTGTCTAGTCGTTCTTTCTCAGTTCACACTGGCTCAGGGTCCTCTCCTTCCACTTCTCTTCCCTGCGGTGTTCCCCAGGGCTCTGTTCTTGCTCCTCTTCTCTTTAATGTGTTTCTGGCCCCTCTCGCTCTCCTTATTCAACAGCACGGTGTTTCTGCCTATTACTATGCTGATGACATTTTTCTTCTCTTCCATACTGACTCGGCTGCTCCTGACATCACTGCCTTCAACACCTGTCTCTCTTCCGTAGCCTCCTGGCTCTCGGCCAATTTTCTTCACATCAATCTCTCAAAAACCTCCGCTATTTGGTTCACCTTTGGTAATCCCCCCCCCCCTCCTCTCACTCCCTTGTTCTCTTCCACACCCATCCCCACTGTCTCTTCTTTGCGCTACTTGGGTGTTATTCTCGATTCCTCCCTCTCCTTCAAAGAACATATTTCCTCTGTTATTCAAGTTCCTTCTTTACTCTAAGAAAACTTCGTGCTGTACGCCCTTTTCTCTCCCCCTCCTCCATGGCCACTCTTATCATTTCCCTCGTTATGTCTCTTCTCGATTATTGTAATGTCTGTCTTGCCGGGCTTCCCCAATCCCAAATTTGTCGTCTTCAACAGGTTCAAAACACTGCTGTCCGTGTCCTCTCTCATGCCTCACGTTTCGATCACATCACCCCCTTGCTAATACATTTTCACTGGCTCCCTGTTACCTTCCGTGTTTAGTTTAAAGTCCTTATTTATGTACACAGGGTACTCCACTCTGGTATCCCCCTTTATCTTGCAAATCAAGTTCACCTCCATACCCCGCATTGGTCTCTACGTTCCATCCATGCCAACCGTGTCTTTCTTCCCTCGCCCTCCCAGGCTCACTTAGAATCCACCCGATCTTCAGCTTTCTTTTTTCTTGGTCCGAGGCTTTGGAATTCACTTCCTCACTCCCTTCGATTAGAACCTTCCTAACCGTCCTTTAAAGCTAAACTAAAAACTCATCTTTTCTGTTCTGCATTTAATCTCCCCCTTCCTGCTCCGTCCCCTTCTCCTTCCTAGTACTACCATGCCAGCTCCTTATCCCTTTCTTTCCTCCACCCTTCTGTATTGTCGATGTGTTTCCCCTCCCCCCTTATGTTGCCACCTTTGTTCCCCGACTGTTCTCTGTCCTCATCTCTTTTCTGTATGATTTTATGGCGTTCTCTCTCTGTTTCTCCTTTCACAGCTCTCTTTTTAATTTGATTTTATGTATTGTGAACCGCCCAGATGCTAACCGTATTGGGCGGTATATAAAGTTTTAATAAACACAAACATAAACATATCTGTGTGTGGAATATTCACCCCATAAATAAACTCTAATTTTGCCTTACACTCAACCAACTACAAGAGTTTTCATTATTTAAAAAAGGCAAGCTTTGTGTGAATGGACTTCAATAACCACAATCCTTTGCAAGACAGTTAATTTGCATACTTGCCAAGATGGTGGTACCTTCATAACAAGCACCCTCTTTTACAGGCCTCAGATGAGGGACCACAGATGAGGATCATGTCCTAGCAATGTCCCAGTTTTCTACTATTTCCTACCATTTCCTTTTTTAATAGGTCTTGTTTCATTTATTTTATGTGTCAAATATGTGTGCATATATAGTCGAAAGTCATTTCACTGGCCACTTTTATTTAGGAGGTATCGGCTTTTCTAACCTTTATCCCGTATGACCTCATTTTAACAACTGAAAATTCCTATGACCCCCAGATGAAGGTGAAATCAGAATAACAAGTCTCCAGGCTCCTCCCACTCATCTAAAGCAGGAAGGCAGCAGCAACAGTAGTAGCAGCATCAGCAGCAGTCAGCAAAGGGTCCCTTGTGTCAGTGTGTAGTATGTGCTTACGGACCCCAGTACTCAGCATGAGTTTCCATTCTAACAGGCACTTACTCAGGGAGCAAGGACCTATGAATGTTTACTGGCTCACAGGCCACTTGCTGACTAGTGACTGCCACTACTTAGCATAAGTTACAGTGAAAGTCCAGAGAGAAGGGGAAATGGTCATGTTTCTATGACTCCATCCACTGATGATGTGACCCCATTTGGGGTCCCGATCCCAAGTTTGGGAACCAATGTATTAATTGCAAGGGTGCCAATAATGTTGACCACAACTGTATAAACAGTGCAAAAAAAAGAAGATATAAACAAACACTATATGCGTTTTTGTTGATTGACCCCAAGGAAAGAGGCAAACCAATGAAGGACACCCCCCACCAATTCCATGTCCTGACAGGCTTCCCAGCAGGACCTGGTTGAGCCAGTTTGAGTCTTTAGTTATATCATATTGGTGAAAACCTGGAAAAGAAAATATTTAGAGACTCAGGCCTCCTACACTACCACTGTTCTCAGTGGTAGTCTTACACGACACAGCCCAGTATGCAGGATAAGAAGCAGGGAATATGTCCTTCAGTAAAGCTATCAAAATGGCCGAACTAAAATTTATAAAGGAGATGTGCTGCCACCTACTAAATCCCTATAAATCAAAACAAAAAGAGTTCTGACAATTAGATGCATATATGGAGAGTATGTAAATTACCAACCTGGGGTCCCAAGCATTCTTTCTGCATTAATCTACATGGGGTTTTCAGGGGGTTTAGTTCCAGTGAAGCAGGATAGAACTCAGTGGATTACAAGCACATAACATAACTGTGTGTCTGAGACTTGAAAAGAATACTTCTCAGAAAATAAAGCACACTAATGACGGAACATATCATAGCTCCTCTGACTATTATGAAATTCCCATCTCCAGTTCTGTTTCCAGGCAAGGAGGAAAGTATTTTATTTTATTTATTTATTTTTTATACTGTGCTCTTTAGAATCAGTGCGGTTTACATGTATACTAACAGGTACTTTTTATTCCCTTGTCCCCAAAGGGGCTCACAATCTAAGTGTACCTGAGGCAACCACTCTGCTCAGTCATACGCTCTCACAACATCAGCTTCCACATATATGCTGATGACATCATGCTCTACGCCCCTATTACGACCACAAACCCAACAAACCCACATCTATCAGTATGCTTCTCTGAGGTATCCAATTGGTTACAAGAAAAGAAAATAACCTGTCCATCAACATAAAGAAAACTGAAGCCCTCATAGTGACAAAAGACCCTGACTTCACACCACCAACACACCTCAACATAGGAACCACAAGCATTCAAATTCAGCCACAAATAAGATATCTGGGCATTATCATTGACCAAGCCCTCACCTTAAAGCAACAAATTGCCAAAACCTCTGGAATAATATTTCACAAAGCAAAATTAGCGCAACGTCTCAGACCACTTCTCGATCATCAAGACTTCCGGACAATAATGCAAGCTATGACACTCCCACATCTGGACTACTGCAACGTACTCTACCATGGCCTTCCAGCCACACAGACCCAACCCCCCCTCCGAAAAGCATTGAACACCACAGCAATAATAATTCATAAAGCAAATAAAACTGAACACATCACCCAAATCCTGAAAAAACTACACATACTTCAACTAAAAGAAAGTACTAAATACAAATCCATCCTTCTCTCCAAAAAATCCATCCACAAACCACAGAACACCAAGCTTCGCACCCTGCTGTCTCGACCAGCTCACGGCAAAAACTACCAGACAAGCCTCCAACAACTCCCTCACCGTCCCTCACAAAAGAACTAAATGCTCTCAACGGACATGCAATCGAGCCTTTGAACTCTATGCTCCATCCCTATGGAACTCTCTACCGAGCCATCTCAGAAACAATGCTGATCTACTATCCTTCAGAAAACAGCTAAAAACCACCTTATTCCACGAATACTTCAATACAACTCCCACCAAAAAGTGCACCAACCTCTGATCTGCCAACCGTGATCCACTGATCCAAAGCTGCACTAAACTGTCCATGTCCTAAGTTCGTCTCATGTCAAAATCATCAATGTTGTCTCCCTGGCGATGGTCCCACCCTCATACTTAATTTCCCCACCCCTCAATGTAACGCCGCTTTGACCCGGTGAAAAGCGGGATATAAATGCAGTTAAATAAATAAATAAAAATAAATAAATAGAGGGTTACGTGGCTTGCCCAAGGCCACAAAGAGTGGCCATGGGACTGGAGACCCCAGTCCCTCTGGCCTGAAGTTGCTTGTCCCCATGTGGGAATTGAATCCCCAGCCTGAGGTAACCTGTTCCAACCACTGAGCAACTCCTCCCTCTATGTAAGTATGTAAGAGTATTAAGCATCCTAGGGGAACTTTCAGCCTTGCACTCCCCCCCCCCACCTTCCAAATTAAATTGCAGGTTATAGGCTACCTACCCCAACCTCCATGAGTTTTTGAAAATAAAATTCAACAATCATAAAATGCTGTAAATAAAATTGCTTGTTCATTTTGTCTTAGTACATGAAATTCATATCCACGCACCAAGATGTTTGTAAATGTTGAAACTTAATAAAAAGATTTAAACAATCAGGATGACCCACTATACTCAAGGTGTGGAACAAATTGATCTCTAAGATTATAATCATAAAAAGTTACCCTTCCCCTTCCCCCACCCCCATAACCCTTAATCATAAACACTCTAAAAACAACAGAATCCAAAATCTCTGGTTTCCCCATCATCAAGTCAAAAACCCATGTCTTAACCAGCTCTCAGAATTTCTTAAAATCAGATTCTGAGCAAATCAGAAAAGACAACATATTCCATAAATGTGGGCAAGCATAGACAAACACCCTAGAATTATTCCATTGTATGGTGTAATTGCATCCTTGTGGACATCTCCAGTGACAATTGTGGAGAAGAGTGTAATGGTCTAATAGTCTTCTAAGGAGTCAATGCATATGCCAAACATAAGGCTTTTTCAAATGCACTGCCTTAAAAACCAAACAAAGCGTTTTAAACGTAACTTGGTTCTCTTTAGGCAGCTCATGTAAAGAACAGAGTATAAGGGAAATATGATCACAAATTGTATTTCTTGTCAATACATGAGCTGTTATATTTTGTATTAAATGCAGACAGTGCAGCTGTTTCTTTGGCAGTCCCAAGAACAACTGGGCAAAACTAAAAGGAGATATTTTAAGGACAAGGAACCCTTTTGTTAAGAAAGTAAATAAAAGTAAGAGGAACATGAGGCCACTAGCTTTTTCAAAAGTAGTTGAAAAGGTAAGGAAAAAGAGGTTAGCTTTCATAAACTATAAGATGGCAGAAAGAGGAAGACAACAATATCTGGAGAAGCTAAGGGAAGCTGGTAAAGTAGTCAGGAAAGCAAAGATGCAAATGGAAGAAAACACAGGGACAAGATTTTTTTTTTTTAGGTATGCTACTGACAGGAGGAAATGCAGCAGTGGCATTATGAGACACAAGGCTGAAGGGAGTAAATATGCAGAAGCTGATGAGGATAAAGCGGAATTGCTTAACAAATATTTCTGTTCTCTGTTCACAGTTGGAGGGCCAGGAATGAGACCTCAGAAAACAAACACAAATAGAAATGGAAGTGAGGTAGAACTCAAATGATTTTCAGAAGACTATGTTCATGAGGAGCTAGTTAAACTAAAGGCCGACAAAGCAATGTGGTCAGAGGGAAATCATCTGAGGGTATTAAAATAATTTACGGAAGTACTGGCAGTTCTGCTGACTGACCTTTTCAGTGGTTCTTTAGTTATATCCTGGAGGACTGGAAATGGGTGAATGTGGTTCCTGGCCACAAGAGCAGAAGTAAGGAAAAGGGTGATAATTACTGACTGGTTAATCTGACCTCTGTTGTGAGTAAATTAATGGAAATGCTGCTAAAGCAGAAGATGGTGTGGTTTCTGAAATCCAAGGGATTACAGGATCCAAGACAGCCTGGCTCTACTAAGGTAAGCCTTGACAGACAAATTTGATTCATTTCTTTGACTGGGTGACTAGATAATCGGAGAGGGGTAGAGCACTAGATGTGATATACTTAGGTTTCAGCAAAGCCTTTTGACATAGTTCTGCTTTGGCGAATTATAAATAAATTGAGTGCCCTTGGGATAGACTCTAAAGTGACTGCTTGGGTATGAAACTGGTTGAGTGGAAGGCACCAAAAGGTAGTAGTAAATGGAGCTCAAACTGAAGATAGGGACACTACAGGAAAGTGACTGGGAAGATCTGTATATGCCCTGCCATATGCACATAAGAATTCCCAAGCTGGCCTAAACAAGACCTTCAGGGACAGAAGGCAAGCAGCTTGTAAAAGGAGCTAACCCCTCTACAACCTTGCCTAAGGACCCCGAACAGCCACAAGTCCCCAGTGGTATATATCTGTCCAGAATGAAGAGCCTGATCTACACCTCCACTGGCTGTACCTCAAGAGAGACCGCCAGTCCTCATGGAGGGGAATTACAAACCCCCAAAAGATGCCCTGGAGGCGATTAGAGATTGGCAAAGGCTCCACCAAGATCACCTCTATTATTATTGAGGTCCCGAAGGACTCACCATAGCCACAAGCATTTTGAGGCTCTATACACAGTCATACAAGGCCCTGTGGCCCTTCTAGGCTGGACTTCCAGGAGTGTCAGTGAGCAAGTTTCTTCCCCCAGAGAGAAAGCGACCCTTAAGGTCAACTGGTCCTCTGTAGTTCGGAACTAGGATCTGTTGACTAAGAGAAACACCAACCATATCAATTGCAGCATGGCCAATACCACTGCTGCCATGGAGCTGGTAGAGACACCTACCAGACTTAACCAGCTGCAGCCCCTTTAGATGTCCCACTGCAAGCCTGATAATATCTGATAGGAAACTAGGCTCAATGACCAATTGGACTAACCAATGACAGAGGAGATCCAGGGAAAACTGTCATATTGAGAAATCTGGACTGGTGCCATATGGCTGGAGCCCCAAAGGTTACCAGCAGAGGAAGAGTCTAAGCCAAAGACTAACCTCTAGGTATGCGTCCAGCACTGCCTGAGAGTCCATGATGGCTTATGCCAAGTCCTTCCCAAAGACCTCAACCCTCCAACACAAAACTACTCTCACACAGCACCTCACTCCATTGGGACAGTCATGCATTAACTGTAAACCCACATTAGAGGCCCAAAAGCTGACATCTTTCATCTTCAAACTGAGACAACAACCGAGATGGACCAAAGGATTCACGTACCAAAGGATTCACAAACGAAGCCCACATGCCAACCCTGCCCAAAACCTGGTTCTGCACTCTGCAGAGCTGCCATTCCATCCTAAAATGACATAAATAGGGTCCAGCAGAAAAAAGGTGGCTCACCTCATAGAGGAATAGGTTGAGCT
Organism: Ichthyophis bannanicus; assembly: GCA_033557465.1. Classification (NCBI taxonomy): domain Eukaryota; kingdom Metazoa; phylum Chordata; class Amphibia; order Gymnophiona; family Ichthyophiidae; genus Ichthyophis; species Ichthyophis bannanicus. The sequence continues at coordinate 681,401,817 of CM066033.1, forward strand.
CCCAAATGGACAGAGGAGCACAAGGGTAAAGCGGGGGTTGTGACCTCTTCAGCTGCCTGTAAGTAGTGCTCTTGGACTTTGGGTCCCCAGAGGGGAAGACCTGGCTTCGGATACCCATGAAAGGAGCTACCATGAAGCCAGTCTGCCTAAATACAGCCCAGAGGCTGCAGTATAAGCTGACTGAACATTAGGGCCCCAGAGCCTTTAGGGTACACCAAGAATGCGGCAATGGACACCCCAAGAGACTCTATCTCTGCAGTGCACAATCCACCACCCAAAGTGGCTGCAATGCTCACTAGAGTAACTAGAAGACACAAAGATTGCAGGGGCCACAAAAGTGGCATTGGTCCCCTCATGGGGGTCCCATAATGCAGACCAAAATATACCCTAGGCCTTGCAGCCACACTGGGGCATAAAACAGCAGCTGAAGTAAAAAAAACGCTTGGGGTAACATGGCTGAAAACAGCAGCAGCACTTACAGGAAAAAAAACATGCTGAAAAAAACCACAGAGCTGTGATTAAAAGGGAGTCCTGACAAAGGAATCCCAAGGCCATGCCCTCCTCTTCCCTGATTGGCTGGAATTTGGAAGTCAATCATTCCCATCTTGTCACATTTCATTGCTCAACTCCCAGTTTACTGCTCTAGGTCCTGATGAATGAAATACAGCTAAAGGCTTTGACCTTTTTTAAAGTCAGAGTTTGCTTCCCCCCTCCCCCCTGACACACACTTTGTTTTGCTTTATTTTCCATGGTTTTCTCAACCAAAGTGGCAGGACAAACTGTCCAAAAAAGCTGTAACCCATTAACTTTTCCCACAGGCTGTGAAAAAAGACACCCAGTAGGGCAGGAAAACCATGGAAATAGCAACTGTCAGTGTTGCACCAGATAATATACCAGGGGATGACATCACTGAAAGTTTTTCAAGTCTGCCTCCACCTGCTGGCAAGGGAGCATAACCCATTACCTGAACTGGTTAGCAGTGTGATAAATTAGTTTGAAAATGTTTTTAATTTATATTCCACTTTGATTTGGGGATCTACCAAAGAACCCTTAATTTTCATAGTAACATGATAAATGCTGCATCAGCCACGTTTAAAGTGTCCTCTAGGTTTTGAATTCGCATCCAATAGTGGCAAAGCTGATGATACCAGCATGTCAGCTAGATTTCAGCCCTTTTTGTAAGCTATCATAATTCCCCTGTCTTTAAAGCACTCCAAAGTTTGAATGATATTTATTTATTTTATTAACATTTTTATACCGCGATCCTATCCTGTCTGCCAGGCAATGATTATGCTGATACTGGATTATTGCAACTCCATTTATCAGGGTCTGCCAAAACACTACATTCAACCCCTACAACTAATACAAAACATGGCAGCAAGAATATCTCAGGTACCGAGGGACACACACATATCCCCTACATTAAAACAATTGCACTGGCTCCCAATCCTTCAGAGAACCAAATTCAAATCTCTCATGATCATCTTTAAGATAATTCATCACTGGCACCAATCACCCTCCAGCCAATAATCGAGAGAGATGCAGAAATGAGGAACCACCGAGCTTCTACGAGAAACCTATAGCTCATTCCAAAGGCAAAAGCTAAAGCCAAACAGCTAACCTGCATCAGAGCGCCCTCCCGCTATGCACCAGCAGTAGGAGCTACCACAGACCTGCAAGATTTTTGCAAATCCATAAAGACACGTCTATTCAAGGAGCATTATGCCAACATTATCTGATGAACACCCTCTTGTCCTACGCTATGCAATCAGTCCCTTTCTCATTCCCTATCACTTCCCCCTGCAATACCCCAATAACAAACAAATGAACCCAAAGTCTTAATGTTCCACTTTATAATCCTACTGTATATAGTTAATTTAAGTTCATATATGTTATATGTATATATCTCCACGTTTAATTCCCTGTTCAATGTAAAGTTGTTGCTGTTGCAATGTAAACCACCCTGAATGGAAGATAGGGCGGTACAGAAGATCTGTTAAATAAATAAAATAAATAAATAAGCATTTCTATACAATTTTTTTATATCCCCTTTCCATTAACCTAACCCACATGTCTTTGGAGTGTCTTTCAAAATCTTCTTCAAAAAGGTTATAATCTTCTTATTCTTAGAAAATGACCCATGGGTAAATTCTGTTTAAGATGTCTATTGTGAAAACTAGTATACTGAAGAAGATTATTTTTTTTGTGGGGGCTTTCGATAGAGAGAGGTGATGAGTGTATTTTCACTCTTCTTAATAGAAATGTCAAGAAAGGGTATTTCCCTGTTATTGCAAGACATTTCAAATTGTAAATTTTCATCTCTGGAATTCAGCCAGAGAATAAAGTCCTATAATATTTCTTTAGCACCCTGCCACAACAAAACTCATCATATATATATATCTTTTACACATCGTTATATTGTCTACAGATGGATGCTGTGTGAAATACTTCTCTTCAAAGTTCCCAAGATAGAGAATGGCTATAGCTGGGGACATGGATGCCCCATTGCAGTATCGGTTATCTTTTTATAAAAATTTTCATTAAAACAAAACTAGTTTTTAGTTAGAGCCAATTCTGCCAGTTTAATATGAAAAAGTCTGAAGGAATCTGGATAGGCCCTTTGGCTTTTATCAAGAGTCTAACCAATAACTTCTAATATTTCTTTCTGTCATTTCTTGAGAGTGACTAAAAGGGTATCTTGATTGATTCCCTTTATCTTATCTAACACAGTAATCATATGGGATTAGCCACGTATGTACGATGGTATAGATGGAACAAAGGGGCACAAGAAGGAATCAATAAATTTGAAAGTAGTTCAAAAAGAGATCCAAGTGCAGAAACTATAGGTCGGCCAGGAGGATTAGAAATGGATTTGTGGATTTTTGGAAGAATGTATATTGTAGGGGTGACTTGATACTTTGAGATAAGAAAATCCAATTCCTTCTCTGTCAAAAAGCCATGCTCAAACCCTAGCAATAGAGTTTTATCCACTCTTTTTGAACCATATAGTAGGGTCACTTTTAAGTGGTATACAAAATATCCTATCTTCTAATTGTCTGTTCAACCCCTTTACATTGTCAACTGTTTCCATGAAAACGATCACCCCCCCCCCCCCATCACTATCTGCTGATTTTATAACTATTTCACATCCTGCTTTTAATACTTTTATTGCATTTCTTTCTTCTCTAGATAGATTGTACTATATGTAGATATTTATTTTCTCTTTTCCAGCCTGCTGATAATTGGGTGGGGTGGAACAGGAGGAAAACTCATATTTAAACTCGCTTTTAAGAACTGATTTATCCACGGAAATATTCAGATTTCTGGACATAAATTCCATGATCCTCATTTTCCTGGTCAGTTTGAAAATATCAGTTCTGGTATTCTATATGAACGGAAGTACAAATGATAGCCCCTTCTCAAGTACCTCAATCGCTTTTTTTGTGTGAAAAATTCACAACTTTAGAATTTCATAAAAAATTGGTCATCTGAAGGGCACGGATATTCCCTCAGATCCTCTCCCCCACTCTCGTCTTCTTCCCCTTTCCCTCTGAAAGCTTGTTCCCCTGAATGCTAAGGTCTCTACGATCTGACCTTCTCCCTTTCACAACCTGGTCGTCTGAAAAACCCTTTCTTTGTCTTTAATTGATGGTGAAATAAGGAGGCGGAAGCATCCATATCCTGCCTGGAGTCACTTCTAACTGACTTCTTCACTCTGTTCTCTTCTTCCTCACAAAAAAACCTCCTCACTATCTCTTTTTTTTTCAGCTGAAAACTAACCTTCCACCTAGGTTTTTCTTGTCTTTTCTTGTATTTGCTATTCCAGGAAAAGATGGAATATTTTTTATAGTACTTCTTATCCCACTTAAAATTCTAATATTTGTATACTAAATTGCATACTGTATTTAATATAATGTGGTGGATCAAAACATTTAAATAGTTTTTGTTTTATTTCAATGTATTACATATTGAAATAAGCCCTTATGGCTCTGATTTCAATTGACTGCAACAACGAAATATCGGCTAGGCTGAAACTATAGATGTCTCGGCTATATATAAAATGGGATACTGTGTTTTAATATAATGAGGTAGATATCGTTGCCTGATGGCTAAAGGTTTTATATTTATATTTACTTTAGTTCTTTTAATGATTTTTAGTTATTGTTGGCTGGCAAGGACAGATGCCTATTATTATATTTGTTGTCTCCTATATAACACCGAAAATGCAATAGCCACATGTCTCTGGATATATCAAATGTTGATGTATAGTTTGTGACAAAAGTCAGCTGGAACAATAAGAAAATTAGATATGAAATGGGTCGTATTTATTTATATATAGATATTTTTATTACCCTTCAACATAAGGGTACCCATTTGAAGGCTGCTTTCCAGAGATATGTGACCTTTTGATTTTATGAGGCTCCCCATGAAAATTGATTCTGTGCTATACTATTGCTACTATCAATTTTATTTTTTACAGTTGATTTGCAATGCAAAAATATGGATTGTTAAATTCATATTAATCACTGAAAGGAGGTAAAAAAGTTTTGACTTTAAGTTTGATTTAAAAGTATAAAATAAAACTGTATTATTTCTATTAAAATTAATTTTTTATTGGTTTTATTACAGACTAACCTCACCTGGTTTGCAGCTTGTCATGCTGTGAAGGCTTGTGTGCATCAGTGATGCTGAGAGCTAAGCTTTCGATAACTTACCTACTGGCAGGGTCTCCAAAGATGGACAGGTCTCAGCTGAGGTGCCAAACTAACAAACCACCCATCTGGGCAGCAGCAGAATAGGACAGAGTTGGCAGCAAAGGATCACATTTCTGTGACAACGGCAACAACAGTAGCATTATCTGTGTAGAAGAAAGACCTGGCAATCTACATCCATATCTTTCCACAAAAACCCAATGGATAGTGACAAAAAAACAATTGCACTATACTGCTGGAAGATGAGACCCTCAGGTTGGAAGGCATTCAGCTGGCTATGGGGAATGAGCTGAAGACTTCTCAGACAGCATTTATGGTGTTGTTGGATCAAAAACAGAATTTATGGTGTTGTTGGATCAAAACCCTCATGACATCTGACTGCTGATGTAGCTGCGCATGAAATAAGCATCAGAAGCTGCAAAGATGTCTTACATATTGGGACATGGAATGTACGAAGAATGAACTAAGGGAAGTTGGGGGTGGTCAAGAATGAAATGGAATGTGTACACTTGATCTGTTGGGTGTCAGTGGACAGAAATGTACTGGCATCAGGTAATTTGCATCTGAAGATCATATGCTATGCTATGCTGGAAATGAAATACAAAGAAGAAATGGTGTTGCATTTATAATTTAGAAGAAACTTTGCCAAGATGGGCCAATACCTCAGGGAGTCGTTAGCGGGATGGGAACAGCTGGAGGATGTAGAAAAACAGTGGGCAAAACTGAAAAAGGGATATTTTAAGGGCAACCAACCTTATTGTTAAAATGGTAAATAAAGGTAGAAAGAAAAGGAGACCGCTATGGTTTTCGAAAGAAGTAGCTGAAAAGGTGAAGAAAAAGAGGGAGGCCTTCATGAAATACAAGAGATCACAGAGAGAGGAAGCCAGGCATCTATATTTGGAAAAACTTAGAGAAGCTAGCAAAGTAGTCAGGAAAGCAAAGATTCAAAAAGAGGAGGAAATAGTCAGTGCAATAAAATGGGGGGATAAGACATTTTTCAGATATGTTAAATAAACAAATTAATTAATTAAATGAAATAAATGAAATAAATAAATGTTAGTGAGAAGAGGAAGTGCAAAAGTGGTATTGTCAGACTCAAGGGTGAAGGGGAGGAATATGTAGAAGCTGATGAGGATAAAGTGGAACTGCTTAACAAATATTTATGTTCTGGGTACACAGATGAAGAACCAGGAACAGGACCTCAGAAAACACCCACAAACAGGAACAGAAGCCATGGGTATCTTGAACAATTTTCAGAAGACTGTGTTCGTGAGAAACTTGCTAAACTTAAAATGGACAAAGCGATTGGACCAGATGGGATACACCCTAGAATACTGAGAGAACGTGGGGACGTTTTAGCAGCTCCACTGACTGACCTTTTCAATGCCTCGTTGGAGTCGGGAGTGTTGCCAAAGGACTGGAGAGAGGCTCACGTGGTCCCTTTATACAAAAGCGGAAGTAAGGATATTGTTGAAAACTATAGGCCGGTTAGTTTAACTTCAGTGGTGAGAAAATTAATGGAAACTCTGCTGAAAGAGAAAATAGTAAGGTTTCTGGAGTCCAGCGGATTACAGGATCCAAGGCAGCATGGATTTACCAGAGGCAGGTCTTGTCAGACAAATCTGATTGATTTATTTGACTGGGTGACCAGGGAGTTGGACCGAGGGAGAGTCCTAGATGTAGTATATTTAGATTTCAGTAAAGCCTTTGACACCGTTCCTCACAGGCGACTTATAAACAAACTGAGCACCCTAGGGATGTACATTAAAGTTACTGCTTGGGTTAGAAATTGGTTGAGTGGGAGGCGACAAAGAGTACAGGTAAATGAAGCTCACTCTGAGGAGAAGGAAGTTACCAGTGGTATGCCCCAGGGATCTGTCCTTGGTCCGATTCTTTTTAACATCTTTGTTAGTGATATAGCGGAAGGGCTGTCGGGTAAGGTTTGCCTCTTTGCAATAGAGTAGACACCCAGGAAGGTGTAGATAACATGAGGAGGGATCTAGCTAAGCTTGAAGAATGGTCTAGAATTTGGCAGCTGGGATTTAATGTTAAAAAATATACAAGGTCATGCATTTGGCTGCAGCTATCCAAGGGAGCAATATAGTATAGGGGGTGAAGTACTTTTGTCCACTAAAGAAGAGCGGGACCTAGGTATGATTGTGTCTTATGATCTTAAAGTAGCTAAACAGGTAGAAAAGGCAACAGCAAAAGCTAGAAGGATGCTTGGGTGCATAGGGAGAGGAATGGCCAGCAGAAGAAAGGAGGTGATAGTGCCACTGTATAAATCTTTGATGCAACCTCATTTGGAGTATTGTGTGCAATTCTGGAGACCGCACCTTCAAAAGGATATAAACAGGATGGAGTCAGTACAGAGGGTGGCTACTAAAATGGTTAGTGGTCTTCATTATAAAGCATATGAGGACAAACTTAAGGATCTTAATATGTATTCCTTAGAGGAAAGGCGGGATAGAGGTGATATGATTGAGACGTTTAAATACCTCCATTGCATAAATGCACGGGGGGGAGATCCTCTTTCGATTGAAAGCAAGTTCTGCTACTAGGGGACATGGGATGAGGGTGAAAGAGGATAGATTCAGGAGTGATATGCAGAAATATTTCTTTACGGAAACAGTGGTGGATCCGTGGAATAGTCTCCCAGTGGAGGTGGTAGAGATGAGGACAGTATCTGAATTCAAAAAAGCATGGGACAAACACAGAGGATCTCTAAAGGTAAAAAGGCGACTGTTGTAGTTGTTGATATGGAAGGACAGACTAGATAGGTCATGTAGTCTTTTTCTGTCGTCATTTTTCTCTGTTTCTATGTTTCTACGTAAACTTGCAAGAGCTGTAATGAAATACAATTCAATGAATGAACACTTAATTTTTATTCATCTACGAGGAATGCCCATCAACACAACTATTATTCAGGTATATGCCCCAACAATAGCTGCAGAGGAAGACAAAGTTGATGAATTCTATGAACATGTAGAAGCTGAAATTGACAGAATGTACAAATAGGATATCCTAATAGTCAGGGGTGACTGGAATGCAAAAGTTGGCAACAAAGAAGAAGGCAAAGTGGTTGGAAAATATGGAGTTAGCAACATAAATGAAGCTAGAGAAACATTGATAGCATTCTGCAAGACCAACAATCTATTCATCGCAAACACCTTCTTCCAGCAACACATTTGGTGATTGTACACATGGACTTTACCCAATGGATTGTATGGATATCAAATTGACTACATCTGTGGAAGTCAATGATGGAAAAGTTCAATAACATCAAAGACAAAACCTGGAGCTGACTGTGGTACAGATCACCATCTACTAGTATGCAAACTCAAGCTAAAGCTGAAAAAGGGTAAACCAGTCATGAATGTAGCAAAATATGACCCTGAGAATATACCACCGGAATTTAAAGATTGCTTGCTAAATTGATTTGCTGCTTTGGATACAAATGGCAGAGCACCAGAAGTGTTATGGAATGGCATCAAGAAAGTTGTGCTTGAAAAAAGTCTCTATAAAAGGTGAAAAAGTGAAAATGGCCAAAATGGATGACCAAAAAATCTCTGAAAATTGCCCAGAAACACAGAGAAACTAAAGCTAGAGGAGAAAGAGAGCAATCACAGAACTCAAAAGAAATGTCCAACGTGCAGCAAGACGAGACAAAGAGAAGTATTACAATGACATATGCATGGAAATAGAATCAGGAACTATTAGAGGAAGAACAAGATTAGCTTTCCTAAAGCTACGAGAGTTAAAGAGAAAATTACAGCTTCGAATTGGAATGCTACAAGATGCTCAAGGATCCATGTTGAATGATGCTGAGAAGATAAAGAAATGGTAGAAAGAATACAGAGTCATTATACCATGGTTTAAGATCAAGTGGATCAACAGCCATTTCAACCTATACCTTATGATCAGGAACCATTGGTGATGAAAGAAGAAGCAACATTGAAAGCATTATCAAAGAACAAAGCACTGGGTATTGATGGTATTTCCATTGAAGTATTACAGCAATCAGATATGGCTGATACCATGCTTACAAAGCTCTGCCAGGAGATTTGGCAGACAACATCATGGTCAATTGACTGGAAAAGATCTGTGTGTATGCCAATATTGAAGAAAGTGATCTGACTGACTGTGGAAATTATTGCACAATTGTTCTGATCCTACATGCCAGCAAAGTTATACTCAAGATCAATGAACAGAGACCACAACCATACCTGGAACGAGAACTGCCTGAAGTGCAAGCAGCATTCAGGAAAGGACGAGAAATGAGAGACATAATCATGGATGTGAAATGGATCCTTGAAAAGACAAAAGAATTTCAAAAGGATATCTATATGTGTTTTATTGACTACAGTAAAGCTTTTGACTGTGTAAACCATGAGAAACTCTGGGTCACATTAAGAAGTGTGAGTATACCAGAACACCTGATTGTTCTCTTGCACAACCTTTACATTGATCAAGAAGCAACAGTTCGAACAGAACAAGGATAAACAGAATGGTTTAAAATCAGCAAAGGTGTATGACAAGATTGCATACTTTCCCCCTACTTGTTTAATTTCTATGCAGAACAAATCATCAGAGAAGCAGGACTGTATGAAGACAACCAAGGTGTGAAGGTTGGTGGAAGACTCATCAACAACCTTCGCTATGCTGATGATACCACAATACTGGCTGAAAGTGAAGATGATTTGAAACATTTGCTTTTCAAGATCAAGGAACATAGTCTTAAAATGGGCCTATACCTTTATGTAAAGAAGACAAAGATCCTGACAACTGGCAAAATCAATAAGTTCATCGTTAATGGGGAAGAAATTGAAATTGTTGACAACTTTAACCTACTTGGATGACCTATCAATAAAGAAAGAACAAGGAGTCAAAAAATGCAATGATGCATTGCTCTTGGCAGAATGGATATGAAGGAACTTGGCAAGATTCTCAAGAGCAGAAATGTCTCTCTCCATACAAAGATTCAACTTGTTCAAGCCATGGTATTTTCAATAATGTCATATGGATGGATAGTGAAAAAGATAGACAGGAAGAAAATCAATTACTTTGAATTATGGTGCTGGTGACAAATACTGTGTATACCATGAACTGCCCGAAGCACAAACCAGTCACTACTAGAGAAGATCAAACCTAAGCTTTCTTTAGAAGCTCAGATGACAAGACTTTGACTTTCATACTTTGGACATATGTGAAGAGAGAGATGGTTAGAGGAAAAACATCATGCTTGACAAGGTAGAAAGTCAATCCAAAAGAGGAAGGCCAGCAATGAGATGGATCTGTACAATAATAGCAGCTTGGGTGTCACTCTATCAACAATGAGCCACCTGACTGAAGACCTAACACAGTTTAGGATAACTATCCAGAAGGTCGCCATATGTTGACTTTGACTGTGTGTGTTGTACATATATTATGTCTGTGATGGGGCATTTATGTTATAGGGGTTGGTTATAGTTGTCAGGAGGTAGTTTTTGGGGTGAGGTAGTTTGCAGGTTGGTGGGGCAGTTACAATGGGGAGTTTTTAGGGATGGGTCATTTGCATGTTTTTTTTTAAGTGGGGCAGTTGCATGCAGGGACCAGAGGTGCCTAGGTGAGCCCTTCATTCTGCCATACGCCACTGCTTCTGCTCCTCTCTGGGTTTGACAGTGGTGGCAATGGCCCTGAAACCACAACACAGTAGTTACGCACCATTTCCAAGGATGCGTCAAAGTTTCTCTCTTGCAAAATATTCCGTATCCTCCCCCCCTCCGAGGCTGACTTCTAGTGGGGCAGATGCAGAGGGCAGTTGGTTAGGTGGTAGGACAGTTGCAGGGGGCAGCTGGTGAGGTGGTGGGACAGTTGTGGGAGGATAGTTTTAGGGGTCGGTCATTTTGTAAGGTGCTGGGGAAAATATGGGGGTATTTTTTAAGGGTGGGTCAGTTTGAGGGAGATATGGAAATTTTAATGGGGTGTTTTTATGGGTGGGACAGTATCTAACTTGATGGGACTATTGCCACATGATAGTTTTTGGGGGTGGGGAAGTTTGATGGGGTGAAGCAGTTGAATGGGGTGATTTTTTAGCACTGGGGTAGTTTTAGGGGTGGTAGCACAGTTTTGAGGGGATATTTTTTTGCAGGAGGGGCAGTTTGCAGGGTGGTGGGGCAGTTGTAGGTGAAGTTTTTAAGCCTGGGCCAATTTTTGGAGGTGGGGCAGTCTGCAGGTTGGTGACAGTTACAGGGGTAGTTTTTGGTGAGTGGGCAATTTCCAGAGTGGTGGGACATTTGTGGAGGATAATTTTTGGGAGTGAGGTGCTGAGGAAGATGTGGGAGGTAGTTATTTAAGGGTGGGTCAGTTTGAGAGGGGTAGGGTAATTGCAAAGGAGTGTTTTTTAGGGGTGGGACAGTGTACGGGTTGATGAGGCAGCTATGGTATGGTATTTTTTTAGGGTCAAGCAGTTTACAAGGGGGCATTTGTAGGGGATATATTTTTTGGAAATGGGGAGGTTTGTGGGCTGGTAGAGCAAATGTGAGGGGTATTGGGGTGCAGTTTTCAAGCTGCTGAGGCAGCTGTGAAGGGTATTGTATGAGGATGGGAACAGTTTCTAGGATGATAATTCAGCAGTAAAGGGGTATTTTGGGGGGAGGGGAGGGGTGGGGCATTTGTGGGCATTTGTTTACTGGACTAGGGGCAGTTTGCAGTATGGTGGGGTAGGTGCAGGATTGTGATTTCCCGATAGAGATCAGAGAGCTGTCCGGGGGAGTGGTGCTGCAGAATGGGCAGGGCTTAGTTTTCTGATGTTATCAGTGCTGGGGATCCCAACACCATGGCACTGACAATATTGTTAAGAGGGAGGAACCCCAATCTCTGCTTTTGAAGGGGGCTCAGTAGCGATCAGGGCACAGAGCTACTAACAGCTCTATACACCCAATTGCTACCATCCCTCCCCTTGGATTTACTGCCGCATAGTATACCACGTGAAAATCAGATTCAAAGTGCCCGATGCTAGTCCATTTTAGTTAGCTCACACCCAGCAGAGTTGTACATGTTCCATTTCATTCTTGACTACCTCCATCGTCCCTTGGTTCATGCTTTGCAAGTTCTATATTGCAGTATGTAATACATCTTTGGAGCTTCTGAGTCTCATTTTATGCACAACTACATCAGCAATCAGACGTCCTGAGGTCTTTGATCCAATCACATCATAAATGCTGGCTTTACTCTGAAAAGTCTTCAGCTGATCTCCAGTAGCCTGTTGAGTACCTTCTGACCTGGGGGTCTCATCTTCCAGCACTGTACGAGAATCACAATTTGTTTTGTTGTGACTATCCATTGGGTTTTTGTGGCAAGATACGGAAGTAGATTGCCAGGAACAGCAATATAAACCCTCACTAGTATGGGATAGATTTGAAGTAATACAAAACCCTACAAAAATCACTCAGGATTAATAAAGAAAATCTACCATACCATAACAGCATTAATTTCCAAAATCAACAGAAGGAGCCTATCTAGAAAAGAGCAGCACCATAAATATTACAGAGGGCTGAAGAACATCCATACACCTATTCAGAAAACTGAACAATCTAGATTACTACAGTACAAATCCGCACAATGAAACTCTGTGCCAACAGAACACATGGCCTGGGTCACAAATGCAGAACAGATAGACCCCCACCAAGTACAGAATAACTGACCACAAACACAAAATAGAAATATGGAGGCCAAAATTAAACTGAAAACCCAAGAAACTAGACTCTACATGAAGGAGTGGCCTAGTGGTTGGGGCAAGGTACTCCAGGCTGGAAAGTTGGGGGTTCAAATCCCACTAGAGGACAGCAACCTTGGGCCGGAAGGACTGGGGTTTCTAGTCCCACAGGTGCTCCTTGTGGTCTTGGGCAAACCACTTAACCCTCCATTGCCCATGTTCCCTGTAAAATAGTTATCTCCATGTTATAATGCCCTGTTTGATGTAATTTCAGTTTGTTCAATGTAAGCCACACTGATATAAAATAGCACAGTATATAAGAGAATGTAAATAAAATAAATAAAGTAAAGCACCATTTAAATAAACAGATATGTAGACACATAAAGGCTAAACATGTAAATTCCATTAACTAACATATTCCAAATCACTAAAGTGAAAATAAAGTTCTTTTCTACCTTTGTTGTTTGGCCATTTTATTCTCTAATTGTGTTCATTCCTGTCTCTAATTTCTACTTTCCCCTCTCTTCTATTAACTGACTTTCGCTTTCTAAGGTCTACAGACAATCTGATATTTCTCTCCCCTCCTATCTTTATCAGTTCTTTACATCTGTGACATAGGGGCATGTTTACTAAAACCCCGCTAATGTGCAGGCCGCGGTAGTGTGCGGATGCCATATAAGGAGTGGGCGTTCCGTCCTGAAAAAGAAAATCCGGAATTTACATATGCGCTAAGGTGCGCGGCGCCCATGTGCGCCCCGCACATTAGCACATGAGATAGCTGCGCGGGAGGCATAAGTGGCGCGCTGATGTGCACACAGAAGAGCAGAGCCACAGCACAATGGTCAAGGCACTTACCAATGGTGCAGGGATCAGGGGTTCAATCTCCCACAGTGCCCAATGAAGACAGCTGGCTGAGGCATTAATTTATGAGGCATGTAAATAATGGGCAGCATAAGGCGGCGCGCTAATGTTTTCAGAGGCATTTTCATACTGGGCGGCAAAAGTGGCGCGCTGATGTGCAAGCAGAAGAGCAGAGCCACAGCACAATGGTTAAGACACTGACCAATGGTGCAGGGATCAGGGGTTCACTCCCCCACAGTGTTCAATGTAGACAGCTGGCTGAGGTGTTACTTTAGGAGCTAGTCTAATATTGTGTGGCATAAGGCAGCACGCTGATTGGCATTAGGCGGTGTGCTATTGATTTAGGAGGCTTTTTAATATTGGGCAGCATAAGGCGGCGCGCTAATGTACAAGCACAGGAACAGAACCATAGCACAATGGTTAAGACACTGACTAATGGTGCAGGGATCAATGGTTCAATCCCCCACAGTGCCCAATGGCCAAGGCTGGCTGAAGCATTGCATATTATGGGAAAGATTGCTTTTGGAGTCATGTTATGTTTATTTTAATTGTCACTACTAGCAAACGCACTCTCAAAGCGTGTTAACATAAGGCGCCCTTTAAGGCACATTTTAAAGTGCACTGTCCGCCAAGGCACCCTAGAATGTTGCTTATACGGCACTTTAGAGGGTGCCGTATGAGGTACCGCAAGGTCAGAGTACTGTTTTTATGGCAGCACTGTGCAGTTTAAGGAATGAAAAGCATAAGTAGGTGCGCTGATAGGCAAGGAGGAGCAGCAGTGGAGCACAATGGTTAAGGCACTGACTGCTGATACAGGGGTCATGAGTTTGCTCCCCAGGGTGCCTAATATGTAAGGCTGGCTGTGGCACCAGCTTTGCAATGTACATATTTTTTCCTGCAGCACTTTATTTTTATTTTATTAATTGCTGCCAGCAAACACGCCTTCACGTGCCGTAAGTGAAGGTGCCGTATAAGGCACTCCATAGGGCACATTATAGAGTGCACTGTCCGCCACAGCACCCTAAAATGTCCCCTATAGGGCACCCTATAAGTTGCGTCACAGGATAGTGTATAGTGCACCTTATATGGACGGGAATCATAAGGTGCCCTATAGGGCACCCTTTAAAGCACCCTCAGAGGCACCTTATGGGTACAGTACGCTGAGGGTGTTTTTGCTGGCATCAAAATATGTACATTACAAGAAGATAATGTGTTGGACAACCCTACCAAATAACCCCACTGTGAGTTTGAACCCATGACCTCTGGCTTCACAGACAGTGAAGTAACCATTGGGCTACAGCTCTACAACTGCTAACAAGCCCCTGGCTGGCTGCAGAGAGCCTGCATGTCACCACACAGACAGTCTGCTGTGGTCACCAGGACAGGGTTAGCCCACCCATACCCATGATGCACTGCACATGCAAATCAGCTGTCCACAGATAAACACAAGATGGGCAATACACCCCCACAGCACCTCGGCCTGGTAGGGGGAAGTGACCATGTGCACCCCACAGCACCTCGGCCTGGTAGGGGGTACTGACCGTGTGTTTTACTGGCACAGAGTAGCTACACACCGTCACATTGTGGGGTACTGTGCTCACCCTGAGGGTGCAATGAGGCGCCCAGGACCAGGTCCACAACACCTTCTGTAACTGAAAGAGGCCATGCCGGAGGTCCAAAGTAGTGTTAATGTGTGAGATGGGTAGTTTCTGCACAAACACCTTGGATATCTCTGTCTGTTACAGTCAGGTGTAGCCCCCATGGACCCCCAGGTGGGCCATGTACCACCACCACCCCCCCCCCCCAGGGCTGACAGTGGCAAACGGGGTCCCCCATCAATAGATCCACATTCTACCTCCCTACAAAGATGGCAGTAGAGGGGACCATCAACCCCGGTCCTGCTGAGGACAGACACCCCACAGGGCAGTCAATGCAGCTCTATACACATCCAGAAAACAATAGCAGACAGACATTAGGCCTGGATATGGTAAGCTGCACCCCACCACTATCTAATATTCTCCTGCAGCAAGTCATCAGCTGCTGCACCCTGCAAGCCGCTCCATCAAGACACATACCAGCTGCAAACAGTCTGCTAGTTAGTCCATGGTGCATGTTCCCAGTGGAGATGCGTGCACCCAGAACTGGGATGTCAGCATACACAGCAAGCAGATAAATCAGTTACTAGGCCCCAAAAGGAAACCCATATGAGTGGAGGAGTGGCCTAGTGGTTGGGACAAGGTACTTCAGACCAGAAGGTTGGGGGTTCAAATCCCAGAGAACAGCAACCTTGGCCTAGATAAGGACTGGGGTTTCTAGTCCCACAGGTGCTCCTTGTGGTCTTGGACAAACCACTTAACCCTCCATAGCCCATGTTCCCTGTAAAATAGTTATCTCCAAGTTATAATACTCTGTTCAATGTAATTTCAGTTTGTTCAATGTAAACCACACTGATGCAGAATAGCACAGTATATAAGAAAATTAAAAATAAATAAATAATAATATCTATCACATGAGAGAAATACTATGGGGGTGCCTAGCCATGCTGTGGTCACTGCACAGTCAGGGTGAGAGTGATCTCTCAGCAGGACATACTGCAGTCACCCTGTCTGTGTAGGTGGTGGCCGGCAACTAAAATGTCTCAGTCAGTGCCCTATACCCTGTGCAGATGCACCCTGGCCAGGCCATCCTGTCCGGCCTATACCCATGGTACCTTGCTCCTCATTATGCACATTGGCAGCCCAATACTGGCAACATTGCTGGCAGTGTGGGCTGTGGAAGGTGTTTGCAGCCACCACACACTGGATAGACAGACAGCCACCCCCACACCTATGCCAGCATTGTGCTACTATAGAGGAGTTCAGCAGCCATACCCACCACACTAGTCCTGGGCACAGTACAGGCATGGATATGGTACGCAATACTGTTGGGGGTCACTCCCCAGGGTGGTAAACACTGCCAGAGACCAGACCTGCAGCACACACCGCAGACATCAGAATGATTGTTATGGTGGAGCTCAATGAGCAAAATGTGCTTAACGTAGGAATAAACCATTGGGCTACAGTGCCAGTTATCATAGGACACGTTTGATAGCTGTGTACCATATACTCAGGTGTAGGGTGGCATTGCTAAGGTATGCAACTGCTAGTATTGGGAGATATAGGCAGGGCCCAATGTCCTGCCTCTCCAGGAGGCATTGGCCAATGGGGCCTTTGGGTGTGGGTGTGGGTGTGTCTGGCCCTGTTGGCTGCTGCTTTACGGCAGAGTTTCCCAACTCCAGTCCTGGTGTTCCAGACACTGTTCGGGTTTTCATGCTGTCCCTCATAAATATGCATGAGCTACATCTGCATACCATGGGGTGGTGCATAGATATGCAGCACAGGCATCTTTATTAGAGGCAGCATGGAACCTGAATGGTGTGGGGCCCTCCAGGACTGCATATGGGAGACTCTGCTTTAGGTAATGCGCCTGTTTATGGTGTGTGTGTTTGGTGTGGTAAAATATAGGCGTATGAACCATGCGTATGTTCTCAGCAATAAAGGTTTGACCTTACTATCACGGTTTAGTTGTGGGAAAAATATGTGGACAGGATGGGCAGTAGCCCCAGCTGGCCTTTGAACCTGTGACCTTCTATTCTTGCACACACTGTCTGTGTGCACTGCACCACCATGTTGCCACAGATATGTTGCATTCCCTGGGGAGTCCATGATTGTACATCCAACAGAGCCTTTCTGTTGCGGTGGACGGTGCCAGCCTGCACAGGCCTAGGCCACTGTCTGCTGTGGCTTGCAGCCACTGCCCCCTCCACCACCTGTACCCTTCCGCCAACATGCAGACATGTCCTTATCTGGGAAAAAGCATATGACCTGATTGAGTTGTGGCACTCCAGGACTGAATTTGGGGTGCTCGGTTGTAGGTAATGCCCATTGTTATGGTTTGTGTGCGGTGTGGGGTAAAATATGGTTGTTTGAACCATGCTTATGTTCTCTGCAATAAAGGAGTGTCTTTACTATCACTGTTTAGTGGTGGGCAAAACTATGGGGACTGGGTTGGCAGGAGCCCCAGCTGGGATTTGAACCTGTGACTCTCTAGTCCTACAGGCACTGGCTGTGTCCGCTGCACCACATTATGGCCACAGAGACACTGCAGTCCCTGGAGATAGGAAATCTGGCCGGACGAGTCAGAAACCCTGCTCTGCACAATTTTAGTGTGTGCTCATTTACCTTGTATGGGGACAAAAGTGCAAATAAACCTCAAAATTGACCTCGAGAAAAGGGGAAAAAAACCAAGACCGAGCTGGGCAACAGTGATAGCAATGGGCAACATAAAAGACACTCCCAGGAAAGCTCCAATAAAATGAAATGATTTTTGAAAGAGTCTATAGAGCGTAGACCCTTCCAAAAATCATTTCTTTTTTTTTGGAGCTTTCCTGGGAGTGTTTTTTATTGTTGCCCATTGCTATCACTGTTGCCCAGCTGACTTATAATTTTCTACATTTTTGTTGTGGTCATTTTCAGGTTTTATTTGCAATTTTGTTCTGTGCACATGTATCACACTGCTCACGTTTTGTAGGTTTCCCCGGTTTTGCTGTACATTGCTGACGTAAATGGTTTCTCTTCCCTTTAAATCGTCTCTAACGCGAGGTTTTCACTCGCGGTATTTTTTAGGTTGTTTTTCATCCCCGCTCCTGTGCGGGGAGCCTCTCCCCTCCCACTCTACGCCCATTGACCCCGTCCCTCCGCCCCTCCGGAGCCTTCCTCCGCCCTCGGAATGCCTTTCCACGCCCCTAGCGCACATCAGCGCGCCCCGCACTTGTGCGGGCCCGTTAGTGTGACGCGCACATCTGTGGGGCACAAAAACGCACTATTAGTGTGCGCTAAGGTACCTTAGTGCACGCTCAAGTGCGCCCCGCACAATTGCGCGGTTTAGTAAACATACCCCATAGATTTTTTTTCCTTTTAGCTTTCTATCAGTTACTTTACTCTCTATCAACTCAAATTTCATGCCTTCTCCTTACCATCCTGTCCTCAATTTCCCTCTCTTTACGGCATCTACCTATGACTTTTCAACCCTTAAAAGAGCCCTCCCATCAACCATTTCTCTCTCCTTTGCCAACCTTTCAACTATTTCTCCCCTTTCTGTCTGCCCCACTCCCCATATGCAGCATCTCTCAGCTTCTCCCCTGTCCAGTGTCTCCCCATCCAGTGCCTCCCTCTTTTTGCTGACCCCACCCCCCATATCTAGTACCTACTCCTTTCTCTCTCTCCCTATTCCCGCTATGTCCAGCATCCCCATCTCTCTCCCTTTCTCCATATTCCACCCATGTCTACCATCCCCCATCTCTCTCTCTCTCTCCCTATTCCCCACAGTGTCCAGCATCCCCCATCTCTCTCTCTCTCTAACCTCCCTATGTCTAACGTCATTTCTCTCTCTCTCCCTATTCCCTCATATCTAGCATCCCACTATCTCTCTTCCTCTCTTCCTAGTCCCCCCATGCCCAACATATTCCCCTCTCTCTCTCCCTATCCACTCCAATGTCCAGCATCTCCTCTCTCTCTCTCTCTCTCTCCCTCTCTCCCCCACTTCCTCCCTAATCCTCCCATGTCCAGTATCTCCCCCCTACATGAATAATGGGGATCAATCCAACATACAGCAGCACAATTAATTTTCCAGGCTTTACACTTCGACCATATCATTCCCCTGCTCATCCGTTTATATTGGCTCCCTGTTTCATTTCGCATCCAGTTTAAGATTCTCACTCAGGTTCACAAAACGCTTCACACCGATCTTCTGCAATGCCTGTCCTCCCTCATCATACCGCACACTCGTCACCATTCATATGAACCGCCTTTTTCTTCCCCCACCCATACACACTTAGGGGGATGTTTACTAAAAACCGGAAATGTGCGCGCCGCAAAATAGCGCACGGAAACGCGGCATTGAAACGCGCATAAACGCGTTTAAATGCCCCGCACACGTGCGTGTCACCCCCGCACAGGTACGCGGCACACTAACGGGCCCCGTACAAGTGCGGGCCCGCAAATGTCCGATAGAGGCGTGGAACGGCTAAAGGAGGGCGGAGGAAGGCTCCGGAGGGGCGGAGGGACGGGGTCAATGGGTGGAGAGTGGGAGGGGAGAGGCTCCCCGCACAGTATCGGGCCCGAATTTGCATGTAAAAACTACCGCAAGGGAAACACTCGCGGTAGAAAGCATTTAAAGGGAAGAGAAACCATTTCCGTCTGCAATGTACAGGAAAACCGGGGAAACCAGCAAAACGTGAGCAGTGTGATACATGTGCACAGCACAAAAGTGCAAATAAAAATAGAAAATGACCACAACAGAACTAGTAAAAATAGTAATTCAGCTGGGGAACAGTTATAGTGATGGGCAAATACAGAAAACACACCTAGCAAAGCTCCAGAAAAAAGAAATGAATTTTGGAAGGGTTTAAGGAGCGGAGACTCTTCCAAAAAACATTTCCTTTTGTGGAGCTTTCCTGGGAGTGTTTGCTATGGTTGCCCATTAATATCACTGTTGCCCAGCGTGGTGATATTTTATCACCCATTTCCCGTGGTCATTTCCAGGGTTTATGTGCACGTTTGTCACCAGACAGGGTGCATATGCCCACAGTACATTTGCGTAGAGCAGGGTTTGTGACTCCATCCTGCCAGGCTTACTACCTCCAGGGGCTGCACTGTCTATGTGGCCATAGTGTGGTGCAGCAGACAGAGTCAGTACCTCTAGGACCAGAGGTTCAAAGCCCAGCTGGGGCACTTGCCAGCCCAGTCCCTATATTTTACCCACCACTAAACACAGATAGCGCAGACACCCCTGTATTTCAGGGGACATAAGCATGGGGAAAACACCCATATTTTACCCAACAACGCACACACACCACAACAATGGGCATTACCCATAGCCAAGTACCCCAAATGCAGTCCCGTACTGCCACATTCCAATCAGGTCACCTGCTTTTTATGGGAGAAGCTCATGCCAGCATGTTGGCAGACGAGTACATGTGGTGCAGGGGGCAGTGGCTGCTAGCGACAGAAGACAGAGGCCTAGCCATGTGCAGGCTGGCACAGTCCACAGCAACAGACAGGCCCTGCTGGATCCACAGTCATGGACTATCCAGGGAATTCAGCCAAGCTGTGGCTACACGGTGGTGCAGTGCACACAGACAGTGCATGCAAGAACAGAGGGTCATAGGTTCAAAGACCAGCTGGGGCTACCAGCAATCCTGCTCACATATTTTCCCCACAAATAAACAGTGACAGTAAGGACACACCCTTCGTGACGAGGACATATGCAATGATAATACATCTATCTTTTACCCCACTGAGCACAGACACCATGAACAGGGGCAGAACCTACAGCAGAATCCCCCAAATGCAGTCCTGGTGGGCCACACACCAGTCAGGTTCCATGCTGCCACTCATACAAATGCCTGTGCTGTATATCTATGCACCACCCCCACGGCATGTAGATGTAGCTCATGCATATTCATGAGGGACAGCAGGAAGACCCGAACAGTGTGATGCAAAACTGTGCTGGAGTGGGGAAGCGCTGCCGTAAAGCAGCAGCCAACAGGGGCAGACACACCCACACCCACAGGCCCCATTGGCCAATGTCTCCTGTAGAGGCAGAACATTGGACCCTGCGTGCATCTCCCAATACCAGCACCTGCATACCTTAGCAATGTCACCCTACACCTGAGGTACACAGCTCTGAAACGTTTGCTAAGAGTACAGGCTGATAGATATCCCTACGTTACACACATACTGCTAGTTGACCCCATCCGAACAATCTGTTTGGTGTCTGCGGTGCGTGCTCCAGGCCTGGCCTCTGACGGTGTTCACCACCCTAGGGAGTGACCCCCAGCAGTACTGCGTACCATATCCATGCCTGTGCCGTGCCCAGGACCGGTGTGGTGGCAAAGGCTGATCACTCCCTCAATAGTAGCACAATGCTGGCATAGGTGTGGGAGTGTGTGTCTGTCTATACAGTGTGTGTTGGCTGCAAACACCTTCCCCAACCCACACTGCCAGCACTACTGCCAGTATTGGCCTGCCAATGTGCATAATGAGCAGCAAGGTACCATGGGTATAGGTCAGACATGGTGGGCTGGCCAGGATGCATCTGCACAGGGCATAGGGCACTGGCTGTGACATTGTAGTGCCAGGCCACCACCTACACAGACAGGGTGACCTCTGTATGTGCTGCTGGGGGAGCACTCTCACCCTGAGTGTGCAGTGATGACAGCATGGCTAGGCACCCCCATAGTGCTGTATTGTGTTTCTCTTTTGTGATATATATGGGTTTCCTTTTGGGGCCTCCTCACAGACCTCTCTGCTTGTGTGTGCTGCCACCCCAGTTTTGGGTGCATGCATTTCCATCAGGGCTAACCAGCAGACTGTTCACAGCTGGTATGTGTCTTGATGGAGTGCCTTGCAGGGTGCAGTGGCTGATGGCTTGCTGCAGGTGAATATCAGATAGTGCTGGGGTGCATCTTTGGATATCCAGGTCTAAAGTCTGTCTAATATTGTGTTATGGATGTGTGTGGAGCTGCTTGGACTGCCCTGTAGGGTGTCTGTTCCCCAGCAGGACTGGGGGTTTGATGGTCCACTCTACTACCATTGGTGTGGGGGGGGGGTCCATGGGGGTTTCCACTAACTGAGACAGACAGAGATATCCAACATGTTTCTGCAGCACCTTCCTATCTCACAGGTTAGTACTGTTTTGGAGCTCTGTCATGGCTGGTGTTGTGGACCTGGTCCTGGCCGCCACATCACACCCTCAGGGTGAGCACAGTACCCGCACAATGTGACGGTGTGTAGCTACTCTTTGCTGGTAGTCCACCCGCTCAGGACCCCCTACCAGGCCGAGGTGCTGTGTGGGTGCACATGGACAATTCCCCCTACCAGGCCGGGTAGCTGTTGGGGTGCATTCCCCATCTTGTGTGCATCTGTGGACAGCTGATTTGCATGTGCAGTGCATCATGGGTACGGGTGGCCTAACCCTATCCTGTCTACAACAGCAGACTGTCTGTGGGGTGACGTGCAGGTTCTCTGCAGCCAGCCAGGGGCTTGTTGTCACCTATAGAGCTGTAGCCCAATGGTTACGTCACTCCTTGTACAGCCAGAGGTCATGGGTTCAAACCCACAGTGGGGCCCTTTGATAGGGCTGTCCACAGCTTTATTTTTATTTACTGTACATATGTCTATGCCGGCAAAACCACACACAGCTTACTATACCCATTAGGTGCCTCTGAGGGTGCTTTATAGGGCGCCCTATAGGCCACCTTATGGTTGCCATCCATATAGGGTGCACTATACATTATCCTGTGTCGCAACATACATGGTGCCCTATAGGGGACATTCTAGGGTGCCTTGGCAGACAGTGCACTGTAACATGTGCCTTACGGGCATCCGTATGTTAACACACTGAGAGTGGGTTTACTAGTGGTGGGAAATAAAATATAAATGGAAGGCCTCCTACAGCACTCCTCACCATGATACATACTGCCTCAGCCAGCCTTGTTCACTGGGCACTGTGAGGGGATGAACCCCTGGCCCCTACACCATTGGTCAGTGTCTTAACCATTGTGCTGTGGCTCTGTTCCTGTGTTTGTGCATCCGCGTGCAGCCTTGTAGCCATCAGCGCACCATCTTGTGGTGCACTAAATTAACAGCGCGCCGCCTTATGCCGCACAACATGGAAATGCCCCTAAAATAATGCCTCCGCCAGCTGTCTTCAATGGGCACTGTGGGGAATTGAACGCATGATCCCTGCACGAGTGGTCAGTGTCTTAACCATTGTGCTATGGCTCTGTTCCTGTTATTTACACATCAGCACGCCACTTATCCCTCCCACTATTGGACTGCCCCCTCACACATCAGCACGCCGCCTTCTGCCCGCCGGCTCGCCGCCTTCTGTTGCCCACATTTATCAGCGCACCGCCTTCTGCTGCCCAAACTTAACAATGCGCCGCCATCTGCCGCCCACACTAAACAGTGCGCCGTCTCATGCCGTAATAAAAATAACAGTGCGCCGCCTTCTGCCGCCCAAAATTAATATGCCTCCTAACCACTTATGCCCATAAATGTTGCTGCGTCAACTGATCTTTTTTGTTGAGTGCAATGGGGGCTTGAACCCCTGGCCCCTGCACGATTGGTCGGTATCTTCACCGTTGTACTACAGCTCTGTTTGGTTTTGCAGCAGCGCCCCACTTAGCCTTCCCACGCGCTAATGTGGGCCCCGCACATTAGCGCGACGCACACACGTACGGTCCGTTTTTTTGCTTTTTTCTGCCTGGCCCGCCCACTCCTTATATGGCACCAGCACACTAACGGGAACCCGCACAGCAACGGTGTTTAGTAAACATACCCCTTAGAATCCATGCGTCACTCTGCTTTTTATTTCCTTGGCCCTTTTCTCTGGAATAATCTTCCACCCGCCCTCTGATTGGAACTATCATTTCCCAAGTTCAAATTGCTGCTCAAAACTCACTTATTCTCTATAGCATATAACCTTCCACCAGACCCCCCACAATCCTACTTCCCCTTCCTAGCTACGCTCTCTAGTCCTGTGCTTCTTTGCTGTCCGTCATTGGCATTCCTTTCTACATGTGTCTATAGTTTGGGTTTTATCTTTGTAAACTGCTCTGCTGTACCTCACTAAGGGCGGTATATCAAGTTCTAATGAATGCAATTAAATGAAATGTCTTTCCCTCTTCCCTCCATGTCCAGCATATTCCCCCTCTCTCTCTCCTTATTCATTGTCCAGCATTTCCTCTCTCTCTCTGTCTCTCCCCCGCTCCCTCCCTAATCCTCCAGCATCTCCGCCCTGTTCCTGCTGAGCCCAGTATTCAGTGGCAGCGGCTAGGGTGAGTACATCGTTGCCACCGGTACTGAATATCCGGGTCTGCTGCACAGCGCCACACGGCACGAAAGCTAACCGGGCAGTAGCAATATCCAGTCGCTGCCCAGTTAGCTTCGGTGGCAAGAGTTAGGACAGTTTTTGCTGCGCCTAACTTTCGCCACCGAGGGATAACCAGATAGCAGCTGAATATTGCCGCTGACTGGTTATCCCTGGTTATCCCTCCAGAATGTCCCGATGCTAACCATGTAGCTTAGGGCATATAGCACTGGTATCGGGGATATTCAGTGACATTAAGCATGTTAGTGCTGCTGAATATCCCGCTTAGTGGCAGTTAGACGGTTTATGGGTCTGTAAACCGTGTAACTGCTTTGGAATATCGGCCCCACTGTGTCCAGTATCCATCTTCCATCTCCCTATGGCCTCTTCCCTTTTCCATCATCCCTCTCCATCTTACCATGGCCCTCTCTAGTGTCCAACTCCCTCTTCTCTCCCTATGTCCCCCATGTCCTGAATCCCCTGTCTCCCTATGTCCCCCTGCCCATGTCCAGCAACCCCCTCCATCTCCCTAAGGCCCCCTCCCATCCCTTTGCATCTGCCTATGCCTCCTGCTCTCCCTCCCCATGTCCAGCATATCCCCCATCCCTCTATGGCACCCCATGTCCATTATCTGCCTTTAATCTCCATGGTTACTGCTGCTACTTCTCCCGAAGTCTGCAGCAGTAATAAAATATACACTAAGCGCAAACTCTTTGAAACTCTTATGTACTTCTAAGGACTGCTGGTACCTTCCCCTCTGATACAAAAAGTATGTGTCAGAGGAGAGTGGGATCACCAAGGCCTTTTTATTTTTTTAATCTATTTTGATTTGTGTTATTGAATATGTTAATTTCATGTTTTTTAATTTACTCGGTTTTATTTTATCAAAGTTTTTATGTTACATTTAATTTGTTTTTGAATTTTAAATATGTATGTTCTGGGAGGCAGCTAGGTCGCCAGAAGTCAGCACTGACTTGACGGCACACAAAAAAATGTTGTGATGTAATCTGCCCAGGTTATATGTACAGAATATAAATTCTTAAAATAAATACTAATACTACTGATTATTTGTATAGCGCTATAAGGTGTACATAGCACTGTACAGACACATGTAAAAGATGGTCCCTGCTTATCAGAGCTTACAATCTAGTCAAGACAGACAACACAACAGCTGAGACAAAGATATGTCTAGAGGAACGATAAGGAAATACATAGTTGGAAAGCAGGAGACTAAGCGGATGAGGATCCAAAAGCAGCCTCAAAGGGGTGAGTTTTCAGCCTGGATTTGAAAAGGGCCAGAGATGAAGTCTGACATACAGACTCAGGTAGTTTGTTCTAGGCATAAGGAGCAGCAGGTTGGAAGGATCGAACTCTGTAATTGGCAGTAGAAGAGAAGGGCACAGATAGAACTGATCTGCCAGAAGAGCAGAGTTCCCGAGGAGGGGTGTAGGGAGAGTTAAGAGAAGAAAGGTAGTGAGAAGCAGCAGAATGCGTGCACTTATAGGTCAATAACAGAAATTTGACCTGGATACAGAAACGGATAGAGAACCAATGAAGCAACTTGAGAAGAGGGGTTATATGAGTGTATCGAGGCTGGCCGAAGATTAGCCACGCAGCTGAGTTTTGAACAGATTGAAGGGGAGAGAGATGATTGAGACAGAGATCAGCTAGGAGGAGGTTGCAATGTCTAGATGGGAGGTGATTAAAGAGTGGATAAGTGTCTTAGTAGTGTGTTCAGAAGGAAAGAGCTGAATTTTGCTGATGTAATAGAGAAAGATATGACAGTTTTAGCAATCAGTTGGATGTGTGTAGAGAAGGAGATAGAGGAGTCAAAGACAACCCCAAGGTTGCGAGCCAAGGAAACAGGGAGGAGTAGAACATTATCCACAGAGACAGAGAAAGGGGGAATAGGGGAGGTGGGTTTAGGGGGAAAGATAAGAAGCTCGGTTTTGGCCATGTTCAATTTCAAATGGCGGTGAGACATCCAGGCAGCAATGTCAGATAGGCAGGCAGGTCAGGTCAGGTCCAGGTGAGGTTTAGAGAGGTAAATCTGAGAGTCATCAGCATAAAGATAGTACTGAAAACCATGGGAGGAGATGACTGGTTGTAGAGAGAGAAAAGGAGTTGACCCAAGACAGACCCTTGGGGTACACCAACTGAGAGAGGGAGAGCAGTAAAAAGGGGGGGGGGGGGGGGGTACACCAAAACAAATAATAAAAGTGCAATGGGAGAGTTAAGAAGAGAACCAGGATAGAACAGAGCCCTTAAAACCAAGCAAGGACAAGGTATCAAGGATAAGGTGGTTATCAACAGTGTCAAAAGCAGCAGAAAGGTCGAGAAGGATAAGGATTAAGTAAAGACCCTTGGATTTGGCCAGGAACAGGTCGCTGGAGACTTTGGCAAGAGCTGTTTCAGTAAAATGTAAAGGACGAAAGCCAAATTGTAAAGGATCCAGGAGGCCTTGAAAGGACAGAAAGTCAAGGCAATGACAGTGAACCGCACGTTCAAGTAGTTTGGAAATGAAGGTGAGGAGGACGATGGGTCAATAATTAGAAGAGCAGGTAGGGCCTGATATTCATTTGTGATGGCTATTCGCCTTAGGGTGCACAGCCGCACTCGGCACAGAAGCTAACCATGCAGCGGCAATATTCACCCACTGCCCAGTTAGCTCTGGCAATAAAAGGATAGCTTTTGCTGCGCCTAACTTTTGCCGCTGAGGGATAAACAGGCAGCGGCTGAATATTGCCGTTGCATGGTTATCCTTGAGTACCATCCCCGGAATGCCTTTGACACGTCCCAGTGCTAAGCGGTTAGCATCGGAGAGTATAGCAGCATTACTCAGGCATATTCAGTGGCACTAACCGTGTTAGAGAAGAGTCCAAACCAACGAAAAGCACAAAGGTACTCACCAACGTCCAAGGACTCACAAAGAAGCGAGATACTCAAAGAAGAGTTTATGTTTATGTTTATGTTTATATTTATTAAGCTTGATATACCGCTATTACAAATTAGAACATAGCGGTTTACAATAGAAACATAAAATCTTATACAGAGAGACCAATAGGTCGAAAAAAAAAGAGAAAGAGAAGGAGAAAAGAAATTACAATATAAGACAGGAAAGCACCCAAGACATTTAAATAGACATGACTACGGGAGAGAGAGGAGAAGGAAAGCAGGGGGAGGGGGGCATTCATCACACAAGAGGAGAGGGGAGGTCAAAGGCAGCAGAGAAGAGGTGCGTTTTTAAGTCCTTTTTGAACGTGGAGTAGTGCTGTTCTAGCCTGAGAGAAAGGGGTAGAGAATTCCAGTAAGCTGGACCAATAAAGAAAAAAGCTGAGGAGCGTTTATTGAAACCACATAGGTCAATCAGTAGGAAAACCAAGGAATACCAATACCACAAGACCTTACATGAGCTTTGTTTCGGCAAGAACCTTCTTCAGGGCTCAAAACTCTGTGATGAAAACGTACATAAGAAAACACAAATAAAACATCATCAATAAATAAATTAAAACAATAAATACTCAAATCATGCTGTAGCTAAAAGGCAGAAAGAAAAAAGTAAATAAATAAATAAATAATAAGATACATAACTAGAGTGTCTCATGGATAAAAGGAACATAAAAAATTATAAGTAAAAGAAATCCTATACAGACAATGCTATCCTGATAAAAGAACATAAAGATATGACTAATTAATCGTAAAACAAATGAACATAAAAAGCATATTTAAAAAGTCCTAATGATTAAGAATCAAAATAAATAGTAAAAGGGACAAATTGAAATTCCAACCAACAAACTTAATATGTGTGATGAGGAGGACTATAAATGGACTAATAACATCAATACAATAAAAACAATAAAAATGAAGATGATGATGACACATAAAAACTAAGGTCCTATCATATCAAGGAGTGGGAAGGGGGAAGGGAAGGGGTAAAGGGAAGAGGAAGGGGAAGGGGAAGAGGGGAGAGGAGAAGGTAGGGGAAGGGAGGAGAGAAGGAAAGGGCAGGAAGGGGAGGGGGAAGGAGAAAAAAGGGGGAAGGGGAGAAGTAAGGGAGGAGCAGAGGAGGAGGAAGGGGAGGGGGGAAGGGAGGAGGGTGGTAAGAACGGAGGCAAGAAAACCATAAAATAAAGGCACCTGTGGTGTATTTTCTTCTACTCAAATCAATTCTGTAAGCAGTCTCTCATACAGCTAAATGAAAGCAAATTATACAATTAAAAACATATACAAGGAACAGTATAAACATTCATCACATGAGCAACTTAAAAAATACTCAAAAATGTCCTTCTGCTAGCATACCTGTGGTGTCTAAACCTAGTGCTACAATACAATGTGTGCCTTTGAGTCAGTCCTGACTCCTGGTGACCCAGAAGCTCCTGGGTTTTCTTGGCAGTGTCACTGGAAGTAGATTGCCAGGCCTTTCTTCTGAGGCAATGGAGGGTTAAGTGACTTGCCCAAGGCCACAAGGAGTGCTAGTGGGAATTGAACCCTGGTTGCTTGGTTACCAAGCCAGTGTTCTAACCACTAGGCTACTCCTCCACTAAACTTAGTGCTAACATTTGATAAATACTCCTGTCGGGTTGGCAAACTCGTTGCATAACCATACCGGCAGATTATAAATATTGTAACATTCCTTTCAAAACCCCATACAAGAGCGTACATCATTTTAATTCCTTCATACTTTGCCCGCCCTTCTTTAGGCTGAAAATAGAATAGTAATAATTGTATATATACCCGTATTTTAGATTTGATGCTAAAATAGGAAAAAAGAGGCCAAACAAAAGCAGATTGGTTAAGCCTAGAGAAATGCAATAACAAACTATGTCCCCACTCTTAGAAATGTTAAAAGGGTATGCTAGACACAGTAAAGTAAATACTGAACTGCCCATGTTATCTAAAAAGCTATCAGATGCGAGGGATTGCTTACCCCAGCACCGCAGACCATTCAAAGCTGGTGCACGGCCTTGTGGAGAAGATCGAGAGGGAAAAGACACCAAGTCGGTGTATTAAGACCAAAATCGGCGCCAAAAGGGGTTGTTAGGATACTGTCCATGTAATCAATTCCATAGAGAACCCAATAGCTAAGAAGGGGGGTAGTAATGTAGAATTGAACTGTTATAGATTTTAAGAAAATAAACGACCTGATTAAAAACAATCACATACCATCTGAAGGGCTCACAGGCATCCTCACTGAGCGTTGTAGACACCGCACCACTATAAACCACGGTTTTAAACACCTCAAGTGCGCCAGGGAATAAAGAAGGGGGGCTATAATCAATGTTTAGAACAACCACGTGGTAAACTTTGAAAGCCCGTAAACCTTACGAACCCCGCCGAGCAGCACGAGAGGATTCTATCGATATATTAGATGTGCTGTTTTGCAAGATCTCCAGATGGTAAGAAGAGCTAAACTTATCTTGTCGGACTGAAGGCACTGCAGCCCATATGCAACACAAATATCACAAGGAATTGTTATAGAATGCCAACTTATAAAACAATAAAACCCCAAATTATTTTTTAAAACATAGTGCTGTGATAATTGGACAGAACATTGATTTTGATATATATAGTAATGAAAGACCAATTATTAAAAGGCATAAAAACATAAAAACATACATATATGATTATATGAAAGAAGGGAGTGGAGGGAGAAGGGGAGGGGGAGGGGGAGGGAAAGAGAAGGGGGAGGGAGGAGAGGAGGGGAAGGGGAGGGGGAAGGAGGGGAGCATGGGAGGGAGAAGGAGGGAAGAGGGGGAGGGGAAGGGGAAGGGGAGGAGGGGGGATGGGGAGAAGAGGGGGAAGGAAGGGGGGGAGGGGGAGGGAGGAGGGAAAGGAGGGAGGGGAAGGAGGAAGGGGAACGGGAAGGAGGGAGGGGGAAGGTAAAGCAGGAAGGGGAAGGGGGAAGGGGGAAGGGGAAGGGGAGGGAGAAAGGGAAGAGGGGAGGGTGGGAGGGGAAGGGAGGAAGAGAGGGGGGAGGAGGGGAGGGGATTGGAGGGGGAAAGGAAGATATATGAAAAATAAGATTAAATAGAAGGTAAACTGCAACTAGATGAATGTGAAAGGAACTGTACATAAAAAATATTCTGCCACAATTGAAAATAAAACCAGATAAATTGAAAGATTCTTGAAAGGATCTTGAAAGGAGGGGCAAAAGGATAGGGATAGAATGCAGACACATAAAAAGGAAATAAATCATAAAAAAGAAGAAAAAATACTGCATGAAATATTAAGAACAGGGAAACCATAAAGCAACTAGGGTCATATGTCTCAGGGACCACTGAGAAACTACCATTGGGTGAATTAAAATATCACTTAAGTCACAGCAGAGCGAACATTTATTAGGGTAGGAGAGATTGATTAAAGACATAAGACCTGAGCTATGAAACTGATAAAAACAGACTCAAAGGACGACAGAATAGTTAATATTTTGATTAAGGCCCCTGGGGTAATGTGTCCAACCGAAAAATATATTTTTGTTCCATTCTAAGGAGTGTCTTGTCTAAATCACCACCACGCCAATTGGCCTTAACAACCTTAAGAACAAAAAACAAAAAACTTTAGGTCCGAAATGAGATATGCCATCTCGGACCAATGATTCACAAGAGGCTTGTCCTGTAGCTGTCTACTGATACAGCTTCAATGTTCTATAATACGGATACGGACAGCCCTCCTGGTCTTCCCAATGTATAGCTTGTTGCATGGGCATAATATCACATAAACAACTTTCTCTGTTGCACAATTGGAAAAGTCTGACAGGGAGATGGATTCTTTTGTGATAGGGTGTATAAAATTCCCCCTTATTGATAGTCCATGTATGCATATGGAACACTTAAGGTGCATAGCCATCGCTACTGACCTTTAACCCCAGATAATCAATCTGGGACCATATCCGGCCACCGGCACTGGGGTCACCACACAGCCGCACACAGCACAGAAGGTAACCATGCAGCGGTAATATTCAGCCACTGCCCGGTTAGCTCTGGCAGCAAAAAGACAGCTTTGCCACTGATGGATAACCAAGCAGCGGCTGAATATCGCCATTGCACGGTTATCCCTGGGTACCATCCCCGGAATGCCTTTGACATGCCCCAATGCTAAGTGGTTAGCATCAGGGAGTTCAGCGGCACTAACTGTGTTAGTGCTGCTGAATATCCTGCTTAGGGGCATTTACACGGTTTACAGCTCTGTAAACTATGTAAATGCCTTTGAATATCGCGTTCATAGAGTCTAGTGAGGGTTTCTTGAGGAGAGGTGTAACCACAGCATGCTTGAAGGCTGCAGGAACAGATGTAGTAGAAAGCGATGGGTTGAGAATAGAACAGATGAAAGAGATGACAGTGGAGGAGATGGAGCTTAGGAGATGGGTGGGAATGTGATCAAAGGAGCAAGTAGTGAGTTTGGAGAAGGAAAGAAGATGTGTGTTTTCCTCCTCAGAGATCTTAGAAAAGGAAGAAAGGGTGGCAGAGGTTAAGGGGAAGAGTTGGGAGTGAAAAGAGGGGATGGAGCTGACCTCATGGGGAATTCAAGTGTAATCTTGTGGACTTTGTCATGGAAATAGTCAGCCAAAGTTTGGGCAAAAAGGGAAGGAAGGGTTGGAGGCAGAGGTACCTTTAGGAGACAGTTGAGTGTTGTAAAGAGACAGCGAGGGTCAGAGGCAAGAGAGTTACTCAGGTGGCTATAAGTCTTTTTTGGTGAGTGCAATGGCTGACTGGAAAGAGGCAAGCATGAATCTGAAGTGTAGAAAGTCTGCAAGGGTACAGGATTTGAGTCAAATGTGCTCAGCTGTGCAAGCACAGGAATGTAGCAGGTAGTGGAAGACAGCCAGGGCTGGATTATAATACACCTCACAGGATGTGGCATGGGCGGAGCAAGAGCATCCAGAGCAGAGGAGAGTGCAGTGTTATAGGAAGCTACTGCCTCATCAGACTCAGATGACGTAATGTGGAGGAAAGAGGTGATGAGACTGTAGTGGAGAGAGCCGATGGGTTGATAGTATGAAGATTTCTAAAGAGGTTGGAGGAGACTGAGGTTGGGGGTGATGAAGAGTAAAGCTTAGCAGGTGATGGTCAGATAATGGAAGAACTGAGGTACAGAAGTGTGAGGGTAAGCAATTAGAAAATAAAACAAGGTCGAGGCAGTGGCCATGCAGGTAAGTGAGAGCATTAGAGCACAACTAGAGATTGAATAAGGAGGTAAGGGAAAGGAGCTTTAAAGTATAAGGGTCAGAGGGGTTATCAACATAAATGTTAAAATCTCTGAGAATAAGGCCAGGGATAAGATGAATCCAGAAAGAAGAAAAGCCACGAGTCAAAGTCAGTAAGAAAGGTAGAGTGGACTTGTCAGGGGGATCGATAAATAACAGCTATCTGGAGAGTAGTGGATTAAAAAAAGGCAAATGGAGTGGACTTCAAAGGAGGGAAAGGAGTGACACTGAGGCAGAAGGAGGGGTTGAAATTGGCAGGAATGAGAGAGTAGAAACCCACCACCGCCACTGCCAACGGGACGAGGCGTGTGGGAGAATTGGTAACCGCTATGACAGAAGGCAGCGACTGAAGCTGAGTCTTCTAGAAGGAGCCAGGTCTCAGAGCAAGAAGATGGAGAGTATTAGAGATAAAGAGGTCATGAATAAAGGCAAACTTATTTGAGATGGAGCGTGCATTCCACATTCCATGAGAAAGGGAGAGAGGAGGGGGAAAGGAGAGGGATATGCATAAGATTTGAATAGTTGTGTGAGGATCTGTCCAGGGAGTGTGAAAAAAGTCTAGGAGGGCCAGGGTTGGGATTGATATCCCCAGATGAGAGAAGGAGAAGGAGCAGGAGAGTCTGAGGCAGAGAGGAGGCGGCACAGTGGTAACGAGGGTAAGGTTTTTTCAGAGAGAGGAGATGGTTGATTGAGAGGAAGAAAATGGTGAAGGTCAAGAGTGGATGATAGGGTGGAGGACAAGATGATGGGAGAAATGAGGATGGTAATGAGGGGATGATAAGGAGGGAGGTCTTGAAGTTGTTGGTATGAGGGGAAAAGATTAGGGAGTATCAACAATAGGTAGAGAAAGTAATGTGGAGCTATAAGAAAGAGATGGAAAGGAGAGTAGAAGTCAGAAGAAATATATAAAGGACAGGCAGGAGAGAGATTTCAGGGGGTTAGGGTGTACCTGTGAGTAATAGTGGTAATGAACACAGGGTAGCTATAAGAGACTGTTAGCCAGGGAGTGGGTGGGCTGTGGGGTGGGAGGGAATGATAATAAATAAGGCAGAGGAGAAGTAAGAGACAGACAATTGAAAGTAGGAGGAAACTGAATTATAATACAACAAATACAGATAAGGTAAAAAAACACAGTAACAATGATAAAATAAATAAATAAATACAGGGTGGTCCCAAAAAAGTGAGAACATCTCATAAATTAAAAGCGTACATAGTTTACTTATTTACCTTTTTTAGCTATATAACGTCTTTATTTCGACAATTTCCAGTCGCCATATTTTTTTAAAAAATTTGTCAATCTTTTACTTCGGTCTTTTTGAATTTTTAAATAACTTATATGCTACGAGATGTTCTCACTTTTTTGGGCAACCCTGTATATCTCAATATAGACCAGGGGTCTCAAACACGCGGCCCGTGGGCCACATGCAGCCCGCGAGAGAACTTTGTGCGTCCCGCAACAGAGAGGAAAAAAAAAAACCCTGGCTTCTGCTGCTGCGGCAGAATCAGCTGTCCTGCAGCCCCTTCCCGTCTGCCCAGCAGAGCCCTCAGTCAGCTCCATCAGTGGCGGGCTTTTCAAGCTGTGAAGAGAGCATTTTCCTCTCGCACGGCTCTGTTAAGCCTGTCGGGGCTGAAGGAATTCCCATCAGCCCCGGCAGGCTTAACAGAGCTGTACGAGAGGGAAATACACTCTTCGCGGGCGGCCCTGAAAGCTGCCGCTGATGGAGCTGAGCTGACGGCTCTACCGGGCAGACGGGAAGGGGCTGCAGGACAGCTGATTCTGCTGCTGCCATGGCGGCAGCAGCAGAAGCCAGGGTTTGTTTGTTTTTTTAAATTTACCTGGGCTGATGCGGGGTGGGGGGTTAGGACTGGAAATGGGCTGATGGAGGTTAGGACTGGAGGTGGGCTGATGGGGGGAGTTAGGACTGGTAATGGGCTATGGGGGCTAAGATTGAAAATGGGGTGTTGGGAGGGTTAGGACTGGAAGTGGGCTGTTGGGAGGCTAAGACTGAAAGTGGGGTGATGGGAGGGTTAAGACTGGAAGTGGGCTGTTGGGGAGCTTAGAACTGGTGATGTGCTATGGGGGGGCTAGAACTGGTAATGGACTGGGGGGTTGCTAGGACTGGAAATGGGCTGAGTAGAAGGGGCGCTTGAACTGCAAATAGCTGATGGGGACGGGGTTTTGGAATGGAAATGGGCTGAATGGAAGGGGGGTTTGAACTGCAAATAGCTGATGGGGAGGGGGGCTTGGAATGGAAATGGGCTGTGAGGGGAGGGAGCTAGGACAGGAAATGGGCTGATGGTGGGGCTAGGATAGGACTGGAAATGGGCTGATGCAGGGACTAGAAGGGAGCGGATGCTGGATGGGGCTGGAACTAGAAGGGAACTGATGTTGGGGGAGGATTAGAATGAGATGGGGCTGGGAGAGTGAAATGGAGAGGGGAAAAGTATTTTGTGTGGAAGGGAAGAAAAATCTACAATTGGCCGGGTATTGGGAGAGTAAGTGGGATTGAGAATGGAGGGGTAAAATTTGAGTGGATGAAATAGGAATGAGGAAGGAGCAAAAGGAGAAAGATTAGTATGTTAAAGCAGATGTAGAGAGAGAATGGGAAAAAAACTAGAAGAGAGAAGAAAGGACAAATGGACAGCAGACGATGGAGAGTTAGCAGAAGACACGAAGAAACCAGAAGAAAGTGGCTGGAACAATTGCAACTGAAAAAAATGCACAAAAGGTAGAAAAATATCTCTTTATTTTGAATTTATTAACTGGAATATGTCAGCTCTGGGAATGTTCATCATTAACGTCTGCGCTTTGTATGGTACCATTATGCAAATATTTATGCAAATGAGGCCCCTTATGCAAATGAGGTCCGCATCTTATGCGGCCCGCGGGTTACTTTACAAGTCCTCATTTGGCCCTCAAAGCAATTTGAGTTTGAGACCCCTGATATAGACAGACAGGACTCACAAGCAAACAGTTAAAATGTCTGACTCAAGCCAGGAGCTAGGAGGAAATTATTGTAATGGAGCTGCTCTTTCCAGTGAGAAAGGCAACAGATGGCTCAGCACACATAGGCAAGGAGGAAAAGGGGGCTTAGCAATGCCTCAGTAGTGGGGAGGTGCTAGTCACTCCACTTTCTGCATACTCTCAGGTAGATTAGAAAACAAGCACAGGAAAATTTAAAACTCCGGTGTCTCCATCATGACTGAAATTTGACCCCAGTCTTTCCATTTGCTCCATCACTTTTAAACCGGCTACCCATGTTTCTATTACTTCAAATAACTAAACAAAACTAACTCTTTGACAGCTCTGTTGCTTTTAAAATGGTCACCCATGCTTCCATTGCTTCAAAAACAAATGCCACATTCATGTGTGGTTTTAGCACTTAAAAACAATTTCACATTTATGAAACCATCACTTTTTTTTTATTTATTTATAGAATTTTACATAAACCAACAAGGAAAGCATAACACAATCTTGCGAGAAAATGAGAATGTTACATACAGAAATAAATTTAAGCAAGATACAATCAATGCAACTTCTAGCACATCTGTAGAAATCCTAGCACTAATAAAGGCAGCAAGATCAGAGGGATTACTGAAAAAGTATCGAGTTGATTTATATATAACTAGGCATCTACACAGAAAATGCAGAAAAAAGGACCCTCCAAGTTGTAATACTCCAGATTTCAAAAACAAAAACTGTTTACGACGCTTCAGGGTTTCTCGAGTAAGATCGGGAACCATGGAAATAGATAAACCCAAAAAGGACTCCAAACGCTTCTTGAAAAACACCTTAAGAAGCCAGTCCTTGTCAGAAATTAAAACACTTTGAACTATCAGAGTAGCTCGTACACACTCTCCACCACCAGTATCCTCCAAAAGATTAGAAACATTCAGGACATCGAAATCAATATTAGACACATCAGATGGAACCACAGAATCGTTTTTCCCACGAGGAAGGTAATAAACCTTAGTCAATGGTGGAAATAGATCAACTGGGACCTTGAGAATCTCATGAAAATATCTTTTAAACATATCAGTCACTGTTACCCCCTGAGACTGTGGAAAATTCAAGACCCGCAAATTTGCGGCTCTAGCAGCATTTTCCAAAATTTCTAGCTTGTAACGAAGAATCCCGATATCCTTAAACAAAGTAGAAGACTGATCAGAAAGAGACTTCAACTGGTTCCATGATCAGTTACTGACGTTCTCAAAGATTCACAAGTGGATATAACTGTCTCGATCTTACCAACATTCTCCTGAATGTGTAAAGCATTTTCCTGACACAAAGGCTGCAGACTGAGACTGGACTGCTCCTGAGAGAGTGGCAATGGCGTCCCAGATAGATTCCAGCATGAAGACCTTAGGTCTGGACAGAAGAAAAGCCGGAACAGACAACGCCGAAGAAACAACCTGTGGAGGACACCGTTCCGCTGATAATGATGAAGATAGATATTCTGCCAGGGTAGATACGTCCAACGCCTCCCTGAAGTCAACAGGGGTCTGCAGGTCACGCCTTCAACTGGTTCCCCTCGAGCGACGCACTCAGCCCCCACCTCGGGGGGTATTGGCGTCACAGCTGCAGAGGCAGGGCCTGTAGTAGCGGGACGTTCTGGCGGTGTCCTCTGCATGGGGGAGAGAGATGTCTCAGCTTCCGACAGCAGCGTAATGGCCTCTTCACCGTGCGCCACCAAGCCGGCTCGAACCTCCGCTCTCTGGTCCAGGGTCAACGTTACAAATCGATCGATTGGATCGGTGGATGGTAGCTGGGGCACTGAGGGAAAGGCCCTCAACTCCCCTTTTCTTTTCGGCATCCGATCAGCAGGAACTCTCAGCGGCCATCTTGAAAGAGCTCCTCCCTCTCGAAACCATCACTTTTTAATTGTATGCTCCTGCAGCCACCTCACTTTCTTAACTCCATGGTTTCATCACATTGGTGAGTTCTTGTCTCTAGCACTATAGATTCTAAACTTTCCATTTACATCTCAGTCTGCTTCACTTCTTCCCTGACAGATCAGTGGCGGTGACGCCAGGCTGACTGTGCGATGACACAGTACATTAGAACATAAGATGTGAGGAGGAAGTAATGGCACTGATCTAGATGGCTGCTTGAGTAGTCTGCTCTATTTCAGCCCTCCTGGAATTTGTGCTTATTGTTCTCAGATCCTACAAATTTTGAATAGCTCAATGCAAGAAGGTCTGCCAATACACCATAGCTTGGCAATGTCAAGCAAGAGTAAGCAGATTGACCTACATGAATTTGCCTGCACTATTGTTGTTGTTCTTGTTATCAGTGGCACTGAGTTTTAAGTAAACCCTTTGGTTCTGTTATTTGGAGAAATGAAAGAGAAGTGAGTGGAGTGACAGTGACAAAGGCCTCCTAGTGTATACTGGTCCCACTTCAAGGAACCTGATTATTCCCGAGAGTAGAGACTGAAAGATAACATTGCTCTTGCAAGTTGTGAACTCTCTGAGATAGATTGAAGGTGGTTATCAGGGCAAAAACTGTCAATGTGGGCCAGTTTGAGGAAGAGGGAAAAAAGAGGAAAGAATAAGATCATTAATGCAACAACTGAATGAATATGATAGGGAGAACTGTTAAGAGACCTACAGAAGCTTTGGGTAAGAGAATAATTCAATTCAGAGCAGAATTAAAAGAATACCATCTGGGGAGGATCCTGTTTGAACCACAGCAGTGACATTTTGAATTTAGAAACAGAGCTAGGAAGTTACTGGCAGCACAATTGATCATCAAAAAGATGTGTAATCATATTATACAAATTGGGGGATTAGATGGGCAGCTTATGTTCAAACCAGAGCTTATAAAACAGCGCTTTGCCCAATTTTATAGTTCTGCTCCTGAGTGTTTATAGTTCAGATCAAGATAAGGAAGCTTATTTTGAGCAGACTCCCTTTAACTGGGGTAGGACCAGAATGCCTAGCGGTAATGCAGGCAAATATAACTGAAGAGGAAGTGCTAATGGTCATAAAGCAATTAAATTTGAGAAATCCTCTATGTTGGACGAGTACACCCAAGTTTTTGCAAAAGCTTTGCTCCTTTCTTGACCAAGTCTGTTACTGTTGTAGAGGGGGAGTCACTAACTATATCAATGACAACAGCTGGGATCACTACTCTTCACAAGGAGGGTAAAGACCCTATTCATTGTGGGTCATATCAGCTCATATGCCTTCTTAATGCTAAGTTATTGGCCAAAATCTTAGCAACTAGGTTAAATAACTCTATTAGGATGCTAGTACACAAGGATCAGGATGGTTTTATACCTGGCAGGCAGATGAGGAGATATGCCCTTCTACCGATGTGGTGTCTACGGCAGCATGGAACCCCAGCTCTACTATTGATGACTGATGCTAAAAAAGCATTTGATAAAATTGGATGGGCCTAAATGTTGGCCATTTTACACCAGTATGGGGTTTGGTCCCAATTGTCCCCGCCGCAGCCGCCAGCCAAGCAGGAGCTATCCCAGCCAGGATAGAGCAGCTTGGGCTGGTTCCAGCCGCCGCCTCCTGCCCCGGACCGAGCCACCCAATCGGGGCCCACTCCAACTTTAAAAAGAGCGCCAGCCAGCGCACGACAGACCCTGCCACAGCCACCAGCCAAGCAGGAGCTCTCCCAGCCAGGATAGAACAGCTTGGGCTGGTTCCAGCCGCCGCCTCCTGCCCCGGACCGAGCCGCCCAATCGGGGCCCGCTCCAACTTTAAAAAGAGCGCCAGCCGGCGTGCCCGCGCCGGAGGGCCTCGCCAGAGGGCCCTTTGGCGTGGCCCTTCGGCGGAGGCCCCAAACCCACAAGATGGATCCAGCACCGGAGCTGTGCAGCAAACAATGAGTGTCGTTGTCAAGGATGCAACCATAGTAAGATACCAGCTATATGTCATGTCAAATGCTATGTGATAGTTTAAGCTGCCCTGCAGACCACCCCCAGGATCCTGAACCACCTGGCCAACCCGTCTAGAATACTGACTAATATACTTCAAGCGCACTGAACCACACCAGTAGCTGCCAACTACTCCAGTATTGTATATTACTTGCCTAGTCTAGTGTTGGATCCTGCTTGCCTGAAGCCTAGTATATTGCTTGCTTGCCTAGCGTTGGTTTGACTGCCTGATATACCTAGTAACATATTGCCTAGGGTTATCTGCTATGCCAAGCTAAGCTAGCTCTATCCACCTGCCACATGGTGCCTGTATGGTTACTGTGCCTGCATGCACAGCTACTTACCTGTATAGCAGCCGGTGATAGTGCAACACTAACTGCCTATGCACCTGCCAACCTATAAGATTCCCTTGCCCACATACT
Source organism: Ichthyophis bannanicus (assembly GCA_033557465.1). Lineage (NCBI taxonomy): Eukaryota > Metazoa > Chordata > Amphibia > Gymnophiona > Ichthyophiidae > Ichthyophis > Ichthyophis bannanicus. The sequence continues at coordinate 681,441,518 of CM066033.1, forward strand.
GCAGGGTAGTTCACCAAGAATGGCTCCCATCCTCATTGCCATAGTTGGCTGTTACCTCTTCGCGGGATGGCTCAATAACACGACTGCCTTAGCCCCCAACCACAACCACATACCAATCCTACAAAGACACGGGAGGAGATGGTCAAGTGCCCCCCATCGCAAGACAACAGTAGATACTCATACATCCCACCCCCACTTACTACACATTGCACTGCAACACACCAAGAAAGCCAAACAGGAGGAAAGACCACATCTCCAAAATCTAAAATGTGCCCTCATAAATGCGCGCTCAATCAGTAAGAAATGGCCAGTTATCTCAGACATGATATCCCTCCATGACCTCAACATACTCTTGATCACAGAGGCATGGCTATCCAGTGACGACTCCGTCCTCCTCAACCAACTCTTACCCACTGGCTTCTCAATACACACCTGCCACAGAGATAGCAAAAGGGGTGGCGGAGTGCTCATCCTCACTAAAACAGAACTCCAATTCCACCTTATCAGCACCACAAGCACAACCCACCTCGATACAGTCACCATAGCAAACAAGCACTGCAACATCAACCTACTGTACAGAGCCCCATCAACCTCCCCTGAGGACCTATCAGCAATAATCAACCTTGCCTGCAATGCCCCAAATCCAAGCACCCCAAGCTGGTTACTAGGTGACTTCAATCTACCAGCCTTGCAGGACACTCAAGCCTCGGCCTTCCTCGAAGCCCTAAAGGAACTTAGATACAAACAACTAGTCAATGAACCCATGCACGTGAAGAGAAACATATTGGACCTGGTATTCTCACCAACAACAGCACTCGACGCCACCTACGTCCCTGTACTGTCCACTACCGCAATACCCTGGTCCGACCACAAACTAAACAAATTCCAAATTCCTGTGGCTGATCGATACCAGAAGAACCCCAGAGGTCGGAGCAGTACCACCAGTACACCTTCGCAAAGTTTCCAACCTTTCGACAAGGAAATCATCCTGAGTGGAACCTGACAACTCCTCACTTTGACAACACCCTCCCTTGACGAGCTGATCTCCAGCTGGAATAACAGCTTCAGTACCATTGCACAATGCCCACCACCAAACAAACCACCAAGGAAACGAGCCACCGCATCCTGGTACTCCGCTGAGCTGCGTACATCACTCCTCTACCTAAGGAAGCTGGAAAGACGATGGCAGCGATCACGATCCTCGGAAGATCAGAGAGCATATAACCTTCACCTGACGAAACACCGTGAAGCAATAACAGAGAAAATGAGGCAAGCCCACACTGATACCCTAAAACGATCACTAAGCAAACCTCATGATTTGTTCAACCTGGTCAAGAGCCTAACAAAAGAACCAGGCCCCGATCAAACAAATGGTATCCACCCTCAGGAATTCACAGACTTCCTGTAATCAAAGCTATGCCAGACCAATAAATCCATAGCTCCCACCACCATGAAGGAGACAACCTACCCAACACTACTTACCACCTTCTCTACCCCATCCAAAAAGGACATTGAAGACACCATTGCCACGATCAACACCACCACGGCAGAAACCGACCCCTGTCCTGCTTTCTGGATAAAGGAGCTACGTACCGAATTTAGTCCGTTCATAGCCAGATTCATGGACCTGTCTTTTGCAACAGGCTCCTTCCCCCAATGCCTCAAGCACACGTCCATCAGACCTCTGCTGAAAAACAACAAACTGGACCCCCAGAAGGTTGACTCATACAGACCTATATCCAGCTTACCTCTACTAGCCAAGATAATTGAAAAAGAAGTCCAACGCCAAATACACCACCACATCAATGACACCGCCCCGCTGGACCCCTGCCAGCATGGATTCAGGGAATCCTATGGTGTGGAAACACTCCTCACCACCCTCTTCAGCAGCATAATCACTGGAATCGATAACACCCGCCGTGGATTTGTCCTCGTCCTCATGGATATAGCCGCTGCATTTGACTCAGTAAGCCACGAGCTTCTCCTGAGGCGACTCGAAGAAAAGGGTATTTGCGGCACAGCACTAAACTGGTGCAAATCATACCTATCTGACAGGTGGCAGCACGTACGATCTGGGACCTCAACATCAGAACCTTTCCACCAGAAGCAGGGCGTCCCGCAGGGTTCCTCCCTCTCCGCCCTAATGTTCAACGTCTACATGCAGTCCATCTGTAACCTCATCCGTTCTTTCAATGTTGACTGCTTGGTATATGCCGATGACGTGGTACTCTATGTGCCATTCTCAATCGACCAGCCTGACCTCTCTCCACTGACAGACTGCTTTGACGCAGTGGCCAACTGGCTCCAGACCCAGAACCTCTGAATACAGCACAAGAAAACAGAAGTTCTCTTCATCACGAGGAACCAGAACTTCTCCCCTCCATCCTACCTAAGGGTCAAGGAAGCAGATCTGCAAACTAAGTCCACAATCCGATATCTTGGAGTCACATTAGATCAACACCTGGATATGAAGGCGCACATAAGCAACACGGTAAGAGCAGTCTACCATAAAATCCAGACACTCAGACATCTATGTTCCCTGCTAGAACCAGATGACTTCTGGACAATCTTTCAGGCGCTGATTATCCCGCACTTCGATTACTCAAATGCAATCCTACAAGGGCTCCCACAATCCACCCTGGGTCCGCTCCAGCTCGCAATGAACACCGTGGCTAGAGTTCTATATGGTGCCTCCAGGCGTGAACACGTGACACCTATCCTGAAACAGCTCCACTGGCTCCCTATCCATGGCAGAATTTCCTTCAAGACCCTACTGCTGACCTTCAAGGCCATCAATGGACTCTCCTCCACTTCACACTCGGAGCTTATCCACACTACGCCCCCCAACAGAGCTAGAAGATCTGCGGCAATTAACACACTTTTAATCCCGAAAGCAGTAACACATTGCACCCAAGCAACAGCAAGCAGGGCATTTAGGTTCTGCACGCCCAGGTGCTGGAACGCCCTACCACCTAGCATCCGGGCAATCCCTGACCTAACACAATTTCGGAAGGCTCTAAAGCACCACCTCTTCCTCAAACACTACCCGGATGACCGTGCACCATTAACCGCCCCCCCCCCCCCCCCCCAGTGCCACCACACAAACACACTACGGTTACTCTGTGACTCGACTTGATGTGATGCCTATATGTAGTTATCCCGGTTTTACCCAAGTTTAAGCACCTGTTTATTGTAATGCGGTGCAGATTCCTGCACCGTATAAGTTTTGTTGTCATGTGAACCGCACTGATGTTGAATAGCGCGGTATAGAAGAGACTGATAAATAAATAAAAATTGTAAATCAGGGCTGTATAGTTGAACAAAACATGGGTATGGGTTAAGAAGAGATTTTATTCAAACCTGATAATCTCCTTTCCTTGAATCTTAATAGACCAGTCCAGGTAAGTGGATTATGCTCCCAAGCCAGCAGATGGAAGCAGACGAGCAACTTTCAGTGATGTCTTCACTTGGTATATCCTCTGATACAGCACTGAGAGAAGCTGATAATGTCTGCCTCCAGCAGGTGGCAAAGTGTGAGGACTGGTACAACAGTGACAGATAGGCCTGACTCCCCTCGCCTACATTACGGTGTGGTGGGCTTGGATTGAGTCATAAAGGGCCTAATGGCTCGGAGCACAGGTATGCACATGTCTCCTGGAGCAGACTGCTGCTTTGTGTCGGTGCTGTTTCTTATGTGTTACGAGGCAAGAAAAGGAGTAGGAGAGCCCTACAGGGCCCCTAAGGGGTGGGTTGGTAAGTTGGGCCTAAACCCCACTTCCCTCTTGCTATTCTAATCTGCTGTTCACTCCCCTCCCCCCCTCCCCCCCCCCCCCCACACACACCCTGTTTTTTATTTTTGGTGATTTATTTTGAAGACTCTTTTTCCCCATTAACTCCAAGGTTGATGTCACTAACCCAAGGGCCTGAGGGTCTCAGACCCATGGAGCTGACCAAGAATCCCATGCTCTGAGTCAACTGAGGCTTGAGTAACCTTTCCACTCAGGAGAGTGTAAAACCATACCCCAGGTGAAACCTGGGACACAATGAGGCTGTTCTAGGGACAGGCAATCACCGACCCCAACCCTTCCCAGACAGAGCTCACCATTCTTGTGTTGTCTCTGACTTTGACCAAAGAGATTGACCAGAACAGCCCAACCTCCAGGTACGAGGTAGATCAAAAAGTATCAAGACTTGTTGTATAGCGATATAACAATATGTTGCACCACAATACTATTAAGCATGCAGTGACCTAGTTATGTGCTCTACACATGATGTTTGGTATCGTGTAAACGCAGTTCGGCAGATTTACAATGAGTGAAAAATTTGAACTGTGAATTTGTATTAAATTTTGCCAGAAACTTGGAGATTCGTGCAAAGAGACTTATAGAAACACAGAAGTATGACAGCAGAAAAAAAACCACATAGCCTATCTAGTCTTCCCTTCCATATCAACTACAATAGTCCCCTTTGTGCCTTTAGAGATCCACTGTGTTTGTCCTAGGCTTTTTTGAATTCAGGTGGAGCTTGTTTCAGGAAGGGGCACGTCCGGGCTGTCAGGACAGCCCCAAGCAGGCTAGGCCCATTTGGACCCAATTCTGCACCACAGGAATCAGATGTTCCCGTGGCATGCAGGATCAGCCTGGAGATGGCCTGATGTACCCCCTCTACTGTCGTGGGATGCCCTCCAGTCAGCACAGCTAGGCCCCCCCAATCCTGCCTGTGCATGGATGGCCTGATGCCCCCCTCCCATCCAGTTTCCCTGCTGCCCGGCCCTTGGCAGACCCACCGGGGCCAGGATCGGGTGGCGGGTCAGTGCCTGCCGTGTGTCTGCTGTGTTAAGGGGGCTGTTGAGCCAGGGTGCAAGGGGACCAGTGCCCACTCCACCTCTGAAATAGAAAAAGCAATGCATCCCCCTAGTGTTCCCCAGACGTACAGGGCCATGACCGGAATCGGCCCTGTACATCCAGGTGACAGGCTCGCCCACATCCCGCCCACGCTCTGCCTCTGTGCCGCCCCTATCTCCATCTCCCCACATAGCGCCTCTGTCCATGCAGGGAAACTGTGACTGGGAATTTGGGCAGGATGGCTGGCAGGTCTGCATGTCCCACCGGAACATACAGCTCCATTAGTCTCCTTCCTGAATTAGGGCCATAATGTCCTCGTCTCTACCATCTCCACCGGGAGACTATTCCATGCATCTACCACTCTTTCCATAAAAAAATATTTACGCATATTATTCCTGAGTCTATTCCCTTTCATCTTCATCCTATGTCCCCTCATAGCAGAGCTTGCTTTCAATCTAGAGACTCTCCTCCTGTGCATTTATGCCACAGAGGTATTTAAACATCTCTATCATATCTCCTCTATCCCACCTTTCCTCTAAAGCAGTGGTTCTCAACCCAGTCCTCTGGGACCCCCAGGCCAGTCAGATTTTCAGGATATCCACAATAAATATGCTTGAGGTAGATCTGCATGCACAGTTTCCATTGTATGCAGACTTAGAAACATGATGGCAGAAAAAGACCACATGGCCTATCTAGTCTGCCCTTCCATATCAACCACTAGAACAGTCCCCTTTTTTCCTTTAGAGACCCCCTTTGTTTGCCCCATGCTTTTTCGAATTCAGATACTGTCCTCATCTCTACCACCTCCACTGGGAGACTATTCCACGCATCTAGCACTCTTTACGTAAAGAAATATTTTTGCATATTACTCCTGAGTCTATCCCCTTTCACCCTCATCCTATGTTCCCTCATAGCAGAGCTTGCTTTCAATTGAAAGAGGCTCTAATCCTGTGCATTTATGCCATGCAGGTATTTAAATGTCTCAATCATATCACCTCTATCCCACCTTTCTTCTAAAGTATTCATATTAAGCTCTTTAAGTCTATCCTCATATGCTTTATAATGAAGACCACTAACCATTTTAGTAGCAACCCTTTGCACCAACTACAACCTGTTTATATCCTTTTGAAGGTGCGATCTCCAGAATTGCACACAATACTCCAAATGAGGTCACACCAAAGACTTATAAAGAGGCACTATCACCTCCTTTCTTCTGCTGGCTATTCCTCTCCCTATGCATCCTTCTAACTTTCGCCATCGCCTTTTCTACCTATTTAGCTACTTTAAGATCATCAGACACAATCACACCTAGGTCCCACTATTCTTTTCTGGACAGAAGTGCTTCACCCCCTATACCATATCGCTCCCTTGGATTGCTGCAGCCCAAATGCATTTTTTAACATTAAATCTCAGCTGCCAAATTCAAGACTATTCTCCAAGCTTAGCTCATGTTATCTACACCTTTCTGGGTGTCTATAACAAGTTACGGCAAGTGTATGGCAAGCCATGCTCGCATTTATGATTGGTACAAAACATTTCCAAGAGGGCTGCCAAAGTGTTGACAGTGACGAACATTCTGGAAGGCCATCGATGAAAAGGAATGAAGAGAAAGTTGAAGCAGTGCGTGCCGCAATATGCTCAAATAGTCAATCGATTATCAGGAAGCTTGCTGAGGACATGGACATCAGTTTTGGGTCAGTACAGCCCATTCTTACTGTCAATTTGGGGATATGATGTGTGTCTGCAAAATTCATGCAGAAACTCCTGTCCCCTGACCACAAAGGAGATCGACTGTCTGCAGCCAGGGAGTTGTTAGAATGCATTGAAAATGACTCAGATTTCATCAAAAAGATTATTACTGGTGTAAAACATGGGTTTATGATTATGACCCGGAAACTAAGGCTCGATCCTCACAATGGAAGACTCCAGACTCTCCCAAACTCAAGAAAGCCCATCAGGAGAGGAGCAATGTCAAGGTCATGCTCACAGTTTTCTTTGATTACCAGTGTATTGTTCATCATGAGTATGTTCCAAAAGACCAAACCATCAATAAGGAGTACTACGTCCAAGTTCTGACTCGTTTGAGAGATGCAGTTCATCCTAAGAGGCCAGAGTTGCATAGGAATGGTGAATTGTTGTTTCATCTCGATAACACCCCAGCTCACGCATCACATTTTGTCTAGCAGTTTTTGGCTAAACACCAAATCGAGCAAATCCGTCAGCCTCCGTACTTACCTGACTTCGTACCCTGTGACTTTTTCTTCTTTCAGAAACTGAAATTACCACTGAAAGGAGATTTGATGACTCGGAGACCATTAAGCAAAATTTGACACAGCAGTTTCACAGCATAACGAAAGAGGCATTTCAAAATTGTTTCCAGCAGTGGCAGGAATGCTGGAGGAAATGTGTTTTATCGAAAGGGGACTACTTTGATGGAGACTGAGTGCAAGAACTGTCAGTATTATATTTGTTTTATTGTACAAGTCTCAATATTTTTTGATTGCTCCTTGTATAGACAGTGCAGGCTCTCTGAAAACAGACAAGCACTACTAACACTCAGAAAAATATGCAGAGCTGCCTCTGAATCAAAGGCTGGACCCAGAACTAAAGAGCCGGTTGCAGGGAAACAGCTAGGACTATTCACAATAGGAAAGTGACAAAATGCAATGGCAAAGTCTAGGTGGTGATGAGCACCTCCTATTTGACTGATTCAGAGACAGACTTGAAGGACCTCCTATCATATGCAAATGAGAGACATGGATTCTGGAAACAACCAGGAGAACGTTCTTGGCCCCACAAAGAAAGACATGGGAAAAATAGCCTGTCATTACAGGAAGCACTGAAAAGAATCCTCAAATGTCACCTATATGAGTGGAGAGCTGTAGAGAGACTCTGCCAGGGGGTCCTATATAAGCATTGTCATAATCAACTATTATGCATTACAATTCCCAGGCTGACCTTAGCCAGAAACATCAGGGATAAAAGACAGGCAGCTTGTAGAAGGAACTACAAATTATCACACGATAAAAAAACATCAAACATGGGAAAGCTTCTACATACCAACAAACAGCAAGTAGAAGACATTATATCTGGACTAAACACAACAAAATCACCAGCAGACCCATGCCCAGTGACGTGACTCAAAGCTACAAAAAGCCAACTCTCTCATCACATTGAAAAAATCGTCAAAGATTCACTCCAACAAGGATACATGCCGCAACCTCTAAAGCACGCATTGATAAGACCAATACTTAAAAGTAGCAATCTGAGCCCCTCCGAACCAAAAATCATACCGTCCCATCTCCAGCCTGCCAGTCCTTGCGAAAATCATGGAAAGGGTAGTGCAAAGGCAACTTCAGGATCATATTGCTATAAATGCCTCACTGGACATACATCAGCATGGATTTAAGCCCCAGCACGGCATGGAAACACTACTAACCTCCCTCTTTGACAATCTCCTAAGAGGCATGGACGGCATAAAAAACGGCTTCCTGCTAGTGTTCATGGACATCTCTGCAGCCTTTGACACTGTGTCCCACACCAAGCTATTGCAACACTTACAACAGATAGGACTATGCAAGAATACCTTGAAGTGGTTTATATCATACTTGGAAGGGCGAACCCAACAAGTCAAATGTGCCCAAAAGAAATCACTACAATTCCCCATCACGCAAGGAATACCTCAAGGCTCAGCGCTATCATCAATGCTCTTTAACATCTACATACAGCCCATATGCAGCATCATCAAGCACCACAAACTTCACTATCACATTTATGCTGATGACATTATGGTGTACGCTCCAATCAACCTACTAGCATTAAATACCACAACAATAACCAAATGCCTCGAAGACCTGAATGACTGGCTCACAGCCAACAACTTGACGGTCAACTACGATAAAACTGAGGCAATGTTCTTTCACCAGGAACCCTACCTTCATACCTCCACAAACTATCAGCATCCTAGACAAACACATAGTAGTCAAAGAAGAAGTCAAGTATCTGGGCATCACACTAGACAGAGCTCTAAACCTCAAATCCCACATCACCAAAACTGCAAACAAGGCCTATCAACAATTGAAAATAGTCAGACAAATCAAACCAATGCTCTGTCAGGACCACTTACGTACAGTGTGCCAAGCACTCATTACACCGCTGTTTGATTATGGAAACTCACTATATCAAGGCCTACCCCAGCAAACACTCCACCCACTACAGATGGTACAAAACACCACAGCACGCATCATTACAGACACACCAAGGACCGAACACATCACTCCCATCCTACAGCAACTGCACTGGCTCCCAATAATGACAAGAGCTAAATACAAGACAATCATGATCATCTTCAAAGTCATTCACCATCTCTCAGTAGACGCACTACAAAACGTCATAACAAGGGATATCAGCAATAGACCAAGAAGAACCAATAACGACAACATGATCGGCACACCTGCAGGCTATCACAAAACCAAACAATCAACTTCAAAAAGAGCACCATCACTACTGGCATCCATACTATGGAACTCCCTCCCAATGAGCCTGAGAGCAGTAGATGACCTTACAGAATTCCGCAAAGACCTCAAAACATTTCTATTTATAGAAACATATGAACATCCAGGCAACATCCCTTACCCATACTGAAATACCACTTACGCTGCCAACTAAGCACGCACCCATCCTATCCACACACACAAGTTTATCATATTACGTTACTAAATACCTTCATGTTATATGTTACCTTTAATTATATTGTCTAAATGCTGTTATGTAACTGTACTGTCTAAATGTTTACACGTACCCTAATGTTAAATGTAACCCTCCAATTGTGATGTGGCGTGACGTGACCACCTTGATTGAAGGATAAGGTGGCATACAAATCTGTCTTCATAAATAAACTAACAGATCTCTGACCTTGAATAAACTCCATAGAGAATAGCCTGTTACACCCCAACTGACTGCCTCTCAGGAATTGCCAGCTTTCATTGAAGTCATATGGGCAACATGAACATGCCAAAAGTTCTGAAAGGACTACCCGTACTGTAACCTAGGCCCCGAAGGGGACATAGTAGTCCGAGGACATCTCTAGGTTCTATGCACAGCCTTACACAGGAGTTCATGGCAACTCTAGGTCTACTTTTCTGGAGTCTCTATGGGCAAACCTCTCCTCCAAAGAGCAAACGATCCCTAAGGGAAACTGTTTTGCCACAGCTTTGAGCCAACATCTGTAGAATAAGGGAAGTGCCAATACTATCAGCTGGCTCATATCACTACTACCATGGACTGGAAGGAAACTCTGAAACAATCTTAGCCAGCAATAGCCACATAGGCGGTCCACCGTGAGCCACCTAAAATCCTGAAGGAGACTGAGGTTGATGACTATTTGGCTTACCCAGACAGACGTTTCAGGTAGCCACCTGCAACCTTGTGAACAAGGTCATAGGTCTGGGGCCAAAGACTACTGGACTAGAAGGCTAGCCTCCAGACATGCACAGCACATCCCAAGAGCCTAAGGTGGCAACTATAAAGGCCTTTTTAAGGACCTTGACTTTCCAAAGCTGAGACTCTTCTCAAACAGCACCTCTATCTTCTGGAATGGTCATGCGTTCCATCCAGCCATAAACAGGACTCCCACCCCAGGGGGCCTAAGGTATGACCTCACTCATCTTAATGGGGGGGCTGTCTCCCCAATCAAAATTGTAACTTTATTTCTTATATTTACTTTTTTATTTTTTGTTTTTATCAGTAGATTGTAAACCACTTTGATGTCACTGATGAAGGGCGGTGTAGCAAATTCAAATAAACATAAACATAAGGGTCCAGTTTAAGGATTCCCTTCTTAAGACCTCCTGCATTGCTTCATAGGATCAGCAAGAAAGAAGAACACAGGACCACTGGCTATCATCTAAGCATAAGTGGGAATGGCCTGATAACTCATCTGAAAGCTGGGTCTGCAACCTGCAGACCCCCACAGCATCCTCCAAAGGGCTTACACAGGGCATGACAGTGAAAAGGTGGATTGTAAGGATCTCAAACTAACCTTGAGGAACTACTGCTCTGTCCTCCCCAGACAACTTCTGGTGTTAGGAGTTTCACTTGAGTCCCTAAACCAATCTCCTTAGGGGATAACAGAGGACCACAAGGGTGAAGTGGGGGCCATGGTCCTCCTAGCTGCCCATGACAGGAAAGCCCATAGGCCTTGGATCCCCAGAGAAGAAGCCTGGGCCTCTGGCCTCCAAAAAGGGATCTGCTACGCAGCTACCTAGTCCATAAGCTGTTTCAGGAGCTGCAGTACCAGCCTAGAGTTGCCATCTGGCTGGTTTTCATATGGCCAGGATGGTTGTCTGCCAAGAGTTAAAACTGGCACTTAAAAAGCCAGGGGTTTTTTGGCTGGTGCCATCAAGTAACAGTTTTTTTCTCCTTCCATCCCATGAGGATCTACTATTCAGTCAGGCTGAGTCAAGTCAACCAATGAGAACAGAGGGAGGGACTTAGGGAGTAGTGGAGGGAGCAGCCGGCACGAGGGACCTGCTTCTATAGTGAAAAGGGAGCCAGAGCCAGAACCAAACCAACAAAGCAACTTGAGTCAGAGCCAGGTGAGTGAGTCTGATTACTCTGATATTGTCAGTTCAGCTTCTGAGAGTCTTTAAAAAAAGCTTTTATGTGTGGTGCTGTGCCTTGGAGTTCACTGGGCCCATTGCTTTTAATTTACAGCCCCCTCACCTCTCCGTCCTTCCTTCCCTTCATAGCACAGCCGCCATGGTCCCACCCTGGAGTTGGAGCCCTCCTCCTGACGATGCGACCAGCTTTAATGCTCCACTCTCTCTGTATTTGCCCGCATGGGGACCCCATCTCCCATGCACTCCGGCACTGTAGGATAAGTGTGGCAGCAGACAAGCAGGGGCACCGGCCTGGCCGTCGTCTCTGTACGCCCCCACCTCTTAAGCAGGAAGACAATGTGCAGCCAGAGAAGCTGAGCCTCCTGAGGGCAGAAGGCTATGCAAGGCTGCAGTCGGGGCCTTAAACAGCCTCTGCCCGCAGGACATGCTACTCCTGCAGGCAGGCTCGGCCCCCCTCTCTGCCACAAATAAGATCGCTGCATTAAAGGGATACTGCCTTCAGAACACGCTGTTCTTTGGGCAGGCTTGGCCCTCTCGCCACCCCTATCGCTGCCGGGCTCAGCCCTGAGTGTCTTAAACTGCTGAGGCTGAGCCTGGCAGTGATGAGAGTGGAGAGAGGGCCATGTCTGCCCATGGGAACAGTGTGTCCCGCAGGCAGGGGCCCTTTAATGCAGCAATTGCATTCGCAGTGGAGAGGGGGGCCAAATCTGCCCACAGTAGAGTGTCCCACGGGCAGAGGCTGTTTAAGGCTGCGACTGCATGGGGCATGCTGGCCCGGTGTGCAGGCTCAGCTTCTCCGGTCGCGAGGGGAGGCATTGGGAGGTAGAGGAATGCACACCCTTAACTGCAGATATGGCATAGGAGTTGGACATGGCTGGGGCCTCGCCCAGGGCAAAAATTTAAGAGGGGACCCTAAAGCTCACTAGCCAGCTGTGCCTTTTTCAGTCAGATAGATCTGAGGCCCTCTCTGGCTTGGGGGCCCAGGGCAATTGCCAGGTTGCGTCCCTCCTAATGCCAATCCTGCTGTCTTTTACTTTGTACAATAGAGGAGCACATGCATTTCTATTTCTCTTGCATTGTACTGCATGCAGCACCTGACTTTCAGATATTTTAGTTTCATTTTTGTCTACATATTTCTTTTTTCATGTTGTGGTTACATTGGTGCTGGCCTATCTGTATAGTGTGTGTGTAGGACCAATGCTGGGTATTATGATAGTATGGTATTTCTGTTTAAGAATGTGTGGCAGTCTGGCTTGTTCAGCTTGCACATTCCCCTTTTGCAATTATTTTTGGGGGCGGGGTAGGGTGAAGCAGAGGATGGGCATGGGTGGAGCATGGCTAGCCACAGATGGCGGGTTTTTCTCTTTCAAAAAGTTGGCAACCCTATGCCAGCCGATTGATAAAGAGAGCCACGGTGTCCTGGAGAACCCCCACAGGCCAAAGGTCTTATGACTAAGGCCTCTCTGCCAAACTCTGTCTCTGCAATGGCTAGTCTGCCATCTGAAATGGCTGCAGTGCTTACCGACAGGAAAAAGAACAGAAAAAAGGCAGAAGGAGCAGTGGGGGCTACGCAGAAATGCCGTCAGTGCTAGCTGTCTGGGGGGCCTCTTGTCTCCCTTCAGTAGTAACAATAGCTGGGAAACTGTGAGGCAGCACTTACTTTAACTCACTGGTACTGCCTCATGGTTTCTGCTCTCAACCCTCAGCCTCTTTCGCTCCCCTCTGACACACACTTCCAGTTTAAAGTATGCATCAGAGGGGGACAGACGAGGCCAAGGGTCAAGAGAAGAAAGCGCAAAGCAGCACCAGTGAGTTAAAGCAAATGCTGCCTCTAGGTTTGTGAGCTATTGCCATCACTGCAGGCCCTGGAGAAGGGCACCAAAGGCAGCAACAAGGGCAGGGGGCCCATGGGGGGGGGAGGTACAAGATGGAGGGGCCCATCTAGGGTGCCACCAATCCTTGTACTGGCCCTGCCAGCCAGCCACCCATGCATGCCTTGGAGGCCCAGCTGCCAAATAAAGTTTTTTTTTGTTATACATTTTAGAAGACTGCAAAGTAGGAGTCCTTCAGTATGAGAAAGTGTGAAGTGGTGTTTCAGATCCCAGGAGAAGAAACAAGAAGCCAAGAGGATATTGTTCTATAACATCAGCAAAATTTCTCTCTATACCCAGTCTCTTGGTGTACTTATCTCCTCCCATGGTTTTTAGTACCATCTTTACGCTGTTGACGCTCAGATCTACCTCTCTACACCTGAAATCTCTCTGGCAATCCAGGCCCGGTTCTCTGTCTGCCTATATGATATTGTTGCCTGAACGTCTCACCACCCTTTTCTGCTGAATCCAGTGGTGGGTGGATTACAATAGTTTGATCTGTTGTTGATTGATTAGCAATAAACAGCACAATTCCACAACTGTACTTTGCTTTAATAAACAGATTGAAAGAAAAAAAACCCTGTAAGTGCCAAAGAAAAGGGGCTGTCTATTATTATTATTTTTTTTTTTTTTTATTTCCAGTCTCTTCTATACCGCGCTATTCAACACCAGTGCTGTTTACAATGAACAAAGAACTACACATTTCCTAGGATACTCTGTGTTTACAATGAACAGGTGTTAAAACTTGGATAACATAGGGTAACTATATACAATCGTGCAACAGAGTTGGGTTCGCCATATTCATCTAGCCCTGGGTGTCTTGTGTGGTATACGTGGATGGGGCTATATCATCATTATCTACCGGGTAGTAAAGGAGAAAAAGGTGGTGTTTCAAGGCCTTCCTAAACTGGAATAGGTCGGGGATTGCACGGATGTTGGGAGGTAGGGCATTCCAGCATCTGGGCGCACAGAATTTGAAGGCCCTGCTTGCAGTTGACTGAGAGCATTGGGTTATTAATTTTGGGACTATCAGTGTGTTGAGTGCTATCGCTCTTCTGGACCTGTTGGTGGGGGTGGTCTGGATCAATTCAGTTGAGATGAAGATGAAAGCCCATAGATGGCCTTGAATGTGAGCAGTAGGGTTTTGTACCTGAGTCTCATATGTATCGGGAGCCAGTGTAGGTGCTTCAGTATGGGCGTCACATGGTCTTTCTTGGAGGCACCATACAGGACCCTCGCTGCAGTGTTCATCGCAAGCTGCAGTGGATTTAGGGTGGCCTGGGAGAGCCCATGTAGGATCACGTTTGCATAATCAAAATGTGGTATGATCAGCGCCTGGTAAATTGTCCTAAAGTCCTCTGGCTCTAGCAGCGATCGTAAGGGTCTGAGGGATCTGATCTTATGGTACACCGCCCTAACTACATTGCCTATGTGTACCTTCATGTCTAGTCTCTGATCCAAGGTGACACAGAGGTATCTGATCGTAGGCTTGGTCTGGAGATCTCCTTCCTTGACTCTTAGAAAGGGTGGTGTGGAGAAGTTTGGGTTCCTTGTCATGAAGAGTACTTCTGTTTTCTTGTGTTGGATCCTGAGGTTTTGGGTTTGGAGCCAGTCGGATACTTCATTAAAGCAGTTTGTCAGTGGCGAGAGGTCTGGATTTTCAGTTGAGAAAGGCATGTATAGCAGCACGTCATCTGCATATATCAAGCAGTTGACATTGAATGACCGGATCAGGTTGCAGATAGGCTGCATGTATACGTTGAACATCAAGGCTGAAAGGGAGGAACCTTGCGGGACACCCTGCTTCTGGTGGAAAGGGTCTGACGAGGTTGCCCCGGAACGTACATGCTGCCATCGGACTGAAAGGTAGGATTTACACCAATCTAGCACTTTGTGAGTGATTCCCTTCTCCTTAAGACGTTCCAGCAGAAGCTCATGTCTCACCGAGTCGAACGCAGCTGCAATGTCCATGAATATGAGGACAAAACCTTGGCGAATGTTGTCCATTCCTGCTATTAAGTTGTTGAAGAGTGTGGTAAGGAGTGTTTCAACTCCATGGGCCTCTCTGAAGCCGTGTTGGCAAAGGTCCAGTGGTGCAGTGGTTTCAATATGTTCTTGAATTTGCATGTATTATATGTATCAGTAAAGTACTGTGAACTCCTGGTAGTGCTTTATGAATTATTTTGTCTTTATTAACAATTGATCCCACTTAGTGATCAGGAACCACTGATAAAGCATAAATCAGCTCAAGTGGACCTGGTGCAGGGGGCAGGGGGCAATCAACTAGTGACAAAAAGCAATAACTTTATGACCCGCAAGGTCAGGTCTAAGACACCACACAGGAAAATATCCACGGTCCACACCAGCAAGTGTCATTCCAGAATTGAAGAAAGTTTACGGAAACATTTGTTGAAGGGTAACCAAATGACAATAACAAAGCTCTCATATGTTGCCTCCAGAACTTAAGTCCAATAGTCACAAAATCCATGAACATACAAGCAAACGCCTGCTTTAAACTTCCCAAACCTCTTACGGGATACTGCCTAAGAACCTCCCCAGCTATGATTCCCTTTTAGTATTGGAATCAAGCGTGTAGATATTTTTTTTCTTTAAAACCCTCTAAAATCACAGGGTACATGCTGATACAAGACTGAGATCCTTCTCGCTCCAGTGAGAGTTCTCTGCCAACTCACACCAGTAAGGCTCCCGCTACTGCTGCCTATAGCTCCCTTGGTGCAGAACCTCTTCAGTGGCAGATTCACACTCTTGGAATCCTGCCTGGCTCCTCAATGAAAATCCAGTTCTCTTACAAATCTGGAATGCAGATCTCTACTGAACCAAGGAGTTCAAAGAATATCTCATTCGCTAGGAATCAACACTAGATTCCTGCTCTGAACTCCTCATGACTGCTATGAACATTCGTTCCCTCTTTACCAGCTCCAGAGATTCTAACCTTAAATCCTGGACTGCATCCAAACAGAAAGGGTACAGAAGAAGACAGAAACCTCTAGAGCCCTGCTCTTGAACATCATGGGTGCGAGGATTTTTGGTGCCCAAGGCAAACCTTCAGTCTTCTGCCCCCTATCAGAGATGTTGATAATTAAATTCAGCAATTATGATCATCCCAACACTACCTCTCCTGATCCAAGCCTGTAAAAATGTATAAATGCGCATCATCCTTTCAGATATTAAACTTTGGGGGTAATTTTTCCAAATGGGTTAGTTTTGCACATACCATGACCACTGTTCCCTCTAAGCTGTGCGTGTGTGTGCGCACACACACCTTGCCGAGTGAGCGCACATACTTTACAACAGAGCGCACAAAAATTACGGTTCTGATTCTGATAGAAAACAACACAGACGTTCTTAAAATTGAAAAGTTGTTGTGTATTTATGGTTTTCACAAGTTCTACAATATTTTCTAGTGCAATCAATGTGGTGTACATACTGTATTCTGACGTGTAGTCAAATTTTAAAGTATATAACTCCGAGTGTCATTATGTGGCGCACAAAAATTTAACTTTCCTTCAAAAGCTGCACAGCTGATATTTTATGCGCACACAGCCTACAGAAAATTAGAGGGAACATTGACCATGACAGTCATGAACCTCACTCCTAAGCCATGTGTGTGTCCATTCTCCCTGCAGCTAAAAGAATGTACAGTACTCAGGGCTGGTGCAAGGTTATCAGGTGACCCAGGCGAACCTTCCTTCTGGTGCCCCCACCCCGCCCTTCCACCTACCTACTGACCACAGTGACATGCAGCTCAGCCCCCATGCTCCATAGCTGGTAGGTAGAAGGTGCAGTTTCCTCAGCAGCACAGGCAGCCACATGAGCAACCATACCAGCAGTTCAACTTCATACCCCACGGCCAGCACAAGAAAGGGCGCTGAGGAGCACAGCAGTTTCCTCTGCGGCATACGTCAATCTCACAAGATGATCCACAAGACTGACCCCCTGCTGCCGAGGCAACTGATGCACTGCTCAACGCCCTTTCTCTGGCCATGGGGCAGGAGGTTGACTTGTTGGGATGTTTACTTGTGCAGCTGTCCCTGGCTCCCCATGCATGCGGAGGAAACTGGTATACTCTTAAGTGCCCTTCCTCCTGCAGGCAATGGAGCCAGGGGCTGAGTTGCCAGCCTGCTGCTGCCCATTTGCCACCGCCAGAACTTTGTCACTCTAGGCAATTGCCTAGTTCACTCAATGGAAGCGCCAGCCTTGAATGCGCTGATGATTCTTTGTGTGGCTGTCAGGATCTATTGTTTTGCTTTGGATGCTGCTGCTATTTGCTGCCTCTCAGAAGCTGCTGCCCTAGTGCTCCAGCCAGGTCTGCTTTTGAACTTACATCACAAAGCAACTTGGTATTTGTAGCACCAGCTTCTGTCTATTACAGTAAAAGCTGCAGGTACCATAGTGCATCAGGATAGGGTTGTTGGAATGCAAAACTGGTCTTAGATCTCTCTCTTTTGGACCTGGGTACATGGCAGCTCTGAACCTCTGAGCTCCTTGCTATTATCTAAGACACATCCCAAATGGGGAGTGTCTGAAAAACCACTTTAACTCCTGGCATCACAGCTAGGTATCAAGACAAATCGCACCATGAGGGGGTCAGAAGCTTTTGTAAGTGCAAAGAAACAAAAGAAAATGTTCCCATATCTTTAATAGGGGTTATTTTGTAGTCTTGGCAGCTGCAAGAAAACCAGTAAGCAGTCTGGGTGCTTCATTTCCCACAGCCCTTGAGGAGCCTCTGGAAGACAGGAGTCAGAACTGATTACAGAATGCATTATTTGGCCGCAATAAGACATGACAGTGAGATGATCTCCCCTTCCCCCTGCTCTATGCAGGGCCCTGGCAAACATTCAGCAGTAAGATGCAGGTATCCATCAGTGTCTAGCAAAGCACTCTGGCTCTTGTGCAGCCTTACTGGAAGTTTGCAAGAGTCTCCTCCAGCGCTTTCGGCCCCCTACACTCTGCATTTTGCTGAACTCACTAGGAGTTTCATCTCCCAGCACTCTAGCAATACATCCGTGTCCCCCAGCAAATTCTTCAAAGTCTCCAGATCCTTGAGGTAATATAACGGGCTGTGCTGACTTAAGGTGGCCTGATCTGGCATCCCAGTCGAAAGAACCTCAGATTCTCATCCTGCAAAACCAAAGGAGCCACAGTAGCAGCAGTACTTGTTTATTGCCAAGGACTGCGGGAGCGAGGCTGGATCTATGCAGCCATTAGTAAGAACAAATGTACAAACAGTAGGAACTGGGAGCAATAGGCAGAATGGGAAGAGTGAGCGGAATTGCTGATGGCTGATTAGGAGCCAGGCCTTGTTCATCGCAGTCTGGAGGAATCTGGCTCGGATGCATTAAGGTTGATTTATTTCAGGCAAAGAGAGCAAGGTAGGACTTTATATATTCCCTAGGTCCCTGAGTGACAACGCACAAAACACAGACAGAAACGAAAGAGAAGAAAAAGGTCAGATATTGTTAAAACAGAAAAGCAGTTTCTAAGGCTGCTTCTTTGTCCTTTGTATTATTATATTTTACCCTCGAGTTCACCTTCTCCGTGAATATCATTCCTGGTGCAGCCCGATAGATCAGTCCTTGTGAAGCATACTGCCGTGCAGAGGGACCTGCTCAGATCTTCCACACCCCAGGTCAGCCAGGACTGGGGAGGCTATGGAGAGAGCGCTCATAGCCTTCGGCAGAGAGAGTGAGTATCATGGTCAATGCTCACGGTTGACACCTAGTGGCCACATTGAGCATCCACGACGGCAAGGTTTTAGAAGACGCCCTGCTGTGTGGCCTCTAGCCTAGTTGCATCACTGAAATAGTCAAGCTAAGTATGTTGCAGTTGTGGGGGGAGGAGGGGTTAGATATAAAAATGGGAAAAAAATTCACAGTTTACTGTGAATGAAAGCTTACAGTGCCAGTCCCAACCCAACCCAGCTAGAAGTTCAAAGGAATAGGCGGACACTTCTGGATCACACAAAAATGTAAAAGAAATATCATTCCAAGCATTTCCGAATTGCAGCTAGTCAAAGGGTTCAATAAAAGCACCTACCTACCCCCCAAATGCTACCCTGTTTGCCCTTATCCCCCTCCGAGGATGCCCAAGTATCCCCTTTCCATAAGATTTTTCTTTTTCTTACAATTACTAAGCCTGCTAACAGGAACAGAAGCACTTGTCATCTATTTATAGCTATAAACGACATCATGAGAGAGAGAGAGAGAGAAATTAAGAGAACAGGAAAAGAAGCAGAGACAGAGAGGGGAGGGGAGGGGAAAGAAGGAAAACAAGGAGCCAGAAGGAGGAAGAAAAGAAAGTGACCAAGAGAAAAAGAGAGAGGAAAAAAGCACATACATTAGAAGGGAGAAAGAGAGACAATGTGAGTAGTGCCAAGGGACAAAGGTAATCCAAACCCGTATCATTTTCTACTGACAATAACATCAGACCCAGTAAAACTCCACACAGGCAATAATCACACTGACAGAACTTGTTATGGGCTTCTGTTCCCTGCAGAGCAAGAGCTGAAGAACTACTGCAACCTTTAAAACCTTCCTGGCAATCTTAAAGGGGACTTCTTGCAAAAATATTAGTATTTTTTAAGACACATGCCGCATTTAGCATTTGAAGTGGATCGCCTTTACCCTTGTGGCATGTTGTCCCACATTCAATTAAGCACACCTTAAAAAATGTAAGGCCTACAAAACCATTGTGTGTTAACCTACAAATCGACGTTCATAAACTCAATTTATGCACTTTAAACAGTTTTTTTTAACATAAATCTTTGAAACAAACCATAGAACGGTCTCAAAATCAGGAACAAAGGCCAAAAGTTCAAAAGCAAATTAAGTGTGTTTTGTATCTTGCACACATATTAGCATTTTTATTTCTTGTGGCTCTGAACTTTGCTCAGTAGTTAGGGTGAAGAAACCTTTCAAGCTGTGGCTCCTTCAAGAAAAAACCTCTCTCTCTCTCCTTAGATATTTAGATCTATGTGTGTGTGTGTGAGAGAGAGATTACATATCTTGATTCCTGACCTGATGTTAAAGTTCCTCATCAACTAATTAGTGGTTGAACTGGTTGCCAAGAAATGCAGGCACTCCACACCCAAATACAGAAAGGCACATGACCCACACTCAGATACCAGAATGTCCACTCTGTCTCCAACAAGCTTGCCTAAACGTCTCAACCTCTGTATCTTCTTGCTTTAACTGAGACCTGGCTTTCCCTTGAGAACACTGCTTCAGTTGCACCCCTCTATCATGGAGGTTACTTTTTCTCCCATACACCTGTTTGTTGGTTGTGGCAGTGGTGTTGAAAAGCTACTCTCACCATCCTGTAGATTTCAAACCCTTCTTCCACCTCAAGTATCCTTGTCTTCCTCTGAGGTCCACTCCATCTCAGGGCCAGATTTAAAATGTTGACACCCATGAGTAGGAGGAGACGGAAGGCTCCTCTCCTAGAGATCATAGAGCATGGCGCTAAAGCAAGGGGAATCAGGATCTTATTTAGCCCAGGCATTTGTTTGCCTTCAAAATCTGGCACCCTAGGAAATTACCTATGTTGCTTGTGCCTAAACCCAGGCCTGCTCCATCTGTCTATTCGCTCAACTAACTTGCCAGGTAGCTGTCATTTACTAATAAATTTCCCTTTTCTTTTCTCATTGACTGACTCCTGGAGTTCCTTCTGTTTGAATAATTTTCCCCTTCTTTCATTCTTGGGGTCTTCAACATGCATACTGACAATTCTTCTGACTCTTATGCCCCAAAACACCTCGTTTTAACCTCATTCAACCTCCAGCTATGCTCTACGACCTCTCCTCAGCTCTTGTCCTGTTCTCCAACTGCTTGCACTCAGACTTCTCCACCTCAGTTCTTCCACTATTTGACCATCATCTGAGAACTTTCACACTTAATTACCTTCCTCCATAGATTTTTCAATCACCATCAACACATTTAGGAATCATGAGGCTATTGAACCTTGCACTCTCACCTCTCCTCTCATCCACTAAGCTATGAGGGTGTTATAGGAAGAGACGACATCTTCTCTGCTTTAGGCACTCTTGGCTCCTATCATTCCTGATTCTATAAGGTATACCAAACCCCAGCCTTTGCTAACCTCCAGAAATTGCTGACTATGTTCCTGTGCCTGCTCTGCAGAGCTCCTTTGGCTGAAATCCCATGCCCATGCCAACTCCATACATTTCAAATTCTTCATTACCTCCTTCCAATCTGCTATTCCATTCACCAAAAAAGACTACTATGGGGTATGTTTACTAAACAGTGATAACGTCGCAGCGGCGACGTTATCGCGTGATATGTAACGTTATCGCGCGATAAAGTAAATCAAGTGATAACGTTACGTTTCGCGCGATAACGTCTCTGGCGGCATTAAGGCACACAGAGGGTGGAGTAAGTCTCTCCAGAGGGCGGAGAGAAGGAGCCAATGGGCGAAGAGTGAGTGGTGAGAGGCTCCAGGTACACTAACGCTATGAAATGAAGGGCAGAACATTACCGTGATTGAAAACCTCGCGTTAGAGGCACAATTGCAGGAGAGAGAAACCAGTTCAGTCAGCAATGTACAGCAAAGCCAGGGAGACCCAGATAAGTGATAGTAGCAACAGCATAGTGCCCAAGTACGAAAGGGCACTGTGGTGAGGCTGCAAATGGGGTACAGGGGGCTGCAGGTGGGACATGCAGTGGGGCAGCTGGGGCACAGGGTGGGCTAGGCAGATGCCTAGGTGCCACACAGGAAGGCAGAAACAGAAAATCAGCAAGACAGCAACTGACCAAGGTCAAACATGTCCACGAGTGTGTGTCGCACAGTGCCCCAATGGACATTACCCAGCAGGTACTCCAAATGGCTCATAACATTGGCAGGCTGTGCTGAGGGGAAGCGTGGATGTCTATGTAGGCACCACTACCCTAGATCCCACACCATAGGCAGCTACCTACTGGCACACTGGAGGGCCTGAGACTGCACACCACCAGCACCACCGGCATAAGGGCATGTCAGCATGATGGCGGAGGGATGCTGATGGTGGAGGGGGCAGTGGCATCTACCCACAGCAGACCAAGGCCAAGCCCTGTTTAGGAGGGTGGTGTGCAGTGCAACAGACAGGGTCTGTCTGAAGAACAGTCATGGTATCCCCAGGAAATGACCTGCCTCTGTGGCAACAGTGTGGTGCAGTACACACAGCCAGTGTGTTCAGGGGCAGAAAGTCACAGGTTCAAGTCCCAGTTGTGGCTCCTGCAGGCCATGTCCATATATTTTACCCTACAGAGCACATACAACATAAACATGTGCACTCCCTGGAGCATCGGCCAACAGGGGCACAAACACCCATACACACAGGCTCCACTATCCAAAGCCTCATGGAGAGTCAGGCTGTTGTGCCCGGCGCAGAGCAGCCGTTACCACCACTAGCACCTGCATACCTTATCACCATCTTAGACATGGAAAAACGCTCCACATATATCAAACAGTAGCTATGATTAATCCTACATTAAACAAATCCTACATTAAACTCAATTTGCTAACAGAGATCCATCATAGCAACCTGTCTGATATATATGGAGTGTGTCTCCTTTTTTGTCTGACAGTGTTACCACCCCGGAGAGTGACCCTAACAGTATTGAATACCTTAGCAATGCCTGCACTGTGCTCAGGACTGGTGTGGCAGGAAGGGCTGCCAACCACCTCTATCTTTGCACAATGCTGAAATAGGTGTGAGAGTGTGTGTACGTCTATCAAGTGTTTTGTGGCTGCTTACACCTTACTGAGTCCACAATGCTTACACTGTTTCCAGTGTTAGCCTGCCAATGTACATAATGAGGAGCAAGGTATTGTGGGTATGGTCCGGACAGGGTGGACTGGGCAGGATGCATCTGCGCAGGCTGTAGGGCACTGGCTGGGACATTGTAGTGCCCAACCACCACCTGCACTGACAGGTTGGCCACAACATGTCGTGCTGGGAGGGCTCTCTCACCCTGATTGAGCAGTGACCATGGCATGGCTAGGTTCCCACAGAGTGCTATACAGTGATTTTCTCAGGTGATACCTGTGTGTTCCCTGTTCTGGGATCCAATCACTAAGATACTTGCTTGGTGTCTGTGCTTACATCCCACCTATGGGTGCACATAGTTCCTTTGGGGACATGCACTATTGTCTGGCTAGTGGACTGTCTGCAGTCAGGATGTGTATGTCTGGAATGCCCTGCAGGTGACGGGGGGGGGGGGGCAGCTGAGCTTTTTCCAGGCCTTCTGCCAGTGCCCTATGTGGTAAGTACAGATCTACATTGACTGCTCTGGAGGGTGCCCTTTCCCCAGCAGGACTGGGGTTGATGGTCCCATAGCCCTTCATCCTGTCCCTTCTACTGCCTCCATTGCAAAGATGTAGAGTGTGGTTCTGTTGGTGGCAGATCTTGTCCCCCACCCTGATCCAGAGAGGGCAGGGTGGTAGGAGGTGCTATATAATCTGCATGTGGGTACAGAGACACCCCCCCCCCCCTGCTCTTCTAACAAGTGACTATGGTAACCACACAGTATATGCACTATTCTGCGTGCATCATAGTCCAGAAGAGCTAGACATTACTGGGAAATGCAGATGGACATAGGATTACCCTAGGTGTGTCTGCAAGGAATACCTGCCACACACTGGCACTGATGGGGACCTGCAGCAGAAGCTATCTCAGCCAGGCCGGGTACTACGGACCTGGTGCTGGGTGCCCCAACTCACCCTCAGGGTGAGCACAGGACCCACACAATGTCACGGTCTGTAGCTACTCTGTGCCAGTAACACACACGGTCAGTTCCCCTACCAGACTGAGGTGCTGTGGAGGCGCATACTCCATCCTGTGATCAGATGTAGACTGCTATTCTGCATGTGCAGTGCATCATGGGTATGGGTGGGTTTACCATATCCCGATAACCACAGCAGTTTATGTGGTGACCTGCAGTCTTTCTGTAGCCAGCCAGCGCTGTGATAAAAGTTATAGAGGTGTAGCCCACTGGTTAAGACAATGACTGCCAAAGCAGAGGTCATGAGTTTGATCCTGCAGTGGCCTTATTTAATAAGGCTGTCCAAGGCATAAGAACATAAGATATGCCATACTGGGTCAGACCAAGGTCCATCAAGCCCAGCATCCTGTTTCCAACAGTGCCCAATCTAGGTCATATGTACCTAGCAGTTTCTCCAAAAGAAACAGGTTCCACAATGCTTGTACTGGGTCAAGCATTGTTATCCTGGGCCCCTTCTTAATAATGGTTTATGGACCTTTCCTCCAGGAACTTGTCCAAACCCTTTTTAAACCCAGCTACACTAACAGCCTTTACTACATCCTCCGGTAACAAATTCCAGAGTTTGATTACACGTTGGGTGAAAAAATATTTTCTTTTATTAGTCTTAAATAGTTTACCCTGTAACTTCATTGCATGTCCCCTAGTCTTTCTATATTCTGATAACGTAAACAATCGATCTACGTTTACCCATTCCACTCCGTTCATTAATTTATAGACTTCTATCATATCTCCCCTCAGCCGTCTCTTTTCCAGGTTAAAGAGCCCTAACCTTTTTAGCCTTTCTTTATAGGAGTATCCTTACATTCTCTTTACCATTTTGGAGGCTCTTCTCTGAACCTTTTCTAATAACGCTATATCCTTTTTAAAATACGGCGACCAGAATTGCACACAATATTCAAGGTGCGGTCTCACCATGGAACAATATGGAGGCATTATAATATCTTTTGTTTTATTTTCCATTCCTTTCCTTATGATACCTAGCATTCTATTTGCTCTCTTGGCCACCATTGCACACTGGGCCGAGGGTTTTAACATGTTATCTACAATGACGCCTAAATCTTTTTTCCTGGGTGGTGGTTCCTAATGTGGAATCTTGCATCGTGTAACCATAGTTTGGGTTGTTCTTCCCTAGATGCATAACTTTGCACTTGTCCACATTAAATTTCATCTGCCATTTTGATGCCCAGTCTTCCAATTTATCACGATTATCTTGCAATTTTCCACAATCCTCATGGGTTTTAACAACTTTAAATAGTTGTGTGTCATCTGCAAATTTGATAACCTCACTCGTTATTATTCCCTTTTCCAGGTCATTTATGAATATGTCAAAAAGCAATGGACCCAGCACAGATCCCTGGGGTACACCACCTTTCTCGATTGGGAAAATTGGCCATTTAGCCCTACCCTCTGCTTTCTATCTTTTAACCAGTTCCTGTTCCACAATAGTACACTGCCTCCTATCCCATGACTCTTTAGTTTTGCCAAAAGTCTCTGATGAGGGACCTTGTCAAAGGCTTTCTGAAAGTCCAGATACATTATATCAACCGACTCACCTTTGTCCACCTGTTTATTCACACCTTCAAAAAAACATAACAGATTAGTAAGACAAGATCTTCCTTGTCTAAAGCCATGTTGGCTGTCTCCCATTAGGTCATGACTATCTACATGCTGAGTAATTTTGTTCTTTATGATGGTTTCTACCATTTTTCCCGGTACTGACATCAGGATCACCGGTCTGTAGTTTCCCGGATCACCCCTGGAACCCTTTTAAAAAATTGGTGTTACATTGGCGATCCTCCAATCTTCTGGTATTACAGATGATTTTAATGAAAATTCACAGATTACTAATAGCAGGTCTGCAATCTCATATTTCAGTTCTTTCAACACCCTTGGATGTGTACCATCCAGACCAGGTGATTTGCTACTCTTCAGTTTATCTAATAGTTGTAATACATCTTCCCGATGTATCGATATTTCCTTCAATACTTCCGCACCTTTAAATACCACTTCAGTCATGGGTAACATCCCTACATCTTCCTCAGTAAAGACTGAAGCAAAGAATTCATTCAGTCTCTCTGCTATCACCTTTTCGCCTCTTAGTGCCCCTTTAACCCCTCTATCATCTAATGGACCAACTGACTCTCACAGGTTTTTTGCTACGAATGTACTTGAAAAAAAGTCTTTATTTCGCATTTTTGCTTCCGCAGCAAGCTTCTTCTCAAATTCTCCCTTTGCCTGCCTAATCAGTGCCTTGCATTTGACTTGCCAGCACTTGTGCTGTTTCCAGGTTTCATCGTTTGGCTCTTTTTTCCATTTCCTGCAAGATGCTTTTTTGGCAACAACAGCCTCTCTGACCTCACCATTAAACCATGCTGGCAGTTTTTTGGACTTCCTTCCACTTTTCTTAAAGCGTGGAATACAGGTGGTCTGGGCTTCCAAGATAGTAGGCATTTCCTTTTAATTCCTGTAACAGTCAGACACATCTCTCCAATCTGTGCTGCCAGCCAAAAACACCCTCACCTCAGTGCCATAACTTATAGAGTACATTATAAAATGCCTTGTCAGCCAAGGTGCTGTATAAGGCACCCTATATAGTGCCCTATGGGTTGCCTTAGGTTACGGCACTGAGGTGAGGGTGTTTTTGTTACCACATTGTAGAGATGTGTCTGCCTGTTACAGGCAGGAAAGGGGATTACCTTGGACAGCCTTATTAGATGAGACCTATGAGGGATCAAACCCATGACCTCTGGTTTAGCAGTCATTGTATTAACCAGTGGGCTACACCTCTATAGCTTCTAGCACACTGCTGGCATGAAAGTAAGATTACCGCGCGGTAACGAGCCAAGGCGCCCTCTATTGCGCGATACAGAGTCATTGCTTTCTTGACGTCGGAACGCCCACTTCCTTATATGGCATTCCTCACGTTAACACTGCACCTAGTGCCGGTAACATTAGCACGGTTTAGTAAACATACCCCTATGTCTATTTGACAAATTCCTTTGCCTCCAACCCTCACTGATTTTTGCCATGCCCAACTCGCTCTCCAAAGTGCCTCCAACTCCAACCCCCCTTTTAGCCAATACCCAGACTATGGCTAATTCATTCCACAATAAGATTTGCACGATTAATCTTGAGTTCTTTACAAAGCCACTTCTATCCCCCCTTCCCCACTATATTCCCATATCCTTCCTTCAACCCCTGCCACTCTTGAGCCATTATTGAGCCACTGCAATCTGGCTTCTGCCCTTTACATTCTACAGAAACAGCCCTTACCAAGATATCCATGACCTCTTCTTGGCCAAAAGGGTCTTTACCTGATCCTCATCCTTCTTAACCTATCTTCTGCTTTCAGCAATGTTGATCACCACAAACTCCTCGATACTCTGTCCTCACTTGGATTTCTCTCCCATTGCACTTTTAGTATATGCTGTGATGGATCCTTTTCCACTGCTATGCCATCATTGAGGGCTCTGTCTTGGAACACTTTCTCTTCTCTCTCTATACTTGTTCCATTGGTGCTCTGATCTCCTCCCATGGCTTTCAGTACCATTTTTATGCTGATGACTCTCAAATTTACCTCCCTACACCAAAATCTTAACCAGGTATTCAGGCCCAAATCCCAGCCTGGCTGCTTGACATTGTTGCCTGGATGTCCCATTGCCATTTGAAACTTAACATGACTAAAACAAAATGTCTTTTCTTTCCCCCTAAATCCATCTCTCCCTTTCCCCCTTTCTCTGTTTCTGAGGATAACATTGCTATTCTCCCTGTCTCCTCAGCTTATAACCATGAGGTCATCTTTACTCCTCTCTTTCTCTGCACATATCAAACATATTGCTAAAACCTGATATTTCTTTCTTTATAATATCATCAAAATCCATCCCTTCCTTTCTGAACACATTACCAAAACCATTAGCCATGCTCTCATCACCTCACATTCGGACCATTGCAACCTGTTTCTCACAAGTCTTTCACTGAGCCATCTCTCAGCTTCAACCCGCTGCTTAATTTCCACCAGCGTTACTTTACTTACGTAACCCTCTTCTCAAGTCACTTCATCGGCTCCCTGTCCATTTTCACATATAGTTCAAGCTTCTCTTACTGATCTACAAGTGCATTCATCTGCAACTCTACATTTCCTTTCCTCTCTTATCCCTCTTTACACCCTTCCTCGTGAATGCCACTCATCAGATAAGTCACTCTTACCTGTGACCTTCTCCTCCATGGCAAATTCCAGACTTCTTTCATTCTGTCTTGGTGTGCTCTACGCCTGAAATAGACTTCCAGAGTTGGTATGGCATGCTCCATCTCCGATGCTATTTACAGTCAATCCAGATTAAAGCCCACTTTTATGGGGCTGCGTTTGAATCTTAACCCTTTATTCTTCGGATTATATACATGTTTTATATAATAAATGAAAATCTCTAATCTCTTATTTGTCCTGTTTTTCCTTTCTTAATTAAATTGTAAACTCTGTGGAGCAGGGGCTGTTTCTTATGTGTACTGTATGTGTGTAGTGCTGCTGTATCTCCAGAAGCACTACAGAAATGATAAGTAGCAGTAGCCGTAGCAAACAGATCCTACCGTACTAATCACAGAGATACAAAGGCGCCTCTACAGAAGCAGCTGAGAATTCTGTTAGAACATAAGAAATGCCATAGTGGGTCAGACCAAGGTCCATCAAGCTCAACAGTGGTCAATCCAGGTCACAAGTACCTATCAGGTTCCCAAAAAGGGACACAGCTTCCACAATGCTTATCCTGGCATAAGCAGTGGATTTTCTGGGTCCTCTTTAATAATGGTTTATGGAATTTTCCTCCAGGAACTTGTCCAAACCTTTTTTAAAACCATCTACACTAACAGCTTTTACTACATCCTCTGGTAATGAATTCCAGAGTTTGATTACGCATTGAGTGAAAAAATGTTTTCTTTTATTACTCCTAAATGAGCTACATTGTAGCTTCATTGCATGTCCCCTACTTTTTGATGGAGTAAACAACCAATCTATGTTTACCCATCCTACTCCATTCATTAATTTATAGACCTGTATCATATCTCCCCTCAGCCATTGAAGAGCCCTTACTTTTTAATCCTTTCCTCGTAGGGGTAGCCTTCAATCCCCTTTACTATTGTGGTGGCTGTTCTCTGTACCTTTTCTAATTCTGCTATATCCTTTTTAAGATGCCAGAATTCCACACAGTTGCAGGGACACCACTCCAGTTTCAAACATCAGTTCTTTACATACTTTGTTAATGTTCTTTTTTACATTTTTTGCTTTTTTGTTATAATAAAATCCAAGTTGGAAACTTCTTTGTAAATTCAAACAGCACTACAAAGGTGTCCCTACTTCTTTAACATTTCCAACATGCGCAGTCCATATCATCTTGTTCACAACATGTATTATGCGTAAAGTCCAATAAACAGCAGAAATCTAACTTTTATACATTGTCATTGCTTAAATTGCATTGCTACTTCAAGCTTGCACTTATCTGAAGCTCCAGTGTATACAGGCACTCCATCTCCCATGCCGTACTTTCACTTGCCATTTGTACCCAACCTGCTCACAGGTTTGAATAGTGGAATAATGGAGCAGCAAACCAAAACTTTATGGGCCCGATTTTCAACAAGGTGCCGAGGCATGCCATACCTGCAGAAAGATACCTGCTCATGAAAAGTACTGGAATCGTGAGTCATGCACCTCCAAAACGGCCAAGCTTCGAAAATGCAGCACAAACCGAGCACAGTGGTAAGCACTCAGCACAGCATAGACGGGTAGGCGCAGGGTCCGGAACCCAGGCTCGGCGCTTAAGAAATGTTAACCCGCAATACCCGTGTATGTGCCAAACCAGCGGCCAGAGAAGCAAGATGGCAAGTGCGCAGAACTCATATATCACCCGTCTGGTGTAACAGTGAATTGATGACACTGTCATGCAGGCCTCATGGGCTGCCTGTGCAGGAGCCCCCTGTGGCTGGGCGGATAGACATCAGCAGTGGCAAGAAGGACAGACAACTTCAGCCCTGATGATTCAAAGGCCCTTGCCCGTTCCATGCTGTGGTACAAGGGGGTGCCCCAAGGAAGCCGGCGGCTGAACCTGTGGCTGTCCATGGCCATAGGGAGGGCCATCCAACTTCACTTGCGCCAGTAAGGAGACCTGAACAGGTGGGGGGGGGCTGAGCACCATGCTAGGCCACACACACCCTGAAAGGCACAGCTGTGTGTTTGCACAGGGGGACAGGACCATGGGGCCAAGCCACACATTGGTGGTAGCACCAATGGTTGCAGAACAAGTGACAGCGGGGGGGGGGGGGGTTGGGGCATGCATGGTACAGGTGCCATCCCTGGCTGCCCACAGCAGTAGATATATCAAGACACAGCAGGCAGTGAGGCCACTGCACCTCCTCGTGGGGGATGGAAACAACACCACAGGGCGCGCACAGCAATAGTATTGCCCAGTGCAGGGGGTGCTATGGTTGGGCTGCCCACCCCAGGTGACTCCGCTGGCCTCTGTGGATGCCCTTGATACATGGCCCACCACGCAGCCCCTGTGACCCTGGCCCAGGGGTCATGGGGGGCAGTGGTAGCATCCACATATATGCTGGCTGTCTGTCTGTCCCTGCAAGCAGATCAGCCACCACTGCCTAGAGGGATCAAAGGGATGGGCAGGGCGGGGAGTCTGAGGAGGAGAAGGGATTAGAGGGGCAGGGCAGGGAGTTGGAGGAGGGATCAGTGGGACAGGGGCAGGGCAGGGATTCTGAGGAGGAGGAGGGACCAGAGAGACCAGAGCTGTCCCCTGCAGCTGGAGCAGAGGCGGGCCCAGAGGGGGTAGCAAGGGGGAATGCAGGCCCCACCCTCCAAGCACCCCAGGGATGGCAGTGAGGTGCAACGCACAGCCAGCAGGCACCCGGCAGGGGGCTCCATTCTGATGGATCCACACACTTGTTGTTGTTAAGTGCCGTCGAGTCGGAGTTGACTCATGGCGACCCTCTGGATAGCTATCCTAAATTGTGTTCGGTCTTCAGTCAGGCGGCTCATTGTTGACGGACTGGTACCTGTAGCTGATGTTATTGCATCGATCCATCTCATTGCTGGCCTTCCTCTTTTGCATTGACCTTCTATCTTGCCAAGCATGATGTCTTTCTCTAATGATCTCTCTCTTCGCATGATGTGTCCAAAGTATGAAAGTCGAAGTCTTGTCATCTGAGCTTCTAAAGAAAGCTTAGGTTTGATCTCCTCTAGTACCGACTGGATTGTTCTTCAGGCAGTCCATGGTATACACAGTATTCACCGCCAGCACCATAATTCAAAGGCATCAATTTTCTTCCTGTCTATCTTTTTCACTGTCCAGCTTTCACATCCATATGATGTTATTATTCATGAGTGGTTTGCTCTTTTTCAACTTTAGCTTGAGTTTGCATACTAGTAGTTGATGATCTGTACCACAGTCAGCTCCAGGTTTTGTCTTTGTTGATGTTATAGAACTTTTTCATCGTTGACTTCCACAGATGTAGTTAATTTGATTTTTATACAATCCATTGGGTGAAGTCCATGTGTACAGTCGCCGCTTGTGTTGATGGAAGAAGGTGTTTGAGATGAATAGATCGTTGGTCTTGCAGAATTCTAACAGTCTTTCTCCAGCTTCATTTCTGTTGCCAAGTCCATATTTTCCAACTATTTTGCCTTCTTCTTTGTTGCCAACTTTTGCGTTCCAGTCACCCATGGCTATCGGGATATCCTGTTTGCATGTTCTGTCAATTTCAGCTTGTACTTGTTCATAGAACTCTTCAATTTCATTCTCTTTTGCAGCTGTTGTTGGGGCATATACTTAAATTATAGTTGTGTTGATAGGCATTCCTTGTAGACGAATAGAGATTAAGGGGAATGTTTACTAAAACCCCGGTAAAGTGCGTGCCGCGGTAGTGTGCGTGTGCCATATAAGGAGTGGGCGTTCCGTCCTGAAAAAGAAAAGCCGGAATTTACATATGCGCTAAGGTGCGCGGCGCCCATGTGCGCCCCGCACCTTAGCACATGAGATAGCTGCGCGGGAGGCATAAGTGGCGCGCTGAAGTGCAAGAAAATGAGCAGAGCCACAGCACAATGGTTAAGACACTGACCAATGGTGCAGGGATCAGGGGTTCAATCCCCCACAGTGCCCAATGGAGACAGCTGGCTGAGGCATTATTTTAGGAGCCATTTAAATGATGGGCGGCATAAGGCGGTGCGCTAATGTTTTAGGAGGCTTTTTAATATTGGGCGGCATAAGGCGGCGCGCTGATGTACAATCACAGGAACAGAACCACAGCACAATGGTTAAGACACTGACCAATGATGCAGGGATCAGGGGTTCAATCCCCCAAAGTGCCCAATGAACAAGGCTGGCTGAGGCATAACATATTATGGGGAAGATTGCTTTAGGAGGCATTTTATTCATATTTTAATTATCACTACTAGCAAATGCACTCTCAAAGCATGTTAACATAAGGCGCCCTATAAGGCACATTTTAAAGTGCACTGTCAGCCAAGGCACCCTAGAATGTTGCTTATAGGGCGCTTTAGAGGGTGCCGTATGAGGTACCGCAAGGTCAGAGTACTGTTTTTTATGGCAGCACTGTGCAGTTTAAGGAATGAAAAGCAAAAGTAGGTACGCTGACAGGCAAGGAGGAGCAGCAGTGGAGCACAATGGTTAAGGCACTGACTGCTGATACAGGGGTCATGAGTTTGCTCCCCAGTGTGCCTAATACGTAAGGCTGGCTGTGGCATCAGCTTTGCATTGTACATATTTTGTCCTGCAGCACTTTATTTTTATGTTATTAATTGCTGCCAGCAAACACGCCCTCACGTGCCGTAATTGAAGGTGCCGTATAAGGCACCCTATAAGGCACTCCATAGGGCACATTATAAATTGCACTGTCCGCCACAGCGCCCTAAAATGTCCCCTATAGGGCACCCTATAGGTTGCATCACAGGATAATGTATAGTGCACCTTATATGGACGGGAACCATAAGGTGCCCTATAGGGCGCCCTATAAAGCACCCTCAGAGGCACCTTATGGGTACAGTACGCTGAGGGTGTTTTTGCTGGCATCAAAATATGTACATTAAAAAAAGATAATGTGTTGGAGAACCCCTATCAAATAACCCCACCGTGGGTTTGAACCCATGCCCTCTGGCTTCAGAGGCAGTGAAGTAACCATTGGGTTACAGCTCTATAGCTCCTAGCAAGCCCCTGGCTGGCTGCAGAGAGCATGCACGTCACCACACAGACAGTCTGCTGTGGTCACCAGGATAGGGTTAGCCCACACATACCCATGATGCACTGCACATGCAAATCAGCTGTCCACAGATTAACACAAGATGGGCAATGCACCCCCACAGCACCTGGGCCTGGTAGAGGGAAGTGACCATGTGCACCCACACACCACCTCGGCCTGGTAGGGGGTACTGACCGTGTGTTTTACTGGCACAGAGTAGCTACACACCGTCACATTGTGCGGGTACTGTGCTCACCCTGAGGGTGCGGTGAGGCGCCCAGGACCAGGTCCACAACACCTTCCATAGCTGAAAGAGGCCATGCCGGAGGTCCAAAGCAGTGTTAATGTGTGAGATGGGTAGTTTCTGCACAAACACCTTGGATATTTCTGTCTGTTTCAGTCAGGTGTAGCCCCTATGGACTCCCAGGTGGGCTATGTACCACCACCACACACCCCCCCCCCCGGGCCGAGGGTGGCAAACAGGGTCTCCCATCAATAGATCCACATTCTACCTCCCTGCAAAGGTGGCAGTACAGGGGACCATCAACCCCGGTCCTGCTGAGGAACAGACACCCCACAGGGCAGTCAATGCAGCTCTATACACATCCATAACACAATAGCAGACAGACATTAGGCCTGGCTATGGTGAGCTGCCCCCCACCACTATCTGATATTCTCCTGCAACAAGTCATCAGCCGCTGCACCCTGCAAGCTGCTCCATCAAGACACATACCAGCTGCAAACAGTGTGCTAGTTAGTCCACAGTGCATGTTCCCAGTGGAGATGCATGCACCCAGAACTGGGATGTCAGCATACACAGCAAGCAGATAAATCAGTGACTGGGCCCCAAAAGAAAACCCATATCTATCATATGAGAGAAATACTATATAGCACTATGGGAGTGCCTAGCCATGCTGTGGTCACTGCACAGTCAGGGTGAGAGTGATCTCTCAGCAGGACATACTGAGGTCACCCTGTCTGTGTAGGTGGTGGCCGGGCACTAAAATGTCCCAGTCAGTGCCCTATGCCCTGTGCAGATGCACACTGGCCAGGCCACCCTGTCCTGCCTATACCCATGGTACCTTGCTCCTCATTATGCACATTGGCAGCCCAATACTGCCAACATTGCTGGCAGTGTGGGCTGTGGAAGGTGTTTGCAGCCACCACACACTGGATAGAGAGACAGCCACCCCCACACCTATGCCAGCATTGTGCTACTATAGAGGAGTCCAGCAGCCATACCCACCACACCAGTCCTGGGCACAGTACAGGCATGGATATGGTACGCAATACTGTTGGGGGTCACTCCCCAGGGTGGTAAACACTGTCAGAGACCAGACCTGCAGCGCACACCGCAGACATCACAATGATTGTTATGGTGGAGCTCAATGAGCAAAATGTGCTTAACGTAGGAATTGATATCTGCCAGTTATCATAGGACACGTTTGATAGCTGTGTACCATATACCCAGGTGAAGGGTGGCATTGCTAAGGTATGCAACTGCTAGTATTGGGAGATAAAGGCAGGGCCAATGTCCTGCCTCTCCAGGAGGCATTGGCCAATGGGGCCTGTGGGTGTGTGTGTGGGTGTGTCTGGCCCTGTTGGCTGCTGCTTTACGGCAGAGTTTCCCAACTCCAGTCCTGGTGTTCCAGACACTGTTCGGGTTTTCATGCTGTCCCTCATAAATATGCATGAGCTACATCTGCATACCATGGGGGTGGTGCATAGATATGCAGCACAGGCATCTTTATTAGAGGCAGCATGGAACCTGAATGGTGTGGGGCCCTCCAGGACTGCATTTGGGAGACTCTGTTCTAGGTAATGCGGCTGTTTATGGTGTCTGTGTTTGGTGTGGTAAAATATAGGCGTATTAACCATGCTTATGTTCTCAGCAAAAAAGGTTTGTCCTTACTATCACGGTTTAGTTGTGGGAAAAATATGTGGACAGGATTGGAGGTAGCCCCAGCTGGCCTTTGAACCTGTGACCTTCTGTTCCTGCACACACTGTTTGTGTGTACTGCACCACTGTGTTGCCACAGATATGCTGCCTTCCCTGGGGAGTCCATGACTGTACATCCAACAGAGTCTGTTGCGGTGGACAGTGCCAGCCTGCACACGCCTAGGCCACTGTCTGCTGTGACTTGCAGCCACTGCCCCCTCCACCACCTGTACCCTCCGCCAACATGCAGACATGTCCTTATCTGGGAAAAAGCATATGACCTGATTGAGTTGTGGCACTCCAGGACTGAATTTGGGGGACTCGGCTGTAGGTAATGCCCATTGTTATGGTTTGTGTGCGGTGTAGGGTAAAATATGGGTGTTTGGACTATGCTTATGTTCTCAGCAATAAAGGAGTGTCTGTACTATCACTGTTTAGTGGTGGGTAAAACTATGGAGACTGGGTTGGCAGGAGCCCCAGCTGGGATTTGAACCTGTGACTTTCTGGTCCTACAGGCACTGGCCGTGTCTGCTGCACCACACTGTGGCCACAGAGACAGTGCAGTCTCTGGAGATAGGAAACCTGGCCGCACGAGTCAGACACCCTGCTCTGCACAATATTACTGTGGGCTCGTTTACCTTGTATGGGGACAAAGGTGCAAATAAACCTCAAAAATGACCCAAAAAAGGGGAAGAAAACCAAAACCAAGCTGGGCAACAGTGATATTAATGGGCAACCATTAAAAACACTCCCAGGAAAGCTCCAATAAAATGCAGTGATTTTTGAAAGAGTCTACGGAGCGTAGACCCTTCCAAAACTCATTTCTTTTTTTTGGAGCTTTCCTGGGAGTGTTTTTTATGGTTGCCCATTAATATCACTGTTGCCCAGCTGGATTATACTTTTTTTGGAATTTGTTGTGGTCATTTTCAATTTATATTTGCTATTTTGTTCTGTGCACATGTATCACACTACTCACGTTTGGAGGTTTCCCCAGTTTTGCTGTACATTGCTGACGGAAATGGTTTCTCTTCCCTTTAAATCGGCTCTAACGCGAGGGTTTCACTCGCGGTATTTTTTTGCCGAAATTCAGCCCCACTCCTGTGCGTAGAGCCTCTCCCCTCCCACTCTCCACCCATTGACCCCATCCCCCCGCCCCTCGGGAGCCTTCCTCCACCCTCGTAATGCCTTTCCACGCCTCTATCGCACATCAGCGCACCGCACACTTGCACGGGCCCGTCAGTGTGAGGTGCACGTGTGCGGGGGCCCATTAGTGTGACACGCACGCGTGCGGGGCACTTAAGAGCACTTAAGTGCATCATTGGCGTACGCTACTGTGCGCCGCGCACGTGTGCGCGGTTTAGTAAACATACCCCTAAGCGTTCGCTGACTGCATTGTATTTCATTACAGTTCTTGCAAGTTTCTTCTTATTATAAATGCAACACCATTTCTTCTTTGTCTTTCATTTCCAACATAGTAGACCATGTGATCATCAGATGCAAAGTGCCCGATGCCAGTCCATTTCAGTTCGCTGACACCCAACAGATCAAGTTGTACACGTTCCATTTCATTCTTGACCACCTCCAACTTCCCTTGATTCATGCTTCGTACGTTCCATGTTCCATTGCGTAAGACATCTTTACAGCTTCTGACTCTCATTTCATGCGCAGCTACATCAGCAGTCAGACGTCCCGAGGGCTTTGATCCAACCACATCATAAATGCTGGCTTTACTCTGAAAAGTCTTCAGCTCTTCCCCAGTAGCTAGTTGAGTGCCTTCCAACCTGGGGGTCTCATCTTCCAGCACTATAGCACAATTTGTTTTGTTCTAACTATCCATTGGGTTTTCATGGCAAGATACAGAAGTAGATTGCCGGGCCTTTCTTCCGCGCAGTTTAAGTTTGGTGTTGTTGCCGTTGTCACAGAAATGTGATCCTCTGCCGTCAACACTATCCCATTCTGCTTCTGCCCAGATGGGTGGTTTGTCTTGGTCTAGCACCTCAGCTGAGACCTGTCCGTCTTGGGAGACCCTGCCAGTAGTTAAACTACCGATAGTTTAGCTCTCAGCATCACTGATGCACACAAGCCCTCACAGCACGACAAGCTGCAAACCAAGTGAGAGCACTTACATATCTATTTTTCTTTGATCCTTTATATATAAGAGATCAGATTTATGGAGTGCCCCTACATAATTTACTTGGAATATAGAGAAAGATTCTTTTGGGACCTCTTTAAGAGAATCACTCTGAACCTGCTAAAATTCACTTTCTTACTTTGTAAATCATTTTGTTATAAAGTTGACATCTGTTTGCCTTTTGGCGCAAAAATGTTTGCCAAAGGATGGGTGAGGAACTCGTAAAGAAAAAAAAATAGATTAAAAAAAACCAACCAAAATGTTTCACTTACAGGCAGAAAAGCTAGTTAGTACCTTAATTTCTAGGAGACAAAAGAAGATTCCCTATTCTGTGGAGATTCCCTAGCCATTTTTCAGATGTCTCTTATATTACTCAAGTCAGGATGAAATCTTTTATGGCTTTGAAAGCCAGGGCACTTGTTCTAGGTGCTACTTTTTTCCTCTATTACCATGCAACTGTTTAATTTTATATTTGTGACTCCCTCTGATTTCGAAAAAATTTTATTGGATAAAGAAAAGGAATTGAAGGAAGGTAACTGAGCTTGGTTGTTACTGATGTCCTGTTGATGGGTGGTTTGGAATATTTAGGCTTATGAGTAGATAGGAAAACTAAACAAGGATTGACTCATCCCTGAGTATGTATTTCCCGTGATGTGGACTAAAACCTTTTAAATTTTCTTCATTGCTGATAATTCATTATTGGATGATTGTATTTCTTTTGTTTCTTTGGTATTGTATATATTAAAATTCTCAATAAAAAAAAATTCTAGGAGACATGCAGAATTTTAAAATTGAGGTGAAGTCTCATGACAAATGAAACAAAATTGATTTTATGCTTCTAGAAATTTGGGGTAAAAATTTAAATAAAAAAAAATTAACCCATCTAACTTTTGAACTTTCCATTTGGTGAGAAATTTTGCACAATTCTAGCTGTCAAAGACAGAGATCATTAACCTGCCCCCCTTTGTTCTCTCTAGCTCTCTGGTGGTTGTTGTTGTTGTTGTTGTTAAGTGCCGTCGAGTTGGAGTCGACTCATGGCGACCCTCTGGATAGCTATCCTAAATTGTGTTCGGTCTTCAGTCAGGCGGCTCATTGTTGACAGACTGGTACCTGTAGCTGATGTTATTGTATCGATCCATCTCATTGCTGGCCTTCCTCTTTTGCGTTGACCTTCTATCTTGCCAAGCATGATGTCTTTCTCTAATGATCTCTCACTTCGCATGATGTGTCCAAAGTATGAAAGTCGAATTCTTGTCATCTGAGCTTCTAAAGAAAGCTTAGGTTTGATCTCCTCTAGTACCGACTGGTTTGTTCTTCGGGCAGTCCATGGTATACACAGTATTCGCCGCCAGCACCATAATTCAAAGGCATCAATTTTCTTCCTGTCTATCTTTTTCACTGTCCAGCTTTCACATCAGAATTCAGGAATGCTGGAGATCACAAAGGGTCTTTGGTGATAGAGGGGTATGCAAAAAGTTGGAATGTAGTGGAGTCTGTGGTAAATAGAGGGAATGGGCAGATTAGGGAATGGCCTGGAGGTTTATCAGCCCTGATATTCTTTCTGTTTCCCTGAACGTATGCAGAGTAATTTTATAAAGGGACACCTGCTTTGGTGCTATTTTATTATGAATTCTAGCCAAGTGGCAGATATCATGCCTTAAGTTATGCTGCGGACATTTACTCCAGCCCCAGTGTAAATGTCTACACCTGTATTTTTCAAGTATGTGTGTAAATTATAGTATTTTATAATCTATGAGGGGGGACATTTTCAGCAGCAGTGACCAGCCCAAGTAAAGTAGCTGGCCATTGCCACTTTAAATTAGACCTGGATATTCAATGCCAGAGACATATCCGACCATCTGGGTTGGTCAGGTAGAGCCCAATTCCAGAACATGCACGTCCGGCCTGAAGGCAAGTCCAAACTGAAAACGGGCCCAATTTAAATGTGATTCCATAGCTGCAGGGATTGATGCATCTGCGGTTTCAGAAAAGGAGATACAGACATTTTCGGCATGACATGAACAAAGCACTATGAGTACGAGACATGGCTATATGCTGTACGTCCCCCACTCACTGTATTCTGAAAAGATGGACATTTTCAATCCTGCTCATCTCCACTATAAACCCGCAAACAGTCACGCCTCCGGTAAAACATGCATCTCCTAAGCTGCTCCTTTTACTGACAGAGTTTTGCTGATGCAAACTACACATGAATACTGATGATACAAAAATGTTGATGCAAACTAGACTATCTACACCAATCTGTTGCATGCCCAGAACACTGCAAAGTAATCTCAGTGCCCTCTAAGATAGAATAAAAGCAGGTAGAAAGTAATATGTTTGTCATGACATACCTCTCATCACAACATACATGGCAGTAGACGACATCCTTAGTTATGCTTGCATTGGTCATCTCTGCAAACAGTCTGTACAATGCTAAGTATGGACCAAAATAATTCAGAAGAGGTTCTCCATAGCGAAATGTCAAAACATATCCCTGTCACTAATAAAGAACCCTTAGAATGGAGCATTCAACAGTGCAAATAGTACTAATACATGCCCAAAGGCACCATCATCACTCTCTACAAATGTGAACATTTTTAGAGACTAATGATGGTTCTCCTGGGCATGTCTTAGTGCTATTTGCACTGTTGAATGTTCTCATTCTGAGGGTCCCTTATTATGGACAGGGATATGTTTTGACATTTCGCTGTAAAGAACCTCTTCTGATTTATTCTTCCTGATCACACTGGCACCTACATATAAACACACACACACTCTCACTTGCAGTCACAAATAATATACCTCTGCCAAAACCATGCCTTGCACCTATAAACTACTGCTGTGAAGACATAATGGCATGGCGTCTCAGGACACCATATCTGATCTGCATTTCTCAGCCAAACATGATTCTACTCCATACTACCTCACATTCCATACCTACATCTACATTCCCATTTCTCTGAACACAGGAATTGTTAGGGAAGCCTAGAATAGCCCCTTTAGCACAAACAGCAAATGCCAGCATAGCCAGAATGAAGATTATTGCAGTGCTTTATATTGCCATAGGGTTGTTTTTTTTTATTGTTCCTTAACCTTAAAGACGTCCCTCACCTCTGCATTCTATTATTTACAACTGCATATTGTGCCCTCCCAGACAGCAGACACACCAGTTCAATACAGACATGTCACAGCCATTCATCTCTATGGGATGCATTGAAGATCAGAGCAAAAAATCTTCTAAGCCCTGGCCTTATTCCACAGTGCCGCTGGTATAACATAGGTGTCTGCAGGATACCCTCAGAACATACATGTGCCTTTCCTGAATACACTTTATTTATTTATTTAACCAGTTTTATATACCACTTTATCCGTCAATCAAAGTGGTCGATAACAAGGATCTACATTGAACGAGTGAGATGGGGTAACATGACGTACATAAAGACTTTGGACAATTAATACATTCTCCTTTATGCTGTCGGGGGCTTGGTGTTCTAGATTAGGTGTGAATAATGTTCTGCGAACAGGGGTGTTTTTAGTGCCTTGCGGAAGTCCTTAATGTCACTTAGGGCTCTCAGTTCATCTGGGAGGGAGTTCCAAAGGGCTGGTGCCGAGAAAGACAGCGCTCTGTTGGATGTGGTTTGCTTTGTTTTCTGGTATGCGGAGGGCGTGCGGAGTTTGTTTATGCCGCTGGCTCTTCTAGGCCTGCTGTTGGTTTCTTTGATCAGTGTGCTATGCAGAACATTTGCTGATTGTTGATGTATGATTTTGAAGATATTTAGCGTTGTCTTGAATCTTGCTCTTGCTGTTATGAGTAGCCAGTGGAGCTGCTGTAGTACAGATGTGATGTGTTCTACGTCTCCGTGGCTTGCCATGTCCCCATTCTGCCCCCTCCTGCCCACGTTCTGAGATCCCCATGCTAGTGTCATGTACGTGTAGGGCCATGTGATTTCAGAATACAGTTCTAGACG
Organism: Ichthyophis bannanicus; assembly: GCA_033557465.1. Lineage (NCBI taxonomy): Eukaryota > Metazoa > Chordata > Amphibia > Gymnophiona > Ichthyophiidae > Ichthyophis > Ichthyophis bannanicus. Next base: position 681,482,942 of record CM066033.1, read on the forward strand.
TTTTAGCAAGTAAAACATCTATCCCATACATCTAGCCGGCTTATTCGTGTTCTAGAATGACCTCCATAGTGAACTAGCTATCTGGCCAGCGGCGATATTCAGCCACAGGCCGGATAGCTAAATCCACTAAAGTTAGGCCAGCCTTTTTTTGGCCTAACTTTAGTCACTTTAGGATAACCGACCAGCAACTGAATATTGCTGCTACCCAGTTAACCTCCAATGCCACCCCCATGCCACCCCTGGAATACTCTAGCGCTAAGCAGTTAGCATCAGGGTGTACAGCGGTGTCGAGAGGGCATGTTGAGTGGCACAAAGCAGCCATGTGCCACTGAATATCCCGCTCAGTGGGAGTAATGCGATTAGCAGGTCTGCCAACCATGTTCTTCGCTTTGAAAATGGCAGCTATGTGCCTATTTTCATGCCCTGCCCATGCTTTGCTCAAACTGCCAATGTGCATGTCCACTAGCAAAGTACATGCCATCAAATCAATGCACGTACTTTTAGGCTGGGTGCTGTTTTATAAGAGATCATTTCCCCGCACACGTTACCACATATGCGTATAAATAACTAAAATATCCCCATTTAGGTTTGTATTTGGTGCCTAAAACTACTTGCTCAAATTACCCCCTAAACCTCTTCAGGCAAGCATTTAGAGTAAACGATCCCCTTTAAGATCTCTTCCTGCCCCATCCTTCATACTCCAAACTTGATGTTGTTATCCACTTGGGCACAAATGACCTGGCTAGAAACAGTGCCTCTACAGTCCAAAAGGACTTCCAATCTCTGGGAGAGAAATTCAAGCCCATTGTTAACACTGTTGCATTCTCAGAGGTTCTGCCTGTTCTTGGTAAGGGGACAAAAAGGCTGCATCACAATAACAGCTTTAATACATGGCTCCAGACCTGGTGCAAACAAGAAGGATTCAGATTTATTGGCGACTGGGGAAACAGATGGACCAACAAGAGACTATACTGTGCTGATGGACTACATCTCTCTGTCGCAGGGAAAAGAATCCTAAGTGAAAAATTCAGGCAATATGTGGATATGCATTTAAAATAGAAAAAGGGGGTGACGGATGGGGAAGATCAAGACCTGCACGCCACCCCCTGCAAAAGCAGAATAACATCAGAAACAGCCACACTTTTAAACCACACATGAAAAACAAGTGGGAAGATGTGGGCAGAACAAAATCAATGCAAAATACACACAAGCCAGGTAAATGCTGGAAAGCAATGAGCACAAATGCTAGAAGCTTAGCCAACAAAGTTCCGGACCTGGAAGCCCTAATGGTGGAAATGGATATGGACATTGTGGCCATTACAGAAACATGGTTTAATGAATCGCATGATTGGGATATAGCCATAGCTGGCTATAATCTATTCAGAAGAGACAGAGAAAATGGAAAAGGAGGAGGAGTAGCCTTGTATGTCAAAAGCAATATTAAAGCTACTGAAATGCAGGGGACATGGGGAAAAGAAGAAGCGCTCTGGATTGCGTTGGAAAGAGGAGATGGCACTGTCATCCATACTGCTGTAGTCTACAGACCTCCGACTCAAATTGAAGAGACAGATAACGATTTGATTATAGATATTGCCAAGATAGCCACAAAGGGGGAAGCGATCATTTTGGGTGACTTTAATCTACCTGATGTGGATTGGATTACTCCTTCTGCACATCTGGAAAGAAGCAAAAAAATTGTAGATGCTCTCCAAGATGCATCACTTAGACAAATGGTCAAGGAGCCAACCAGGGAAAGCTCAACGCTGGATTTAGTGCTCACCAAAGGTGATAGCATGTCAAATGTCTGCGTGAGTGCCCCTGTGAGCAACAGCGATCATCACACGGTGTGGTTTGAGATAAAAGTCAAGGTACAGGCCAAACATAGCAAGCTCAAAGTCCTAAACTTCAAAAACACTGACTTCAATAAAATGGCCGAGTACCCAAAGGAGGAGATGATAGGGTGGAAGGAGATAAAGGAAGTGGAATTGCAATGGGCTAAACTAAAGGTGGCAATAAAAGGGGCAACAGACAAATATGTAAAAAAGCTAAACAAAAACAAGAGGAGAAGGAAACCTATTTGGTTTTCCAAAGAAGTGGCTGCTCAAATAAAGGCAAAAAACACAGCTTTCGCAAAATTCAAAACCTTGCAAACAGAAGAACACAGAAATGAATACAGGATCAAGCTCAAAGAGTCAAAAAGAGAAATAAGGATAGCAAAATCAAAGGCAGAGGAAAAGATGGCTAAAGATGTTAAGGGTGGCGACAAAACTTTCTTCAGGTATATTCGGGAAAGGAAGAAGATCAGAGTTGTAATTGCAGGACTCAGAAGTGCTGGGAAAGGACTCGTGGAAAGTGGCATAGAAAAAGCGAAATTGCTAAACAAATACTTCTGCTCTGTTTTTACTAAAGAAAATCCTGGAGATGGACCAGCTGTGACTCCCAAATATAAAAATGGGAATGAAGTAGATACCACACCATTCACAGAAGATGAGGTGTTGGAACAACTTGCTAAACTGAAAGTGGACAAAGCCATGGGACCGGATGGCATACATCCCAGGATACTGAAAGAGCTCAGAGAGGTTCTTGCAGGGCCGTTAAGGGATGTATTCAACAGATCCCTGGAAACAGGAGAGGTTCCTCAGAACTGGAGAATGGCTGATGTCGTACCTATACACAAAAGTGGTGACAGGGAAGAAGTGTCAAACTACAGGCCCGTGAGCCTTACCTCGGTGGCAGGAAAAGTAATGGAGACGCTCCTGAAAGAGCGAATAGTGAACTTTCTCAAAACCAACAGGTTGCAAGATCCGAGGCAACATGGTTTTACTGAAGGACGGTCTTGCCAAACAAATCTTATTGAGTTCTTTGACTGGGTGACCAAGGAACTAGATCAGTGGCATGCGATGGATGTCATCTACCTGGATTTCAGCAAAGCCTTTGATACTGTTCCTCATAGGAGGCTTGTCAATAAACTCAGTAGCTTGGCGATGGGTCCCAAGATGGTAAACTGGATTAGAAATTGGTTGACTGACAGACAACAGAAGGGATGGTACATGGAGCTCACTCGGATGAAAGGAAGGTGATTAGCCGGGTGTCCCAGGGTTCGGTCCTGGGCCCGGCACTGTTCAATGTATTTGTGAGTAATATTGCTGAAGGACTGAATGGAAAAGTCTGTCTTTTTGCAGATGACACAAAAATTTGCAACAGAGTGGACTGCCCCGAGAGAGTGGATAACATGAGGAAAGATCTACAAAAGCTGGAAGAATGGTCTAATGCTTGGCAATTACGATTTAATGTGAAAAAGTGCAGTGTCATGCACTTAGGTAGCAGAAATCCAAGGGAAATGTACGCGATAGGGGGCGAGAGGTTGGTGTGCATGGTTCAGGAGAAAGACCTTGGTGTGATTATCTCTGATGATCTCAAGGTGGCAAAACAGTGCGACAAGGCGGTGGCAAAAGCCAGGAGGATGTTAGGCTGCATACAAAGAGGGCTTACCAGCAGAAAGGAGGACGTACTTATGCCACTGTACAGGTCGCTGGTGAGGCCTCACTTGGAATACTGTGTTCAGTTTTGGAGACCATATCTTGCAAAAGATGTAAAAAGACTGGAAACTGTTCAGAGGAAGGTGACCAAAATGATTTGGAGCCTGCGTAAGAAACCTTATGAGAAAAGACTTGAAAACCTAAATATGTACACTTTGGAGGAGAGGAGGGATAGGGGAGATATGATTCAGACCTTTAAATACTTAAAGAGGAACGATGAACAAACAAACCTCTTCCAAAGATGGGGAAGCTGCAAAACTAGAGGGCATAACATGAAGCTGCAAGGTGGAAAATTGAAAGGCAATGTCAGGAAATATTTTTTTCACTGAAAGGGTGGTGGATGCTTGGAATGCTCTCCTGATGGAAGTGGTGGGGGCAAACACGGTGACGGAATTCAAAACAGCATGGGACAAGCACAGCGGATCCCTTTACAGAAACAGGATAAAAATAAAATAAATTGAACCATCTAACTTCTCAACAAATAGTGGTGTCCTACATGGAGTGGTGGGTCCACACCTAGACAGAGACATGGGGAGGGGTGGCCTGCACAGAGTGACAGGTGCACCTACTCTTGCCGTAATGCTGGGCAGAATGGATAGACCATGCTGGTCTGTATCTGCCGTCATTTACTATGTTACTATGATTTAATTTAGATAACATCTCAAGCTCATTTCCGATGCAGTTATCTATTTCTATGACATCTCAATGCTGTTTCTCATAAACAGCGAGAACTTCAGTTTCCTTTCCAGTGCTCCCGAATCTCTCATTTTCATTTTTCCATTTCATGTATTAAGCTTATATGACACAGATCATATAACTTCTATGCAGCTTGCATACACACATAAACATCTTTATAATACAAACAATAAAACATCACAAACTATAATCATAGAACAATCATAAAGCTATAACATTAACTAAATATTATCTTAATACAATATCATCTTGAAAAGTTAAGGAAAAGATTTTTCAAAAAACAATGTTTTCACCATCTTACAAAAAGATAAAATATCCTGCTGTGGTCTCTACACACTCTTCCAAAGCGGTCCATAGTTTTGGGCCACTAATTGAAAAGGCCCTGTTATAGGTACTGCAACCCTCTTTCAGTGAAGATATACTTAACAATTTCTGAGACCTAAAACTCAGTTTTCTGGATTTTTTCTTTAGGTAAAAACCAGTTTGTTTGTTTTTTCACCTACTCGTAACCATTGCCCCAGCCCCTGGAGAAACCTTTACCTTTCTGTCAGAGGAAGCACAGCATATTGGGGCAGGCCAAAACACTGCCAATGTTTAGCTCCATGTGACTTTTACACCTTTTGAGCTGCGCAGTACCCACAATTCTGCACTGGACTCACAGGATTGGCCAGAACCCAGGGATTATGGGTATAGCCTGCAACTTCAAGTGTCTAAGAGCCAGAAGAGTCAACCAGGTTTTTGCTGGATCCAGGAGTGAATGTGAGAAATGAGGCTAGTGGACCTTTGGAGGAGATTAAAAAATGATGTATGCTCAGAAAAGGGAAGGATTGAAAATGGGCAGTGGGAACTGTAAATGGTAGGTTGTGCCCATCCATTAGGCAAACTAGGCGGTTGCCTTGGTGTCAGCTTCTGGGGGCAGCGAAGATAAAAATGCTTAGTAAATAGGACCCACATTTGTGCTGTCATGTATAAGGACCCACCTCTTCAGTGCAGGCACTAATTATTTGTTCATGATCTTAGTAGGCACAGTATAAGCATACAGAGGCGGAGCTAGCCCCATACTTACTCCACATAGTAAACCAATCCCTACAACAAGGTACCATGCCTACAGAACTAAAGATATCATCCATACGCCCAATACTAAAGAACAGCGCACTCAACAGAAATGAACCCAGCTCATATAGACCGATAGCGAGCATCCCATTTGTCGCCATGATCATCGAAAAGATAACCCAAATACAACTACAAGATCACATAGACAGCTACGCCCCCCTAGATACTCAACAATTTGGCTTTCAACCTTTTCATGGAATCGAAACGCTGATTATATCCCTACTTGACCACCTCATCAGAGGCCTAGATAACCCCAAATCCACATTCCTACTAGTTTTCATAGACATCGCCGCAGCATCAACAATATCAACCACCACACCCTTATCACTAGATTAACACAAATTGGAATAGGAGGAACAGTCCTACAATGGTTCAAGTCCTAAATTTCGAACCGTAGACTATGCATCCAACTAGGAAACGAATCACTGATTACATTCCCACGAGGCCAAGACTCATGCAAACCCCAACAGACACAAAAAATAGAAGAGAAAATGCACTTCATTCCCTTGCAATCCCCACCACAATCAGGAAAACAAAACAGGCCACGAACTCAAGGGCATTCACATACACAGCACCCTCCCTCTGGAACTCCCTACCACTATCAATCCGTTCAAATAAAGACCTCCAGCTGTTTAAAAAATCCCTCAAGGCACACCTCTTCACCGCACAACTATGGAACACAGAACACGACTCAACACCACTCAAACTCACAGGCAATTAGCCTCACACATAGTCCTGACAGACTACCACCTAACCTCTCCCAGAGCTGAACCCCACCCTGCTAACTAGGCATCCCTTGCCACAACCTGACTGTACATAGTTCGAACATGTTAAGACTCCAAACTGTTCAAAATTATAATGTAAATAGTTTTAACATAAAAGTTAAAATGTTATAATGTAAAAGTTCCAAAAACTGTTCTATGTAACATGTTGAGTTATTTGTAAACCGCCCCTGATCTCTGGAAGGGGCGGTATAGAAAACTGTAACAAACAAATAAATAAATAAAATAAACAGTAGATTCAAAGGAAAATATTATCATCTATCCAGCAAAATAAACTCCAGTAATTACCCGGAGAAATGCTTAGCTTTTTTCCACTGATTTTGTCACACTTTTGTTTTTCTTAAAATAAATACTATCAAATTCTGTAGAAAATAAACTGCCATAAAAACGGAAATGAAAGGGCCCAAGGCAAGATGGCGGCAGGGATCTGCTATTGTGTGGGTGCTCTGCACTAACCTTCTGACCGGTTTTGACTTACCGCTTCTGCAGAAGTGGTGGGATGGAGGAAGCGCAAGCAGGCTAGCCTACCCTCGGGGCTTGGCTGGTAACAACTTTCCAGGGCAGAAGACGTTGGTAGCGTGTAGCTTCTCTTTGATCGTGGTAAGAGCGGCGTCTTCAGTGGGGCTGTCGGGTAAGTATGACTCTCCCCAGAACAGCGTACCCCCCCCCCACCCCCGCCACAACCCGGAAGTACAGTGGTGGCCTTTGCCGATGAGCTCACTGGTTCAAGGGAGTGAAGAGGGCTTTGAGGCAGTGTCAACTTTTTTTCCTCCTTCCACTGTTGCTGTGTGTGGCACTGGAGGCTCAGTGGGGTTGACATCCTCTGGTGGGGATTTTCTGTCAACAAGCTGTGGAGGAGGCATGATTCCAGGGTTAGGGGGTTTGGTTAAACCTGCTAAGATAACATTGAAAGCGTTGTTGGATGCCATGGCAACTATGAATACCTCTCTGCTATCAGTTGTGGGGACTCTGAGTATGGAACGTTCAACTTTAAAAACTGCTTTTTACGAGGCTTCTCAGATATAGGAGGAACAAGTTGGCAGATTAGCCAATGTGGAAGCAGAGCTTGGTCAGCTTCAAGGACTGTGTGTTGCCCATGTTAAGAACAAGACTTTGCTCTCTAGAAAGACAGAGTACTTAGTAAAATGGTAATATAGTAAGAAAGTATATGACGGCAGATAAAAACCAGTATAGTCCATCCAGTCTGCCTGGCAAGGCGGCAAGAGTAGGTGCACCGGCAGCTCTGTTCATGTCACCCCTCCCCGTGCCTTTGTTTAGGGGTGTACCCACCACTCTGAGTAGGTCACCCCTATTTGCTGAGATATAAGAGATAGTTATGTTTGTTTTGATTTATCCTGTTGCTATAAAGGGATCCACTGTGTCTGTCCCATGCCATTTTGAATTCTGTCACTGTATTTGCCCCCACCACTTCCATCAGGAGGGCATTCCAAGCATCCACCACCCTTTCAGTGAAAAAGTATTTCCTGACATTGCCTTTCAGTTTGCCCCCTTGCAGCTTCATGTTATGCCCTCTAGTTTTACAGCTTCCCCAGCTTTGCCTTTGATTTTGCTATCCTTATTTCTCTTTTTGTCTCTTTTAGTTTGATCCTGTATTCTTTTCTGTGTTCCTCTGTTTGTGAATTTTTGAATTTTGTGAAAGCTGTGATTTTTGTCTTTATTTGTGCATCCACTTCTTTGGAGAACCAAATAGGTTTCCTGTTCCTCTTGTTTTTATTTACTTTCCTTACGTACGTATCTGTTGTTCCCTTTATTGCCTCTTTTAGTTTAGCCCATTGCAATTCCACTTCCCTTATTCCCTCCTACTCTACCAACTCCTCCTTCAGGTACTCGGCCATTTTACTGAAGCAAGAGTTTTTGAAGTCTAAGGGGTATGTTTACTAAACCGCGTTAACGTAGCAGCGGCTACGTTAATGCGCGTTAAGGGTACCTAACGCGCGTTAATGTCACCATCCACGGTAAATCCCGCAGATGTCAGAGAGAAGGGATCAATGGGCGGGGAGTGGGCGGAGAAAGCTCCCGCAGCACTAACGGGGGGTACGGAAGGGCTGAACATTACTGGAACTGAAAACCTGTTAGCTGCAGACATGCAGGAGGGTGAAACCATCTCAGCGTCAGCAATGTTCAACATGTGGAGGAGTAGCCTAGTGGTTAGAACACTGGCTTGATAACTAAGCAACCAGGGTTTGATTCCCACTAGCACTCTTTGTGGCCTTGGGCAGGTCACTTAACCCTCCATTGCCTCAGAAGAAAGGTCTGGCAATCTACTTCTGGTGACACTGCCAAGAAAACCCAGGAGCTTCTGGGTTGCCAGGAGTCAGGACTGACTTGAAGGCACACATTGCATTTTGCAATGTACAACATAGGCAGGGAGCCCAATAAAAGTGATAGTAGTGATCCATATGCAGCAACAGCATAGTGCCCAAGTATGAAAGGCCACTATGGCAATGGTGCAAATGGGGCACAGGGGGCTGCAGGTGGGACATGTGGGGGCAGCTGGGGGCACAGGGTGGACTAGGCCATTGCCTAGGTGACACATAGGAACATAGAAACTGGAAATCTGCAAGATAGCAGCTGACCAAGGCCAAACACAATCCACCTATATCTACCTGGTCCACCCTAGCCGATAGTTGCCAGGGCACTGACCTGACATCCCCCCAGCCATCCCTCCCCCATGTGGAATGGACATAATACTGGTAGGCGGTGATGGGGGGGATGTCCATGTATGCCTCCCCACCCCAGACCCCGCCCCCTAGGCGGCCACCTACCTGCAAAGTGGATGGCCTGGGACTGCACACTACCAGCACCAACAGCATATGGCCAGGCAGCATGGCAGGGGGGCATGTGCTGGTGCTGGAGGGGACAGTGGCACCTGTCTGCAGTGCACCCAGGTCATGCCCTGTACCAGTACGTGGTATGCAGTGCAACAGAAAAGGTCTGGCTGAGGTGAAGTAAAGGTAGCCCTAGGGCCTGCTGTGCTTCTGTGGCAACAGTGTGGTGCAGTGCACACAGCCAGTGTGTCCTGGAACAAAGAGTCAAAGGTTCAAGTCCCAGCTGTGGATCCTGCAGAGCATGTTCTTATATTTTACCCTATAATGCAGCTACAACAGCAACATGTACAATCCCCAAGGCAGCGGCCAAAAGGGGTGCAAACACCCACTCACACAGGCTCCACTATCCAAAGCTCTATGCTGAGTCAGGTTGTTGTCCCCAGCACAGAGCCGCAGTCACCACCGGAGCACTACTACTACCTCCTGCACAGTCTGGCAATGCCGTCACTGTGATCAGGACCAGTGTGGCAGGCAGGGTTGCCAACCACCCCTATCTTTGCACAATGCTGCAATAGGGGTGTGTGTGTGTGTGTGTGTCTATCCATTGTTTCGTGGCTGCCTACACCTCACTGAGCCAACAATGTCCCACTATTACCAGCGTTAGCCTGCAAATGTGCATAATGAGGTGCAAGGTATTGTGGGTATGGCCCAGGCAAGGCGGACTGGGCCGGATGCATCTGCAGAGGATGTAGGGCAATGGCTGGGGCATTGTAGTGCCCAACCACCACCTGCATGGACAAGGTGGCAACAGCACGTCTTGCTGTTAGGGCACTCTCACACTGACCAAACAGTGACCATGGCACAGCTATGTTCCCATATAGTGCTACATAGTATCTGTCTTGGATGATGTATGTATGCCACCTGTTCTGGGGGCCAGTGCCATACAACCCAGGTCTGGGTGTGCATAGTTATACTATGAACATGCAGGATAGACTGGCTAGCGGAGTGTCTGTGGTTAGTTCATGTATGGCTAGGACACCTGGTGTGGTGCAGCAGGTACAGTCTGACTGTGCCTGCTGCTGGTGAATGTCAGACCATGGTTGGGGGCTGGGGTACAGCTGAAGCCCTAGAACTGGTGGGAGCACAGAGGACGGGCAATGGACAGGTAGTGTGCAGTATTACAGCGTCTGTGTGTTGCATCTTACATGCGTTACGGTGACCGCACGTTGCAGTGCACACAATAACGTCTGTTTTGGGATGTGTGTTGTTATGCGCCACAATCTACCCACATATGCTAAGGCACCTAGACATATCTCATAAGGCACGTAGAAAGCTCTGTAATGTCATGCATGTTATTGTGTGCACTGCGCGTCAGACACCCTGCTGTGGGTGTTCTCTGCAACGTGCATAGGATGCACTACTGCGTGATAATCTAGCAGACATGATGGCCACTTTGTGGAACATATTTGCATTGTGCTTGTTGTGGTTGTTTGGGATAGTGGCTGCAGACGTGCGTGGAGCCAACATAGGTTGTGAGTTTGGGTCCCACAGGTTCCTTTTACTTTCTTTTCATTTGTTCTGCTCTCCTTACCATACAATGGCTCCGGCTTTGTCCCTTCTGCACACACCCTTCCCTCTCTTCACTGGACACTGCAGTGTCCCTTCCATGCAGCCTATCCATCACATGCTAGCTGTTACATATGCTCCCTTTCTTTGGGTTGTCTGGGTGGGCAGGTGGCTCAGTGGTCTGGTATTGGTGTTGGTGAGCTGTGTTTGGGCTCTTCAGTGTACTGGTTCAATTCCCTCTTACTCCTTTTTGGATTCCCTGCCCATGTTGCCCTTATACACACACCATCCACACAGCTGGCCCTTCAGACCGACCCCTGCCGCCCTTTCCGTCACTGTTGTTTACTCCTCTGCATGCTGGGTTCACTGCACGACATCTCATGGTGTGTGTGCATGTGTTAACTGTGGCTCATGTCCCCATTACAGACTGCGATATCAGCTGCCTGTAGTCTATGGCCTTACACCTATGGCTCCGTTTCTCATGTGGCACCATGTCTGCACATCCCTCAGCGCGTCTTCTACTGTCAGCGCACCTTGGATTGCAACCCCTTCAGACGCGCTGTTGCTCGCCGTCGGCTGTGGTGTTCACACATGGTGGGTCCATGGCGCACTGTACCATGCGTTGCGTGCCTTGTAATGCGTGTTACCTGACACGGCTTGCTTTACCGATGCACCGCCCACTCCTTTATATGGGCATCCATAACATTACCAGGGAACAACGCGGGTAACATTACCAGAGTTTAGTAAACATACCCCTAAGACTTTGAGCTTGCTGTGATTGGATTCTACCTTGGCTTTTATCTCAAACCACACCATGTGGTGATTGCTACTGCTCACATGGGCACCCACCTAGATATTCGACACACTATCTCCTTTGGTGAGCACTAAATCCAACACTGATTTGCAGGAATAACTTGAGATTGTTACATTTTCCTAAATCACCTATTCTGTAAGCTTCTGAGATGGTGTGTAAGTATTTCCAGGAGGCTCTAAAGCTCCCTGGGGATAACCTGCCCCCTATCATGAGAGCTCAGTACTTGTCCCTGGGTGTGGGTTCCCATGGTTCTGCCTCGGGTAGCTCCTCTCGGGCTCCTGGGGATCTGACTGTGTTCCTGAAGGATTATCTTGAGATGGTCACTGAGCGGACCACCATGCTTGTGACCCTGGCCTTGGAACCGGATAAGTCTGTAGTTCTTCATTTTTATTTCAGGAATTTCAATGTGCTTTTTCTAGGTTCTAAAGTACGCATTTTCCCAGACCTTGCACGTGTTACCCAACTGAGGAGGAAGGAATTCCTAGGTCTTAGACCTAGAGTCCTCTCTTTTGGTGGGACTTTTGTTTTAAGATTTCCTTCTCATTGTATAATTACCTATAAGGATAAAGTTTTCTTTTTTTTAAACCTGGACAGCTACTAGAATTCCTAGAGGCTGGAGAGGAGATTGTGGTTAACACTATTTCTAATATGGTTGACGCATAAGTTCTCACCCTGCTATGACTATTAGTATTTCTGTTAGGGATAGGTAACTAGTTCCCATGGGGGGTTTTTCCTGGTGCCTCTGTATGTTACCTTTAAATTGTGTTCTAAATTAATGGTGATGATTATTTTATGGAAGTCTTTCTCCCTTTGATTTTTATTGTGGTACAATTATTTTCCTACATTCTTGTATTTGATGGAATGTATTATCTAAAATTAATAAAAAATTGAAATTAAAAAGAAAGGGTCCCAAAATGTTCCACACAACATTAATCAGATTTTTTTAATGTATAGAATACCTATTCTGTGAAACAAAATCCCCTGTTAAGTATTTCAGATGTCTAAAGACAACTTCTTGTTTGTTACCAGAATGCAACATAAACTTTCAATCTATAAGAAGCCTCGACAGAGTTAATTTTTGAAATAACAAAATAAAAGGCAATGTCTGCCTAAGATCTATAATTCATCTGACTGAGACTCCTTAGGGAAAAGATTTTTTAATATATCTATTCTGCCTAATTAGCCAGACCACAGGCTCAGAAACACAAACCACAGCCCAGAGACACTGAATGTAATCGCCGTTCGGGGAGCCTCAGATGACCTCAAAAGCATCACCTTCCACAGCAGCTTCCGGTTAATGAGCCAGAGACAATTCATAAAAATATCTCTGGATTATAAATGCTGCTATCAGAGGGAGGGACTTCTTCAGCAGTGAATTGGTCATTAGTTGTGGATTTTATGTAGCTGCCCAAAGAGCCCAGGTCACAACAGGATGAAGAAGGAGGTAGGCGTGGGGTGAGATGTTTACAGTAGATTCTGCCTAGCATTCTTGGAAATTAACTATAGTTTGACATGATTTATGGCAACGGCTTTCACCTGAAGCCACTGACAAACTGATTGTGGTCGTCAAGGGTCAACTCACAGTTATCTTTAAAGAAGCAGCATAATTGATGATGGTCACAGCCATTGGGGAAAGATATCAATCATGACTGAAGCTGGTTCCATTTCTCATTACTAGCCAGTCATCTTCTATCTGTTGGCCAAATGCATGCAACAGTAGACCAAGGCTTGGCCAACAGCAATTTGTGACAAAGGTCAGTGGAACATTTTAACTCCTGCATCAAAGAGTTTCCCTTTGCTCCTGCAGCAGAATTGCTGTCTCTGAAGGCTGAGGTTTGCCTGAACTAATCCCACAGGGGACTTTTGTTCCTCCACAATGTAGCTTACACTGTGAATTAGAAACTGGGCGCCGATGACAATATGTCCAATTATAGATCCAGAAAACATAAACCGTACTTACCCCTTTCTTATATTTATATTATTCAGTATTACAAATACTTTATTCACTTACAAAGGGTGGGGGAGTAGCCGAGTGGTTAGAACACTGGCTTGGTAACCAAGCAACCAAGGTTCAATTCCCACTAGCACGCCTTGTGGTCCTGGGCAAGTCACTTAACCCTCCATTGCCTCAGAAGAAAGGCCTGGCAATCTACCTCTGGTGACACTGCCAAAAAAAACCAGGAGTTTCTGGGTCACCAGGAGTCAGGACTGACTCAAAGGCACACATTGCATTTTGCAACTCAATTTTTGCAAAGATAGTAAGAATAGCCATCATATAGATATGAGTCTTCATAGCAATGTACAGCCAGCTCACATCTCAATAAAATACAAATTATTTCTCTTTCACACAGACCAATATTTTTTTTATAATTCTGAATGCATTTAAAAATCACTTTGTTTTCAAACAGGTGTTGTCATAGAAAAATCATTGACGGTCATTACTGCCGAGTCTACTTGGTCCTGATGGTCATTCCCACTAAGTCCAAGCAATCCAACATGCAGTGTTTCTTTATATTAAAATACTGCATTGGGCGCCATCTATGCATTGCACATGAGCTGTTTTATTTCATTTACATGGATAGATGGTCCTTAGAACAGTTCCTTTATGGAAGAACACGCTGTGTCCAACTATGTTGTTTCAAACAAATACACAACTCTGGATCCTAATATGGAGATTTATTGAAATGTATTTGACAATCACTTTCCCTTCCAATGATATCACAAGAGGACAATAAGGTTTACCACAAATACATCATTGTAATAATTAAATTATAAAATGGGCCCTGTGACAGATAACACACAATAAGGCATTAGTGTACACTGTTAGTATGACTTCCTAAATGTTTAAACAGCAATAACCTTCACCAAAACATCCTGAACCCATTCATCCCCAAGCTTTCGCCGATTTCCTGCAATCCAAATTGCTTCAAACCAACAACATTGCAACTATCTCTTCTCAAGTCACCATATGCATATCAAACCTATCCATGTTCTCCACACCATCCAGAAAACATGTTGAGGACACCATCGCTGCTCTTAACACGACTACTGCACAAACTGACCCTTGCCCAGCCCACTGGATAAAGGAACTACGCCAAGATCTCAGCCCCATCATCACTAAAATGATGAATTTATCCTTTACAACCGGCTCCTTCCCACCAGCCCTCAAGAGAACATCCATAAGACCACTCTTGAAAAACCATAAACTCGACCCACAAAAGGTTGAATCTTATAGACCCATAGCTAGCATACCCCTACTAGCGAAAATAATTGAAAAGGAAGCTCAAAGACAGTTACAGGACCACATTGACACCGTCTCCCCTCTGGACCACTGCCAACATGGCTTCAGAGAGTTCCACGGTGTTGAAACCCTCCTTACCACTCTCTGCAACAACATCATCACAGGCATTGATAACATCCGCCAAGGCTTTGCTCTTATCTTCTTAGACATTGCTGCGGCTTTTGACTCTGTACATCACGATCTGTTAATAGCGCGACTAAAAGAAAAAGGCATCAATAACACTGCCCTAGAGTGGTGCAAGTCATACCTCGATCAGAGATGGCAGTACGTTACCTCAGGGACCGCAACATCTACACCTTACCACCAAAAGCAAGGCGTACCGCAAGGATCATCCCTATCCTCACTCTTTTTCAATATATACATACAACCGGTTTGCAATATCATCAAGTCCTTCAAGGTTGAATGCTTGATATACGCAGATGACATCCTCCTATACATGCCTTTCTCCACAGTTCACATGGACCTTTCCCCGCTAGCTAAATGTTTTGATGCAGTATCCGAATGGCTGCAATCCCAGAACCTCCGAATTCAACATAAAAAGACCGAGGTTCTCTTCATCACCAGGGACCCACTTTTCTCCCCCCCATCCCATATAAAGGTGAAAGAAGCCGAGCTCCAATCAAAACCTTCCATTCGTTACCTTGGAGTCACTTTTGACCAACGCATGGATCTGAAACTACACATATCCAACATAGTCAGGGCAATCTACCTCAAGATCCGGACTCTTCGACATCTTCGCCCCCTGCTTGATCCTGATGACTTCAGAACTATATTTCAAGCCTTAACCTTACCACACCTTGACTATGCCAATGCCATTCTTCAAGGCCTCCCACACTCCACATTAAACCCTCTGCAACTCGCCATGAACACCGCTGCTAGAGTCCTCTACGGAGCATCAAGAAGGGACCATGTAACACCCATCCTAGAGCAACTCCACTGGCTCCCCATACATGGCAGAATATTGTTCAAAACATTATTACTAACCTTTAAGGCCACTAAAAGCATCACCTCCTCCTCTCTAATAGACCTCATTCAGGCCGCTCCACCCAACAGATCCAGGAGAACGATATCAACAAATATTCTAATCATCCCTAAAGCAGCGACAAAATGCCTATCAGTGACATCCAACAGGGCTTTCAGATTCTATGCCCCTAAATGCTGGAACGCTCTACCCCCAGAAATTCGTGCTATCACTGATCTATCCCTTTTTAGAAAGACACTCAAATCCCACCTCTTCCCCCATTATTACTTAACCAACTAACCAATCTTGATCACTACCCAAACTAAGAACAAATCCTGTCATGTATACTTGTAAATACTCTTGTAAATAGTTGCAGTAATGACTTCCCATGTTTTATCCAAGTTCTCTGACCTTGTTCTCTGTAAAACCAAACAGTTTGTTCATTATGGTATGTTGTTATATTGTAAACCGCGCTGATGCTGAATAGAGCGGTATATAAGAGCCTGTAATAAATAAATAAATAAATAAAATAACTAAACTCCAACAACCAAAATCCAGCAAAAGTCTTATTGAAATAGGGAGCCTTTAACAATGTCGGAAGCTTTACCTAATCCTTCTCCAATGCAGATCCATTCTCTGTTGCTCACTTCCAAAAGTAAGAAATGCTGATCCTCATGTCTATCTAGGCAATAATTGTTAATGAAGCTATCTTTCATTTCTCCTGAAGCTTTGCAGGGGAGCTCCGGAATCCAGCATCTGCTCTCTGTTTCATATGATAATCCCTTATTTTTTTTCTAACAAATGACTTGCTTCCAACACCTGCATCATTCCTTCTCCTAAGGATTTGCTTTGCTGACTCAACACATTCACATTGCAGTGATTCTGGTATAAGTTTGGCATGTCCATTAACATAGTCAAATAAAGGCACATGTTACAATGGGACGTCCAAGTGCAATCTGGGATGTCAAAGTTATAACATTTGAATAAAAAAGGAGGCACATGCAAGTTCAGGCACTATTTCAGATACATGGACATGCCAGAGATGGAAGTCTATAGAAATATCTACATAAACATCCCCAGAATAATATTTCAGAACATATATATATCTAATAGCATAATGATTAAAGTAGGGGGTTAGGAGCAGGGTGTCCAGGATTCAAACCCCAGTGTGGGTCTTTGTGATATTACACTAGTCACAACTCTACATTTTCTGGATGTTTTCAGGCCAAAACAAGCACTTTCCTGATACCTATTCATGCCTGCAGCAGGTCTAAATGTGGACATGCCTGCAGACGATCCCGTCATTCCTGAAATTGAACAGGGACATGTACGTCCATTGCACCTCCCTAGGCACGCCTCCACCACACCACCCCCTTGCCTACTTGAATGTCCCTGCACTGGAAACTTCTAAATCATGACTAAGCCTTTTAAAATGACTCCCATAGTGGATGACAACAGAAAGAGGCCAACGTGGCCCATCCGGTGGTAAGGGCTGTACCGCCAGGCAGTGCAAGTTGTTTCCTCCATGCATTTGTTTATAGGGCTGGAAACATGAAAATCAGGAGCCTGGCCATCTGTTATCACCTATGACTCCAACCACTTCTGGATCAATCTTCAAACGCCTTGATTGGGGTTTTTTAAACACCAGACACAACACTTAAATTTTGTGGATATGAAAGCATATTTTTGAAAGGATGTTTGGCTGCAAATAGGAATGTCTAAGTCAAAACAGCCAATATACAGTGGGAGGGGATCATATGTAAATGCCTTATAAAATCGGCCTTTCTCCACCCTGAAAGATACATGTGTCTACCGCATAATAGCAAAAACAAGGACAGAGTCATGGGCGAACCACGTACAGGGAGTCTCCGTATTTTAGAAGCTTGAACATGTTGTACATGCGTATCCACAGAATAGGGGACAGAGATGTGCATGTTTCCCTATCACAGAACACAACTTGGGATCTCTCCCTTGCACTCCCAACCTGCCATTTTCCTAATGGGGACCTGTTGCAGTGCGGATGCCTGGAGAAAGAGTAGCTACTCACCTGTAACAGGTGTTCTCCAGGAGCAGCAGGAATCAGTCCTCACATATGGGTGTCATCGGCGCCGATGAAGCCCTAGTGGAGCATTTCCCCAGCTTTCTATGAAAGCCTTTGGGAATGCTGGCATGCATGGGCGGTTCCTTTCCCGCCTAAAGGTGCCATCTTACCTCAGTCAAATGACATAGCTAAGAACAGCACACAAAAATGAAAAAATAAACTATGTACAACTGCAACTCCAAGGGGAGGAGGGAGGGTTGTGAGGACTGATTCCTGCTGCTCCTGGAGAACACCTGTTACAGGTGAGTAACTACTCTTTCTCCAGGACCAAGCAGGAAGTCAGTCTACACATATGGGTGACTCCCAAGCTCTGGGCTACCGAGGAACCCAAGCTGAACAAGAGTACTCCCTCTAGTCTCAGCAGCAAAGAAAGGCTTTTCAAGGACACAACCTCCACCGGTAGCCCAACAGAGGGCAGGAGGGCAGGAGTTGCCTAAACCTCAAAGAGATTCCAGAGTACTGCCTGGCCAAAAGCACTGTCCCTACGGGACTCCCTCTCCAGGCAGTAATGGGCTGCAAAAGTCTGGCTTGAAGTCCAAGTTGCAGCCCTGCAGATGTCTACCAAGGGCACAGAGCGGAGATGAGCCACTGAGGCAGCCATTGTCCTGACACGATGGGCCGTGACCCTACCCTGCAAAGGAAGGTCAGCCACCTTGTAAGCCCAGGTGATACAGTCAGCCACCCAGATGGACAAGGTACTCTTGGACACAGCTAACCCCAACTTATTAGAGTCAAAAGATACGAAGAGCTGAGTAGCTCTTCTATGCCCCTGCGTACAGTCAAGGTAGAAGGATAAGGCACTCCTACAGTCCAGGGTATGCAGGACTGCTTCAGCCTGGCTAGCATGAGGCCTAGGGAAGAATGTTGGAAGAACCACCTCCTGATTGAGATGGAAAGAGGAGACAACCTTGAGGAGGAACTTTGGATGAGTCCTCAGGACTACCCTGTTCCTGTAAATCCTGGTGTAAGGCCTGTCACAGACCAGGGCTTGCAGCTCACTTACTCGCCTAGCCGAGGTAAGGACTATCAGGAAGAGTGTCTTCCAGGAGAGGAAGCGTAGTGGACAAGTAGCCATCGGCTCAAAAGGTGGGCGAGTCAGCTGCTGCAATACCACATTCAGCTCCCACTCAGGGGCAGGAGGACGGATGGGAGGCTTGAGCAAAAGCAAGCCCTTGAGAAAGTGGGATACCAAGGGGTGACCAGAGAGAGACTGTCCCTCTACCAATGAGTGGTGAGCTGCTAGAGCTGAGAGGTGGACCCGAACAGAATTGGATTTAAGACCTTGATTTGACAAGTGCAGTAAGTACTGAAGGACTACAGGCACAGTACAGGAGAAAGGATCTTCTGTACGTAGCTGACACCACACAGAAAACCTCTTCCATTTAAGAGCATAGGTTCTCCTAGTGGACTGTTTCCTAGAGGCTAGGACAACCTCCTCAACCTCCTGAGGCAGGCCCCAGGGAGCCAAGACTACCCTTGCAGCCTCCAGGCCATCAAATTGAGAGACTTGAGATTGGGGTGCAGAAGGGAACCCTGGTCTTGTGTGAGAAGGTCGGGTTGCAACCCCAGAGGTAGTGGAGGATCCACTGCCAGTTGAAGCAGAAGAGGAAACCAAGGCTATCTCGGCCATCTGGGAGCTACCAGCAGGACCGAGGCTTTGTCCTGAAGAATCTTGAACAGTGTTCGGCCCACCAAGGGCGTGGGAGGAAACGCATAGAGGAGGCCCTGAGACCAAGATATCAGAAAAGCATCCGGTGCTATCCGCAGAGGATGTGGTTGCCTGGAGCAGAACTTTGGCAGTTGCTTGTTCAGTGGGCTGGCAAAAAGATCCATCAAAGGAAGACCCCATTTGAGAAAGATCTTCTGAACCACCGAAGGATGCAGCCACCACTTGTGGGGCTGCAGAATCCTGCTTAACCTGTCTGCCAGGTAGTTGTCCTGGCCTGGAAGGTACACAGCCTTGAGGAGCATGTTGTGCTTGAGGGCAAAAGAACAAAGGTCCTGAGCCTCTCGACAAAGGATCCTGGACCCAGTTCCGCCCTGTTTGTTCACATAAAACACGGCAACCTGGTTGTCTGTCTGAATCAGGACAGACTGGTGAGCCAGGGTAGGTGTGAAAGCTTTGAGTGCTAATCAAATAGCTCTGAGTTCGAGGAGATTGATCTGCTGTGCAGCTTCCCAGGGAGACCAGAGGCCCTGGGTGCACTTGCCCAGACAATGAGCACCCCAGCCCTGCAGGGAGGCATCTGTCGTCAGCACTACTGTGTACCCTGGAATCTGAAAAGGCACCCCTTTCAGTAGATTGGGTGGGTGCAGCCACCAGTTGAGGGAGTGCAGAAATGGTCTGGACACCCTTATCCTGTCTCTGAAGCTGCCTGTGGCCTGTGACCACTGAGTCCGAAGGCACCACTGTGCAGGCCTCATATGGAGCCTGGCATTTGGGGTCACATATACTGTTGAAGCCATGTGGCCCAGAAGCCTCAGGCAGAGTCTGGCGGAGACCAGGGACCTGCTGAGAAACTGACTTGCCAAGGCCATCAACCTTTGGGCTCTGTTTTCGGGCAAGAATGCCTTTGCCAGGAGAGAGTCCAACCTTGCCCCTATGAACTCCAAGTTATGGGAAGGGAGCAAAGTGGACTTTGCGAAGTTTATGACAAAACCCAGGCATTGTAGAAGGGCAATGGTCCTGAGGGTGGCTTGATTGGCCTCCTGACCTGTCTGACCCCTGATGAGCCAGTCGTCCAGATAGGGGAAGACAAAGTTGCCCTGATTTCTCAGGTAAGCCGCCACCACTGCTAGGCACTTTGTGAAGACTCTGGGGGCGGAGGTGAGGCCAAAAGGCAGCACTCTGTACTGATAATGGTTTCCTCCCACGATGAACCTCAGGTACTTTCTGTGGTCTGAATGAATGAGGATGTGAGTGTACGCATCCTTTAGATCTAAGGAGCATAGCCAATCTCCCTACTGTAGGTAGGGCAGAAGGGTTCCAAGAGTAAGCATCTTGAACTTTTCTTTCACTAGGAACTTGTTGAGGTTCCTGAGGTCCAGAATGGGATGAAGGCCACCGGTCCTTTTGGGCACCAGGAAATACCTGGAGTAGAATCCGTGACCTTGCAAGTGGGGACGCACAGGCTCCACCGCCCTGTCCACCAACAGACCCTGAAGCTCCTGACGGAGAAGGTCTGTGTGCAGAGGAGGCCTTGGAGGCTCCCCTGGAAAGTATGGGGGTGGCAGTTGGTGGAAATGGAGGGCATAGCCCTTGTGGACTATCTCCAGCACCCAACTGTCCCCGGTGATAAGGGGCCACTGGTGGGCAAAGAGGGCGAGACGACCTCCTGTGCAGGGTTGGGAGAGCAGTGGAGGAGAGGCTATGCTCAAGGAGTCCAAAAACCCCACCCTGCTGAGTGGTAGCAGGGGCCTGAGGCTTGGGGGTCCTCAGCCTACGGGGCCCATTACCCTGGCCCTTGGCTTGCTGACCCGGGGGGGCAGCTTGGACAGCCTGATATTGTGGGTACTGTTTGTAGGCAGTGCCCTTCCTCGGGTAAAAGGGCTTTTTACCTGAGCCCTTCTTTTTATGAGAAGGGGCAGAGGTCTTCCTCGACAGCCTTGTCCGAGTGAGGTGCTCGGTCTCGAGCTGAGCGGCCTTCTCGGTCATGGGCTTGCCAAAAAGGTTTTCACCTCGGCAAGGGACATCGACCAACTTGTCCTGAACCCATGGCTCGAGGTCCGATGACTGCAGCCATGCCTGGCGTCAAGCTGCAATGCCAGCTGCCACAACTCGGGCCGAAGCCTCGAAGCCATCGTAGGCGGTGCAGGACATGAACTTCGAGCAGTCCCAAATCCCCGAGGACAAGGACTTAAATCTCTGCAAGGGTTCCCCGGAGAGACCAGAAGAGAACCCGGCCAACTCCTTGGCCAGATCCCACAAGTACATGCCCATGTACAGCTGGTAAGACTGGACACGGCAAGCAAGCATCGAGCCCTGAAAGCACTTTCTACCGACGCCATCGAGGTTTCGGGCTTCCCTGCCAGGAGGCACCGCGGAGTGCATCTTCTGACTCTTCAGACGATGCATGGCCGATTCCACAACCATGGAATGGTGTGGTAGCTGTGCCTTCTGAAACCCAGGGCTCTTCCGGAGTCGATAGATGGAATCGACTCACTTGCTAAGAACCGGCGCCGAGGCCGGTGCCTCCCACATACGGAAGAGGAGCCGTTCCAGCATCGGAGGAACCAGGACAGTAAAGGCCTCCTTCAGAGGAGAGTCATACTGCAGCGCCTCGAGTTCTTCAGCTCGAGGCTCTTCCTCAGGATCCGCCAGAATAGCCAAGGCAGTGGCCATATCCCGGACGAACTCCGAGAACCGGGTGTCCTCCGGGAGGGACCTACTCCGGGGCTCAGACTGCGGTGAGTCCGAAGGGACGCACCGAGTCTTAAAGGTATCAGGAGACTCCTCGTCCTCCGTCTCCCAAGCCGACTCGTCTGAGGAAGAGTCAGGGTCTGACCCCGCGGGGTCCTGGAGCACCCGCCCCGATGCCGGAAGCACCGGCGTCGACGCCCTCGGTCCCGAACAGGAGGTCGAGGGAGACCGCGACCGAGGTCGACTCCGAGCCACGATGGACTCGAGTATCGGCTCGGTCTCCGGGGTCAACTTCGACGTCGATGTCCCGGTGGTCGGGGCAGATGCGCCAGACAGGCCGGCCATCAGTGCCTGCTGCTGCTCCATGAAGGCAGACATTCTGCTCTCCAAGGCTGTCATCCTGAGACTCAGCTCGGGAGACGCAGCAGCCACCGACTCGGGCCCCAGCGGCGCCGGGCCCGACGTCAGCTCCCTGGGAGGAGAGTCCACGAGGACTATGGGGCTTACGTGTCCAGCAGACTCCGGCTCCACACGAGGAACTTTGGCAGGCTTCTCCGGTTCCACAGGCCCGGGGCGACGGTCGGGAGTCTTAGACCTGGCCCTCGAGGAGCCAGGGACCTCTTCCAACGACACCCTCGCGAGCCGTTTCTTCCTCTTGCGTTCCCAGTCGGGGGACCCCCTGTCCGAGGAGCTTCGACGGCGCTCTGGATCGGAATCCCGAGATGTCGAGGCCTCAGACGAGGTCCGGGCCCGGCCAGAGGCTGAGTCCGAGAAAAGCCTTTCGTTTTGCTGCTGGCAATTTCGTAGTGCCTTGGAAGACATTTTTCCACAGGCCCCGCACGACTTAGGATCGTGGTTGGGGCCGAGGCACTGAAGGCAGCAGTCGTGTGTGTCGGTGAGAGACATTAGTTTCTTACACCGATCACACTTCTTAAAACCACTGGAAGCCATCGGGGAAAAAAGAGTCCCCGCGAGGTCAAAGGACCGGCCTTCCAGGGAAAAAGAGAAAAAAGGGCGTGAACGACAGCCACGAAGGGCAAAAACCAAAAAAGAAGAATCGGGCTCGATACCGGTGTACCGAACCCGGTGGGAGAGGAACCAACGTCGAACCGGTAGAAAAAGAGCAAAAAAATCGCTGAAAAATCTAATTTTAACCAGGAAAACTGGACACATGTCCGGTGGGCTTCACGGAAAAAAAGAGACTGAGGTAAGATGGCACCTTTAGGCGGGAAGGGAACCGCGCATGCGTGCCTGCATTCCCAAAGGCTTTCATAGAAAGCTGGGGAAATGCTCCGCTAGGGCTTCATCGGCGCCGATGACACCCATATGTGAGGACTGACTTCCTGCTTGGTCCTGGAGAAATGTGGATATCTTTGAAGGAGTGAAAAGTATCGGCGGAGTGAATGGGCATTTCCTTCTTCATTGTACTTTGCTGAAAAGAACATCTTTACTGATCCTGTTTGTGTCCTGGAGCAGGTATAGCTGTCGATGGTGACAGCAGAGGTGCAATGCTGGTTAGAAATTGTGTGTGCACATGTATCTTTACTGACTCGTCCCTGTCACACCCACGACCAAATTGGATGTGATCGCATCGACACTTGTATCTTCGGGCTGTCTAAAATAGCTCCATGGACATCATTGTGATTTCAGACATCCAGATCATGACTAGAGCCTCTAAAATGTCTCTCATAAACAGCAAATGGCGGTGCCAAATATATATATATAGAGGGGTGAGTGCCACTGCTGTATGGTTAGCAGTGATACTTAGTCCACTATCCCTATAGCTGTGGAAATAAATTTAGGACAGTCGTCACTGAATAGAGCCAGGATGGTCTGCAATTGTTTTCAGCAGCACTATACAGATTGGACAGTTAGCCAAATAGCAGCTGCCACTATCCGGATAAGTGCTTTGAATACTGACCTGTTAATAACTTGGCTTGCTATTATGCTTATGATTCAGTCAGGACCTCCAAGGAGTTTTCAGGTTAACGTTTGTGCTTCAGAATCATGTGTGCAGCCACGTCTGGGGAGGGGGAGAGAGGGGTCTTTGGCCATTTGCACTATACGCTAGCTTCTCCTGCAAGGCATGACCATAATGGGCCAAAGAGGCGAGGGGATATCACATCACTTCCCCCTGGGAACTGAAACCAAAGATTTAATCTTGAACAGCAACCAAAGCAGAAATGTGTGATTTTATTCTTTCTTGCTCCTCTCTTTCTTTCTTTTTTTTTAAGTCTAATAAAGCATCATCCGAGTTGTCAGCATGGAGACAGCAGCTCCGCTCTGGGCAGATTTATGTGGAGATAGGGAGAGGAAGGAGGGGGAGGAACATGGAGATGGAGGGAGGGGTGGTGGTGGAATAGAACGCTGCATCGCTTTCTGAAAATTACTTCGGAGCCCCGGAGAGACTGAGAGAGGCACACATTCCATTTTCCATTCATTTATTACAATGGTGTCCAGCAGGTCTCTTGCATTCCAGGGAACAGTTTTTATTATTGCAATACCTGCCTGCCTACATGCTTCTCATCCTCCCCTGCCCCCACCCCCACTGCAACTCCCTTGCTACAGGGCCCCTCTGTTGCATTATAAGGTAATAAACATGTGGCACCCCCTTCCAACAAACACACAAACTATTAAAACAGACTATCTGATCAAGAGTGCCCCCACCCCACCTGTTTGTGAAATCAACAGCAAAGAAAATACCAGCACAAGTTATTATTGTGACCGAGTAGCATAAGCATTTCCTCTTTGGAAGTCTGGTGGCCTTAATTTTGGCGGTACAGATGAATAGGCAATACTGGAGAAGGGGTTGGGGGCAGTTTCCATCAAAAGGCAACTGTGCCAGAGTTTGTAGGGGCCAGCTCTTCACTGGTAGAATGAGATCCATTTATAGGGCATGATGCTTGTCGCCTTTATCACAATGACCCTTGAGGTCAAGGTCATTCAGCACCATTGCACATGGTTAGCACAGCTTTACTTACTGATCCTGGGAAAAAATATGAAAGAAATCTGTCTTTTAGTGCCTCTCCCAACTGGTCATGTATCCCTTATCAACATCTCGAGAATTGCATAGAGAGATATCTTTATCAGGAAAACTAATGTGGGACTGCAAAAGTCCCTCTCTCAGGAAACTCAAACTAATCTAAGTACAGCCAAATCTTGAAGCTGGCTCTGGTGAACTGAGTATATTGGGATTGGACACTGGCAGATTTGAGCCCAGATTTCAGCTAGGATGGAAGGTAAGGTCCCTGGGAGGCGTCCTCGGCCAGGAGAGCTCCGTGCTCCCTTCTTTCAGTGTACAGAGGCTGACGTAATAAAGCACAGGGGCTTAGCGTGCAGCTTAGCACGGGTTCTACACTCTGTTTTCTACACTGTTATGGCCGCCTGTGCACAGAGGAGTTTGGTATACAAGGTTTGGAATCAAGAGAGGGGTAACCTGCCCGGAGTGGCAGCTACAACCTCAAGCAAAGAGCAGCAGATGCAGCGCTCCAACTCCAACCACCTTACTGGGCAGACTAGATGGATCATGCTGGTCTTCATCTGCCTCATTCACTATGTTACTGTGGTCTGAGGAAGAGTGCAAAGTTAGCTCACGCTTCAGTGGTTAGCATTAGAGAGTAAAAGCACCTGAAAAAGATGAGGTCCTGATATTTCAAAGCACTTATCCGGATGGTGCCTGCTGTCCAGAGCATGCTGCTGAAACTCGTTGCAAACCTCCCTGGTGCTGTACAGATGTTGCTAGGATGGAGCGTGGGCATTCCTTTACATTGTCTGCATAGAAGCGATTTTCAGTCCACTACCTGGATAACTTTAGGATTGCACTGGATTATGGCACCACTCGTTGCTGTATTTGAACATCCAGCCCCACTCGCAATCCAGATAGCAGCACAGAATATACAGGCTATTTTTAAAAGCCACAGCCGGCATTGAAAAAAAAAAAACACTGACTGCAATATTTAAATATGGACCCACGAGTTTTTAGCTGAATTGAAAATGGCTAGAGAGGGAGCATAAAGGCAGCACATTTAGGACAGCGTGCAATCAGTTCACTTTTTTAAAAATATCAGATTTATCCTTTCAATAACAACCAACCAGTATACAAAGACAAAAGCAAACCCAGAAATCTAATTTTCAGTCCCAGTGTAATGATTAGAAAGGTTTGAGTCTGAGGAGATAAGAACATAACAAATGCCACACTGGGTCAGACCAAGGTCCATCAAGCCCAGTATCCTGTTTCCAAAAGTAGCCAATCCAGGTCACAAGTACTTGTCAGGTTCCCAAACAGGCACTCAGGTTCAACAATGCTTGTCCCGGGGTAAGCAGTGGATTTCCCAGGTTCTCTTTAATAATAGTTTATGGACTTTTCCTTCAGGAAATTAGTCTTAAATGAGTTACATTCTAGCTTCATTGCATGTCCCCTTGTCTTTCTACTTTTCTTTTAACTTAATGTTTATTAAACAACTTTTTTTTATGCACATACAGCCCAACAATGAAAACTCAGAAGCTGCTTTGCATAATTACCCCCCTCCCCCACCGACCATGGAACAAAGCAAATCAGGACACACCCACAAACTTAAATCACAAAGGACTCCCAAATCTATTCAAACTGAAGCTTCCAGTTCCATTGAATATTGGTCATTTTTTTCCATTAAAAACACATTAAACATACTAGTCTTTCTACTTTTTGATGGAGTAAACAACCGATCTACGTTTACCCGTTCCACTCCATTCATTAATTTATAGATCTTTATCATATCTCCCCTCAGCCATCTCTTTTCCAGGTTGAAGAGCCCTAATCTTTTAAGCCTCTCCTCACAAGGGTATCCTTCCATCCCCTTTACCATTTTAGTGGCTCTTATTTGTACCTTTTCTAATTCCACTATATCCTTTTTAAGATATGGCAACCAGAATTGTACACAATATTCAAAGTCCGGTCGTACAATGGAACGATACAGAGGCATTATAATACAGTATCCTTGCTTTTATTCTCCATTCCTTTCCTTATGATTCCTAGCATTCTATTTGCTTTCTTGGCTGCCGCTGCACACTGGGCCGAGGGTTTCAAGTTATTATTCACAATGACTCCTAAATCCTTTTCCTGGATGGTGGTTCCTAATGTGGAACCAGGCGTTATGTAATTTTACTTTAGGTTGTTCTTTCCTAGGTGCATAACTTTGCACTTGTCCACATTAAATTTCATCTGCCATTTAGACGTCTAGTCTTCCAATTTATCAAGGTCCACTTGCAATTTTTCACAATCTAATGGTGTTTAAAACAACTTTAAATAATTTGGTGCCCTGTGCAAATATGATCACCTCACTGGTTATTCCCATTTCTAGGTCATATATGTTAAAAAGCAATGGTTCCAACACCAATCCCTGGGGTACTCCACTATTCACCTTTCTCCATCGAGAGAATTGGCCATTTAACCCTATTCTCTCTCTATCTTTTAAACAGTTCTTAATCCATAATAATACACTGCCTCCAATCCCATGACTTTTTAATTTCGCCAAGAGTCTCTCATGATGGACCTTGTCAAAGGCTTTCTGAAAATCCAGATACACTGTATCAACTGGCTCACCTTTATCTACCTGTTCATTCACACCTTCAAAAATATATAACAGATCAGTAAGAACGCTGGCGGTCTGAGCAGCAGGCTTAGCATTGGCATTTTTTTGTTTTAGCTTTATTCTTTCACTGGATTAGTGACATCTTTATCAAGCTCCCTGAAGAAGTTGTCCAAGCGAAACACCTGGTGTTGGGGCTTTGGGTTACTGCCAGGAATGCTGTTTAGGACCTGCTATTATGTGCTGTGTGGAGTTGAGTTACATCAAAGCTACGTTTTTCCACGTTTGTGGCTTATTACCATACTATTTAAGCGTTTATACCCTTGTATGATATCAGGTTTGCTGACTTTTCATCCTGGTCACACAGAAAGCAACATTTTTGTTTTGTGGAGATTTGTTTACATTTTTGTGCGTTGCACTTTTGTTTTTGGTTTCTGATTCATTATTTCCCCTATTGTAGAGGTTTTTTTGACTGCTGATGTTTTTCTGGGCTCAGCCAATAAATTAGGCTTTGTTTCTCTTTTCTTTGTCTTTCAACTGGCTCATCCTCTTTGTTGTCCTGGTCAAGGAGGGAAACTGAGGTCTTTTTTCATCTACAACTGTTGTTTTCTTGTGTTGTGTGCTTTATAGAAGCTCTCATTTACTGTTTACTTGTTGGGGGGGGTTTTCATTATTTATTTGATTTGTTTAGCTCCCTGAGGAGATTGGTTTTTGATTATAGTGCAACTATGGGTAACTTCCCTACATCTTCTTTAGTAAAGACCAAAGCAAAGAATTAATTCAGTCTCTCTGCTATGCCTTGTCCTCCATTAGTGCCCCTTTTACTCCTCTTTCATTTATTAGTCCAACTGACTCTCACATGTATTTTGTTACAAATGTACTTGAAAACATTTTACTGTGCATTTTTGCTTCTACGGCAAGCTTTTTTTCAAATTCTCTCTTTGCCTGCATTATCAATACCTTGCATCTAACTTGTTAGTGCTTAAGCTTTTTCCTGTTTTTGTCATTTGGCTCCTTTTTCCATTTCCTAAAAGATGCTTTTTTGGCTGCAACAGTCTCTCTGACCTCACCTTTAAACCATGCTGGCAGTTTTTTTGACCTTCCTTCTACCTTTTTTCAAACATGGAATACATGTGGTCTGGGCTTTCAAGATAGTATTTTTAAACAACGCCATGCTTGATGTAAACCTTTAACCTTTGCAGCTGCTCCTTTTAGTTTTTTCTTAACCATTATCCTCATTTTATCTTAGACTCCCTTTTGAAAGTTATAATGAGGTACTGTGGATTTCTTTGCCGTCCCCCCTCTATTTATTAAAACCTTGCCTAGGTGGCATGTGAGGTCCACTAACTTTGCACCAGGCAAGCATGTTACCAGGCAATCCTCACATCCACCAGCCACCTAGCTATCTACATGCATAATGATTGAATCCCCAACTATAATGACTACTACTACTACTGATCATTTGTATAGTGCTAAAAGGCATATGCAGAGCTGTACAGGCACATGTAAAAGACAGTCCCTGCTCATCACAGCTTACAATCTAGTTAAGACAGACAATACAACAGCTGAGGACAAGAATACATCTAGAGGTATGGTAAGGAAACACATAGAAGACTAAGGGTCTTGTTTATAAAGCCGCGGTAGTGGTTTCTGATTGTTATCGGAGCCGTGGCCCCATTGAAATTGATCGGAAAACGATCAGAAACCGCTACCGCGGCTTTGTAAACAAGCCCCTAAGTGGATCAGGATCTAAAAACAGCCTGCGTTTTCAGTCTGGATTTGAAATAGGGCCAGAAAAGATGCCTAACATACAGAGTCAAGTAGTTTGTTCCAGGCATCAGGAGCAGCAAGGTGAAAGGATCGAAGTCTGGAGTTGGCAGTGGAAGAGAAGGGCACAGACAGAAGCAATCCACCAGAAAAGCAGAGTTCCCAAGTAGGGGTGTAGGGAGAGATAAGAGAGGAAAGGTAGTGAGGAGCAGCGGAATGAGTACACTTATAGGTCATAGGAGAAGTCTTCCTAACCCTTCTCTGATGGGCAAATGGCCCTGGAGAAACCACCTCACTGCGAGAGGGTTTTACATCACCTGGAGGACAGGTCCTAGCTACAGGATCACTTCCTGCCACCAAAGTTATACTCTCTTTTCATGTGACCTCTCTCCTCCATGGCAACAGAGAGGCTGCCAGACTGGAGGTGAGACTTCAGTACTACGTCCCTGTAGGTCTTGTCTTATTACTTCTCTATCTTCCTTAGCTCCTCCAAGTCTGCTATTCTAGCCTGTAAAAATCAAACTTATTCCCTGAGAGCAAAGAGCTCCTTGTACCTAGTGCACACATAAGACTTCTCACCAACTGTGAGAAAATCGTACATGTGACACTCAATACAAAAGACCGGATAGCCCCCATCTCACTGCTGAACTGCTGTCTGCATCTTAGTTTGAAAGATTTGTTTAGGTATTTTTTACTTAATTAAAATTGCTAGGGATATTTGTACCAGTACAACTATACCTACTATGTTTAAGGGACTTTGTCCACCTCAATTTTGATTGATTTCGGGGCCTTAGTTAATCTATTCCTGATAAGGATAATCAGCTGAACCTGAAAGTGAATTTGACCACCTCTTTCCCTTTAATAGGTTAAGAGGCTATGGGCCCAATATTCAAAATGCATTTGCCTGGTTTACAGACCTGTAAACCGTGTAAATGCTGCTGAATGGGATATTCAATGGCTCTAACATGGTTAGTGCCGCTAAATATCCCTGATCTTCTCCACTATATACCCTGAAGCAAACCACTTAGAATCGAGGTGTGTCATGGGCATTCCGGAGCAGAGCAGAGTTGACAACAGTCGCTAACCGGGTAGCTGCGATATTGCACCACTTCCTGATTAGCGATCTGTGGGTAAAACTAGGCGAAGCAAAAACTGGCCTATCCAGTTAGCTTCTGCGACTCCAGGGCATGTGTAGCGATCTCGAATAATCAATGCCAGGGCTGCTTATGACCCCGGCATTGAATATCTGGGGTTAGAGGTTGGCAGGGGCGGCCATGCGCTGTAGCATTGCATAGCCCGCTTAATTCAATATCGGGCTCTATAAATCTAAGATTATGCCTGGTGTGGGTGGGAGTTGGGGTGGGAAGGAGGGAGAGAAGCACTTAGTAAGCTGGCTCACTACACAATGTCTGACTTGTGCTTTTAAGGTAATCTCTTAACAATTTCCAGGTTGATTCATACAGCCCTTGGTTTGATAGAGGGAGGCTTTCAAATTGCCCCGTTGATCTATCACTTAGCTTTAACACCTATTTAAAACAATTTCACAGGTCTCCTGCCTCTAAACTGGAAGGCCTCTTTGTAAAGATCTCTAGAAACTATTTTTTTCTACTCAAAGAATATTTACCTTATTTTACCTTCTATACTAAACTATACTCTGATTTTGATTTAAATGAAAAGCTCTCTGGTGGTCCTAAGCCCTGACTGCCTTTAAAATTAAATGACAATTCTCTGGCAGTACTAAGCCCTGACTGACTCTAAATTTAAATGAAAGCTCTCTGGTGGTACTAAGCCCTGACTGACTTAACAGAAACACTGAATTCTAAAATACACAGATTTATCAGCTTTAACCCAAAGAATTCCCTTTTCCCCAAGATTTAGAGAATTTCCTACCTTCTTTGCTAAGCTATATTCTGATTTAGATTTAGATTTAAATGAAAAGCCCTCTGGTGGAGTGAAGTAGCAGTCTAGTGGTTAGAGCACTTGCTTGGTAACCAAACAACCAGCGTTTGATTCCCACTGGTACTCCTTGGGGTCCTGGACAAGTCACTTAGCCCTCCATTGCCTCAGAAGAAAGGCCTGGCAATCTACTTTCATACTGCCAAGAAAACCCAGGAGCTGCTGAGTCAGCACTGATTTGAAGGCACATGTTGCATTGCAAAACTTACAAGTGTAGATTTCTTTCCAGTAGTGGTAGTCCTTCAAGATGGAAGACAGCATCTCATATTTAGAGATACAATACAGAGGAGAGAGACAGTATGTGTGGTTTGTTTGTCTCTTTCCCTCTATGCCTGTTTGTATTTGTGTGAAAGACTCAAAGCTAGAATGCTTAGGAGGTGCATTTAACATAGTGCTAGCTGTACCTAGCTCTTGGTCTGTCCTTTCCCCAGGCAAATCGCTCTTTGGCAAAAATTCTTGCCTAGGGTAGGGTCAGATGGGCATAAAGACGAGGGGTAAGCAAACCCTGGACTTTTACCTGCCACCAGTGAAATGCTCAGCTCCATCTCAGGATAGAATGGCCATGGGATTCTCTCTTCCAGCATGTATTGGAGACATACTGTATGCAAATCTCCACATCAGGGTTGAGAAGCACAACACTGGAAACTTCCTTTCTTTGCAGCTTGAGAGCGGCAAAGACAGGCTAATCAATCAGAACCTGACATGTCTCACATGAAATTAGTTCATGGTTACATTCAAGCGTTGGGACTGCCAAAACTACCGTTAGGAGGACTGGACATGACAGGCTGCAGCTTATACAACCTATTTCTATTTGGACCTCTTTGGCAATGACATGCCATAGACTACCCTTTTATCTTAATCTCACAGGTATGACAGTGGTACAGACTCACACGTGTATTGGCAGTTAGCCCTTTGACATGTGGGCAGGTAGACATACAATCCTATGGCTATCTACTACATATCAGAACCTGATAGAAGCCATAGATAGCCAATGGTGAACAAGGAGTGGAGGAGTAGCCTAGTGGTTGGGGCAAGGTACTTCAGGCTGGAAGGTTGGGGGTTCAAATCCCACTAGAGGACAGCAACCTTGGGCCGGAAGGACTGGGGTTTCTAGTCCCACAGGTGCTCCTTGTGGTCTTGGGCAAGCCACTTAACCCTCCATAGCCCATGTTCCCTGTAAAATAGTTATCTCCAAGTTATAATTCCCTGTGCAATGTAATTTCAGTTTGTTCAATGTAAACTGCACTGATGCAGAATAGTGTGGTATATAAGAGAAAATAAATAAATATCATCACTTTGGCTTAGCTGCATAGGACACTCAGCTGAATAGATAGGCCTGTGGGATATAATATGAGTTCAACTGGTTCCAGTTCTAGTGCATCAGGCTGATCTTGAAGTATGACCTGATAGGCTGATAGTACAATATGGTGGCATCAACTTGAGCAACGCTTTTTGCATGAGAGGCATCACTACAATGAGGATCTAGCTTCCTGACACAGGATTTCTGTGGTCAGACATTACACGCAGACATCACTGAGGGTCTGAAACATTATGGAACAACAGCCTGAAAATGGTGAACAAGGAGATGGACCTAATCACACAGCAGGTAAGGCACAAGTAAAACATGAGGAATTCATTGAGGACTGTGCCAGCCTGTATAAGAAGGATAAGATGCATTTGCTGAGTATTGGGAATGACTCCTTTAATAAATCTGCTGGAAGTGCTCAAAGTTATATTTGGGAACGTGTAAGGCACAAGGCTACAGCTTGATTTTGTGTTGGGGAATATTAAACGTTAAGAGACATGGAGCCTGATTCAGATAGGGGCACATCCGAGCCATCCAGATGGGCCCATTTGGACCCGATTCTGGACTGCGGGAACTAATTGTTCCCGCGGTAACCAGAATT
Organism: Ichthyophis bannanicus; assembly: GCA_033557465.1. Lineage (NCBI taxonomy): Eukaryota > Metazoa > Chordata > Amphibia > Gymnophiona > Ichthyophiidae > Ichthyophis > Ichthyophis bannanicus. Next base: position 681,516,161 of record CM066033.1, read on the forward strand.
GGGCCAGAGGACAGCCCAGCATGCCCCTGCCACCTTCGGAGACATTCTCCCCGCAGGCATCCCCAACTCCTGATTTATTGCCCCTCCCCCCCTTCTCCCTGCCACCTGACCCAAGGCTGGCCTGCCATGGCCTGGATTGGGTGGCGGGGACTCCCCGCACCCGGCTCTAGGGGGTTCTCCGGGCCCAATCACAGGATTTTTGCTGCTTATTCCACTTTTAAGGTGGAATAAGCAGCACATCCCCACAGGCCTGGCAGGACGTGCAGGACTGTGACCTGAAATGGCCTGTATGTCCTGTTGGGCTGGCCTGCCCTCGCTCCACCCCAATCCCACCTCCTCCCACCCTCCATCTCTCCCCATCCTGATGCTCAGGAGATACAGGAAGAGCCAGAGGGGGAATCAGGCCTGGATGACTTGCAGAGCTGCACGTCCCACCGGGACATGCAGCCCCGCAACCCATGTCCCAGAATCGGGCCCATTATCTTTTGCCTGTGACAGGGTGCCTAAGTCAAGAATGCAACATAAGAAAACCCCTTAATTATTCAATTCTTTTGTCGAAGCCCACCGGGGGAGGGCTAGCACTGTTAACCTAGCCCTCACCTGACTGTGGACTGCTTTTGTTCGTTTTATGTTTCACCCTCGTGAATTTAAAAACCAATTACTTATCTTCTTCCACAAGCTGCAGTTAGTGTCCTTCATGTTGCAGATTCCAAGATATACAATACACGACGTGCACGTTTCGGGTGTGCGCCCTGTATCAAGTGTAATCTCCATATAAAGTATTACAACAAACTGCCATCATTCTCTTCCAACTCTAAACACCGCCTCCTTCATCGTGGCTTGCTTGGGTATTATGTAATGAATGGCTTTTACCTCGTCATTTTTAAACAGGGGAAACACCAATGGGAAGAGGAAAGTCCTCACTGTCAGAGGAGTCCTCCTCTCCATAGGGAGACAGACGTCCAATCAAAATTTGCTACATCATAGAATGGTGATCCAATCGATATCTCGATTTAACCCATCAGGGTGTATAGTATGTAATGTAAAAATCCAACGCTGTTCTAATTGTTGCAGTCGTTGCTCGCGATCTCCCCCTCGGGGATCGAAAGGAACATGATCTATCACAGTCCAGCACAACTCCTCAAAAGAGTGAGACAATGCTATACAATGTTCAACTAGTGGAGCTGTCAACACCTTGTTTTTATGCGCGATGCATGTTCTGCTAAGCGTTGTTTGAGCGACCTGGTAGTGCGTCCCACATACAATAAATCACATGGACATCTCAACAAATACACTATATGAGAGGTAAGACACGTAGTCCTCCACTGTCGTGTATACTCACGTCCTGTAGTGGGGTGTAGCCATTTTTGTCCCGAAAATGTCTGTTCACAATATTTACAAGTGGAACAGGGGTCATGTCCCCCATCATATCCCGGAGAGATAGGTCTGTCTAAAGACAGTGTTGTCTTAACCAAATGGTTACTCAGATTGGAACCCCGGGTAAAAGCTACTCGCAAGGGCTGCTGAAAACATTCATGTAACGATAAAATCCGCCAATGAGAACGCAAAATTTTTGCTACTTCTGAACTGTTTTCTGAGTAAGGTAAAATGCCCACCAACATACTAGAGTCATTTGATCTATGGACTGAATATTGGGGGTCCAATAACCATTCTCTGTGTGTATATCGCGCCCGGCGAAAAGCTTGGGAAACCACTTTCAATGGATAACCCCTAACCAGCAACCGATTGGTCAATTCAGAGGCATGTACCTTGAAATCATCTAAAGAGTGACAGAGACGCCTCAATCGTAGAAACTGCCCAAATGGAAGTCCACGCTTAAGGGAACCAGGATGATTGCTTCGATAGTGCAATAAACTATTCCTCTGAACTGGTTTCCCGGTATAACGAAGATATTAATTTACCATCTTCTACAATAATAGTAATGTCCAAAAATTCAATTCGATCTTGAGCTGTGTGTTCAGTAAATGTAATGTTAGGCTTCAGTTGATTTAACCAGATGATAAAATTAATAAGTGTAGGACGATCTGAGGTCCAAACAAAAAATATATCATCCAAAAACCTTCTCCATATTTTTACATGTTGGTGGGCATTTTACCTTACTCAGAAAACAGTTCAGAAGTAGCAAAAATTTTGCGTTCTCATTGGCGGATTTTATCGTTACATGAATGTTTTCAGCAGCCCTTGCGAGTAGCTTTTACCCGGGGTTCCAATCTGAGTAACCATTTGGTTAAGACAACACTGTCTTTAGACAGACCTATCTCTCCGGGATATGATGGGGGACATGACCCCTGTTCCACTTGTAAATATTGTGAACAGACATTTTCGGGACAAAAATGGCTACACCCCACTACAGGACGTGAGTATACACGACAGTGGAGGACTACGTGTCTTACCTCTCATATAGTGTATTTGTTGAGATGTCCATGTGATTTATTGTATGTGGGACGCACTACCAGGTCGCTCAAACAACGCTTAGCAGAACATGCATCGCGCATAAAAAACAAGGTGTTGACAGCTCCACTAGTTGAACATTGTATAGCATTGTCTCACTCTTTTGAGGAGTTGTGCTGGACTGTGATAGATCATGTTCCTTTCGATCCCCGAGGGGGAGATCGCGAGCAACGACTGCAACAATTAGAACAGCGTTGGATTTTTACATTACATACTATACACCCTGATGGGTTAAATCGAGATATCGATTGGATCACCATTCTATGATGTAGCAAATTTTGATTGGACGTCTGTCTCCCTATGGAGAGGAGGACTCCTCTGACAGTGAGGACTTTCCTCTTCCCATTGGTGTTTCCCCTGTTTAAAAATGACGAGGTAAAAGCCATTCATTACATAATACCCAAGCAAGCCACGATGAAGGAGGCGGTGTTTAGAGTTGGAAGAGAATGATGGCAGTTTGTTGTAATACTTTATATGGAGATTACACTTGATACAGGGCGCACACCCGAAACGTGCACGTCGTGTATTGTATATCTTGGAATCTGCAACATGAAGGACACTAACTGCAGCTTGTGGAAGAAGATAAGTAATTGGTTTTTAAATTCACGAGGGTGAAACATAAAACGAACAAAAGCAGTCCACAGTCAGGTGAGGGCTAGGTTAACAGTGCTAGCCCTCCCCCGGTGGGCTTCGACAAAAGAATTGAATAATTAAGGGGTTTTCTTATGTTGGTTTAATTTTGTCTCTTAGAGATTCACCATCATAAATAGGGTATTATTGATTAAGTCAAGAATGCAGCAGGTACATCAAGGAGAACAGATGGACCTATCCCAGAGGGTTCCTATTCCTGAGGCAGGGGCACAGAGACTCCCCCCTACCTACTGGGGTCTAGTAGCAGCAAGCAGGGAGACACAATGGTGGGGGAGGGGCTGGTGGTCATAACATCATAATCTGGTCTGGCAGGGCCAATACCAAGGCATAAGTTATACACCAGCATGAGACTACTTGATGAGTCTATAGACAAAGGTCCAGCTAGTCCCATAGTGGGGGGGGGGGGGTGGAATGAGGAAATAGATTGATTTGTTTATGCTTCAGATACACTCTGCTGTTTGTAACTTTCTGTAAATGAAATTGCAGCATTGCTTTCATTCATGTCACTCAATCTGTTGTGCTGTAGGTCTGGATTGCTGGCGATTTGGGTGTAGGAATGAAAAGAGGACGGGGAGGAGGGAGTGTCACAACTGTTCTTGCTAGTATGTGCCTGGATGTTTTGTGTCTTTATATTAGGAGAAGAATTAATTTAGCAAGAAATAGATACAGTATTGGAGGACTGGGGGGAGAGGAAAAAAGATATCTGAAGGAAATTATAGGCCAGATGTACTAAAGGGTTTCCCTATTTTGTATCCATGGGAGAAAGGTTTAGCACATCTGATTCTAATTGGAAATGAGAATTTATATTTTCAATGTGTTTTAAGAAACTTAGAATACAAACCTTGTCCACCAGAGACTGAGCATGTACACAGAAAAACACACCTTCAGTTCACTTTCAGAATTTTTCCCGATTTCCAGTTGTTTTAGGTGTATTTTAGGTAAGGAGATACTTCATTTTGTGGAGGGTCAGTCTGTCTTTTACCAACTATCTGTACGTGCAAACAGATGTATATGGAATACATTAGAATTAACACCAGTGGGAGCCCATAGTGCCTGCTGGTGAAGACTAAGGCGGAATAGCTGCAGCAGAGAATGAAATGCCAGCAGGAGATCTGAGCGGCTGTGGTAGAGAATGAAGCATGAGGAGGAATCCTAAGATACCACCGCTGAAAATTGCTGGGGCTAGAGAGCATGGAAGAGGCAAAATTAGAGCTAGCAAAGTGGAAGAGAGAGGAGAGTAAGGAAGGGTAGGGAGGAGAATGATGGAATGGAGGAGCTAATGTCTACTGCCCCCTCCCCCCTCACAGTCTGCATGCCTCCTACACCCCCACACTTACATACCACACTCCTGTGCAGTTACAGCTCTAGTGGCTTACACGCGTACTTCTCAGCTCATGCATTCATGCGAAAGGCGGGGCTCTGATCACTGCTACCTACCACACCTACACGTCCCAGACCTTTCCCTCCCTCTTCACGCTGTGAGACCATGCCGGTCCTAGGCGGTTGCCTAGACCCAGGATAGCCTGGAGTTGTGGTAAATAAAGGACACTGTAGTCGTGATCCAAATGAAATTAAAGTTGGGTTTTATTCCCCTTCCCTTGAGGATGTCGTAGAATAAGGGACAACATAAAGAACGGTTGTTTTCACCAGGGTAAAGGATGTTTAACTAATAATAATCATGCTTCTTTCCAGCAATAAAGTCCAACACTTTTCAATGTGCAAAATACAGTTTCTTTCTTGCTCTTTCCTTTAACAAAGACTCTCTATATCATCAGTCACGCATACAACACATTCCATGGGTTCAAAGATATTTTCTGAGCTATTGCTCTCCCATTGCATAGGGCTAAGGCCTGTCCCTGTATAAGGACACTGAGCCCCTATGAAGCTGCTCTCTGTGTCTTGCTCTGGGGAAACCTCAGTTGCCACCAGTGGGAGCAGCCTCTGTATGTCCCGGATATCAGGAGCTGTGCTGGGGATTTCTTCCCACGGCTTAGGCAAATAAGAGTTCCCTTGCTGGTTATAAGCCTGGCTTCTATCCCGGCGACTCCCTTTTCTCCCCTTAGCAAAAACAGGGTACTTATCTTTTCCTTTAGAGAAGATGATCTCAAACCCCTCTGCTTCCAGCCAAGGCTTCCTCTCTGCCCTGCAGCCTGCTCTTCTGTGGGAACCCTGGTTACGATGTCTGGCTGAGGGAAACTCACTTCCTGCTTCCCATATGCTTCTTTGGACGTGACCTCTGCCTTCTGTTAACTGGACAGTTTGCCTTGGTGTGAGGACCCCTCTGGCTGGGAAGACCTTGCTGTAGTTTTGCTTATCCCACCTGGGTTTGCCAGCCTGTCTTTCTCCAGCCCTGGTTCTCCAAGGTAACGTGTCTTCCTGCAATTGCTTGGGATTTCTACTCTCACCTTCTCTCCAAGCCTGCCTGAAACAGCAGTCAGAGTTCCTTTGGTCTCTGCCCTCCTCCTGGCATTCAAGCTCCGGCTCCAGCCCTAATCCAGGCCCCAGCTTCCACTGCCAATGCTCATTCTGCTGCTTCCAACTCTCTTCCTCCTCCTTGTTCTCCCTGTTCTCCTTGTTCTCCCTCTGTGAGATTTCCCACCTGCTTTTATCTCTCAGCTCCTCTAACGTGGAACGTGAGTCTGAGTCCAGGTGAGCCTGATTGGCACTCTCAATTCTTACTGCGTCACTACAACCCTGTGGAAAGTTTGTTTTCCTTTTCCCTGCCTCTCTGCACTGTGAATGCTGCAACTGCCCCTGAAGCTGCAAGGTAAGCTCTTCTTCCTTTTCATTTCTTAATATTTCAGGGTCTGTGTTTTTTAACTCCTGACAGGTAAGCCCTTCCTCCACATTGTCCTTTAATGTTTCAGGCTTAGTGCTGTCTAGCTCCTGACAAGTAAGCTCTTCCTCTGCACTACCCTTTAATATTCCAGGTTTTGTGCTGTCTACCTCATGACAACGCGCACACACAAAACTCGTTATGCTCCACAGCCAACATCCTCAAAGATTCCCAGATTATCATACCTCCCTTGAACGTCCAGCCCCACACAAAAAGCACCCCAGCATGCTGCCCCAGACATCCCCACACCCCTACTCTTTCACTCAGCCCTGCTACCCATTCATAACCCCTATCCACTCAATCAGCCCTCACCTCCAGTCATAATTTCCCTAACCACTTTTTCATTCATTGAGCCCCTGCTGCTCTCAACTCCCACGAATCATTCACTGACTCACAGAGATACCCCACCCATGCACTCTCATCAGCAAAATATACCTTCTGCAGTGCTTAGGGCATGCACTTTAACTTGTTTAGAGTTTGTTTTACATCTTTGGTTTGATAAAAAATGTTTTGACAATGCAAATTGATTGCACATACCTTAATTTGTAGGCTAATGTGCATTAAATTTAATTCATACAAAATTGATTTTTAAGCACACAAACAAACCAGACATACCCTAACTAATGCACATCCCTACCAGACATACTGGAAGAAAAAGACAACCAAATGGCTAATCGATCACGCAAACAATTATTAGCACTGCCCTCAAAATTGTGCTACAAGGAACATTTACCTTGCTGTGGCCACAAGTTTTAGTTATGAGAAATAGTAATAACCAAACAGATTCCACTCATGCAGAAATTGCTGGAGTATTTGTTTTTTTATGACAACTGTTTATTGCCTGGAATGTCTTATAAAGTTAAGTGACTTATATTTCTGAAATAAATATGTATATTTACAAGTTTTGAAAATGTTTGGTTTGACTAACACGCAGATAGATTTAAAAAAAGGCAGACACTGACAGAGGGCAGATTGGAATTCTTCCTGGTCGTAGCATAAGAGCTTAAGAACATAAGATATGCCATACTGGGTCAGATCAAGGGTCCACCAACCCAGTATCCTGTTTCCAACAGTGGCCAATCCAGGTCACAAGTACCTAGCAGGTACCTAAAAGGTACACAGATTCCATGTTGCTTGTCCAGTAGGTAAGCAGTGAATTTCCCTGGTCCTCTTTAATAATGGTTTATGAACATTTCTTTCAGGAACTTGTCCAAACCTGTTTTAAATCCAGCTACAGTACACTAACAGCTTTTACTACCATCCTCTGGTAACGAATTCCAGAGTTTGATTACGCATTGCGTGAAAACATATTTTCTCCTATCAGTCTTAAATGTGCTACATTGTAACTTTATTGTGTGTGCCCTAATGGTTCTGATTTTTGAAGGGTTAAACAACCAATCTACTCCATTCATTATTTTATAGACCTTTATCATATCTCCCGTCAGCCATCTCTTTTCCAAGTTGAAGAGCCCTAACCTTTAAAGTCTTTGTCCGTAGGGGTATCCTTCCATCCCCTTTACCATTATGGTGTCTCTTCTCTATACCTTTTCTAATTCTGCTATATCCTTTTTAAGATATGGTGACCAGAATTACATATAATATTCAAGGGGTGGTTGCCTCATGGAGCGATACAGAGGCATTATAATATCCTTCGTTTTATTCTCCATTCCTTTCTTTATAAGTCCTAGCTTTCTATTTGCTTTCTTGGCCACCACTGCACACTGGGCAGAGGACTTCAACATATTATCCATGAAGATGCCTAAATCCTTTTTCAGGGTAATTTATAAATATGCTAAAAAGCAGAACTCCACCATTCACCTTTCCTGACTGAGATGATCAGCCATTTAGCTCTACTTTCTATCAATGGCTTTTTAATTTCCCCAAGAGTCTCTCATGAGGGACTTTGGCAAAGGCTTTCTGAAAATTGAGATATACTATATCAGCTGGCATACCTTTATCTACCTGTTTATTCACACCTTCAAAAAATATGAGAGATTGGTGAGGCAAGACTTTCCTTGGCTAAATCCTTGTTGGCTTTCTGCTATTAAACCATGACTATCCACATGTTCAGTAATTTTGTTTTTTAGTACTGGTTTCTACCATTTTGCCAGGTACTGATGTCAGGATCATCGGTCTGTAGCTTATTGGATCCCCCCTGGAACCCTTTTAAAAAATTGGCATTACATTGGTCACTCGCCAATCTTTGGTTCTTTCAGCACTCTGGGATGTATGCCATCCGGTGCAGGTGATTTGCCGCTCTTTAGTTTATCAATTAGCTGTATTAGATCTCCCTGATTTATCAAGATTTGTTTCAATTCCTCTGATACATCACCGTTAAATATTATCTCTGGCATGAGAAAGTTTCCTACATCTTTTTCAGTAAAGACTGAAGCAAAAAATTAATTCAGTCTATCTGCTATGGCCTTGTCCTCTCTCAGTATACCTTTTATCCCTCCATCATATAATGGTCCTAGTGACTCCCCTCAAAGGTGCTTTGCTCTGAATATACTTAAAAAAAGATTTCATTAAGTGCTTCTACAGGTGCATTCGCACCATGGAACGATACAGAGGCATTATAATATCCTTTGTTTTATTCTCCATTCCTTTCCTTATGATACCTAGCATTCTATTTGCTTCCTTGGCTACTGCTGTACACTGGGCAGAGGGTTTCAACATATTAACCACAATGACGCCTAAATTCTATTCCTGAGTGGTGGTTTCTAATGTGGAACCTTGAACCATGTAACCATAGTTTGGGTTGTTCTTTCCTAGATGCATAACTTTGCACTTGTCCACATTAAATTTCCATCTGCCATTTGGATGTCCAATTTTCCAATTTATTAAGGTCCTCTTGTGTTTTAATAACTTTGAACAATTTTGTGTCATCTGTATATCTGATCACCTCACTTGTTATTCCCATTTCCAAGTCATTTATGTAGATGTTAAAAAGCAGCGGGCCCAGCACAGATCCCTGGGGTACTCCACTATTTACCCTTCTCCATTGAGAAATTGGCCATTTAGCCCTACTCTCTGCTTTTTATCTTTTAAAGAGTCCTGATCCACAGTAGTACACTGCTTCCTATTCTATGACTTTTTAATTTCGGCAAGAGTCTCTCATGAGGGACCTCGCGCACTAGATCCTGTATTCCACTGAGAACTAGGTCTAAAATAGCTTCCCTACTTATCAGCTCCAAGAAGCAGTCGTTTACTTCATCTAGAAACCTTATCTCCCTAGCATGTCCTAATGTGACATTGACCCAGGCTTTGCAGTCCCAGGGCTAATCCTAGGGACTGCAGAGCCCAGAATGAATCATCCAAAACCTGTTATAACTGAATTGGGAGGAAGGCTGCTCTCTCTGAGACAGAAATTTGGGATGGGAGAGGCCCTCTCTCCTTCTCGCAATCCAAGCTTGGACCCACAAATTCCAGCACAGTGCTCCATTCTGTAGCAGCAGTGGCTACGGTACAGCAGTCTTCTCACTTCCTCCCTCTCATCCCATAAAACTAGATTGGAGAGAGGCAGGGCTATACCCAGGTAAGCTTAGAAGGATAAGTGGGGCAGCCTCCCAGGATGCAAAATCTCAGAAGGGATGTCATCATTGCCTGCTGTTTTCACTGTCTCTCCCCTCCCTGCGTTCCCTGCCCACCACCTGTAATCTACCGCCTTCGAAACCCAGGCGTCATATTACCCTACGCACTCTGCAGCAGTTTCCCCCTGCTGACTTCCTTCTTCCACCCGATTTCCACATCTCCCCGTGGATGAACAGGTTGGCACCTGGACCTCCATTCTCTCTCTGATACTGGATCCTCTGGCCCCTTTCCGTCCTGCCCCTCTCCTGCATTCCTGCACCCGTCACCCCTAGTACCATCCGGGCCTATACCTCCAGCTTTCCTATCTCCATCATGCTGAGCGGGCCTAGCGCAAGCACTCTACTCCTGACTCTCTGGCCTCCTTCTGTCAATGCCGTTGTACAATTCTTTGATACACTCAGCTAAGCAGTCCTACTATTCGGATCTCATAACTTCCTCCTCCAACTCCTCTAGACAACTCTATCAGGTCCTTCACTCCCTCTTGGCACCCACCACCTCTGCTACTCTCCCCAACCTCCCTCCATTCCCCCAGCATCTACTGATCTGGCCTCCTCCTTTTCTGGGAAGGTACAATCTCTCTGTGATTCCTTCCGGTCCTGCCCCCTCCCCTCTCCCCTTCCCCTTCCTCGCCGTTCTCCTCTCTCCCCTCCCCTCCTCTCTCCCCAGTTTTTCCTCACACCTGGCATACCTTCCATCCTGTCACTACTACTGAACTTGCTAAGGCCATCTCTTCCTCCCACAAAAAACACCTGTCTATTTGACCCCCTGCCCTCCACCTGGCTCTTCGACCCTTCCCTTGCATTGTTACCCTATATCCTCCATATGCTCAATTCTAGCCTCTCCTCTGGCCTTTTCCCCTCTTCCTGGAAGCATGCCTTGTCCTGCCTATCCTGAAGAAACCCTCCCTTGACCCCTCCACCCTGACCAACTGGCGTCCCGTCTCTAACCGACCCTTCCTTTCTAAAGTCCTTGAGAAACTCGTCTCTTCACAGCTCTCTGCTCACCTCAATGCTACTCTCTCACTTCACCCCTGTCAATCCGGTTTCAGGTCCGGTCATAGCACTAAATCTATTCTTCTTGCACTCTTGAATGAGGTCCACCATTCCCACGACCGTGGTGACCTCTCCCTTGCTGTTTCTCTGTACCTGTCCTCAGCTTTTGACCTGGTTGACCTCCTTACTCGTCTTTCTGATCTTGGGATTCGTGGTACCGTTCTCTGTTGGTTTCACTCTTTTCTCTCGTCCCGCACCTTTTCTGTTCAGACCACTCTCACCTCCTCCCACCGAATCCCCTTCACTGTGGTGTTCCCCAAGTTCCGTGCTTGCTCCCCTTCTTTTAACGTCTTCCTCGCACTCCTCGCTCTCATTATTCAGCAGCCTGGGATTTCCGGGTACTATTACACTGATGATATTCTCCTCCTGCATCGTACTGACTCTCTCCGCCCTGATCTCACTGCCCTCAATACCTGCGTTTCCCATGTTGCCTCCTGGCTTCAGGACAACTTTCTCCATGTTAATCCCTCTAAGTCCGCAGCCATGTGGTTCTCTTTCAGTGCCCCCTCCCTCTCCCCCATCCTCTCTGCTACCCCGGTCCCTCTTGTCCCCACACTCCACTATCTTCGTGTCATGCTGGACTCCTCCCCTTTCTTTCCATCACCATATCTCCTTACTTGTCTGCCGCTACTTTCTCTCTTTATGACAGATCCGTGCTGTCCACCCTTTCTCTCCCCTTCCTCCCTCATTACCCTTGTGCTATCCCTTGTAATTTCCAGGCTGAACTATTGCAATGTTATCTTTGCCGACCTCCCTCAGTACCAGCTCCACCATCTGAAAATTATCCAAAACACAGCAGCTCATCTTCCCATGCACTCCTCTTCAACCAACCACGTTACTCTTCTGTTCTTCCACCTCCACTGGCTCCCAATTAGGTTCAGGTTTGTTTACAAGTTACTCATATTTACTCACAAAGTCCTCCATACTGCCATTCCTCAGTATCTTGCAGACCTCATTCATATCCAACCCTCTCCCCACCTCCTTCGATCAGCCCACGGTAATCTCTTTGTCCTTCCCTCCCCCCCACATGCCCACCTTGAACTTACCCACCACTCCCGTTTTCTTCTTCCTAGGCCCTGCCCTCTGGAACTCCCTCCCTCATTCTCTCCACACTGAGCTGTCTTTTCCCCATTTCAAACACATGCTTAAAAACCATCTTTTGCATCAGGCTTTTGACCTTCCCCTCCCTGATCCCCCATCCCCTCTTCCCTTGGCTTGAGCCCCCTCTGGCTTAGACCTCCTCCCCCCCTGTACATCTGGAGTTTGTGTCTGTCATTCTTTCTGTTTCTTTGTCTGTCTCTGTCCTGTCGTACATTGGCGTTCTTTTCTCTCTTTTGTCTCCCCTGCAGCCTGTATTGATAATTGTGTACACCACCCTAACGCCTGTGCCTGGGCGGTATATCAAGCACATGAATAAAGATAAAGATTACTAGACTGCCACCCACAACAACTGCAAGCTAAGTCCACGTCTCCACAAGTTGCTACCTGTAGATGAAACAGAACAAATGGTCTGTGTGGCAAAATCCATCCCTGCTACAGACCTGAGGAGCAAGAGACCTACTGGACTGGGTATTGAATGACCACTGGGGAAAAAGAGAGGGAAAGAGTGAAAGGGTAGACCACTGGGGAGGGGGGGCACAAACATGATTACTTTCCCCAGTGCTAAAATATCTAGTTGCGTTAGTGGAGGAGAACAGTATGTGCAAACGTGCTTGCTTGCTCTTCTACAACTCACTGTCTCTCGTCTTCCTGTGACTTAACCATTACCACCAACCCTACCCTGTTCTTTCCCTCCCCTCCCTAAATTTGACCACAGACCTCAGCAAATCCTCTTCTCCACCCCTCACCCCCAGCAAGTGCTCCTCTTCCCTCTGTCCCCAGCGTCTAAAACCTAGTTTCAGTTATCTGCTTGGCTGTCGCTCAGTGCTCAAGATGGGCAGACCGACATTCGGCAAGAACTGATGATGTCTTTCTTTGGCATGGGCATAATGATGCAGGGGAAGGGGAATATGCTTCCTCCCAAACACCAGCTTAATGAATCAGGGGCACAAGGCTGCTGCTTCTTCGGCATAAGCAGACGCAGCAGACAGCATCCTTTTTCCTGCTTGGGGCCTGGATCAGTTGTCCTGGTTCATTACTCCCTTAGTCCCTCAAGAAAAGCACCGAGGACCGGTGTTGTCCTAGTAATGAAAAGATGAATTGTAATTTCAGCTTCTCGACCGAGCTGTTGGCATGAAATCGCTGCCTAGAATAATCATACCAGCGGCACTTGGGACTCATAGTGAATGAACCTTTGAGGACACACAGCATACAGGGCACTAGTACTTGAATTCTGAATCTGAGTTACGCTGGAATTGGTTAAGTACAGACAGGTCAATATTCAATCATAATATTTATTTATTTAACTAGGCTTATATACCACTTTTCCACCAGTCAAAGCAGTGTACATTCAGGTACTATAGATATATTTCCCTTGTCACCAAAGGGGCTCACAATCTATGTTTTATTTTGTACCTGAGGCAACAGAGGGTTAAGCGGCTTGCCCAAGGCCACAAGGAGCACCTGTGGGACTAGAAACCCCTGTCCTTCCAGCCCAAGGTTGCTGTCCTCTAGCAGGATTTGAACCCCTGGTCCTCCAGCCCAAGGTAATTTGCCCCAACCACTAAGCCTCTCACTGCTCTAGATGCATAGCGGTTGGGGCAAATGGATATATTCAGCAGCAGCATGCAGATAGCAAGCAGCACTGAATATGCATCTAGAGCAGTGAGTACCATCACTATCCAACCAGCATGTTAGTCATTCTACAGGCTTTCCTGCTCCCGAAAGTTATCCTGACAGCAGACTGACCATCGCTGCTCTCCACATAACTGGGCAAAACAACCATGCTCCACTCTGGCATTATCAAGATAGTGTGGGGGGGGGGGGGGTCTGAGGATTTTCAGCAGCACTATCCACACAGTGCCACTGAAAATCCACAGATAGGACCAGCTAGGGCACTTCCCGGGATAAGTGCATTTGAATAGCAGGGCCACAGTCTATAAAGACTTACAGCCAGAGAAAGCATAAGCAAGAGAGATATTCTGTCACCTAATGCATCGGTTCTAATCACAATCCTTTTATAGTTATTTTTATTTGATATACCACCTATTATGTAACATGACTAAGCAGTTAGCACTTCCACAGTCAGGTACATATTTTTCCCTCATCCCCAAAGGGCTCACAATCTAAGCATTTGTTCCTGAGGCAATGTAAGGATAAGTGGCTTGCCCAAGGTCACAAAAAGCACCTGTGGGACAAGTAACCCCAGACTTTCAGCACAAGGTTGCTTGCTCCAGTGGGATTTGAACTGCTGGCCCTCTGGCCTGAGGTAATTTGTCCCAACTACTAAGCCACTCCTCCTTAGCTGCAAGCATCACCCTTCATGTCTATCAATATCCAAAAGGAGTTGGATACTAGTAATAGTGCCAGCATATAGCACCTGTGACAACCTATTTAAGAAGATAAAAACCAACTTAGCAAGTGATACACCATCTTCTCATTGGTCAGCATCTGTCTGAGGTCAATGGATAATTCAAGCTTTCTATTTCAGAAGGTAAGTTTTGCAGCAGCCACTCTTGCAGATAGCTTGCCTGACCCTACTCATCTCCTGGTATCTGTTCAAACAGTTGCATGCCTTCGTATAGGTATCTTTAATTATTTCAGGGTTCATAAAGCCCTAGAGGTGATGGGCTCTGTTTCCCTGTACCCATTCCCTGAGCCATCCAGTCCTCCTGCGATGGTCAATTAATAATTGAAACTCTGCTTCATCTGCTGACCTAAGGCAGTTTGCATTACGTTCACTAATATTACATTTCATGAGGCATACAGTCCTGAGGCTACTGCAGAAATAACAGCCGTCAGTTGAAATAACATGTCAACTAAGTATCAGCCTCTGAGTGCACATTATCCAGGCAACCTCAATCTTGTCCCAGAATTCATTTCACCTAATTAAGGATAACCTGTCAATTCTTTTCAGTTCCTGTGATCAATGTGTAAACCATGCATGGAATGAACATGAGCAACTATTTATCATGAGACAGAAAACAAGAGATGGGAGAAAGGGAGGGAGAAAGAAGAAAGAGAAAGATCACAAACCCAAGAAAAAGAATTAATGGGGTGAGAGAAAAAAATGAGACAAATCAAGAAGGCATGGAACAGGCAGAAAGAGAAAGCGAGAGTGAGTGTGAGTATGAATATGGAAAAGGGGGATTAGAGAAGAAAGGAAAGGAGAATGTTTAAAAGCAAGAAAAAAAAACCTGAAAACAACAAAGGCTTGTTGTGAATCAGAGTGGATACAAATTAGTGATTTACAAAAAATAGCTTTTTAAAAAAATGTAGTTTGATTTTTAAAAATCAAAACTACCTCAAAGATATCATGCATGGTAATTGCAACTTCTCATTAGTTTCCATGAGCATGATTGTCAACAGCAGTATATGGCTGAGGTTTTGTGATGTTTTTTCATCTTGCTTAGATTGTAAGCTCTGGTGAGCAGGGATTGTGTCTTATATCTATATGTACAGTGCTGCATACACCTTGTAGCACTATACAAATGATTAATAGTAGGTAGTTGCAGTAATGAGAGACAACAGATCTGACCAGCCCTTGCAGCTGGTGTAGGTGCACAAAAAACAATCAAGCCCTTACCTCTCCTAGAAGTGCAAAGGCAAAGGTCAATGAACAGAGCATTCTGGGAGAGAGGGAGGGAATGGAACAAATTCAGGCACGGAGGGAGCTGGATATAAACAGAGTCCATGCAGGCCGATACAGAAAAGGGCATCGCCGTTAGCACAGGCATCTGCATGACATTTAAGCACAATCTTCTGTGGTAATGTGGGCACCAAATGTAGAAAGGGATTTACCATGGGCATAATCACTGCACAGATGCCTACACTAATAGCAGCGCACCTAAATCCATTCAAAATAGATGATAACTAAGCAATTAGCTATGTCACACAGGTGCAGAGAAGTGCTCGGAAATTTCCCATCAGCCCCTGCGGGCTTAACAGAGACACGAGGGAGACACTCTCCTTTCGCACCTCTCAAAGCCGGCACGGAGGGAGGGAGGGAGGGACGGACGGACGGTTCAGCCGGGCAGAGGGGGCCCCGCGGGTCGGTCCATGCTGCCGCGGCGGCAGCGGTAGCAGCCAGCGTTTTTTTTTTAAATTAAATGTTACTTTAGGCCGATGGGGGGGGTAGGACTGGTAATGGGCTATTGGGGGGGGGCTGGGACTGGAAATGGGCTGGGGGGTTTAAGTCTGGAGGGGGGCTGATGGGGTTAGGACTGGTAATGGGCTGTGGGCTGTTGGGGGGTGTTTAGAACTGGTAATGGGCTATGGGCTGTGGGCTGATGGGGGCTGTCTGGTAATGGGCTATGGGGGAGCTAGGACTGGAAATGGGCTGGGGGGGTTAAGACTGGAGGTGGGCTGATGGGGTTAGGACTGGTAATGGGCTGTGGGCTGTTGGGGGGTTAGGACTGGTAATGGGCTATTGGGGGGGGGCTGGGACTGGAAAAGGGCTGGGGGGGTTAAGGCTGGAGGTGGGCTGATGGGGTTAGGACTGGTAATGGACTGTGGGCTGTTGGGGGGGTGTTTAGAACTGGTAATGGGCTATGGGCTGTGGGCTGATGGGGGCTGTCTGGTAATGGGCTATGGGGGAGCTAGGACTGGAAATGGGCTCGGGGGGTTAAGACTGGAGGTGGGCTGATGGGGTTAGGACTGGTAATGGGCTAATGGGGTTAGGACTGGTAATGGGCTGTGGGCTGTTGGGGGTTTTTTAGAACTGGTAATGGGCTAGGGGGGGGTTAGGACTGGTAATGGGCTGTGGGCTGATGGGGGCTGTCTGGTAATGGGCTATGGGGGGGCTAGGACTGGAAATGGGCTGGGGGTTCAGACTGGAGGTGGGCTTATGGGGTTAGGACTGGTAATGGGCTGTGGGCTGTTGGGAGGGGGTTAGGACTGGTAATGGGCTATGGGGGGGCTAGGACTATGAATGGGCTGATGGGGCGGGCTAACACTGGCGGTGGGCTGATGGGGTTAGGACTGGTAATGGGCTGTGGGCTGATGGGGGTTAGGACTGGTAATGGGCTATGGGGGGGTTAGGACTGATAATGGGCTATGGGGGGGCTAGGACAGGAAATGGGCTGATGGGGAGGGGTTAGGACTTGAGGTGGGCTTATGGGGTTAGGACTGGTAATGGGCTGTGGGCTGATGGGGGGGTTAGGACTGGCAATGGGCTATGGGGGGCTGACTGGAAATGGGTTGATGGGGTTAGGACTGGAAGTGGGCTGATGGGGGAGTTAGGACTGGTATTGGGTTGGGGGATTGCTAGAACTGGAAATGGGCTGATGGGTGGCTAGGACTGGAAATGGGCTGATGCAGGGACTAGAATGGAATGGATGCTGGGTGAGGCTGGAACTAGAAGGGAGCTGATGTTGGGGGAGGATTAGAATGGGATGGGGCTGGAAGAGTAAAATGGAGAAGGGAAAAATATTTTGTGTGGGAGGGATAAAAAATCTATAATTGGCCGGGTATTGGGAGAGTAAGTGGGGATTGAGGATGGAGGGGTAAAATTTGAGTGGATGAAATAGGAATGAGGAAAGAGCAAAAGGAGAAAGATTAGTATGTTAAAGCAGATGTAGAGAGAGAATGGAAAAAAACTAGAAGAGAGAAGAAAGGACAAATGGACAGCAGACGATGGAGAGTTAGCAGAAGACATGAAGAAACCAGAAGAAAGTGGCTGGAGCAATTGCAGCTGAAAAAAAATGCACAAAAGGTAGAAAAATATCTCTTTATTTTGAATTTATTAATTGGAATATGTCAGCTCTGGTAAATGTGCATCATTAACGTCTGCGCTTTGTTTAGTACAAGAGCAAATTAATGTATAGTTTTATTTCTACAGTGTTGTACATTCCAAGTTTGGCTTTTGGGATTCCCAGTTTAATTATTGTCTTCCTGTTTCTAAATTGTGATTACTTGTTTGGTGATGGTCTATGTTCTGCATGTGTAACTGAGCTGAGGTGTTCTGTTTATATAATTCCTATTTGACATTGCCACTTGTTCTCTTTCCCCAGTAGGTCATGTATTGGTATTCTCTGAAATGTATTGGTTTAATATTTGCAGTGTTGCCTTTTGATAGGTAGGGTTTGGTGCTTTGTGAGTCCTGGTAGTGCTGTTAGGATACGGCGGGTTTGCTATGGGTTCTAAATGGGCAGTGTTTGTAGTAGTTCCTAATGTGTCTGGCAGTTGGCACTAGATTATAGTAATGTAGAAATCTTTTAGTCTTTCTTTATCCATACACTCATGATGAGGCACGTTTACTAAAAGTTAATATATGGTAACATTATGCAAATATTTATGCAAATGAGGCCTCTTATGCAAATGAGGCCCTGCACCCCCCTTGGGCCACCCCTGCTGGGGGCCCACAATTTTTGTTGGCGTAGGGCCTCACTCAAGGTAAATCCGGCCCTGATGTGAACTATCATTAAAATCATCTGTAATACCTGAAGATTGGCGAATGGGCAATGTAATAAAAAGGGTTCCAGGGGTGATCCGGGAAACTACAGACCAGTGAGCCTGACATCAGCACCGGGCAAAGTGGTAGAAACCATTATAAAGAAGAAAATTATTGAACATGTAGATAGTCATAGTTTAATGGGAGAAAGCCAACATGGCTTTAGCCAAGGAAGGTCTTGTCTTACTAATCTGTTTTATTTTTTTGAAGGTGCGAATAAACAGGTAGACAAAGGTGAGACGATTGATATAGTCTATCTGGATTTTCAGAAAGCCTTTGACAAGGTCCCTCTTGAGAGACTCTTGGTGAAATTGAAGAGTCATATGATAGGAGGCAGTGCACTGTTGTGGATCAGGAACTGGTTAAAAGATAGAAAGCAGAAGGTAGGGCTAAATGGCCAATTTTCCCACTGCAGAAAGGTGAATAGTGAAGTACCCCAGGGATCTGTGCTGGGTCTGCTGCTTTTTTAACATATTCATAAATGACTGGGAAATGGGAATAACGAGTGAGGTAATCAGATTTGCAGATGACACAAAATGATTCAAAGTTGTTAAAACCCAAGAGGATTGTGAAAAATTGCAAGAGGACCTTGATAAATTGTAAGACTGGGGGAAAGAGCAAAACAAACTATGATTACATGATGCAAAGTTCCACATTAGGAACTGCCACCCAGGAAAAAGATTTAGGCTTCATCGTGGATAACATGTTGAAACTCTCTGCCCAGTGTGCGGCAACGGCCTGGAAGGCAAATAGAATGCTGGGAACCATAAGGAAAGGAATGGAGAATAAAACAACGGATATTATAATGCCTCTGTATCATTCCATGGTGTGACCACACCTTGAATATTGTGTGCAATTCTGGTCACCATATCTTAAAAAGGATATAGCGGAATTAGAAAAGGTACAAAGAGCCACCAAAATTGTAAGGGAGATGGAAGGATAACCCTTTGAGGAAAGGCTTAAAAGGTTAGGACTCTTCAACCTGGAAAAGAGACGGCTGAGGGGAGATATGATAGAGGGCTATAAATTACTGAATGAAGCGTAACAGGTAAATGTAGATCAATTGTTTACATTATGAAAAAGTAGAAAGACTAGGGAACATGCAATGAAGCTACAGTGTACCTACTCCTGCCATCTTACTGGGCAGACTAGATGGACCATACTGGTCTTTATCTGCCGTCATTTACTATGTTACTATGTATTCAAACTCTGAAATTCATTACCGGAGGATGTAGTAAAAGCTGTTAGTGTAGCTGTGTTTAAAAAAGATTTGGACAAATTTCTGGAGGAAAGGCCCATAAACCATTATTAAAGAGGATCCAGGACATCCATTGCTTGCCTGAATAAAAACATTGTGGAACCTGTGTGTCTTTTTGGGAAACTGATAATTACTTATGACCTAGATTGGCCACTGTTGGAAACAGGATACTGGGCTTGATGGACCTTGGTCTGACCCACAATGGCATATCTTATGTTCTTATGACCTCCCCTGTCTCTGGGGGGCCAGATAGCATTGTTCAAGATGGTTATCTTTCCCAAATGGTTGCATGTTTTGAAAATGCTTCCTTTGGTACTCAAGAAAAAGTTTAGCCAGCTCCTAGAGAAACAGGTTAATATCTTGCTCTGCAGAGGTCGCAGACCTCGAGTGTGGCTTGCTGTGCTTCAGCAAGCCTAGAAACAATGAGGGATGGGGTTCCCGGATCTGGAGCAGTACAACATAATTTATATGTTGCGTCATGTATGTGATTGGCTTTGGGATCTGTTGGATCACAGATCTTTGGTATGGGAACATGCACTTGCATTATATCCTGCATGCACCCTCCCCTCTCCCCCCCCCCCCAACACCATTCACAAGCCTCCAGTCCCTCTTTCTCAAACCCTGCCATCCACAACCTTCTCCAGCCCATTTCTTAATAAGAAAAAGCAAGCTCCTGGCTCCTGGTTTTTAAACCCATTATACCATGTTGTTCAAGAATAAAATAGAAGGCTATTTTCTCTCAAATTCTCCCCACTCATTCGCAAACCCTCCTCTGGCAGCAGGGGGAAGTGGCTGCATCCTCCTCTTCTGCCACCCAGGGCTAACCGTTTCTTTGAACTGCTCAGTTCAACACAGTGGTTGACTTAGGGTAGCAAAAACATAGCTCAATGTGCAGCCACTTGAACCCTCTTTCTGAAGATAGTTTGGAAGGCAAGTAGACTAGAGAAGGAAGAAGTAGTCTAACTTGCACAGGGGCAGCAAACCAACTTTTTAGTTGGATGGACCAAACAAACCAATCTCCAGTCCTGCCCCCAAGCTTTCTATTCCTGTTGCTGTTTTAGGAAAAATATTAGTGGGGCCATGACCCCTGTGGTCCACCTCTTTCCACTGCCTATGAACTCGCAGACAACCTGTCTCCATATCCTGATTGGTCACCTCTTCTCCTCTGATCTCCTATGGCAATTCTGCATGGAATGGACAATTCCACAGAAAGGAGCAAATTTTAATTTTAAGCACTCATATTACACCTTTCTTAATAACTTTTGCTACACCGTGAAGAAAGCATTAGACAATACAGAAATGGAAGTAACAGTTTCCATACATTGTAAAAATAAATAAATAAATAAATAAAAGCCCGATTTTCAGCAGCAGAGGCTATCATGATTAGCATGTCTAGCCATCACTGCTGAACACTAAACCCACATATTCAGCTGTCGTAAAAGCTGTTAATGTAGTTTGGTTTAGAAGAGGTTTGGACAAGTTCCTGGAGGAAAAGTTGAAAAACCATTATTAAATTGGACTGGAGATAAGCAGCATGGAATCTTTCTGCCTTTTCAGAACCTGACAGGCACTTGTGACCTGGAATGGCCACTGTTGGAAACTGGATACCAGACTTGATTGACCTTTAGTCTGACCCGGTGTAGCATTTCTTATGATCTAAGTTGGACCATAGCCGTGTAGACTCTATTCTTCGAACAGGTCAATCAAAGGCATTTTGCTGAGGGACTTACCAAGCAAGGCAATAGGCTACATCATAAAGGCTTGACAGAGTTCTAAGCAACAAGGTTTTTTCCCCGAGTATGTCAGGCCTATTTTTTTCCAGTTTTGACTCTAACTTGCAAACAAATTTTGCGCCTTTTGTTAAGGTCTATGATCCTCCCAGCAGAGGACGTTTCGAGGTAATCAGAGTAGCATGCATGGGGGCATTGTGCAATAGCACCTCTCTCCAGGAGTTGCCGCGATGGCATAATCCAGGGTGTTGCTTAGTGCATGTCCTGAATATTCTAGGGAGACGTTTTGAAGTAAGAGAAGATGGTAATCTGTCCCCCTGGAAGAAGAGGGTTTGGAATTGAGAAAAGGTCACTCTCGTTTTCTTGAGAACTTCAGATCTGGAGAAGCGGAAAACTTGTCTCTGACGTTTAGCAGGAGTAGTAAAAAGTGAATCATGTACCTATCAAGAGAACAAGGAAGCCAGGGTTCAACCCCCCTGTCACTTCTAGCAAGCTTAAGCAAGCTACTTAACCCTCCATTGCCTTCCAGGGATAGGGAAATACCTGGTGTACCTGACTGTTCTCACTTTGAGTTACAGTACTACTGAAGACATGAGCTACAGCCAATAACTCCAAAAGATGTCAGTATCTAGTTTGATCCAAATTTTGGGACTTTCTCCCCATTTATCCATTGAAGGAAGCCTGATTCCAAGAGGAGAGAGGAGAAATAGCAAATGGGTAGCAAACCCTGGAAAGAGAGTTAGGAGAAGGCAGAGAGAAGAAATCAGAAAAAGAGACTGGGTCCGAAACAATAGGAAAAATCAAATGCCCAAACATAGACAGCACATTTTATTAACATTTGTAATTGGAAAGTGCCAGCTTTCAGAAACATTAATTTCCTGATGTCTTTGTATTCTGCTGGGTACCAGAAGAAATGCATTCCTATTTCATCAGCAATGCACTACATGCAGTTTGGCTTATTGGGGGGTTTCCATATTTCTACTTTTAATTGTAGTCTTTTATTCTGGATTGGGGGGGGGGGGTCTGTCTGTGTTGTGCATGTGTGACTGAGGTGAGTGATTCTGCTAGCATATACTTTCTGTGTAGGAATCTGTAACAGTTGTGCTTGTTCTGTTTTCCCAGTAGATGTACTACTTGCATTGGTACTTTTTCAAAGGTAGGGTTTGTGGTGTTTGTGTCCTGGCAGTGCTGTCATGGTATGGTGTTTGCTATAAATTCTTAATTTTCTCTTCACAAGGTTTTGGATAACTTTATAATGCACCTGGCAGTTGGCATCGAAGAGAAGTGGATGAGCAGATGGTGAGGTGACACCAAACTTTAATATTAATCATTAAGGGCCCTATTCTGTCCCAGACATAGATCCCTTCTTTGCATCCGGTCTGAACCGGATGCAGAGAGGGGATGGTGATTCTGATCCCACAGGGCACATCTAGTCCCACGGGATCAGAATCACAAACAGTTTTTTTAATTTATTTATTTAACAGTTTTTATATACCGCACTATTCATCATCAGTGCGGTTTACATTAAACAACAAAATACCTATCAATATATAACTGATCTAGGTTTACAGATAACAGGGAAGGTAAACTGGGTGTGAACAGGGGATAACTATATACAATTAAATATGTTACATCAAGGTATAGTATTTGACGAGATGCAGTATTTTCACATTTTAATATGTTACATCAAGGTATAGTGTTTGACGAGATGCAGTATTTTCACATTTTAAACCTTTGTTCTGGGTTGTTGTTATGTGTAGGAGTTAGATGAGAGAGGCGGAAGACAATTCTATGGTGTGTATGGTAGCTTGAAGTGCGAAGTGAATAAGTAGTGCTTGATGGACTTTCTGAATTGGGTGATATCCCTGATTGATCTGATGCTGGGAGGTGGTTTGTTCCAGCACTTGGGAGCATAAGACACAAAAGCTCTGTTAGTGGTTTGTTGTGTCCATTTTGTGGAGATACTAGGAGTAACTAGTGTGTTTTCGGCTACTAGTCTCCTGGATCTATTGTTCGGTGCGTGGATGAGGAGATTTGAGATCGATGCAGGGGATATTTTATTAATGGCCTTGAATGTGATGAGGAGGGTTTTGTATATTATTCTGCAGTTTATTGGGAGCCAGTGTAGATCGGTCAGTATTGGTGTTATATGATCTCTTTTTGAAGCTCCAGATAAGATGCGGGCTGCCGCGTTCATCGCCAGTTGAAGTGGACTTAGTGTATTCTTGGGGAGGCCATGAAGGATGATATTCACATAGTCGAAGTGCGGTGTGACTATTGCTTGGAAAATTGTACGGAAATCCTTGGTCTCCAGCATTGGTTTCAGGTGACGCAGTGTTTTTAGTTTGTAGTAGATTGTTCTTACGGTGTTCTTTATGTGCTCCTTAAGATTGAGTTGTTGATCGAGTATCACACCGAGGCACTTTATGGAGGCCTTGATCGGGAGTTCTGCATCTCTTACTATGAGGGTGGTTGGTGGAGAAAATTGCTCGTTTCTTGTGGCTATGAGCACTTCGGTTTTCTTGAAATTTATTCTCATGTTCTGATTGAGAAGCCAGTCGGTTATTGCATTGAAACAGTTGATTAGTGCAGAGTAATCAGGATTTGATACATTGATCGGTGTGAAAATTAGCACGTCATCTGCATATAATAGGCAAGATATACCGAAGTCTCTGGTGATTTGGCAGATTGGCTGCATGTATATGTTAAAAAGCAGCGCAGATAGAGATGAGCCTTGGGGTACTCCTTGTTTCTGTTGGAAGGGTTCAGATGTAATGTTGCCTGTACGGACCTGTTGCCAATGCAGGACTGTCCCCGGCTAACTCAGTCAGGGCTTTTAAATGGAGCAGCGGTGCCATGGCATCATGTTGCTATGGTACAACGGCTCCATGTAAAAGCCACGATGCCCACCGCCAGCAAAAAGGGTTTATTCCCCACAGCCCAACTCCCGATCTGGCCTCCTAAGGCCAGGGTCTGGCTATGGGGAATGTCCCCTGCCCCCCCCCCCGCCCCAGGCCGTCAAAAAAAAAAGTCCAAGGGCCAAATGTCAACATGTCCAAATGTCAAAAAAAGAATGTCCAGGGCCAGTGACCGCTCACTGCCCGCCCCTTCCCCGCCTCCATCTTACTTCCCCACGCAACTGGCAGGGAAGTTAGGGAAGTTAGTCGGGGGCATACAAGGGCACGAATAGCAGGGGTGGACGTCCCATCAGGTCATCCATCCCCTCTATTCATAGCTCAGAATAACCCCTAAATTAATATTTTAAGAATATGGGGCCCAATATTAAAGTAGGCAGACTATGTGCCACTACAGCGCATAGCTCTGCCTGCTCACCCCTAACCCCAGATATTTAATGCTGCAGCAAAGGCATTGACTATCTGGGTTTGGCGCTCAGTGGAATCTCACACAGAGCCTAACCAATGTAGCAGCGATATTGGTCCGCTACACGGTTAGCGATCTGCAGCTAGAACTAGGTGAGCCAAAAGCTGGCCTAGTTTTGGCCACAGATTTCTAACCATGTAGCGGTCCAATATCGCCACTACACGGTTAGAGGCAGTCACCATCTGTGCTCCACCCCAGAACACCCCCAACACTGACTGGATAGCATTAGGGCATGTAGGGGACACTCAGCAGCACTAACTGTGTACGTGCCATTGAACATTCCTGTTTAAGGCATTTACTCAGTTGTTGGGTTTTTTTTCGTGCCATCATGTCAGTGTTGACTCATAGCGACCCAGCTACCTCTGGGTTTCTTGGCAATGTATCACTGGAAGTAGATTGCCAGGCCTTTTCTTCTGAGGCAATGGAGGGTAAAGTGACTTGCCCAAGGTCACAAGGAGCGCCAGTAGGAATGGAACCCTTGATCTTCTGGGTACTAGGCAGTTGCTCTAACCACTAGGCTACTCCTCCACTCAGTTTACTGAGCTGTAAACCATGTAAATGCCTTTCAAATATCAGGCCCATGATGTCCTATTATATATTTTTACAGTATCATTCTTGGAGGGGGGGGGCCATGATTATTGCTTTAATAATCAAAATCTTGGGCGAGGGTTCAATAAGCCTGGGTTTTGATACTTTTAGGTACCTATTAATGCCTCTGCCCACTGCTCATAGATGCATCCATTATCTCTCTGGTCTCTTCTACCCAGTACATTTTTCCTAGAAAAAAAAAGGTGTCAGTACTCATATGCAGGGCTCTGTCATTAACGAATGAGAAACATAGAAACATAGAAACATGATGACAGAAAAAGACCACAAGGCCCATCTAGTCTGTCCTTCCATAACAACTACAACAGTCCACTTTTTACCTTTAGAGATCCTCTGTGTTGGTCCCATGCTTTTTTGAATTCAGTTACTGTCCTCATCTCTACCACCTCCACTGGGAGACTATTCCACGGATCCACTACTCTTTCCGTAAAGAAATATTTCCGCATATCACTCCTGAATCTATCTCCCTTCACCCTCATCCCATGTCCCCTCGTCGCAGAACTTGCTTTCAATTGAAAGAGGCTCTCTCCCTGAACATTTATGCCACGGAGGTATTTAAACATCTCAATCATATCACCTCTATCCCGCCTTTCCTCTAAGGTGTACATATTAAGATCCTTAAGTCTGTCCTCATATGCTTTATAATGAAGACTACTAATCATCTTAGTAGCAACCCTCTGCACAGACTCCATCCTGTTCACATCCTTTTGAAGGTGCGGTCTCCAGAATTGCACACCATACTCCAAATGAGGTCGCACCAAAGATTTATACAGAGGCATTATCACCTCCTTTTTTCTGCTAGCCAATCCTCTCCGTATGCACCCAAGCATCCTTCTAGCTTTTGCCGTCGCCTTTTCTACCTGTTTAGCTACTTTAAGATCATCGGACACAACTACGCCTAGGTCCCGCTCTTCTTTAGTGGACAAAAGTACTTCACCTCCTATGCTGTATTGCTCCCTTGGATTGCTGCAGCCCAAATGCATGACCTTACATTTTTTAACATTAAATCCCAGCTGCCAAATTCTAGACCATTCTTCAAGCTTAGCTAGATCCCTCCTCATGTTATCTACACCTTCCTGGGTGTCTACTCTATTGCAGATTTTGGTATCATCCGCAAAGAGGCAAACCTTACCCGACAGCCCTTCCGCTATATCACTAACAAAGATGTTAAAAAGAATCGGACCAAGGACAGATCCCTGGGGCACACCACTGGTAACATCCTTCTCCTCAGAGTGAGCTCCATTTACTTGTACTCTTTGTCGCCTCCCACCCAACCAATTTCTAACCCAAGCAGTAACTTTAGTAACAGTGACATCATGAGGATCATGGGTCAGCTTTAACAAGCAATGAAAAAGGTACTGGTACTCCATACCACCACATACAGTACCCCCTCAAAAAAAGCTTGTAATTTAAATTTCATAATAAGTTAGAGCCTAGCAGCAGCAAAGAGCTATAATTTAAATCAAATAAGAATATAGCTTACCTCAGCAGCACAGGACAGGGTACTGTGTAGCAGCCCTCTTTTAATAAGTGTTATTAACCTTTAAAAAGGAGATAGAGCAGCTTTTAAACTAGATAATGGGGGAAAGCCGACAGTCGCCCAAGAGCGGATAGTTCGGAAGAATGTATATATATATATATATATATATATATATATATATATATATATATAATATGATGTTCCTGTAAATATGTTCTGTTATAATATGTAGCTCCCTGTAAAACAAACTTGCTTTGTTAATTGTTGTTCACTGTGAACCGCATCTGAACTTTGGAAGATGCGGTATATAAATGTATGTATAAATAAATAAAAATAAAAATGTATCCTTGAAGGATACTACCAAAAGCAGAGAGGTTCCAAAAAAGAGTAAAGTAGCCCAAATGCCCTCGAGTATGGAGCAGACAGAGCTTAAAGATCCCAAATTACCCATGTCTACCAATAGCCAAATTAATATGAATAAAATAGTCTCTAAAATGCTTGTATGCAAATGCTAGAAGTCTAAAAAATAAGATGGGAGAGTTAGAATATATAGCACTAAATGAGAGGTTAGATATGATTGGAATATCAGAGACATGGTGGAAGGAGGACAACCAGTGGGACACTGTGATACCTAGGTACAAACTATATCATAATGATAGAGCTGATCAAATTGGTGGAGGGGTTGCGCTCTATGTTAGAGAGGGCATTGAGTCAGAAAGGATTAAAGTTTTGCAGGAAACAAAATTTACTGTAAAATCTCTATGGATTGAAATTCCATGTAAAAAGGGGAAGGCGATGGCAGTGGGGGTGTACTATCGACCACCTGGCCAGAATGAACAAATGGATGATGAAATGCTCAAAGAAATCAAGGAAGCTAACAAAAGTTACAGTGCAGTAATAATAATGGGCGATTTCAATTACCCCGGTATCGACTTGGTCAATGTCACGTGTTAGGGAGATAAAGTTCCTAGATGACATAAATGATTGCTTCTTGGAGCAGCTGGTTCATGAACCGACCAGAGGGGATGCCATATTAGACCTAGTCCTTAGTGGAACACCAGATCTAGTGCAAGAGATAAGGGTGTTGGGGCCACTTGGCAATAGTGATCATAGCATGATCGCCTTTGATTTAATTAGTGGAGGAGGGATAGTACGGAAATCCACAATACTACCTTTTAACTTTCGAAAGGGAGACTGATAAAATGAGGAAAATAGTCAAGAAAAAACTAAAAGGAGCAGTTGCAAAGGTTAGACTTACATCAAGCTTGGGTGTTGTTGAAAAATACTATCTTGGCAGCCCAGACCAGCTGTATTCCATGCTTTAGGAAAAGTGGAAGGAAGTCCAAAAAAGCTGCCACCATGGTTTAAAGGTGAGGTTAGAGAGGCTGTTGCCAAAAAAGCATCTTTCAGGAAATGGAAAAAAGAGCCAAACGATGAAACCTGGAAACAGCACAAGCACTGGCAAGTCAAATGCAAGGCATTGATAAAGCAGGCAAAGGGAGAATTTGAGAAGAAGCTTGCTGCGGAAGCAAAAACACGAAATAAAATTTTTTTCAAGTACATTCGTAGCAAAAAACCTGTGAGAGAGTCAGTTCGTCCATTAGATGATAGAGAAGTTAAAGGGGTGACAAGGCGATAGCGGAGAGACTGAATGAATTCTTTGCTTCGGTCTTTACTGAGGAAGATGTAGGGATGTTACCCATGACTGAAGTGGTATTTAAAGGTGTGGAAGAATTGAAAGAAATATCGATACATCGGGAAGATGTATTACAACTATTAGATAAACTGAAGAGTAGCAAATCACCTGGGCCGGATGGTATACATCCAAGGGTGTTGAAAGAACTGAAATATGAGACTGCAGACCTGCTATTAGTAATCTGTGAACTATATCATTAAAATCATCTCTAATACCTGAAGATTGGAGAATCGCCAATGTAACACCAATTTTTAAAAAGGGTTCCAGGGGTGATCCGGGAAACTACAGACCGGTGAGCCTCACTTCAGTACCGGGAAAAATGGTAGAAACCATCATAAAGAATAAAATTACTCAGCATGTAGATAGTCATGGTCTAATGGGAGACAGCCAACATGGCTTTAGACAAGGAAGATCTTGTCTTACTAATCTGTTATGTTTTTTTGAAACAGGTGGACAAAGGTGAGTCGGTTGATACAGTGTATTTGAACTTTCAGAAAGCCTTTGACAAGGTCCCTCATCAGAGACTTTTGGCAAAACTAGAGAGTCATGGGATAGGAGGCAGTGTACTACTGTGGATCAAGAACTGGTTAAAAGATAGAAAGCAGAGGGTTGGGCTAAATGGTCAATTTTCCCAATGGAGAAAGGTGAATAGTGTGTACCCCAGGGATCTGTGCTGGGTCTGCTGCTTTTTGACATATTCATAAATGACCTGGAAAGTGGAATAACGAGTGAGGTTATCAAATTTACAGATGACACAAAACTATTTAAAGTTGTTAAAACCCAAGAGGATTGAGGAAAATTGCAAGAGGATCTTGATAAATTAGAAGACTGGGCATCAAAATAGCAGATGAAATTTAATGTGGACAAGTGCAAAGTTATGCACCTAGGGAAGAACAACCCAAACTATGGTTACACAATGCAAGGTTCCACATTAGGAACCACCACCCAGGAAAATGATTTAGGCGTCATTGTGGATAGCATGTTAAAACCCTCTGCCCAGTGTACAGCAGCGGCAGCCAAGAGAGCAAATAGAATGCTAGGTATCATAAGGAAAGGAATGGAAAATAAAACAAAAGATATTATAATGCCTCCATATTGTTCCATGGTGAGACCGCACCTTGAATATTGTGTGCAATTCTGGTCGCCGTATCTTAAAAAGGATATAGCGTTATTAGAAAAGGTTCAGAGAAGAGCCACCAAAATGGTAAAGGGGATGGAAGGATACTCCTATGAATAAAGGCTATAAAGGTTAGGACTCTTTAACCTGGAAAAGAGACGGCTGAGGGGAGATATGATAGAAGTCTATAAATTAATGAACGGAGTGGAACGGGTAAACGTAGATCGATTGTTTATGTTATCAGAATATAGAAAGACTAGGGGACATGCAATGAAGCTACAGGGTAAACTATTTAAGACTAATAAAAGAAAATATTTTTTCACTCAACGTGTAATCAAACTCTGGAATTTGTTACCGGAGGATGTAGTAAAGGCTGTTAGTGTAGCCGGTTTTAAAAAAGGTTTGGAAAAGTTCCTGGAAGAAAGGTCCATAAACCATTATTAAGAAGGGACCCAGGATATCAATGCTTGACCCAGTACAAGCATTGAGGAACCTGTGTCTTTTGGGGAAACTGCTAGGTATGTATGACCTAGATTGGCCACTGCTGGAAACAGGATACTGGGCTTGATGGACCTTGGTCTGACCCAGTATGGCATATCTTATGTTCACCAACTGCACTCTCCTGCTGTCAGCTGGGATTGGAGCATATGTGGAGAGGGCAAGGCAGGGCAGGGGGCCAGAGATGAAGTGTGTTGGGGGGGGGGGGGCAGGGGTAAATGTAGACATTGGCCTCCGACTGCTGGAGATTCGTGGTAGGCCACTGTTTTTCATCTGTATGTTTATGATAGAACTGTTGGATGCACTGGCCCTGAATATCTACAGTAATTTTGCTAGCATCTGTATGGTAGATGGTTTCCCATGCAACTCGGCCATCCCTGAGCCTCTCAGCATCAGTAGTGGAGAGAAAGATGCCAAGGTGAGGTGGAAAGGGGGGGTGGTCATCTGAACACACCTCTCCCTCACACTAGGCAGCTGCTTAGGAGCGCTGCCACATCTGTTCTGAGCTTTACCAGTCCTTTAGATTTACCCTAGTCCCCAGTTGTTGTGTTGTCTATCTTGATTAGACTAAGTTCTGATGAGCAGACTCTCTCTTACAGGGCTGCGTACACCTTGTAGTGCTAAACAAATGATTAGTAGTAGTAGTAGCCCCCATTGGACCTGACCTAAAGGCACATGCAGGACTGGCCCAAGGGTTGCTGCTGCCCTAGGCAGAAACCCCATCCACACTGCCTCCCTGCTGGTGCCGATTCAGTCTTGGGGGGAGGCGGGCGGCAACAGCAGTCTTTTAAAAGCAGCGGTTTTGTGCTGGCACGTTGTTGCTGTGGTAGGCCATGTGCTTCAGCATACATAGCCTGCTGCTTCTGACCCCCCTCCAACAGTAAGATCAGATGCGGCAGGTCGTGTGTGCCAAAGCACATGGCCTGCCAGGGCAATAAAATGGCAGCATAAAGCCAGCCCCGGGCACAGGAGCTTGCTGGCTTGTAGCATTAGGACTGTAAAATAGAATTGCCACTGGCACACCTTTAAGGGGGTGAGGGCTACAGCATACTGCCACTTAGAAAGGCGCTCTTTTAGTGAAGCACCTTTTTAGAGGGAGACTGCTGCATGTCTCTCCCTTCAGAGTTCCACATCATCAAAGGGGAGGGATTCTCTACCCCTACCTCCTTCTTCCTTATGCCTACAAGCACTTAACAGATAAATCTGGTCCTGCCAACCCCTTATCAGCATTTGCCTGGCTCAAAGAGGCTGGATTACTATGGGAACAGCACACTGCCATCTCTTATGGTAGAGACAGATGCAGCTTGTCTGGAACACTGCAGCCTGGGTGTCAAATGGACAATATTTCACATGGTCTTAGGCAGCTGAACTTGGCGTCAATTGCTAGTGGCTCCTGATTCAAGATCAGCATCCCTGGTATGTACCAGCCCAGTCCCTGAGATCTAAGGATAAAAAACTGTGAACTGTTCCTTCTTGACTCAGAGTCCTGTGTATGGGGTCTCATGGTAAAGCTTTTCATCATTTTGCACCCCTTCTTTGGATTAGTTTCCCAAAACTAGGGCTGCTAAATTTTTTGCAGACAAATCTAGGACACTTACCAGAAAAAGGGGGGAGGGGGGGAGGAATATCTTAGTTCTAGGTTTCAGCAACAAGGCGTGGAAGAGAGAAGAGTCGCCACTGTCTTCCCCACCCCATCCCCATGCATCCCATGACAGCAACAATATAAAGTCCAAGCAAACAAATCAACAGAAAATAGAATCAGCGATGCAGTTCCTCCACATTGTGCAAAATATAAAGATAATGGATGGAAATTCTAAAAACTGGTAGATTCCAATCACTAAACTGAAAATTAAAAATTGTTCCTACCCTTTCTGTCCCTATTGCTGGAACTGGGGCAGGAGGCTGCCAAAATGGTGGGAGTCAGGGACACAGCTGTAAAACAGGGGACATCTGCTAACCTTATCCAAAAGAGATCAGACTTGCTACTTCCTTTTTGGAAGGTATCCTGATTCTGTACTAATGCTTATGGCCCTTCGCTGCGTTTGCACAGAGTGAGCAAGGAAGGTTCTCTGTTAAGCTGTCCATTGTAGCCTAGGGGGGTTGGTGGCATAAATTCTGCCCAAGTAGCCCCTGCGGTGTAGAGGGACCCCAAGGAAGAGAAGGGGCCCACTTGCAGCTGCTCTCATATCTTCAGAAGTGGGTTTCCTCCACTCTAGGGGCCCTTTAAAAATTGTTGCTTGGGGAGCCAATAATTTTAATTTCTGCTACTGCTGAACGTTATATGTTCCAGTAACTGCCCAGGCTATGGGAAACTTCCAATGGGCCAGGGTGGTGAATTGTATTTTGGTAGTGGAGTTACTTACCACCAAGTGTGGTGCAGAAGTGTATTGTACCCTTTTTCTGTTTATTTGAGTCAGCTGCTGTCATTATTGCATTGCGGGATCATACCTTTTGATAAAAGAGGGATAGTTTACTGATCACAGGTCTGCAAAAATTTGTTTTGAGAGCTGTTTTGGTTATTACATGTAATCTTTATGTTTTTTGGTATGCTGAATCCGAAAATAACCTCCATTTTGTCATAGGACATCACGTTTCCTGACAATTTAGGTAACTATGTTAAATAAGGCAATACCTCAAAATA
This sequence comes from Ichthyophis bannanicus, assembly GCA_033557465.1. NCBI lineage: Eukaryota > Metazoa > Chordata > Amphibia > Gymnophiona > Ichthyophiidae > Ichthyophis > Ichthyophis bannanicus. Next base: position 681,548,719 of record CM066033.1, read on the forward strand.
AATGGAAATAGACTTATAAAATTAAAGTTTTATTACAATATTTTCATGACAATCCTTTTTTGAACTGAAATGAGCTCACCTACACACACTAAACTCGATTCTCCTTCCTTGTGAGGCTCCTCTTGGTGCATTTACGCTTGTGAGTAGCATCTGGAATGTCTCTCTGAAGCATCCAAAAGTAGTCTGCCATCATTGTACTGCTCCATTTTCCCTGGTATCTCCTTTCCATCTCTTTAATGTCTTGGTGGAATTGTTCGCCTTGTTCCTCACTCACAGCTCCCAAATTTTCAGGAAAGTAGTCAAGGTGGGACTGGAGGAAATGCACTTTCAAACTCATCGGGCAACCTAAAGCTTGAAATGCTTTCAGCATTCGTCCGACGATCTTTTTGTAGTGAGGATCTTTGTTATTGCCTAAAACTTTCTGTATGACTTCTTTAAATGCAATCCACCCTTCTTTTTGAGGATCCATCATGGTATTGACAAACTCTTGATCAACTATAAGCCTTCTAATGTCTGGTCCGACGAACACACCTTCCCTTCAATTTTGCCTTCGACAGGCCTGGAAACTTGGTGACCAAGTATTTGAAGCATTCTCCATCTCTTGGAAGTGATTTTACAAATTGCTTCATCAATCCCAATTTTATGTGGGGAGATGGTAAAAGAACTTTATGGGAAGGTACCAAAGTTTCTCGGAGGACATTTTTTTCACCGACTGTTAGCACCCTCGGCTGCCAACTCTTCTTGGTCCAGTGATTTTGTTGGTCTCGACTGTCCCATAGACACAGAAAACAAGGATATTTGGTATACCCAGCTTGTTGCCCGAGCAGCATGCACAAGACCTTCAAGTCCCCACACACTTGCCAACCATGGTCTTCATATTTAAGTTTACGAAGAACCAATTCCAAGTTCTCGTAGGTTTCCTTCAAGTGTACGGAATGACCTACAGGTATGGAAGTGTAAAAACTGTTGTGGAGTAAAACTGCTTTGAGACTTCTTTTTGAAGAATCTATAAAAAGACGCCATTGCTCTGAATCATATTGTATTTTAAATTGACCCATCAGACCTTCGACATTGATGCAATAAACCAACTTGTCTTCCTGGGCGAAGTAAGGAACGAACTCCTTTTCACGATGTCTGAACCATGAAGATGACACTCCTGGCAACAATAAATTCCTGCTTTTCAGCCTTGATCCAAGTAACTCAGCGGCATCTTTAGGAAGATTCAAGTCTCTTACCAAATCATTCATCTCCCCCTGAGAAAACAATTTTGGTCTTGTATCATCTTCAAAGTCAGAACTTGATTGGTCATCTGGTTCAGGTATGACTTCACCTTCATCGGAGCTAGATATCTCTTCCAAGGTAGCAGGGGGCTTGGGTACTGGTATATCTGTGCCATGGGGGTTGGGACGAATTGCCGAGTGAAGATTGGGGTATGAAATGGAATGCTTCCATTTGGAATTAAACCCTTTCACATCGCATGAACAAAAGTAACAGTCGTCACTATGGTTCTTTTGCTCTCGCCATACCATAGGAATCCCATAACGGAAAGATTTTTTCTTACCCTTGAACCAGTTTCGGAGGTTCTCAACACACCGTTTGCACACTTTATGAGGCGCCCAGACTTTATCTTGATCTCCAATTTTTAGTCCAAAGTATGCAAACTATACTTTTTTCACAAAGTCTGTAATATTCTGCTGTTGCTTCAATACTGTATATTCACCACAGATGAAACAGAAACTGTCTGGTGAATTAATACACTTTTGCGGAGCCATAACATAACGGTTGAAGAATGACGAGCTAACACGAATTGTGATGAAAAAGTGTGAACAGCCTAGAACCAAGAACCTGATGATGATTCATGCACAAGTGTGGCATGCAGGAGAGAGCAGCTCTGTGTCTACACGAGATGCCACAGTGCTGGCCACGCCCCCCTGCACTGACCGGAGCTGCTGCTATCTGCCCTGTGTCTCCTTCCCACTGGATTCTTCAGGAAAGATTAACCCCTTCTACCATTAGAAGCACGGACTTAAAACTTGCTTAGCTTATGTATATATTGCTGACCATCAGATTTACAGTGCTATATTTTTTTACATAACTCGGACAACCCCTTTAAGGTTTTTTTGGCATTTTATATCTTAAATGCACTTATGTGAATTAATTAATAGTAATTTGAATTAACAGTAATTTGAAAAATGATAAATTTGAAGACAATTTTGCATGTTGTGGCAAATCATGACGTCTAGGAGTTTTTTCAATATTTCATTTGTTTTCAGCACACCAAAATACATGGAAATTAGATGAAAATAATCAAACAGCTTTTAAGTCGCAGACCTGTGTTATTTTTCATTGTTTTGTGTTTTTGTTAATTTTTATATGTGAACTGGATATTTTGTGTTTTATGATTCTCTTGCTATTCTGTTGATTGGTTCATTATAGTTGTTTATATGTTTTCTGCATTCTACTTCATGCTGGGCACTTTCATGGAAGGGCAAATAAATGGCTAAAAGTGCCTGCTCACTAGCGATAATCAAGTTTTCAGAATTACCACAGTGACTATGCACGAGATAAATATGCATATACTGAAGATCCAGGGTATGCAAATCTATCTCATGCATAGTCACTGTGGTAATCCTGAAAACCTGATTGGCTAAAAGTACCTCCAAGAGACAGTTGAGAAACATGGTCTTAAAGGGGGTTATTCTGAGCTGCGAATAGCGGGAATCCCCACTGTTCATGCCCTTGCCTGCCCCTGACTAATCTCCCCGCTGACTGTGCAGGGAAGTTAGATGGGGGCAGGGAAGGGGCAGTCACTGGCCCTGGATGTACAGGGCAGATTCTAATGTTGGCTCTGTACGTCCAGGACCAGCAAAACGTCCGGGGAAGTTATTCCACCTATGAGGTGGAATAACTTCCCTGGATGTTTTGTTTTGTAAAGCCCAGGGTGCAGATGGGGCGGGGGGGGGGGGCAGGGTTTATTCCCTGCAGCCCGACCCTGGCCTTAGGAGGCCAGACTGGGGGTTGGGCTGCGAGAAATAAGCTCTTGTTCTTGGCAGCTGGCATTGCAGCTTTTAAATGAAGCCATGGTGCCAAGGCAACAGGATGCAATGGCGCCGCAGCTCCATTTAAAAGTCCTGACTGAGTTAGCCGGGTGCAGTCCTGCACGTGATTCTGATCCTGAGGGGCTAGATGTGCCACACGGGATTAGAATCGTAATCCCCTCTGTGCATCCAGTTCAGATGAGACACACAAAGAGGATCTACGTCCGGGACAGAAATCGGGCACAAAGTGTATAAAAGTAGTAAAGAGGCTCTGACAGCCCTCTGCCAGAAGGTAGCAATGTCTTTTCTATGATCTCGAGTCTAGGCACTGATTATCCAGCATCAGCCCTCCATGCCAAGTACCCATGGGGTGCTTGGAACAATAGAGCCAGAGAATCCATTTGCCAGAGAATCCATTTGCCAGAGAATCCATTTGCCAGAGAATCATACTATGAGGTCACTTTTGCTTTGTTTGGATAAGTGATAGTGCCTATGCCCCTTAACTCCCACACGGGAAAGCAGGCAAGATGGTCACTGCATCACTTGGCACAAGCACAGTGCCTGCGATACTGCACCCCCTTGCTGTGAGGCTAAGCCTTTAGGGCTGGAGCCTCTCTTTACTCAGAGGGCTTTATACAAGCTTCTTCCAGTAGGTGCAGAATGAATAGGAAAACATACACCACTAAAGGTCTCAGAAAATGCAGATTGTGCTGAACTGGTGTTTGAGAAGGAGGGCGAGGGACATGGTGCAGGTTGAGCTTGCTGGTGGAAGTGATGCTGCCTTTGCGTTTTGTGACCCATCTTGCTGTGAGCTGGCAGAGTGTCTTATGGCAGGAAGGCAATGAGAGCAGATGGTGCTCATCCACTGTGCCGCCACAAACTCAGCTCCGACATATGCTTGCTGTTCACACCAGTAAGGATTCCAAAATCTGCGTTCCTGAAGAGGGCCAAGGTTCTCTGGAAAAGGAGCACTTCCTCTACTCAGTGTGTGCAAGGCACAGCTCAACAGCACCTGTCATACGAGGGCAAATACCGGCTCAGGGCTTCAATTTGCACCTCTTTGCTGCAGCACCAACCCTGGCGGCAGTGGCAGCCCCCTCCCATCCTATTAAAAGATGGTGGGATCCAGGACAGAACTTTATACTGGCTGTAGAAGCTCCTGGTACATTAGATAAAATGTATTCTCTCTTTACCTTTTCCTCTGTGGCAGATGTGCAAACTCTATAATAGGGTCACTGGTCAGTGCAGATTACTGACCTCAGAAGAACAGTACGAAACCAGTGATAGTGTAAAGCATGGCTGCTTACACTACGCTTCCCCCTAAGTATGGTCCGTGAGTAGGTTTGTATTTGGTTGGTTGAAATTTGCTCATGCAGAGACGCAGGTGAAAGGCATTTTGATCAAATATACATGTTTGATAAGTTTTACAATAAAATAAGCTTGGGACAGACAAAAAGTATAAAAAAAAAAAGCTGCAATATCTGCCAAATGTTTGTCTGAACAAATTTCACATAGTTTGTGGACTAGGGTTGCAAAGGCCAAAGGAGATGCCAGCCCAATCTAAAATGCAGGGAATGGAAAGAGCAGACATTGAGGATCCGCTGCCTTTGAATAAGCATTAACTGTTTTGTTAGGAAGACTGGATGGGCCATGTTGGTCTTTATCTGCCATCATTTACTGTGTTACTCTATGTTAGCCTTCCTTTCCTCCCTAAATCCTTTTGCATTAACACTGTATGAGGATCCCAGTCTACGGCATGGAGCTGAAATGCCAAGGAAGTCCTAGAGTGACATCTCGTGGCCAAATCCCTGATTCATTCACTATACTTAGCTCTCTGAAGTATGTACTGCTGGTGCCCTCTGGTGTCTTGCAACTATTCGAAGAAACCAAAATTCTGGTCAGACCCCTTCTCTAGCCCTGTTCAAATCCAGGCTAAAAACCCACCTCTTTGAGTCTACTTTTGGATCCTGATGCGCCTCACTATCTTGTTCACCACCTATGTGCATCTTACCATACTCTAGTCCCGCTTTGTGATGTTGTCCATCTTGATTAGATTGTAAAAGCTCTGGTGAGCAGGGACTGTGTCTTACATCTGTACATCCGGCTCTGCGTACGCCCAGTAATGCTATACAGATGATAAGTAGTAGTAAGGAATGAGTTGGAAATATTTTCTCACGGATAAATTCATTAATGTTGCAGAAATCGGCTTATCCCCTAGTTGACAGCCAGAAAGTTAAACCAGTGATGGTACAGGCCCCAGCAGTTTCAAGGTCAAGTGAAGTGGAGGTAGGTCACTTGCTTCAACTTTCCAACCTTACCAACTCCTCTCGTCACAGCTGCCTCCCATTCAGGATCAGCTTAACCATTATGCAAACTAAGCAGTCACCTAGGGCAGCAGGTTTTTCAGGGGGGGGGGGGGGTCAACAAAGAGTAGCTGCAGTCAAAGCAAAGCAATAGATCCTCACAGTCAAACTAATTCAGAGAACATAAGTGCATAACTTTGTCCAGACGCAGGATGGACAATTTTCAGATAGTCCATTTACCTTCCTTGGGCCTGATTTTATAACTGGACATCTATATCAGAAGTCCAAAAAGGCATCTATTTTATAAAGGGAACATAGGCAGCTATGAGTCTTTATATTTTACCAAATACAGATCATAAAAAGTTTCTCCACTTCAATTCATAACAAAACAAAGGATCAACTTTACCCTCTTCATCTATATGCTTCCAAAGCTAAATCTACCTAATAGTGTTTAATGCTTCCAAAGCTTTATAAAACAAGCATCTAGAAACAGCACCTGTAGCATGCAAATACCAACACACACATTTCAGACCTGCCAAGTGTCCCCCACTGAGTGGGAGACTCCCACTGTGGAGGGTCTTTGCCGGTGGAATGTGGGATACTGGAATCAAGCCCTTACTTTATCATTATAATTTACACCACCAACACTTCCTGCTGTGAGATTAAGAGGTAGAAAAGCAGAGTCACTTACCTGTAACGGGAGTTCTCTGTGGACAGCGGGATTAGTCAGCCACACCTGGTGATGTCATCTGACGGCACCATGGATACAGAAGTGCTCTTCTAGAGCTCAGAAAGGTGATCCTGTGCTGTAGGTCCCACTGGCCCAGCCCCTACCTGGCTCCGTTCTTGTTCTTCTGCCCTGCCACACAGACGGAATTCTAGCTCTCCTCTACATTAATCCATCACGGATAAAGAAAAATCCAAGAAGAACCACGAGAAAAACATCAAACCGGGATTTTAAAAATGCCCTAAATGCACCAAGAAGATGAACTCTATAGACAACCACGATCGCTGCTTGCGTTGCCTGGGAAAAGACCACAAGGTAGAGGACTGCCCTCTCTGTGCCCGCAGGTCCCCCAGGGCCTGCCGAGGGAGGGTCTTCGCCCGTGGAATGTGGGATACTGGAACCAAGCCCTTACTTTCTTATCTGCCTAATTTACACCACCAACCCTGCTGTGAGATTAAGGGGCAAGAAGCAAGAGATTTCAAACTGTTGGCTGTGGCAGTGTGGTAAAGAAGTCCGAGGAGGGATAGAGTGGAGCCATGCCATGGGCCGAATGGGCCTGAAATGAGCTGAATTGGAAGGTGGGGGCCTAAATCTGCTGCTTGAAAATTGTTCCCCCTTGACATCTCTGACATTTACACCAGCTTCAAAGTGGCTTTAAATGTGTGTGCATACTTGTCTATTTTGGATACATTGTAACTTCACCCCTGTTCCGCTCAAAGGATGCCCCTGTTTAGGGAATACCAGCAAGCGTGTGCGTGCAAGTGTTCCCCAGGCATCCTTATAAGCGCATATACCGCTCTGCAGTTTTATAAAAGCCTTTGATAGCAGTGGCTAATTATGCAACATGCAAAACAGGCTTTAGACATGGAGAAACCAGTAAACTACTCTTGTTATTTATACATCTCTAAGGTTTAATATTTAAAACCTATGCTGCCCCAGTATTCATTTTAACAGCAGTGTTCTAGGAGTGGTGGGGTCAGGGGGATGATTGACGACTTTAATTATCAAAATCTTGAAGGGGGGGGGGCTTTAAGAGAGTTAATTGAGGGAAGCACAAGACTATAGGTTTCCCTAAGGTACCTAACAGCCTTGTACTGGCCCTGCTACCAACCCCAATGGCAGAATGGTTTGGTGCGATATGCTGACTTAAGGTTGGCAAGGTATGTAGACTTAATGGCAATAACGCTGAAAAGGCGTGGATATCTCATTCAGCTTCAGCAGCCCTTTTTTACACAAAAAAGAAGTAATATCTTCCCCTCCTCCCCCAACCAGAGGGCTTTTAGGAACAAGCTTATCCAGGCCCAAATTCCCTTTCCCCCATTTCTCCTCCCTTCCCTCTGCCCCAGTACATCTATGGACCTGCACTTCCAGTTTCGCTAACAGGAGGCACAAGCTTGGAAGTATAAGGACGACAAAACTAGGGCTGACTTAGCCCGTCTCTACTGACAAAGGTTGCACCACCTCCTCCCCCCTCCGCACAGCCCCACTGATCCCAAATTCTGAAAAGCAGCTGTATACATGAACCGATTTCAGCAACAGAAGCCAGCCCAACCTGCAAGACCTTCAGGCCCGCTTCCGAAGCATAACTTTGAGACAGTCCCAGAGGGTCAGGCAAAGGGACTTACTGTGTTATTGACATGTCATGTGGCAATCTGCTGTGGGCAGTAGCAGCAGTGCTTTTGGGTGAAAAAAGCCACAAAGCAATTGAAAGGCCTCAATATCCTCTCCGTCTGCTATCCCAAGAGTAAAACAGTGACAGAGAAACAGAGGAGAGACAATATGAAAAAGCAATCTATGAGAGCAATAAGAAGATAAAGGCAAAATACATGCAGAGAAAAACACACAACTTTCTTAGGGGCAGTGATGATTTCTGTCCAATTTTTCCGATGACCAAACAAAACGGTTGTGAAATCATCAACAAATTAAGAAAGGGGGAAGGAGATAGTTTGGACAGCTGCACCTGTCTGTCTCCTTCAGACGAGAGCCTCTGGGCTGCTCTCCGTCAGAGAAGCACGCAGAGAATGTTCCAGAAATACAACAGCACATATTTACAGGAACAGTCTCTAGTTTCCATCCTATCCCCCCCCCCCTCCCCCCACAGGCCCATGAGGCAGACTGAGAATTTCATAGGAGCCAGGGAAAGGAGAGGGGTGGGAGACAGGCACAGAGCATAGAAACAGAAGGGCGAAAAGATGAGGGGGGGAAAGAAGGCAGGATTTGACCACCGAAAGTGATCAGGGAGCTAGAGGTTCCGAGGCTGGGGTTGAGTGCCACTAAAAGAGCTCAGGGCCCAGCAGCAAAGGAGCAGGGACAGGGTGTCTCAGAGTTCTGAGGGAGCCAGCAGGACAGCGGATGTTTTCAGGATGTGTTCAGGGAGCAGCAATATAGTAACTGATATTTGGGAGGAGGGAGAGAGTCTGAAAGAGCTCAAGATTCAAGGAGTGAAAGTAACAGGGTTTGAGGGTGGCTCAGACAGCTCAGGGACCAGGGTGGCTGGCACAACTTATTCGGCAGCAAACTGCACAATATCACATAAGCCTCCATATCGCTGCATACATTGGCCAGTCCCCCTTGCCCCAAAAAAACATGCACCCTACCCCCAATCTCAAATTAGTACGGCGGTCCTAGGCACCTTTACTATCAGTGCATTCTGCCAGAATTTCTTGTCTACACAGATGGACTGAACCCATGCATTCTCAGAGATCCCACAGCAGCACCCCCTCCCATGTGATTTCCATTTTACAAAAAGCCTATGCAGGAGAAGGCAGGGTCATCACAGGCACTGTTAAAGCACCTGCTAGCTCCACAGTCCCCTTCCTCCTTGTATATGAGGTGCTGACACTTTTTGCTGATTGCAGGGAGGTCCAAGACCAGTCCTGCATGGCAGAAGAGAGGGGCAAATGATGTGAGAGGGTTTTCAGACAGCAAGATAAGGCTGCCAAATTTTGAAGATGCTTTGAATTACAAAATTCTTGCACAAGCTCTGGTGACTAACAGTAAATATCATGAGTGTGCTTTTGCCCTCCCCTGGAATTGACTTTGATCCAGAGCCTAAAGATATCTACAAAGATAAGTCCATTGATTGGAATATTAAACTGAATAAGTGAATTGCAATGTGTGTGGGGGGGGGGGGGGCTTGTGTTTTTATTCTTTTATCAAAAAAATTTCCTCCATTAGAAAACACATTAATCAGAATCAAAGTTTCACAAAAAAAAACGGGTCAAACTGTTGCCCGATGACCACACCCATCAATTCCAGGTCATCAGTGCATTCCACACCTGTACAAATTGGGGAGGAGAATCATTGTTTAGCTTAAATTTACTTACAGTTGTTACTTGTCAGCTAGAAACATTAAGTGCCTTGGAGTCTATGTCGACACATGGCAACGTTGTGGCTACTTGTCCTAAACTGAGTTTGGTGGGAAATGCTGATAGAATAGTAGCCATAGCTGTTATTGTGTTGATCCATCGCATCGCATCACTTTATTTATTTATTTTATATAACAGGGTTTTGTTTTTTTGTTTTTTTTTAATACCGCTTTATCATTGCAGTCAAAGCTGGTCTCTCTCTTTTGTGTTGACCTTCAACCTTGCCAAGCAGGTGTCGTCGCTCAAATTTCTAGAAATAAATCTCCTTATTCAAAGGCAGACAAACCAAGAACCACTCCCTCTCCATCTGTTGCCCTGTGTTCACACTTAGAACAAGTTTTCAATGTCAAACAGGACCGCATCATCCTCCTGATTTTTCCCTGTGAATTTGGGGGGCAGGGTATAAAATTCTTAGTGGAAAAGAAACTTGTCCTCCATAGAGAGACATTTTTCCTTCTCATTCATCTAGCAAAGGAGAGTCCAAGGTGCAGTCCAGTGTGCTCTTTGTAGATTAAAAATCCTAGGATATTCCTTCCCAGATTAACAATCTAGTGTCAGGGCTACATTCCAAAACACTATTTAAACTCTGATAGAGTAAATAGGGCCCCTTTAGTTCTATCCATCCCCCCAGTGACAGCATGGGCCATAAATACCTTTAGAACATGAATGCAGAAGAACAGTAAACCTTAACGTAAACCATGCCACATGAAATGAGACAAAACAAATCCAACAGGAAACATCTGGAGGCAGCAAAATACATGATCTGCCTCTTGCACTGTCCTTCTTGCCTTCTGGACAGAGTGTGCTCTGATTATGGACTATGCTGGAATAGTCCAAATGAAAGGATCTTTCCAGTATCATAGAAACTCATGAGGTGGCTGTTTCCAGTTATTTTGCAGTTACAATGAGATGTATAACGAAATTCAACACTATAGGGCTTGTTTACAAAGCCGCAGTAGCAGTTTCCGATCGTTATCGGAGCTGCGGCCCCATTGAAATCAATGGGGCCGCGGCTCCAATAACGATCAGAAACCGCTAATGCGGCTTTGTAAACAAGCCCCTATGTCCCCCCACTCAGGGTCATGGGACATAGTGAGGCCTTCGCAAGATAGTCTAACAGTGGAAACACTGGATGTTTTCCATATGCTTCATATCCATCAACTTCCTAAACAAATACACACTAAACATTGCACTCTTTGGATTGTCTACCAACCTTCCCACATTATGACTATTTTCTTTTATGATATGCACACAAATCAAATACAGCAAATAGAAAGGCAGTCCATGGGGGTCCAAAGTACTTCTAACTCCAATCCATGACCTACAACACACTCATTGCTTTAAGGCCCACATAGATTTGGAAATTGACCAAACCATTCAAAATGTAAACTTCCTTGTTTGGGGAGCAGCAAACATCTTATAGATGTCAAAGGCAGCTACAGCCAAAGCCACGAACCTACAGCACCATATGACACTGTTCATGCTTCTTTCCTCTAACCAACAGTCAGATGTGGTTTGGACAGAACAAAAATCGGTAGAACCTCTTTTTCTTGAAGATGGCTCACTTCCAGCAGCCTTCAGGTATAATGGATAACCTACGATTGATGTCTTTGCCTTTTCAAGTTCTTTTAATAGAAGAAAAATCTTTCCTTCCTCTTCCCTCCAAGAACTGGCTCTTAGTAATGGATGATTCTCTGGATTCTTTCTTTAACATCTGGTCACCAGTATCCTACAGGACTTTCCTGTCTCAAATCTCCTGCAAGAAGTCAACGGGGAAAAGCCCAACCTTGCGCCCTGTAAGCACTTTAATGTAGCCATTAAGTTCTTCACCTTTCTGCACCACGATCTGCGGGTAGGAAAAAGTCAGAATTAGCAGGTAGACATGGCTCTAGGTCATCAGGAACAGGCGGAGACAGTTCTAATCTGGCACTATCACTGCATATATGTGTATAGACCCCTTAAACTCAATCGCCATAAATCAAAAGCTATGTGGATTAGCAGAAAGAAACACTTGATCCTGGCTTTGTCAATTTCAGGAATGTCACTATCCTAGGCAGTCTCTATTTATTTATTTATTTAATTTATTGAACGGTTTTATATATCGCCTTTCAGAAAAATCAAAGCGGTTTACAAAGAACAAAACTTGAACATTACATTGAAACTTATTCAAACAATTGAAATTACAGTGAACATTAAATTGTATATAATAAAAATGGTAATTTGAGGGTTACAATGTTGAGTAAATGCTGATTCTGATTAGGTATATAGATAGTTTAAACATATATACAGATTTAAATATTTACAAATTTCAAAAATCTTATCTTATCTGAGCAAGGAAAAATGTATTGCAGTTCACTAGAATTATTAGAGTAAAGAGTAAATGTGATAATGTGTAGAATTGAGTATTGTAAGATAGAGTAAGAAAAAGGAAAAAGTAAGTTGTGAATTAATGAATATGAGTATACATGAGTTTAAGTGGGAAATATTTCATCTATTGGGAATGAGTCTCCAAAGTATTCTATAAATAGGTGAGTTTTAAGATCTTTTCGAAATGCTGAAAGATCTGTGATATCTCTGAGTTTATCCGGCAGAGCGTTCCATATTAAAGGAGCATTGAGGCTGAATGCCCTATTTGTTGTAGTTTTATTGAGTTTTGAAAAGTTGTTTGGAACAAGTAGTGTGTTCAGGTTCCTTTGTCTCACTGTTCTGGTCCTTGAATGAATTGTCAGTAGATCAGTTAGATATGATGGGGCTATATCTCTTATCAGTTTGAACGTTGTTATAACTTTATATTTTATCCTACTTTGTATGGGTAACCAGTGAAGTTTGTGTACAGTATAGGGGTTGTGTGTTCAGTTGGACCTGCATTTATTTATTTATTTATTTATTTATTTTTTATTTATAAATTTTACATCAATATTACAAAGTAATACAGAAAAGTAAAACTTAGATGTACAAAATTACACAAAGAAAAAATATAAGAAATAAATAAAGTACAAGCCCACATCATGGGAGAATACGCCTAGATTACAAAATGATCACTTTAAAGATACACCACAATATTACCAAAAAAGACAAGACACTATCCGTCTAATCAAATCCCATTTTTTCTAACTAGCCAAGATGGAACCCCTATATCACTCCCCACTGCAGGACTTCAAAAACTCCTCTACCTGTAGGGGCTCATAAAACACGTAAGAGGATTTTCCTGAGGTAATCAAGCACTTGCAAGGGAATTTTAGAAAAAATGTCGCACCACTTGCAAGGACCCTGGGTTTGAGGGCCAAAAAGCCTTTCCTCCGGGCCTGAGTTTGCTTGGATACGTCAGGAAATATATTTATTTTCTGCCCACAAAACAACTCATTCTTTTTTGAAAAAAAAACATTTCAAAATCTCATTCTTTACACTTTCAAAATGAAAAGAGACCAATAAGGTTGCTCTAACTGAAATTTCATCCAACGAGGATTCTATAAACTCAGAAATATTCAAGGAATCCACTGAACCAAGTAAATCCACATCTCCTTCCCCTCGAACTTCCTTTTTAGAGCTGGGAATATAGTACATATTATTAAAAACAAACGTAGAAGGATCTTGATATCCCAAAATTTCCTTCAAATATTTACAAAAAAGAATATCAGCAGACAAATAATGTGTTTTGGGAAAATTGAGACACCTAAGATTCTTAGCTCTAAGATTATTTTCAAATTGTTCGTGTTGACGATGCAACAACAAACTATCCTTTATAGAGGAGGAGAGAGCACTTTGCACAGTGGAGACCTGAGACTCTAACTTTAAACAACGAGAATCCAAAGAATTTAAACAAATATCCTGATGTGCAAGCTTATCAACTGTCTCCTAAGTAAACTTTGCAAATTGAGGCATTAACATAGATAAAGAAACTTCCATACGTGTTAACAAACTCCATATATCAGTCAAAGACACATCCTGTTTAGAGGACTGAACAACAGGGTCCACCAACTCAGTAGAAATTTTTGGAACCTCTCCTGCTTGAATCACTCGGGGGAGGGGAATCGCCCCTGCCCGAGGGCTCATCGCAGGAGAAGGAACCACTACGGAAAAAATGGGAGAAGACCTCTCCCCTAAAATAGGTGAAGAGGTTAACTGCCGGGACACTAACACCTCCCCTCCTCTGCTCCTGCCCAATCGCGGCAGTGGGAGCCCGTTCCAGCTCCTGCCCAATCGCGGCAGTGGGAGCCGACGGCCGAGGAGGATAAAAGCGGCGCCCCTGCACTAGGAGCGCCGCTGCCGGGACACTAACACCTCCCCTCCTCTGCTCCTGCCCAATCGCGGCAGTGGGAGTCCGTTCCAGCTCCTGCCCAATCGCGGCAGTGGGAGCCGACGGCCGAGGAGGATAAAAGCGGCGCCCCTGCACTAGGAGCGCCGCTGCCGGGACACTAACACCTCCCCTCCTCTGCTCCTGCCCAATCGCGGCATTGGGAGCCCGTTCCAGCTCCTGCCCAATCGCAGCAGTGGGAGCCGACGGCCGAGGAGGATAAAAGCGGCGCCCCTGCACTAGGAGCGCCACTGCCGGGACACTAACACCTCCCCTCCTCTGCTCCTGCCCAATCGCGGCAGTGGGAGCCCGTTCCAGCTCCTGCCCAATCGCAACAGTGGGAGCCGACGGCCAAGGAGGATAAAAGCGGCGCCCGCGCCTGGGGGCCTCGCCAGAGGGCCCTTTGGCGTGGCCCTTAGGCGCGGCACGAAGGTGAGCAGAAGGAAACAACAAAAGAAACAGCAGCGCCGACAACATCACCGCAGAACCCAACAAGAAGCAGACCGAAGCGAAGGACGTCAGAACCGCAAGTAGAATTCCCACAGAACTTCACACATTCCCCACCTCAAAACTCTCACTTCCACTACCCACACCCTAATAGATCCTGCTCTCCCTCCACGGGACAGGCTCCCGCACCAAGGCACCCTACACCGATCCGGCTCTCACTCCACGGGTTGGGCTCCCTCCACGGGACAGGCTCCCGCAACAAGACGCCCAACACAGATCCGGCTTTCCCTCCACGGGACAAGCTCCCGCACCAAGGCACCCTAGACAGATCCGGCTCTCACTCCACGGGACAGGCTCCCTCCACGGGACAGGCTCCCGCAACAAGACGCCCAACACAGATCCGGCTTTCCCTCCACGGGACAAGCTCCCGCACCAAGGCACCCTAGACAGATCCGGCTCTCACTCCACGGGACAGGCTCCCGCAACAAGACGCCCAACACAGATCCGGCTCCCACTCCACGGGACAGGCTCCCTCCACGGGACAGGCTCCCACAACAAGACACCCAACACAGATCCGGCTTTCCCTCCACGGGACAAGCTCCCGCACCATGGCACCCTAGACAGATCCGGCTCTCACTCCATGGGACAGGCTCCCGCAACAAGACGCCCAACACAGATCCGGCTCTCCCTCCACGGGACAAGCTCACGCACCAAGTTCAGCTCTCCCCAAACAGACAACAGACGAAGACTCAGGAAAACAGGCATCACCCCAACGAAACATCACATAAAATCAACATGCACGCCACAATACTTCCTACCACTCTACCTACTCATCACACAACTCCTCCCACCCACCACACACGTCCACTACCCACAAGCAAACACAAAATGGCACCCACCAACTGCTCTGCCATATTTAGAACCACCCTAACCAAAAAAAGGGAAACACCTATATCTAATATTTTTTGTTGGAACTCACACCATGAGGGGTGACCCCCTCTCGTTGTGTGCTGTTCCGTTTTTCTCTATAATTTAAATTAGGGATTCAACCCTAATTTAAATTATAGAGAAAAACGGAACAGCACACAACGAGAGGGGGTCACCCCTCATGGTGTGAGTTCCAACAAAAAATATTAGATATAGGTGTTTCCCTTTTTTTGGTTAGGATGCATATTTATGGGAAATTTAGTAGGGTTTTAGTAGTTTTATATTTAGAACCACAGCACACACACAAAGAATCACTCAGAACTTACCAGGCAAAGCGACCAAACAGACACAAAGCAAACCCCCACACCTGCACAAAGGAAGCACATATAACAGCAACCTCATCAACAAAGACAACAACGATTGAGCTCATAAACGCCAGATCCGTCTGCAACAAGATACACACTATTGTAGACCACATAGAAGAGCGACAGCCCGACATACTATGCATCACAGAGACATGGCTCAACCCTACCGACAACGTACTACTCAACCAACTAGTACCGGACAACTACTCAGCGTACAACTGCCCACGCACCCACAAGCGTGGAGGAGGAGTCCTGATAATAGCGAAAACAAAACTAAAGTTCAAGACACAGAACTTCACCGATACACAGCAATGTAACTCAATTAGTATCAAGAACAAGAACATTGCAATCTGTTTAACCTACAGAGCACCCAGAGCTCCACCCGACGAACTAGCCCTCTCACTCGAAGAAGCCTGTGCCATAACAACAAACAACAAACCAGCACTACTGATTGGAGACTTCAACCTCAAGTCCACCAATGCCAAAGACGCAGAGGCCTTCCTTCAAGCAATGACCTCACTTCAATTCACACAGATAATCAATGCACCAACGCACAGACATGGATCATCCCCAGACCTCATCTTCGCATCCAATTACCTAACATCAAGAGACCTAATTTCTCCACCTACCATTACCCCAGTGCCATGGTCTGACCATTACCTGATTGAGACAAAGCTGCGATCTCAAGAGGACCAGACAAACGAAAGAGCTGACATCTCACTCACACAAAGACGATTCAAGCATTTCGACAGGGACGAATTCATACAGGACACAATACATCACCTGAACATTACTACAGACAACCTGGAGGAACAAGTTGCAAGCTGGAACAGCATTTTAGCTAACGCCGCCATACCATCTGGTCGCAGGACCGAGAAACAACACCACAACAAGAGAAAAAACAAACCTTGGTACTCAGCAAAAATACGACAGGAAAAGAGAGAGCTCAGGAAGACTGAACGGAGATGGAGAAAAAACAAAGCAACTGCCGACCAGCAGCTTTACCTAACAAAGCAAAAACAATACAATGAACACATCAACCAATCAAAGAGGGAATTTCACACAAACATGATAAACACTTCCATCAACAAACCCAGAGAGCTCTTCGAAATAGTAAAGATCCTCACAAAAGAGCAAACATCAGAAGGGGAAGTACAAGTTGATCCACAGGAATTCGCCAACCACATCAAAGACAAATTTCACTCCACAGAGCGAACACCACCTAGTGAAACCACCAGGACGGACGTACACCCCAAAACCTGGGGCACATTCTACTCACCCTCAACAGAACAGATATCCCACATCATCTCTACAATCAATACAAGCACTGCGCCTACAGACCCATGCCCAGTGTCATGGGTCAAAGCCACCAAATCCACCTTCATCCCCACCATACATAAAATGGTACACAACTCACTCTCTCAAGGTCTCATGCCAAAACAACTAAAGCTTGCCTCAGTAAGACCAATCACAAAGAAAACAACTCTCGACAAAAAAGATCCAGCAGCATACCGACCAATCTCCAGCATACCCTTCCTCGCGAAAATCATCGAAAAAACGGTTCAACTTCAACTACAGGAACACATTGACAAACACAAAACACTCGATGACAACCAACACGGATTTCGTCCCAACCATGGAGTCGAAACACTACTGATCTACCTCTTCGACAGCATCCTAAGAATAATTGACAACACCAGGAACGGAATCATAATGATCTTCATCGACATCTCCTCAGCCTTCGACACAGTGGACCACAACACGCTCCTGGAAAGACAAAAGAACACTGGGATACACGGCATCACATTGAAATGGTTCCACTCATACCTAACAGAAAGACAGCTACAGGTCAAGTTGGGACACAACACCTCCCGACCCATAAACGTCCGACAAGGAGTGCCTCAAGGATCCGCACTCTCAGCTCTCCTATTTAACATTTACATACAGCCAATATGCAACATCATGAAAGAGAACAACATTCAATACACAATATATGCAGACGACATCATGATATACACCCCGATATCAATCGACAACCCGGACTTCTCTAGGATAACAGACTGCCTTACCCAAATGGAAAGCTGGTGTCAAAACAACAACCTCGCAATAAACTACAACAAGACCGAAGCTTTAATCATCACTCGGAACCAAAACTTCATACACCCACCAAATATAAAGACACAAAGCACTACTATACCAATAAGATCAGAAGTGAAATACCTCGGAGTTACTCTGGACAATAAACTCAATCTCAAAACACACAGACAAAACAATCCAAAAAGCCTACTACAAGATGCGAATCATCAGGAGACTGAAACCGCTACTCGCCCTGGAACACTTCCGGACCGTCTGTCAAGCACTGATAACCCCACTGCTGGACTTCTGCAATCCGATATACCTTGGGTTACCGAAACAAGCCCTCAAACCACTCCAACTGGCACAAAACACTGCAGCACGAATCATATCAGGAACTGCAAGACAGGAGCACATCACACCTACCTTAAAGGACTTACACTGGCTTCCAATCGGTGCTCGCATCAAATACAAAACCATCATAAACCTATTTAAGATAAAACAGCACACATCAGCCAACAGCCTGCACTCCCTCATACAACCAGACACCAGCACTCGTCCCAGAAGAAAACAAACACACAACCGAGTCAGCACCCCCAGTGAATACAAACACACACGCAAGGACACAACGGACAGAGCACTCTCCATGGCTGCTCCAACAATATGGAACAAGCTCCCGGACGATTTGAGGGCGACTACAGAACTCAAGGACTTTAGAAAACAGCTAAAAACCATGCTGTTCATTGAACACTATGGACACATCACATAACCTCAGAGAATGCATAACAGCACATGATACCACCTAAACAACGTATGTATGGAATATGTTTTTGCACCACTGTACATAGCCCACTCTGTACATAGCTCATGCCAATCTAGCACACAATACAACACACACTCAATTTCACCCTCACTGCATGTATAACACACTCACCTTACCCGATTGTTTGCTGTGATACCACCTTGATTATTAAGATAAGGCGGTTTAGAAATACTGTTAAATAAATAAATAAACTCAACCGTCAAACCCTCCTTGGCTAGTGGGGGAGGGATATCACCCCCTTCAATATTTGAGGAGCTAACAGAAGAGGAGACACTATTGGACAGTGGTAACGACACATTTACAACCTCATTAGGAATTAGTACAACATGTTTGTCCATAGGACTTACTGCTTTAACAGCTTTAGATGGATTCATCGTACTCACACCAGTCACCTTCTTTTTCCTTTTACCCATACCAAAGTATACTACCGCTCCAGTACTCCTCAATACTCAGAAGTGCTCAGAAGGGGCTCAAAAGGGGCAAGACCTGCCCCTTTAACCACGCCCCTTCAAACACGCCCGCGGCCGCGTCCCGCAGAAGGGAGCACCTTTTAAACCCCTTCCGATGACACTGGGGTAATGCGGCCAATGAGCAGGAAGGAAACCAGGGCTCCAGCAACCTCCTGTGCAGGCAAGATGGTCCGGGTAGGACCCGCAGCTCCAGGCACACTCTCCAACAGATATTCCTCCAGCCACACTTTTAAACCCCTTCCGATGACGCTGGGGTAATGCAGCCAATGAGCAGGAAGGAAACCAGGGCTCCAGCAGCCTCCTGTGCAGGCAAGATGGTCCGGGTAGGACCCGCAGCTCCAGGCACACTCTCCAACAGATATTCCTCCAGCCACACTTTTAAACCCCTTCCGATGACGCTGGGGTAATGCAGCCAATGAGCAGGAAGGAAACCAGGGCTCCAGCAGCCTCCTGTGCAGGCAAGATGGTCCGGGTAGGTCCCGCAGCTCCAGGCACACTCTCCCTGGACCTGCATTTATAAGCATTCTTGCAGCAACATGTTGTACTACTTTTAGTTGGTGTAAAGCATGTTTTGGAATACCTTGAAGAATTATGTTACTAAAATCTAAGTGAGGCAGGATCAGGGCTTGAAGGACTGATCTGAAGTCCAGATTTGATAATAATGGCTTTAGATTTTTAAGATATCTTAATTTATTATATATTGTGTTTGTTGTATTCCTGATGTGTGTTGTTAGACTTAACATTCTGTCTATGATAACGCCAAGGTATCTTATTTCATCTTTTATGGGGATGCTTATGTTTTCAATTTTTATTTCTGTTGGGGGGTAAATTTTTGATTTCTAGAAACAAATAATGCTTCTGTTTTCTTGAAGTTAATGTGTAGATTATGTTCATTTAGCCATTGCATCATTTTAGTGAAGCATGACTTGATATTGGAGAAGTCCAGGGAGTCTATGTCTATAGGGAGATAAATCATAACATCATCAGCATAAATTGCATATTTTAATTTGCACTGTTGAATGATGTGGCATATAGGTTGTAAATATATGTTAAAGAGTAGAGCTGACAATGCAGAACCTTGTGGGATTCCTTGTTTTTGCGTATAGGTTTTAGATGTATGGTTTCCTATTTTTACCTGTTGCGATCGATCAGTTAGATATGATTGGAACCATGCAAGAATAGTGCCATGTATATCAATCTGTTTGAGTCTTTCAAAAAGGATACGATGGTTAATTGAATCAAAGGCAGCCGATATATCCAAAAATATAAGTAATACTGCTTGTTTTGATTTGTCAATGTATTTTAGAATATCATCAAAGATAACTGCAAGAAGTGTTTCTACACTATGGTATGGTCTAAAGCCGTATTGGTGTGAATCTAAGGGGGCATGAAGTTCAATGTGATCCTGAAGTTGATAATATACTATTTTTTCTATAATCTTTGCCATAAATGGAAGGCTAGAGATAGGTCTATATGAAGAGGGATCAAGATTGTCTAGTTTTTTGTTTTTCAGAATAGGTCTAATCGAGGCTCTCTTTAGGATGGTTGGCATAGTACCATGTGTGAGAGAAAAAATTGCTATATTTAGAATGTAGAGCGCTAGGAGTGGTTTAGTATTTTTGATCCAGCTAACTGGGCAGGGATCAAGGCTAGAAGTGGTTGTGTTAATATCTGAGATCACCTTATCCAGTTCTTTTAGTGTTACAGTATGAAATTTATCCCATATGTGTTCAGGCTTTGGGTTGGAGTAAATTAGTGGAATTGGAGGGTCTGATAGTGGAGAGAGCTTAGTTATGTAATAGTCAGCAAGATTTTTATTTATCCATATGTTAAAAAAAAATAGAACCTTCTAGAGTTGGGTGGGTTACCGTACTCTGGGGTAATACAGATAGAGTTGCTGCCCATCCCCAAGTGTGGGGCAGTGGTATTAAAGGGATATAGCCAATCCTTGGGAGACTCGTCAACTGGAGGGGAAGGGGAATGCACACTCCTATACTCACTGGAGGGGGAAGGTAGTGCCTTTTCTTTTGCATTAGGAGAATGTGTTTCTCTCCTTCTGCCAGCTAGAATGAATCCAGAAAGGTGAACATCCTCAGCAGCCATGTTCAGCCACAAGATATTTTGCCATTATGTTTTTCTTTCTAAGTGGAAGAGCTGTCAGAGAAGAACTCCTTTGAGAACAGAAGGTCCGAGATTCCTGCTACTCTTCTTGAGAACCTCGAAAAGTGGATTTTGAATGGATTTATGTTCTTCTCTACTACAGTGTAAATTTACAGAGACTAAGATTGTGAAATCTAGACTTGCTTCTCTGTAATTTTTTGATATCACTTCTACTTTTATTGATCATTATATTTCAGTAAGATATTTTCTGATTAGAGCAAATGCTGAGAGTGTAGACTATTTCTTGGTGTGAAGAGTCTGAGTGGGTGATCCCCCAAGGGCCTCACAGCTATTCCCCATCCAAGAAACTTAGTTCCAGACACTGCAGCCTCTGAAGGTGGACTGCTTACTTATTAAGGGAGCTTCCCATAAGCCCTGCCCATCTCGGCTCACAAAGCCCCTCAAGCTGCCATTGCTGTGCTCTTGCCTTCCCAAGCTGAATTGCCACTTCAGACCTGCCCAACCCGTCTCATAAAGGTGACATCAGCCTTTATAAAAAGCTTCCTCTCGGCAGCATATTGGCACAGAGGTACACTGAAGCAGCACACATAAGGAGCTTGGCTCTTTAATATGCTCTTTCATGCACTTTACGAGTGCACTACACTTTAAGATCAGATTGAAACCATTGAAATCATCATTTATTGTTAATACAGTATTTTCTCAGTGTGTGTCCACCCGATTAGCTGTTGACTATTCCAGTACTTTGTGGAGCATAGAAACCATGGCCCTAATTAGACAATTAAGATTTTACTCTTACAAGCCAAAGCTTGGTCACATCTCTCCTCCCCCCCTCCTTATGCAAGAGTGCCCCAGGTACCGTGTTCTCCTCTATATCTAATCAAAATATTTTAATGAGCTCACTCCTTCTACAGGCCAATTCTTCCACTCCATCAAATCAGAATCACTTTGGATTCAATAAGCTGATTTTGGAGTAAAAACTGCAGCTACTTTGCATCACTGAGACTTGACTCATATATGGTAAACCTTGGGCCCTGACCCAGGCATGCCTATCTAACCACTGAATCTTCACCTTTATGCAAAGAAACATCATAAGCAGAGTTGAGGAGGAGTATTACTGTATTCCATCTCACTCTTATTAATTAAACATTCTCCATATGTGCACCACAGCTCTGAATCACTATTAATTCAATTAACCAATAGATAAATTTATAGTGTTGAACTTATCTACCTTCTGCCTAATGCAGGGCATGACAACTGATTATAGAAACAGCCATTTGTTATGCTAATTTGATGGTCCTAGGCAATTTTAACACACATGCAAATATGCCCTGTCATATCAGCTGGAACAAAACATTTTGCTGTTATGCAAGACATTGGTTTCCTTCAGCTTATTTCACCTGCTACCCATAAAAGCATGACTCACTATCTGTATTTCTCTATAGCATCAGTAGTATATCAGGAATATCTTGGTTACACCATTATCTGCTGGGCTGCTTCTGCCCAAACCACTTATGTCTAATATCAGGGCTTTCAAGCTTCATTAGGATCACTGCTCCACGGTTATCTTAAGGACTTTTCCTCTTCCCCTCTAGATATACAAATTCAAAATGGAGTTCTCGTTTTAAGATCCATCCTAGATTCAATCACTCCTCTTTGGGAGCAAAAGACAGCCCAATGCCATCACAACCCATAGTATCGCGAAGGCTTCCACACTTTAAAGAGATAGGCACGTGATGCTGAATGACTATGGCATTATAAAAGACTGCTAAATCAGCCTTATGTAGAACCAGTTACTCCTGCTATAAAGCAGCAGCTTGTTCTGCAATTAAGTATTTCTCTTGAATTCTCTTTTCTTACACTAATTGTCCTAGGCAACTACATTCTCTCAAGACTCACTGCCCTGATCCTATCATCAGAACATAACTTATATGTCCCCCTCATGCCTGACTCCATGGCTCAATACATATACAATAGAATAGACCCGTTAAATCAGCTTCATTGGTGAAATACTATTTTCCATATAAAGAACAATTTTCAAAAGGCTGCAGTGAGTCCAACTAACGGACTTATAGACACCAAAGCGTGCCAACCGCTAATTTAAAGTGATCATCGCTCACCTTCTTGCAGCCCATAAAGTATAAATCACATTAATATCTTCAAATAGAGAGAGCATTTCACTGCAGCAAACAGAGCACCAAAATGGAAGGGGGATAAATAAACCTCATGAGCTGTAAATGTACTTAACTTAAAAATCATTTGAGAATAATTCCCCACAAGACATGTATACACTATGTCACTCAATCTCATGATGCAAATTCAGGCAAACTGTTACCAGCATTGGCCGACTTTGGCTGTTGGTTTTGTCACCTTAAGCAGCTTTTTAAAAGCAGTAACATCTAAGCTGGTAAGATAATAAGATACACACAGTTAGCCCCAGAAAAAACATGATACAATAATATCCTAAAAACTCTATTTACTAAGACTCGCCAAGTTAGTGTTGTTCACTTCATAATGCAGTGCCACATGAAACCATCAAAATTCACTATCCTATTTAAGCTCACCCCAAATGCCCTGTAAGATCAGACAGCAATCAAGCACATTCAAACAACCACTCTCAACCAGCTTATCCGACTCCATTCACTCCATTCAACCAATCAAATAAAATCAGCCAACATACTACTACTAAATCTCCATTCACAAAAATCATCATCCAACTTAAACCAATGCCATTCTTAACACTCAACCAATAAGATCAACCGACCATACTACTAAATACAAAAATAATGAAACAATCAAAACTATCCTCATTCATACTTATCAACCACTTACAACTCACCAACCATCTTGCTAAACATTCATTCAAAGAATTTATTCAAAAAGACTTTTCAAAACACTAGAATGAGGGATACTCGGCAGAGTAGAGTAGCCCACTGTGACTTCGGAGCCGACTCTTATACAGAAACCTATTGGGAATTTCTTTGCAAACTAACTTAACAGATTTATAAAACGACTGCCACTAGATGGGTCCATTGAGAACCCCCGGACTGACTGTTCTCCGATGATAAATTGATTGCTCCTGCTGCAAAAGTCGCAGGGACAAATTCCTACCACCTTGATCTGGTCATTGACACATTTGCGATCCTCAATTTTATGGTCCATTGTCATCCAGTGTTCCATCAGCGGAGCCAAAACTACTACTCTGCGCAAATTCAACAAATGCTCAATAATCCAAATTTTGAACATGCAAGTTGAACATACATTTTATTGCAGGGGCATAAGATGAGATAAATTACCCCCATACTAGTACAGGAAGTGTGGTTATCTGGTTTCTATGACACTTTTCTGTCATTTCTTACTCACTCTGCTTGGTTTTGGGCCATAATTATTTTGTGTTTAATGGTCAGTACTTCCATCAGGTTCACGGGGTGCACATTGGGGCCACTTTGGCCCCTTCAGTGGCAAGCCTTTTTGTTCGAGCATTTCAGGAGGACCAAATATTTGTGTCAGAGGTTTGGACTGATGTGGTTCTTTGGACCCGCTTTACAGATGATGTGTTTTTATATGGCAAGACATGGAACCCTGATTGATTCAATTTTTAACATAGCTTAATAGTTCTGAAGACCATCTTAAATTTATACCTGAATACTCTAGGGATGGCAAGAGTAGATGCACCTGCTGTTCTGTTCAGGTCACCCCTCCCCATGCCTTTGTTTAGAAAAACTGCTTAAATAAATAAAATAAATAGTGGTGACCTACATGGAATGGTGGGTACACCCCTATTTGCTGAGATATAAGAGATAGATATGTTTATTTTGATTTTATCCTGTTGCTATAAAGGGATCCACTGTCTGTCCCATGCCATTTTGAATTCTGTCACTGTATTTGCCCCCACCATTTCCATCGGGAGGGTATTCCAAGCATCCACCACCCTTTCAGTGAAAAAGTATTTCCCGACATTGCCTTTCAGTTTACCCCCTTGCAGTTTCATGTTATGCCCTCTAGTTTTACAGCTTCTCCATCTTTGGAAGAGGTTTGTTTGTTCATTAATACTCTAAGTATTTAAAGGTCTGAATCATATCCCCCCTGTCCCTCCTCTCCTCCAGAGTCTACATATTGAGATCTTCACGTCTCTGTTCATAACTCTTCTGATGCAGGCTCCAAATCATTTTGGTTGCCTTCCTCTGAACTGTTTTCAGCCTTTTTATGTCTTTTGTGAGATATGGTCTCCAAAACTGAACACAATATTCCAAGTGAGGCCTCACCAGCAATTTGTACAGTGGCATTAGTGCCTCTTCCTTTCTGCTGATAATTCCTCTCTGTATGTAACCCAGCATCCTTCTGGCTTTTGCCCCCACCTTGTCACACCATTTTGCCACCTTGAGATCCACAGAAACAATTACTCCGAGGTCCCTCTCCTGGTCCGTGCACACCAACTTCTCAATCCCTATTGCATACAATTCTCTTGGATTTCTGCTTCCCAAGTGCATGATGCTGCACTTCTTTACATCAAATCTTAACTGCCAAGCATTAGACCAGTCTTCCAGCTTTTGAAGATCTTTCCTCATGTTATGCACTTCCTCAGGGGAGTCCATTCTGTTGCAAATTTTTGTGTCATCTGCAAAAAGACAGACTTTTCCATTCAATCCTTCAGCAATATCACTCACAAATACATTGGAACAGTACCGGTCCCAGGACCGAACCCTGGGGCACCCCGCTAATCACCTTCCTTTCATCCGAGTGAGTTCTGTTTACTATCACCTTCTGTCGTCTGTCAGTTAACCAATTTCTGATCCAGTTCACCACCTTGGGACCCATCCCCAAGCTGTTGAGTTTATTGATAAGCCTCCTATGAGGAAAAGTATCAAAGGCTTTGCTGAAATCTAGATAGATCACATCCATCACATGCCCTTGATCTAGTTCTCTGGTCACCCAATCAAAGAACTCAGATTTGTTTGGCAAGATCGTCATTTGATAAAACCATGTTGCCTCGGATCATGCAATCTATTGGTTTTGAGGAAGTCCACTATTCCTTCTTTCAGGAGTGCCTCTCTTACTTTTCCCACCACCGAGGTAAGGCTTACTGGCCTGTAGTTTGTCACTTCTTCCCTACTGCCACTTTTGTGAAGAGGTACCACATCAGCCCTTCTCCAGTCCTGTGGACCTTCTCCTATCTCCAAGGATCTGTTAAAAACATTCTTTAATGGCCCTGCAAGAATCTCTCTGAGCTCTTTCAGTATCCTGGGATGTATCCCATCCAGTCCCATGGCCTTGGCCTCTTTCAGTTTTGCAAGCTGCTCTAAAACATCATCTTCTGTGAATGGTGTGGTAGCTACTCCATTCCCATTTGTATATTTCTCAATCACAGGTGGTCCTTCTCAGGATTTTCTCTAGTAAAAGCAGAGCAGAAGTATTTGTTTAGCATTTTTGCTTTTTCAATGTCACTTTCCACAAATCCGTTCCCAGCATTTTTGAGTCCTGCAATTCCACCTCTGATTTTCCTCCTCTCCCGAATATACCTGAAAAGGTTTTGTTGCCACACTTCACATCTTTAGCCATCTTTTCTTCTGCCTTTGATTTTGCTATCCTTATTTCTCTTTTGTCTCGTTTAGTTTGATCCTGTATTCTTTTCCATGTTCCTCTGTTTGCAAATTTTTGAATTTTGTGAAAGCTGTGTTTTTTGCCTTTATTTGTGCAGCCACTTCTTTGGAAATCCTTTTAATCTTGTTTTTAGTTACTTTCCTTACGTATGTATCTGTTGCCCCGTTTATTGCCTCCTTTAGTTTAGCCCCTCCACCCTAGAATTGATTACTGCCCCTCCCCCTTTTTTTGGAGTTGGGCCGCTTTGACCCGGTGAAAAGCGGGATATAAATACAGTTAAATAAATAGCCCATTGCAATTCTACTTCACTTATCCCCTCCCACCCTACCAACTCCTCCCTTCAGGTACTTGGCCATTTTACTGAAGTCAGTGTTTTTTAAGTCTAGGACTTTGAGCTTGCTGTGATTGGATTCTACCTTGGCTTTTATCTCCGGGTGGGTGCCTATGATTGCTGCTGTTCACATGGGCACCCACCCAGATATTCGACACGCTATCTCCGTTGGTGAGCACTAAATCCAGAACCGAGCTCTCCCTGGTCGGTTCATCACCACTTGTCTAAGTAATGGAATCAACCAGGGAGATTTAGTGCTCACCAACATGATTTTAGCCATCAGGCAAATGTGATGTGACACTGGTTATAGCACAAGGGGTGTGCTAATAGGGAACTCTTATAGACCAGTGTGGAAAGGGAAGTATATCACGATCAAGTCCGTGTCTTGCCCTATTCTGCGCGAGCATTTTGAATATGGGATATCATCCGTAGGCACTGGGAAATATTACACGTTCATCCCATTTTTAATCATGGTTTGCATTTTGCCTAATGCCTACCACAATTTAAGGGATCTGTTGGTACATACCCGACATAGGCCTTTTATTGCTAGTCAACATGGCAGTCATAAAAAATGTGACAAGTGTGTTATATGTGAGTATAATTTGGAGATTTCCAAATTTGAACATCCTTCATTGCGACATCTTACATAACCACACTTCCTGCACTAGTATGGGGGTCATTTATCTTATCTTATGCTCATACAATAAAATTTATGTTGGTCAGAGAACTTGGGTGTCATTTAAAATCCTGACCTTTGTTCTCTCTGGCAAAGTCCCGCTATATCTTTCCTCCCTTGTCACTGCTTATGTTCCCTCCTGCTGCCTGCGTTCTCTCCAGGATCACAGGCATGTCATTCCAACCCTGCCCGTATTAAATATGATTCTATTAAATGCACCACTTTCTTCTCACTCAGCCCTTCTCCGTGGAACTGCTTGCTCCTCCACATTCGATTAGAGCTTTCTCTTCCAAAATGTAAGTCTATGCTGAAGATTTATCTTTTTGAATAGGCCTTCGGTCCCTTTCACCTCCTAGGCTGTATGTGCAATTAGTACAGTTGGTTCATGTATATGTGCTTTGGATTGAGTGGTCTTTACTGACTGTGTCCTCTCTGTGTGTTGTCCTATCTAATATTGTAGCTCCTTTTCTTTTGATTTGTTCTTTTGGTTTTATTTTTGTAAACCATTCTGTATGACCCACAAAGGGCAGTATATTAAGATTGAATAAAACAAATAAACACGTTCAAAACTCATCTTATTGAGCATTTGTCAGCTTTGCGTAGAACAGTAGTTTCAGCTCTGCTGGTGGAACAATGGCTGGCAATGTGCCATAAAATTGAGAATCTCAAATGTAGTGTCATTGACAAGATCAAGTTGGCGGGTGGTGGGAATTTGTTCCTGCAACTTTTCAGCGGGAACAATCAATTATTTATCGTTGGAGAACGGTCAGTCGAAGGGGGGGGAGGGGGGTCTCAATGGACCCATCGAGTGACAGTGTTTTTATTAAATTTGTTGTTAGTTTGCAAAGAAATTCCTAAAAGGTTTCAGTATAAGAGTCTGCCTCAATGTCGCGGTGGATTACTCTACTCTGGCAAGCATCCCTCATTCTGTATTTAGAAAAATCTTTTTGAATAAATTCTTAGAATGAATGCTTAGCAGAATGGTTGGTGGATTGTAAGTGGTTGATATGTATGAATGAGGATGGTTTGGATTGGTTGATTATTTTTGTATTCAGTAGTATGGTCGGTTGATCTTATTGGTTGAGTGTTAAGAATAGCGTTGGTTTAAGCTGGCTGATGATTTTTGCGAATGGAGATTTAGTAGCATGTTGGCTGATTTGATTTGATTGGTTGAATGGAGTAGATGGGACTGGATAAGACTGATTGAGAATAGTTGTTTAAATGCACTTGATTGGTGTCTGATCTTAGAGGGCGTTGTCTGGGGTGAATTTAAATAGGGTAGTGAATTTCGGTGGTTTCATGTGGAACTACATTATGAAGTGAATACCACTAACTTGGTGAGTCACTTAGTAAATAGAGTTTTTAGGATATTATTGTATCATGTTTTTCTGGGGCTGTGTGTATCTTATTATCTTACCAGCTTAGATGTTGCTGCTTTTAAAAAGCTGCGAAAGGCAGCGAAAACAGCAGCCATGGTCAGCCAATGCTGGTAACAGTTTGCCTGAATTTGCATCATGAGATTGAGTGACATAGTGTATACATGTCTTTGTGGGGAGTTATTCCCAAATGATTTTTAAGTTAAGTACATTTACAGCTCATGAGGTTTATTTATCCCCCTGCCATTTTGGTGATCTGTTTGCGCCATTTTGGTGATCTGTTTGTTACAGTGATTTAATGCTCTCCCTATCCGAAGATATTAATGTGATTTATACTTTATGGGCTGCAAGAAGGTGAGCGATGATGACTTTGAATTAGCAGTTGGCATGCTTTGGTGTCTATAAGTCCATTACTTGAGCTCACTGCAGACCTTTGAGAATTGTTCTTTATATGGAAGATAGTACCTCACCAATGAAGCTGATTTAATGGGTCCATTCTTTTGTATATGTATTTGGCTATTTTCAGTTCCCTAGTGGGTGTGTTGTGTGTTTTGTTTTGACTGCCTGGCTATGCATTTTTCATCAAAGGTAACAAACCTTCTGAAAACCTTTGGTTCAATTCCTGCTGCCACTCCAAAAGCTGACCCTATCATACAGCATGTGGCCTTCTATTTCTTTAAAAGCTTTTGATGCAGTCTCTCAGATTGGAATAGAAAAGCATGCCCAGCATGATTTTTTACCAGCCTGTGTGACCCATTGCCAGCTAACCTTTTCATAACCCTGGCACTTAAATCTCTCCTCTTACCTAAACATCATGGTAAATTCAAGCTTTAGCAAACGTCTTTTTCCTGAAACCTAGAAAGTAGTCAATTTTTGCCCACTATAGGCCAATCTCAAATCTCCTTTTCATGTCTAAAGTTTCTGAAAAGGCTATTTCACTCCAACTGACTAACTAGATAAAATAAATGTCCTCCACCGCTGCCAATCTGGCTTTCGTGCAACACACAGCACAGAGTTGGCTTTGGCTGCCTTAAATGAAATAACTTCAAATTTGGATGGCAGTAAGTTGATCCTCTTGGTGCTTCTGGACATCTCATCAGCTTTTTGATCTAATAGAGGCCACTATAAATCTCACATTTGCAGGAGCTGGATATGTATAGTGTACACTGTCTTTGTCTTGTTTCGCCCATTCTTATCCAATTGTTCATTTGTAGTAGAATATAAGTCTGTTTTAATACTTTTCCTCTTACCTGTAGGGTATCACAAGATATAACTTGGTACCTACACTGTTCAATCTGTTCCTTACCTCACTAGCCAATATGGTCTATGATTTTGGATTCAACTGCTATCTTTATGCAGATGATATACAATTAGTTGTTTTCGCCAATTTGTCACAACCAGATCCCATCCCACTCAATGCAGTGGTCAAATGGCTTCACAATCAGAGACAAACTTGATCCCCATAAATCAGAAACCATATGGATTAGCAGGAAGAAAACCTGACTGTGGCTCTGACCCTGTCGATTTTAGGTATGTCGGTATGTTTAAAAGATACCATGACAACATTAGTATAACTGTCAATTGTCACCTAAGCTTCAACCAACACATTCCATCTCTGACACAAAGGTCATTCCATTTCCTTTATTAAAATTCACTTTCTGATCCTCTTCTAAAGAAACCCGACCTTCAAGTGCCCTTCCTGGTATAATGAATCAAATGAGAACTCCTTTTTTCATGGCATTCCCTTCTCTTCCATCAAATGCCCCCAGTTTATACCAGTGGTGCCAAGAAATTTGATCATACATCTCTGCTTATTGACCACCATTTGCTCTCCATCATATTTAGAATAAAATTTAAGATCTTTGGGTCTTCATACTGTATCTTTTCACACCAAGCATCTCAAATACTTTTCTGACCGCTTGATGCCATCAACATCAGCTTGTCACCTGCGTTTGTCCCAACCATACTTACTAGTGGGTCCTCTCCACTATCAAAATCTATTTGGAATGCACTTACTGCTGCTCTTTCAGCTTCATAGCATCCTGTCTCTGAAATGCTCATCCCCTTCCTCTGAGGTCAGACTTCTCCTACCCTCAAATTAATTCAGGTATGAAAACTTAGATTTTTAGGCAGGCCTACAACTTGTGGTAGCAGCCATTTTCCTCTCCAAAGGGGTTCTTATAAATTGTAATCCTTTCTCCTATACCCTTCCTGGTTCCACCTATCCCTTGACTTTCTAGGATGCACTTACACCGATTTCATTATGCTTTGTGATATTGTAAACTGCTTTGCTGTTTTATGTGAAAGATAGTGCCTCATATAGAATTAACTAAACTAAGCTAAACTAAATGAAAACACATCTGAAATATAAGCATTTTCATATAATGCAATGCAAACACTGGCCTGACTTGTACATGATGACCATCTGGAAACTCTTAAAAGAGGATGGAAAATTTGATGCAGGACATCATACTCGTCTCTGCACTACATCATAAGCTTCTCTGATCTTCCCTTCATTCTCTACCCTCTGAAAATTATTTTCTCAATTGTCTTTTTCTCTTTGCTAGAACAAGCCTGGAGTGGAGGAGTAGCCTAGTGGTTAGAGCAACTGCCTCATACCCAGAAGATCAAGGGTTCAATTCCCACTGGCACTCCTTGTGACCTTGGGCAAGTCACTTTATCCTCCATTGCCTTGGAAGAAAAGGCCGGCAATCTACTTCCAGTGATACATTGCCAAGAAAACCCAGAGGTAGCTGGGTTGCTGTGAGTCAACACTGACTTGATGGCACTTAAAAAAAAAAAAAAAAAAAAGCCTCACTAACTCATCTGCTATCACCCATTGAATAGTCCATCTCACATACCCCATCTCATCATTTCTGATGCACTGTTCAGTCCAGTCACTTTGAGGTACTGAGCTCCCTTTCACCGGTTACACCAAGGACAATATATCTTTGCTTGGCCATGGTTTGGAATGGTTGATCATGATTGAAAATGGTTGAACATATTTTGATAACAGTTCAACAGGTTCTACTAGCCATCACTGGCAGTGACTGTTCCACTGTTTGCCCATACATTTGTACTTCTGGATGCATAACATGATTGAGAATCCAGTGGTTTGACCATCCTTTGATAGATATGGATGCAACCATAGTTGGGAATGACTATCCACCTTTAGTAGATATAGGTATAAACCAAGAATCTTTCAATTCAGTGTATAAAGTGGGTGAGGGGAACATACTCACCTGATCTTTCTTTAGGGTGATCTGTCCAATCTCCTTGTTTCCAACAAATGAACGGGTGACTTTATACACCCGCTCCCCTGCACGGACACGAATTATGAAGTTGGCTGGGAAATATCCTGTTTTCTCTCCAACCTTACCCTAAAACCAAGAGAACATTTCAGAGAGTGAAAACAAGCTATGTGGGAATTGCATCCCTTTAAAGATGAAGTCCCAGTGGAGTAATCCCATGGAACAATGGTTGCCACCAATATACCCTAATTGCAAGCACAGATTTTAAAGCCTTTCACTCTCCAGACAAGAACGGTGCTCCGCGGCCCAGGCATTAGTGAGGATTACTGCACTTCTCAGTTCTTTGCAAGCATCTGACTTTGTATCTGTCATCTTTAATGCTCTCCAAAAAGCAAGCTTGCCTAATCTAACATCTTAACTAAAAACTGTCTCAATGCACTGGCAAGCCAAAGTTACAACCTGATCAAAGGACAGGCTATTTTTGTAAAGAGGGGAGGGCTGCAACCATGTGAGATCTCAGGCAAAAAGCACCAGAAGTTGACATCATGAGATCTCACCTGCATATGAAAAGTATTACATAATTCAGAACACATCTATTTATTCAGAAGAATACACAGCAGCATTCACTGCAAGCCACACAATCCACGTCCCTAGAAGAACTAGGGTTCTTTCAATGCAAGAAAGCTGTATATGGGTTAGTAGGTGTGAGTGGTTCAGTTACAGGAAGATCTTATAATGTTGAGTTCTGCAACATGGTAAGCATTACATGTCATGGCCTGTGCCAGAAGATGTCAACCACAATGTTGAGGGGATTGAATGAAAGCTGCTCCCACTGACTGTCCTAATTCTTACCTTCCACCACTCTTCATTGGAGTCATCGATAACTGTAATCCTGTCCCCTGCCCTGAAGGGAGGAAAAGAATTAAAAGATACACTTCATAACTGCTGTCCATAATAAGAGGCAGACCTGCAGTTTCATGTCAACTGAAGCAATGAACAAAGCGATGTTTATATACAGCGGATTAATAGAAACAAACCTATTGTGTCATTCATTGAGCTCTATACATACTTCATGGCCTTTAGTTTATTTCGGGTTTGGATGTGGGAGAGATAGAATGATGGGGACCTTATGCTGCTTTGCTACAAGAGTCCACCCCAGAACATGGACACCTCCTCCCTTAGTGTCTAAGCCTAGTAAAGTCTTTTTTAGCCATATGAACATAGTACATAATCAACATGAGGGTAATTTTCAGTCAGCCATGTGTGGCTGAAGTTAACATGACCTTGAATTTTGTAAGTATAAGTTTGTGTTGATATCTGTTCTAAAGGTAATCGGTAAAAGTTGTCCATAAGTTTAAGGCCTGCAGTCCAGCTTGACTCTGGTTACCCAAGTATCTGTTGGCCAGTTGAACTGTCCTCTAATGCTGCCTCTTTGCCCATGTAACTCTTGTACAGATAACCGTTTGCTCAAACAAAATTCAGCCAATGAGCAAGGAAGATGGAATTTAACCTTGAAGGTTTGTCCAGCTAATTCCAAATCACTTTCAATATTAATACCCAAGTAATAAAATCCCTACCATAGATCCCAGTTTCAGATCTGGGAATGAGGAGAGACAGAACTTAGTAGTAACTCACTGGAAATCCAGGTCATCTTTCTCCAGAGCTTTAAAACGGTAAAGCGCCACAAAGTAATGAGACTGCATGAAACCTCCACGCATGCCTGGCTGAGTCTTCTTGTTCTGCCGAGGAAATAAAAGGGAAGGCAAAAATGAAAAGAACAAGAATAGAAAAACCGACACTGAGATACAGAGCCCGTAACCTCTAATACTGGATGGCTCAGGACAGAGGGATGCAGAACCTGTCACCCACTAGGACTGCAAGGTGCAGGGGATGGGCATAGGGATATAGAGACGGAGTCTTTCAGCTATGGTGTGTAATTACAGTGTCACTAGAAGAATTCATAAGTGCCTCTGTTTGCACCAATAAAGTGTTAGCGATAGAATTGCTGACAAAGCAGAGCCTCTCTGGAGCACTGAGCTCCCAGCCGAGACACATTAAGGGCAGTTTCCTGACTCAGGTGCCAGTATTCACCGAACACACTACACACCTTATCATCAGTAGAACCTTTATCTCCCTTTTTCTCCCCGTCTTGATTTCCTGGAAGAAAGAAAGCATTGCTGTTACCCATTAAGATAAAAACATAGATGTCTGCCATTGGCACCTGCCTACTACAAGTATGCATTGAAATTAATGTATGCGGCAATTGTATTTGCATTGCAAACTACTCAATGCTCTGCAAGAAATGTGCATCAAATGAATATTTGACATGACTGTGCTGCCACATCTGTTACGTGATCTATAATCTTCTCCCACCCTCTGCCACTATAGTCCCTTCAATTTAATTTCAGAATTTATATTCTATTTTCAATCACAAGAAAGTACCGAGCCGCGTCTAATAAGATAGACTAGCATACAGTAAAAACATAATACGAATAAAAATAAGTATAATCCAATTCATATTCAGCATCCCATATTCCAGTGAAAAGTATTTTCTCCCATTCCTTTACAGTTTCCCTCCCTTCAGGTTCATATAACTGAACTTTTCATTCTAGGGAAAATGCTACTGTTACTCTTTTGGACCCAATAGAAGTTGAAAAGAATTGTACTTAAGATGTTAAGAATGTTTGTTTGATTGTGGGCAAATTAAATCTCTCAAAATTTAACAGAACAGGATCATAGTTGGTATGGGGTAAAAACCTATGAAGAGACCATTCAAGTTCAAAAATGTGGCAGATTGGACTGGGGAGGTTCTAGATATAAGACCCCACCCCCAAATGGCCCCACTTCCAGCTTCTACTGCATGGAAACTTAGATACATTTAAACATAGGAAGGAACAATTCCCTAACTGCTATCTACCAACTACCCTCCCCCTCAAATATTCCTTAACTTGCAATTCACCCCACCCTCTCAAACTCCCCCTTATCCTCCAAATAATCCCCCCAAAACAAAAACTACCCCAAGTATCTTCCACTGATACCCCACCTCCACAACTATCCCTTATCCCTATCCCATAAAACTACCCCTCACCCCCCAGCTATTCTTACACCCACCACCTACTACTCCATAAGAACATTTAGCTTGATTATATTTTATCCAACTGTTCCTCTCTTTTTTTTAGTTATATTTAGCTGTTCTATTTAAAACTGTTCCATGTAACTGTTCCATTGTTTCTGTTCTTGTTGTATCTGGTTCTATGTAAAATGTTGGTTGCCTTTGTTATATGTAAACCGCACTGATTGCTAAAAGTGCGGTATATAAAAGAAAATAAATAAATAAATAAATATCATTAAGAGAAGTCAGAGCAATATTCCAAAGGAAACAGTCCACATTCTCTCTCAGCAGCTTAATAAAACTGATAGAACATGAATCAAGAGCACACTGTTATTTATCGTAAGATCTCATTCTCCTGTATATTAAGGGTCTCAAAGGTTCCCTATAAAACTGGCTGCTCAGGTACTTAGAGCATATTTTCCTTCCTCTGCAAAAGGAAGTGGATTCACAGCTGTTTCAACTTTATCTGAATAATGTAAAGTCGATTGCTGTGCAAAGACAGAAAGTACTGTTGAGGTATCTGAAGAAAACGATGCAGCTGCCATATGGTATAAACAATTGTTTTGTCTCCTCAACCGCTGTTGTATAGTACTTCATAAGCTGATCATATATTCTCCATGGACAGGGATAGTCTGTCCTCTAGGCGACAGCCTAGGTCGGCCGACCCGGATGGGCAGCTTTGTGCCGCCACTTTGTTGCCTGCAGCAGGCTATGTGCTTCAGCACACATGACCTGCCACTTCTGATCCCCCTCCAACACAACTTACTGTCGGAAGAGAGGCAGAAGCGGCAGGCCATGTGTGCTGTGGCACATGGCCTGCTGCGGACAACAAAGCCGCTGCCTTTAAAATATTGCCATCGCCGCCCACCTCCCACGCCTGAAGACGGAACTGGTGGCAGCAGGGGTAAGCAGAGTGGCAAGGCGGGGGCGGCGGTGCAGTAAGGTGGGTGCAGCTAGGTGAGGTAAGGGGTGGCATTGCCATGGTTTCTGCCTGGGGTGTCAGAAATCCTTAAGCCAGTCCCATCTGTGGATAAGCAGGAAGTAAGTATTCACGTATGGGTGATGTCACCAATGGAACCCCAAGCGGGAATGCTCCCCAGCTTCCAATGGAAGCTTTCAGGAGGTTCCATCATGCATGCACACCTGCCTTCCTGCATCCCATGGCACCATCTTCTCCACTCTTCTTTTTTCCACAGAGCCCCTAGTGTTCCTGCTAACCTCGGAAAAAGTCTTGAGATAACATGAGGGAAGATCTAGAAAAGCTGGAAGAATGGTCTAATGCTTGGCAGTTAAGATTTAATGCGAAGAAGTGCAGTGTCATGCACTTGGGCAACAGAAATCCAAGGGAATTGTATGCGATAGGGGGCCAGAGGTTGGTGTGCACAGACCAGGAGGACCACCTCAGAGTGATTGTTTCTGAGGATCTCAAGGTGGCGAAACAGTGTGACAAGGCAGTGGCAAAAGCCAGAAGGATGCTGGGTTGCATACAGAGAGGAATTACCAGCAGAGGGGAAGAGGTACTAATGCCACTGTACAAATCGCTGGTGAGGCCTCACTTGGAATATTGTGTTCAGTTTTGGAGACATATCTCGCAAAGATATAAAATGGCTGAAAACAGTTCAGAGGAAGGTGACCAAAATGATTTGGAGCCCACGTCAGAAAACTTAAGAGAAGAGACTTGAAGACCTAAATATGTACACTCTGAAGGAGAGGAGGGACACGGGAAATATGATTCAGACCTTTAAATACTTAGAGTATTAATGAACAAACAAACCTTTTCCAAAGACGGGAGAGCTGTAAAACTAGAGGGCATAACATGAAGCTGAAAGGGGGTAAACTGAAAGGCAATGTCCGGAAATACTTTTTCACTGAAAGGGTGGTGGATGCTTGGAATGCCCTCCTGATGGAAGTGGTGGGGGTAAATACAGTGACAGAATTCAAAATGGCATGGGACAGACACAGCAGATCCCTTTATAGCAACAGGATAAATCAAAATAAACATAACTGTTATATCTCAGCAAATAGGGGTGACCTACAAGGAGCGATGGGTACACTCCTAAACAAAGGCATGGGGAGAGGTGACCTACACGGAGCGGCAGGTGCACCTACTCTTGCCACCTTTCTGGGCAGACCAGATGGACCATACTGGTCTTTATCTGCCATCATATACCACATATACTATGTTATTGTTACCCCCTCGCAGGTCATTTCTTTAAAAACTAGTGTATTCACCTGTTGCAATTACGTCGGGTCCTCGGCCGAAACTGATTCTCATGTTTTCTTTCTTTAATTCTTCCCCACTTCTGGCACCATCAAGCCCTTTGACTTAGCCACAGCCATGTTCCCGGACATGTTCAAGCCAGCCAGCGGATTTTAGAATTGCACCAAGTGTGGCTAGAACATCTTGGTCACTGACCACCCCAACTGGTGCCTTCAATATCTTGGCCCTGACCGTCTTGGTCACTGACCAACACAACTGGTGCCTTCAATGCCTTAGCCCTGACCATCTTGGTCACTGACCAACACAACTGGTGCCTTCAATGCCTTGGCCCTGACCATCAGCCCGCATCATGCAAGCTGTGCCTGCAGATGACCAGATAGAGCCTGAAGGGTTGAGAGAAATAGAGGGAATACCTCTTCGGGCCGTCATCAGCATCGGCACTAGCATCAACATCCTCGCAAGGTTCTGCAGAGGTGTCATCATTGAGGAGTGATCATGCACACTCAGAGCTGCAGGCCCACGGAGGCCCTCCATCGACCTCCATCCGGAACCTAAGACGAACTCCTCAGCATCAAAGGGGGTGTCTGAGCACCAAGCCTCAACACATGTTCATCATTACCAGAACCCTTCCCGATGCGAGACAGAGTGTGATGGCCAGGAGTGGTCTGCTAAGGTGCCCCAGTGAAAGCAGTCAGTTCCCAAGGCACTGGAGGGCCGCTGGGCATTTCCCAATGTTCCTATCATCATGGAGTCCCCCTACAAGGGTGCCAGAGTCGGTGGCCAAAGTCATAATCCTGGCCCTGATGCCTTCAGAGATATTAGTACTGGAGGAATGCCTTTGAGCCCTCAAGGCTTGTATCATGGCAATATCGGCACAGCAGCAAGCTGACCCTTCAATGTCCCAGGCATCACCGCCACAGTCCATTCAGCCAATTCTAGAGACCAATGTGCTGCCTGCTGAGGCAGGCACATTGGGGTAAAGATAAGAGTTGATGCTGGTTCCTACGGCTATCTCCCTCTCCAGCGTATTGGAGTCCGAGGTCCTGGTGCATCCCCAAAAGTACTCCATGCACCATCGATCCCCACTGATGCCTGGCCTCGCCGCATATAGCCGGTGCAGTGCCAGTGCCGAGAGGAAGCCCATCACTATTTTGACTTCCTTGGAGTCAGACTCCAATGGCTGGGAGACTGATGAATCAGTAGTGTCTGACCAGGGATCCCTGGACCTCACCTCAGACCCTCACCTCTGTATGAACGTCAGAAGTCACCCCCGGAGGACATGTCCTTCTAGGACTTTGTGAGGGATATGGCCAAGATGATACCCTATTCCTTTGAGTCCAAAGATGAGCCCAGGTCAAAGGAGCTGGAGATTCTCTAGTTCCCCTCTGCACCACATCCTGTAAAGGCTGCTTTTGAGGATATGGGAGAATTCCCTCACGGTGCCAGCCATTAGCAGGTGGCTGGACTCGATGTGCCGAGTCTAAAAGGCCCCAGGATTCGAGAAGCCTCAGCTCCCACACAATTCCATAATTGTGGAATTGGCAATGAAGAGGATAAAGAGCAGTAAGACCCATTCCTCATAGCCCCTGGGTAGGGAGGCAAGAACCTTCGACTCCTTCAGAAAGCAGTGCTTCCAGGGCTCCATACTGGTAGTCAGGGTGCTCGTTTTCCAGCTGTACATGAACATGTTTCTCAAGGACATCATGCTGGATCTGGCCAACTTCAATTTCTATATCCTATCTGAGCATCTAGATACCTTTTACGCCCTTGTAGGTCATGGTAAGAATTGTTCCAAGTACATGGTCTGGGTGACCTATGATGTCTTTCAATCAGCCAGCAGAGTCATGACTGTGGGCATCAGGGCACGTCGGCTCACCTGGCTCCAGTCATCGGACCTGGAGCAATGGATCTAGGGAAAGCTGGTGGATGTGTCCTGCAGGGGAAAGAACCTCTTTGAGAAGCCAGCAGAGGATAAGGCTGGAGAGATCGAAAAAGAGCATGTCACCCTCTCCAGGCTCTCGAGGAAAACCACTAATCTATCTTGGAAAAAGTACCATGGCAAGAAGACCTTTTACTAGCGCAAGCACTGGTACTATCCGAGCCCTTCTGTTCCACCATTGATAAGTTGCTTGAGTTCCTCCTGCACCTCTTGGACTCGGGTTTGAAGTCCAACT
The DNA here is from genome assembly GCA_033557465.1 of Ichthyophis bannanicus. Classification (NCBI taxonomy): domain Eukaryota; kingdom Metazoa; phylum Chordata; class Amphibia; order Gymnophiona; family Ichthyophiidae; genus Ichthyophis; species Ichthyophis bannanicus. Next base: position 681,588,414 of record CM066033.1, read on the forward strand.
TTGTCAGAGTCCATCAGAGAATGGTTGGGGCCTGCCACCGTGGCTCGGAGAGGAAGCCCATCTCTGCTCAGTGCTTGGTGGTTCGTTTCATGCAGAGCTCGCTCCTAAGCCTCCTGTCAAAACCCCTGTGGTGGCTTGGGATCTCAACATGGTCCTCGCACAGCTCCTGGTGGCACCCTTTGAGCTGCTTGCTTCCTGCCCCTTGAAATTTCTGACCTGGAAGATCTTGTTCCTGATGGCAGTTACTTCAGCGTGCCACGTCAGTGAGCTCCAGGCTTTAGTGGCTCACCCACTGTACAACAGGTTTCATCACAACAGGATAGTCTTGCGCGCACATCCACGTTTCCTACCCAAGGTGGTTTCCGCTTTTCACCTGAATGAATCAGTTATTCTGCCAATGTTTTTCCCAAGGCCTCATGCCAACCGGGGGGACGCTGCGCCACATACATAGAACTGTAAACAGGCTTTGGTCTTCTGCTTGAGTGTACCAAAACTCATCGAAGGTTTGTTTCCTTCGACCCCAGCAAGCTGTCCAATCGGCTAGCAGACTGTATCTCTATCGCTTATGCCCAGGTAGACCTGAGTCTTGATGGACATGTCACGGCTTACAATGTCCGAGCCATGGTGGTGTTGGTGGCCAACTTACGCTCGGTCTCCATGGAGGAGATATGAAGGGCTACAACGTGGTCGTCTGTCCACACATTCACAGCTCATTTCTGCCTGGATGGGGATTCCCGTCATAACAGGAACTTTGGCCAAGCCGTATTCTGGCACCTCTTTGGGACTTGGGTTCAATTGCTTCCCACTGGCCCTGCGGTCTGTCCAGGCTACCAAAAAGAAAAAAAAAAAGTGTCCTCTCATGAACTCAGTGAAGCTGTATGCTAACAATGCTGAATCAGTCAAGTCCCTAGAGGGACTACCCAAACTGTTCATTGTTGTTGCTCCAGTTTTACTGCCCCTGTTGGGCTTTTGGCCTCCTCAGTTTTGGTAGCCTGCAGCTTGGGAGTCCCATATGTGAGGACTTACTTCATGCTTGCCCACGGAGAAAGCATAGTTACTGACCTTTAGGAGAGTTTTCTCTGTGGACAGAAGGAATAAGCCTTCACAACCCTCCCACCTCCCTGAGGAGTTGCTATGTTGTTATACTGGAGAAGACAGCGCCACGGCAGGCAGGCATGCATGCATGATGGAGCCTCCCAAAAGCTTCCATTGGAAGCTGTGGAGCATTCCCGTGCGGGGCTCCATTGGTGATGTCACTCATACGTGAGGACTTAATCTTGCTGTCCATGGAGAACACCTGCTAAGGTGAGTAACTTCACTTTACCTTCTCAGCTGAAAGCAACACCAACCACGCACATTCAGCATGATATAAAGGGCTCTTTATCTCAGCTACTCCTTCAGTGAACCAAGAATCGCAGCAAACTGTAATCCAATACTTTATGTTAGAGAACAGTACAGTAGGTAGGGATGGTCATTCATTAGCATAGATTTGGTTCACTAAAATGCCTTCAAAATTTTAATATGCACAAAATCAATGTAAAGTGCATTAACGTATTAGTTAACACATATACAAATGATTTCCACACATTAAAAATTTCTGTCAGGAGATCCAAGATGGCAATCAGCAGAGACAACCGTGCCTGACGTGCCCTCTTCATGCCGCGTAGGAGGAAAGTTCGGCTCGGGAAAGGACCCCAGACTTCCCTGCCAGCTACCTCTGCTTTACCTTTTTTAGGTCCTCTGGACTCTTTCATTCGTCGGAAGGGTCAGCCTCTGTCGGAGGTGAGAAGCCCGGCTGACAGTTTGCTGGAGCCAATGAGCTCAGCGTCTCTTTCAGGCAGTGACCTGATGCCCCCGGATGTGTGGAGACCTCTGAAGCAGGTGCACTAAGAGAGTGTGGAAGCAGAGGAGCTTCCTTGCGGTGAGCCTGTTGCTTCATTGGGGCCAACTCTGAACGCAACTGTGAGTGGTGTAGTTCCCTCGTGAGATTCCTCTGCCCTTGAGACACCCGGAGTGCAGTTGCAGGCAGACCAAGCAAGGGGAGCAGCTTCCCACCCATTACCAGCCCCCCACTATGGCAGCAGTGGCAGTTGAGGCTACACCTTTTTCCTTTGATTTGCAGTGACCGTAGCAGTTTACCCTGGAGGCAATATGGTCTGCTATCAAGCAATTAGGGGAGGCGGCTATTCCTCAGGTCCAACTTTTGCAAGCCCAGGTGGTACAGAACGAGAAGACTTGTTCTATGAATCGTGAGTCTATTGAATCTCTCAAATCCACGGTTTCTGATCTTTCATTGCGAACTGACCATTTGGACTGTCAGGCTGAGGCATTGATGAAAGATTTTGGGAATGTGAGGAGTAGTATGGAATATTTGGACAATCATTCAAGGCTGAATGATTTACGCTTGATTAATTTCCAAAGGTGACTGGTATTTCTGCTAAAGAAATGTTTAAAGTTTATTTGTCAGAGGTGCTTGGGGTTTCCCCCGAGCTCTGCCCACCTTTGGTTAAGATATATTATTTTCTTACTGGTCAAAAGGTTTCTTCTAATGTTGAATTACCTGGGCTACAAGTGGCAAATGTTTTGAATGTTACTTCCTTGTTAGAGAATTCAGATACAGAAATAGTTTCTCCTGCTACATGTTTGGTAACTTTTGCCTTAACATCAGATAGGGCATGGCTTCTTAAAATGTTTTTTAGGAAGAGGAATGTGCCCTTTAAGGGCTGCCTGGTTCACATATTTCCTGACTTAGCTAGGGAAACCCAACGATGCAGGAAAGAATTTTTGATTCTGCGCCCAAGGTTTTCTCAATTGGGTGGGCTCTTCTTTTTGAAGTATCCCTGTAACTGTCTTGTAAAATTGGAAGGTATTTGTTATATTTTCTTTTTTCCTTCTCAATTAATTCCCGTTTTGAATGCCCGTGGGGTTGTTGATGGCTGGGGGGGGGGGGGGGGGGGCTGTCACTTGTTCTACTCCATCTTGATTGGGAATATGGCTGATATTTGTCTCTGTATGTTTCCTGTAAGAGTTTTATGTTGAATATTTTCCTGTTCTTTTGGATCTCTTATTGTGGGCTAGAGTGGGAATATCAGGTTAATAATGTTTCCTCTGAGGTTTTTTTTCCTTTTGTTTAAATTCACTGATTTACCAATTTCCATGCAAGTGATTGTATCCTTGTAAAAAAAATTGTATACTCTATAAATATAAAATAAAAAAAATAAAAAGAATTCTGTCAATTTATTTTTCTTAACCCAAAAATTCCAAAATTTTCCAAAAACAAACTGGAAATGTTTTCCCTGGGCATGTCCCTAATTGTGGATCCTAAAAAATTATTCAGTTGTGCCAATAGTTCAGACAGTGAGGAAATTAAGGGATGCCTCAGCTGCGACGAACATACCCACAGCAAGTGAGTTAACAGACTATTTATGGCACAATAGGACGCCAAAGCAAAAATGAAATAGTACAGTGACCTGAACAAGTTGGGAAATCAGTAAATCTGATATGTTTTCTAAATACTTAAGTTTAGTAGACAAAGAAAAGAAATCACGTATATGACCTCGCTCATGGGTGGAAGATGTCTGCACTGGATTTTTCACAAATAGTGACATTACAAGCATAAAATCCACAACCAAAGATGGAGCTGGTGAAGCAATATGGTGCAAAAACAGTAGATAATTTTATAGAATATTAATAAATAAAACATTGAAATGATCATTTTAATGTATTAGAACTGAAATTTGGTAGCACTCAATGAAATACCTTAATCATACACCTCAAGTGTTCAAAACAATCTCAAAAATTTCAAATTTATTAAATTTATACTCACTTATAGTTACACTTCTGCTTTGTCTGTACAGCGCACATCTTGTAGCGCTATATACATGATTAGTAGCAGTAGTATTTTAAAAAATGCTCCAGAATAGTTTATTAGCCATCAATATAAATCATTATTTCAAAATCTTTGCCATACTGCCATGATTTCATTAGTCAAGACACAAAAATGAAGGAGATCTTCCACAAAGGATGCTACACCACAGGCACAGGAGCAGAAGATTGGGTGTTTAAAAAACACTCAAGGGACACAGTAATCAAGTCAATTTTTTTAAAGATCTGACATGGCTGTGTTTCGATACCTGCCTGCACCAGGAGTCCTAAAACACATAACACAACAACATAAATTGAAATCAACTACATACATAAAGGAAACCACATGATAATAAATGAAAAATAGGAAATATACCTAAACAAACGTATATTTAAAAAAAAAACACAAAAACTATAGGTACAACGAATGAAGCTAGATAAAATGTCTACACACCTCAAGGGACTAAATATAAACAATATAAGAGAGTTCAAAAAATACACATACACTAAAAATAAGAAAGGGGAAATTACAACAGATGAAAGTCTTCAAAATAAACAGAAAATGTCATGCTCCGGCCATCAGATGAAACTTTGCTAAAAGACAGCTAAAGAAATATGCACCATCTGGGTTAGCAACTAAAAACCAAATAATATTTCAATGAACCATCTCACTAAAGGGGGCAAATAAATAATTAATATAACATATCGAAAATAAAAACGTACTATATTAAAAGGTTCAAAAATCAATGCACAAAGTAATAAAATTAAGGGATATGTTTACTAAGGAGCATTAACATAGCAAAGGTGACATTAACAGGCGCTATCAGCGCCCATGAGTGGGGAATGCCGGAGAAAGAGTTGATAAAAGGAGGTGGAGAGTGGGCATTAATGGGGCGGAGACTGGGCAGGGTTAGCGTATGCCCTTTTAATGGTGGTTAGTGTTACTGTGTGTTAGAGCTCCCGGTGCCGGGAACCCTAACGCCATCTGAAAGCTTGCGTTAAGGGCTATTTCTGAGGGGGGAGAGCCTATTTAAATGTATGTAATATGTTCCTCTTATTATAGCTCCCAAATTAATGCTAGTAGTTCTCCATTGGCAGTAACAATTTGGTGCCCTATTAATAAAGGGCACGATGTTGGTGCCAAATTGGCAAAGGAGGTGAAACGTGAGCGATGCAGTGGAGATGGCTGGTCTATTAGGCTGACAAGGCAGCTGCCTAGGGTGTACATCTGAGACATCTGGTATGACTCTGTTATGACAGTGGCAGCAGACATACATGCTGCCGCAGTCAAAAAGGAGTTGCGCCTTCGCCACTGCCACCATGTTGCCATATCAGCATTGTGTGAGGGTGAGGGTGGTGGTCGCTGTGGCTGCGGCCTGGTGCAGAAGAAATTTGTGTCCCAGCCCTGCATGTCAGGTGCAAAGCTGCAGTTGCCACTGTCAGTAGCATGCCAAGAATGTCATTAGCAGGTACAGCGAAGCACAGGCTGATCCCTCCCTTCCAAGGTCCAAGGCAGCAGCATGCATGCCTACATCCCCCAGTGAAGGGGGTCAGGAGCAGCATGGTCTAACTGCATGTGTGGAACTTCAATAAGGCCGCCTGCAGCACTGAAGTGGTGGCTATGCCACATTTGCAGGGATGGAAGGATTGGCCGGCATACTGTCTACCATGATCGGTGGACCCTAGCACCTGGTTAGTTGCCTAGTGGATGGGCTGGCCCTGGGATCAGGATGCCTCCCACTTGCATGCCAGGAACAAAATATGCCACTGAGGCAGGAATACTATGCAATATGATTACAGCCCATGTCAGAGGAAAAATGACCACCCTGCTCTCTCACCTGCCAAATGATGACCATAATCTATGCGTGAACCGGTAATCCCTCCATAAGTAAGTACTCAGTCAGTTACAACCATCTATGTTACATGTGAATCTAAAGTAGTCATTGTGGTCTGCAAAATATGATATTATTTATTTATTTAGATAGATAGATTTGTATGCCACCTTATCCTTCAATCAAGGTGGTCACGTCACATTACAATTGGAGGGCTACATTTAACATTAGGATACGTGTAAACATTTAGACAGTACAGTTACTTATTAGCATTTAGACAGTACAATTGAAGGTAACATTTAACATGAGGGTATGTGTAAACATTTAGACGGTCCATGACTGGCCCACAAGCACACGCCCAGAAAGGAGTACGTTGGTCATTCTGCTAGGTCACCCATGATCTGGAATGTGTGTGTTCGTGTATCATGGCCTGCCTCTTTGGCTGGGAAGATCCCATATGTAAGACATAAATGTCAGTTGAACCAGCGGCATATCACTGCAGTGCAACATACAGACTTAACAAATTGTCCCTCTTCCACACCTGCCTAACATAGCTTGACAGCCAAGAATGGTACAGAGCTTGCAGAGATCTAAGCAGACATAGGCATACCTCAACTCATGCCGTCATGCATCCTGACAATGATCACATATATATCTATGGATTGATGAACCCACACGGCTGCTGTGTGGCTCCAAACACATAGCCAGTGTTTATATGAGAGAAGGATCATGGGTTCAAGACCAGCCTGTGGATCAGGAATGGTATGTCCAGGGGTGTTATCTTTATCCTATGTTTCTAGAACTGTATCATCATGAGAAACCTTCAACACTTCATCAGCATGAGTCCTCATACTCAGCGGCACTACCAACGGCTGGATGGCAGAGCACCGGCACACTGAGAGGGCATTGACAGTGTCTGAGCATTGCAGAGTATGCTAATAGCACCTGCACGCTGAGCAGGCATTGACAATAATGGAGCATTATGGAAGGCCTAAGGGGCAGGTAAGAATGCGAACTTGCACCACTTTTGGACAGTGGGGTCATGTATGTGTGTGTTTGTGTGTGTGTCTGTCTGCCTCCAGAGGACTGTGAGCTGCACACAATGCACTATGCATGCAAGTGATGCTCAGGCTTTGTTTAATTAATTAATTTATATCCTACTTTATCAAAGCGGATTTCACTGCAAACCAATCAAGTAGGGTAGTGCAGGGGTGTCGGCATGCAGTGGTTGTGAAGGTAGTTTTCGTGAGTGTGTGGATAGGTAGAGATAGACTTGATTTGGGGTGCAATATATACAGGTTGAGCTATCTACATTGGGCTACATACATTTTATTGAGAGTAATATGATGTTTTTATGTTGTGGATGTCATGTCTTGTGTAACTCGTTTTGTGGGGTGGTTAGGGTGGATTGGTGGTCTTCATTGAATTGTTCAATGAATAGGGTGGTTTTAAATAGCTTTCAGAATTCTTTTATATCTGTTGTTGATTTTAGATTATCTGGGAGGACATTCCAGATAGAAGGGGCAGCAAGAGAGAAGGCTCGCATGGATGTGGATTTGTTTGTTCTTGTGGATAGAGTAGGTGTTGGTATATTGTTTTTGGTGCTGTTTCTGTCAGGTCTTTTGCTTGTTTTGGTTCATAAGAACATAAGATATGCCATACTGGGTCAGACCAAGGTCCATCAAGCCCAATATTCTGTTTCCAACAGTGGCCAATCTAGGTCATATGTACCTAGCAGTTTCCCCAAGGGACACAGGTTCCACAATGCTTGTATTGGTTCAAGCATTGATATCCTGAGTCCTTTCTTAATAATGGTTTATGGACCTTTCTTCCAGGAACTTGTCCAAACCTTTTTTAAACCCAGCTACACTAACAGCCTTTACTACATCCTCCGGTAACAAATTCCAGAGTTTGATTATACGTTGAGTGAAAAATATTTTCTTTTATTAGTCTTAAATAGTTTACCCTGTAGCTTCATTGCATGTCCCCTAGTCTTTCTATATTCTGATAAGGTAAACAATTGATCTACGTTTACCCGTTCCACTCCGTTCATTAATTTATAGACTTCTATCATATCTCCCCTCAGCCGTCTCTTTTCCAGGTTAAAGAGCCCTAACCTTTTTTGCCTTTCTTCATAGGAGTATCCTTCCATCCCCTTTACCATTTTGGTGGCTCTTCTCTGAACCTTTTCTAAAATCGCTATATCCTTTTTGAGATACGGCGACCAGAACTGCACACAATATTCAAGGTGCGGTCTCACCATGGAACGATATAGAGGCATTATAATATCTTTTGTTTTATTTTCCATTCCTTTCCTTATCATACCTAGCATTCTATTTGCTCTCTTGGCCGCTGCTGCACACTGGGCCGAGGGTTTTAATGAGTTCCTGTAGTATTCCTGCTGAGATGTTGTTTTTGATTTTGAAGATGGTGATTGCTGATTTATATTTTGCCCATGAGGAGATTGGTAGCCAGTGTAGATTTTGTAGTATTGGAGTTATGTGGTCTTGTATTGAAGCGCTAGTAATAATGCAGGCAGCAGTGTTCTGGACTATTTGTAGGGGACAGGTAGTTTGTTTAGGCAGACCTTGGAATATTATATTACAGTAGTCCAGCAGAGGTGTAATAATGGCCTGGCATACTGTATGGAAATGTTCTTTATTGAGGAGGGGTTTTAGTCTCCGGAGTGTTGCGAGTTTGAAGAAGGCTGTTCTGGATGTCTTGTTGATATGTGGTTGGAGGGTGAGTTGCTTGTCTAGAATCACTCCAAGGTATCTGACTTCGTGACTTTGTGGCTCTGCACACAACATGCTGCAGGTCAGTTATTCAGCAACTCCACATACTATGTGAGACACCATTTACAAACAGGTTAGTTTTCAGGTAGTAGTTATAATCTGTGGCTGTGACTTTGTAATGCATTCCCAGTTACACCATTGTCAAGGCTCATCACCACAGCATTCCCCTACACTTACCTCCCAACATGACACTGCTGTGCAGCTCCCATATCACCTGCTGGTTTGACTAGAGTGAGCAGGGGGGGACACACGTGTCTGCATTGCAACCCTCACCTCTGACTGAGCCTCCAGACCTCAGGACACACCAATTTGCACAGGTGAGAGGCCTGATTAATGCCAACTGCCATAACAGCTGTATCCATGGCAACACTGTCAGCCCACTTGATGCAGCTGCAGCCTATAGGGAACTAGGCTCAAGTGGAAGGCTGGCCTCTGTGAATGACACTCGAAAGATACTGTGATTTATCTGCACGCACGCTGCTCTTGTCTTATGCTACAATCACAGAGTACAATCTGGGGATCACTCTGCTCCATGCATAGTCTACACATACAGGCAGGTCTGTATCAGGAAACTTTTCACACAATATACACCATCTCAACACTGCCTACTGATTATTGACCAAAGCATTCAGCAGTATATTACCTATTACTCCAAAAGAGAGTCAAAATGCACTTTGCCTGATTATGACTGTAGGACACCCAACCACCCCTAGGATAATCATAGCTTTATAGATACTTGCACATCTTAAAAGACAGGAGGTGCTCTCAGGTGAAGCTCGTTACCCAAATCAGTCATACACTAAGGACCTGAGATTAATTAAGCTTCAGGTGAACAAGGTATATTAAATGTATTAGGTACAGTTTTATTAGTATAAATATCCATAGCAACCCTTAGTAAGTAAAGAACTTAAAGATCTAAACACAAACTTAAAACTAAGATGCAGACAGCAGTCCAGCAGCGAGATGGGGGCTTTCCAGTCTTTTGCATTGAGTGTCACATGTATGATTTTCTCCCAGCTGGTGAGAAGTCTTACGTGTGCAATAGGTGCAAGGAGCTCTTTGCTCTCAGAGAACGAGTCTGTTCTCTAGAGGCTAGAGTAGCAGACTTGGAAAACATAAGACAGACAGAGAGGTACATAGGCAAGACATACAGGGATATAGTCCTGAAGTCCCACCTCCAGTCTGGCAGCATCCCTGTTGCCATGGAGGAGAGAGGTCACGTGACAGGAGAGCATCGCACGGGTGTGGCAGGAAGTGATCCTGTAACTAGGACCTGTCCTCCAGGTGATGTAAAACCCTCTCACACAGAGGAAGTTTCTCCAGGGCCATGTACCCATGAGGGAAGGATTAGGACAGCCATTATAGTTGGTGATTCCATCATTAGGCATGTAGATAGCTGGGTGGCTGGTGGACGTGAGGCTCACCTGGTAACATGCCTGCCTGGTGCAAAGGTAGTGGACCTCACACGCCACCTAGATAAGGTCTTAGATAGTGCTGGGGAGGAGTCTGCTATCTTGGTACATGTCGGTACCAATGACATAGGAAAATGTGGTAGGGAGGTTCTGGAGGCTAAATTTAGGCTTTTAGGTAGAAAGTTGAAATCCAGAACTTCCAGGGTAGCGTTCTCTGAAATGCTTCCCGTTCCACGCGCAGAACCCAAAAGGCAGGCAGAGCTCCATAGCCTCAATGCGTGGATGAGACAATGGTGCAGAGATGAGGGTTTTGGATTTGTTAGGAACTGGGGAACATTCTGGGGAAAGGAGGGGCTCTTCCGAAGGGATGGGCTTCACCTTAACCGGGATGGAACCAGGCTGCTGGCATTAACCTTTAAAAAGAAGATAGAGCAGCTTTTAAACTAGATAATAGAGAAAAGCCGACAGTCGCCCAAGAGCGCATGGTTCGTAAGAATTTATCATTGAAGGATACTACCAAAAGCAGAGAGGTTCCAAAAAAGAGTAAAGTAGCCCAAATGCCCTCGAGTATGGATCAGACAGAGCTTAAAGATCCCAAATTACCCATGTCTACCAATAGCCAAATTAATATGAATAAAATAAAGTCTCTAAAATGCTTGTATGCAAATGCTAGAGTTCTAAAAAATAAGATGGGAGAGTTAGAATATATAGCATTAAATGAGAGGTTAGATATGATTGGAATATCAGAGACATGATGGAAGGAGGACAACCAGTGGGACACTGATACCTGAGTACAAACTATATCGTAATGATAGAGCTGATCAAATTGGTGGAGGGGTTGTGCTCTTATGTTAGAGAGGGCATTGAGTCAGAAAGGATTAAAGTTTTGCAGGAAACAAAATTTGCCGTAGAATCTCTATGGATTGAAATTCCATGTAAAAAGAGGAAGGCGATGGCAGTGGGGGTGTACTATCAACCGCCTGGCCAGAATGAACAAATGGATGATGAAATGCTCAAAGAAATCAAGGAAGCTAACAAAAGTTACAGCACAGTAATAATAATGGGCGATTTCAATTACCCTGGTATCGACTGGGTCAGTGTCACATCAGGACATGCTAGGGAGATAAAGTTCCTAGATGAAATAAATGACTGCTTCTTGGAGCAGCTTGTTCATGAACCGACCAGAGCGGAAGCCATATTAGACCTAGTCCTTAGTGTAACACCAGATGTAGTGCAAGAGATAAGGGTGTTGGGGCCACTTGGCAATAGTGATCATAGCATGATCACCTTTGATTTAATTAGTGGAGGAGGAATAGTAAGGAAATCCACAGTACTAACTTTTAACTTTCGAAAGGGAGACTATGATAAAATGAGGAAAATAGTTAAGAAAAAGATAAAAGGAGCAGTTGCAAAGGTTAAAGACTTACATCAAGCTTGAGTGTTGTTGAAAAATACTATCTTGGAAGCCCAGGCCAGCTGTATTCCACGCTTTAAGAAAAGTGGAAGGAAGTCCAAAGAACTGCCAGCATGGTTTAAAGGATAGGTCAGAGAGGCTGTTACCAAAAAAGCATCCTTCAGGAAATGGAAAAAAGAGCCAAACTACGAAACCTGGAAACAGCACAAGCACTGGCAAGTCAAATGCAAGGCATTGATAAGGCAGGCAAAGGGAGAATTTGAGGAGAAGCTTGCTGCGGAAGCAAAGACGCAAAATAAAGACTTTTTCAAGTACATTCATAGCAAAAAACCTGTGAGAGAGTCAGTTGGTCCATTAGATGATAGAGGGGGTAAAGGGGCACTAAGAGGCAACAAGGCAATAGCGGAGAGACTGAATGAATTCTTTGCTTCGGTCTTTACTGAGGAAGATGTAGGGATGTTACCCATGACTGAAGTGGTATTTAAAGGTGTGGAAGAATTGAAGGAAATATAGATACATCGGGAAGATGTATTACAACTATTAGATAAACTGAAGAGCAGAAAATCACCTGGGTCGGATGGTATACATCCAAGGGTGTTGAAGGAACTGAAATATGAGATTGCAGACCTGCTATTAGTAATCTGTGAACTATCATTAAAATCATCTCTAATACCTGAAGATTGGAGGATCGCCAATGTAACGCCAATTTTTAAAAAGGGTTCCAGGGGTGATCCAGGAAACTATAGACCGGTGAGCCTGACGTCAGTACCGGGAAAAATGGTAGAAACCATCATAAAGAATAAAATTACTCAGCATGTAGATAGTCATGGCCTAATGGGAGACAGCCAACATGGCTTTAGACAAGGAAGATCTTGTCTTACTAATCTGTTATGTTTTTTTGAAGGTGTGAATAAACAAGTGGACAAAGGTGAGTCATTGATATAGTGTATCTGGACTTTCAGAAAGCCTTTGACAAGGTCTCTCATCAGAGACTTTTGGCAAAACTAAAGAGTCATGGGATAGGAGGCAGTGTACTACTGTGGATCAAGAACTGGTTAAAAGATAGAAAGCAGAGGGTAGGGCTAAATGGTCAATTTTCCCAATGGAGAAAGGTGAATAGTGTGTACCACAGGGATCTGTGCTGGGTCCGCTGCTTTTTGACATATTCATAAAACAACCTGGAAAGTGGAATAACGAGTGAGGTTATCAAATTTGCAGATGACACAAAACTATTTAAAGTTGTTAAAACCCAAGAGGATTGAGGAAAATTGCAAGAGGATCTTGATAAATTGGAAGACTGGGCATCAAAATGGCAGATGAAATTTAATGTGTTCAAGTTTAAAGTTATTCACCTAGGGAAGAACAACCCGAACTATGGTTACACGATGCAAGGTTCCACATTAGGAACCACCACCCAGGAAAAAGATTTAGGCGTCATTGTGGATACCATGTTAAAACCCTCGGCCCAGTGTGCAGCGGCGGCCAAGAGAGCAAATAGAATGCTAGGTATCATAAGGAAAGGAATGGAAAATAAAACAAAAGATATTATAATGCCTCTATATCGCTCCATGGTGAGACCGCACCTTGAATATTGTGTGCAATTCTGGTCGCCGTATCTTAAAAAGGATATAGCGATATTAGAAAAGGTTCAGAGAAAAGCCACCAAAATGGTAAAGGGGATGGAAGGATACTCCTATGAAGAAAGGCTAAAAAGGTTAGGGCTCTTTAACCTGGAAAAGAGACGGCTGAGGGGAGATAAGATAGAAGTCTATAAATTAATGAACGGAGTGGAACGGGTAAACGTAGATCGATTGTTTACCTTATCAGAATATAGAAAGACTAGGGGACATGCAATGAAGCTACAGGGTAAACTATTTAAGACTAATAAAAGAAAATATTTTTTCACTCAATGTGTAATCAAACTCTGGAATTTGTTACCGGAGGATGTGGTAAAGGCTGTTAGTGTAGCTGGGTTTAAAAAAGGTTTGGACAAGTTTCTGGAGGAAAGGTCCATAAACCATTATTAAGAAGGGACCCAGGATATCAATGCTTGACCCAGTACAAGCGTTGGGGAAACTGCTAGGTACGTATGACCTAGATTGGGCACTGTTGGAAACAGGATACTGGGCTTGATGGACCTTAGTCTGACCCAGTATGGCATATCTTATGTTCTTATCTTTGAATGGTGCGCATGCACAATTTCAGCTGCCAAAATGTGCCACAGGATGTCATGTTGGTCTCTGCATTGCCTGCCACCAAATGGGAAGGCAGTGCCTGGAGGTGAATGTTGGGGTGGGAGGAAGAGTACCATACATGTTGAGAATGTGCCCTTCATAGGTGGCACTGCTGGTCAAAGCCTACGTTCACATGCCAGAAGCTATGCAGGCCTATTAAGTGTCTGCATGTGTTACATCAGAGGACCTGCATGACAGCCTCACCCGCTCTCCATGGGTACAGAGTGTGACAGTCCCATGGATGTTGCTAGAGTACAAAGAGGCAGGGAATGGTGGCGTATGTGTAGCCAGCAACTGTACTAACTATATCACCAGCCCATATCCAACCTGCCATGCTTCCATGTGCTTCTGAGGGGGGCAATGTGTCTGCAATGTGGGAGAATGCATGTGGTGCACTGGCCAGTTTTGCAGTGTCCATATAGGCATACAAGCATGCCACTCTGTTCAATGCTCACTGCCAAAAGCTGTGTAGGTGGGACACCGTCTTTGGGTATGTGATAGACATGGGCCACTGTGGGCCAGCATGCACTCGCAGCCTGTCTCTGACCCACTTTCCACTGTGCTTTGCATTGCATAGGCTGTCCCCAAGTCCAAAATAAAAGGGTAGAAAATGAGGAGTGGAGGATTCTGGGTATTTCCTAAAATAGAGCGGTTTGCACAAGATGTATCTGAATTGGAGGTTGGGTCAATAGCTGAGCCATCTTAATATGGGTCTGCCACAGGCATGGCCTGAGTGCATACATCTGCTCATGATGAGAGGCCACTCTCACTGAGCTGTGACCATGTTATTGTTATGTATCCACATGGGTCTATGTAGGGTCAAGCTGCAGTGATATGGGTGCCGTTTCTTTTTTGGCAGCCCAGTCACTAGATAGGCTGCTAGATGTCCATGCTGTTTGTAGAAAGCCAATGTTTTCATGGTGGCTATGTGTACATGCAGTGGGTGGTGACTAGCAGACTGGGCACAGATGGTATGTTACTGGCTGTTACAGCCCAGTGTTGCTCATCATATGCAAGCTGCCTGTGATTGATCTAGCTGATTGGAATTCTCAAAAAGAAAGGCTAGCAGATGTTCTTGGGCTGTAAAAAAAGCTGATAATTATGGTCTTGGCAGGCCCTTCGGCTTGGTGTCAGTATCCTCCCCCCCCCCCCCCTGCCTAGACAACACTCACTGCAATTGGGTTCCTTGGAAACAGCTGCTGCAACCTTAGGGAATGATATGAGATGTTATAGAAGAGTTCCTGGCCAACAGGTGCAGGACACAAGGGCCAGATAAGACAGACCACTCCTACATGCTCCAGTTGTACAGAATATTAAATGACGAGCCTCACATACTGCAGACAATAACTGTAAGCACACTGGCAGTGAAATGGATCTGTTCCAGGAGCTGGAGAGTCCATCTATTGCAGTGCTTGCTCTGGGGACCGCGGTTAATATTTCCCAGCAAAAGAAACTAGCACGTAAATAAAAACTCCAAACATATTTCAGGCCTGCTGCCACATATCTGAGTATTTGAAATACCCAGCTGAGGTGTGCAAATCTCATAACATAGTTGCCCTCCTTCTGAGATTCTCTTGCCAGTATGTCTATGTGCCCAGTTCTGAGGCTATGCAATTTAGGGACATGCACATTTGTGAAATGGCCTACGTCCATGCATATACCTAGCCTTACAATCTGCATGGAGCCCATCTCCATAACCAGTTATTGGAATGTGCAATCTTCAGGATGGAGATGTAGCAATTTCAGAAGGCACTTATACATGCCTCTTTTCACTGCTGCCACTCCCCCTGATTTTTGGACATTCTGCTCTGAATGTCTTAGATTCTTCCTGAATGCTTCTTCTAAAATCCTACTTTATTTGCTTATTTTGAAGATTTTCATCTGTTGTGAATGGTAATTTCTCTTTTTAATTCTATTTTTAATGTGCATGTTAGAACTTCTTTTTATCTAGCTTATGAAGTTTTTTAATATGGTTTTCTATGATATTTTAGGTTGTTTAGAAGTTTGTATAGAAGACTTGTTTCTGTTTTTCATTTATTATTGTGTAATTTGTAATTGATTTGTATTTACATTTTTATTGTAATTGGATATGTTTTAGGATCCCTGATGCAGGCAGGTGCTGAAACACAGCAGTATTGGGTCTTTTTAACAAATTGGTTGGATTGATTAACTGTGTCCCTTGAGTGGTTTTTACAAAGCCGGTCTTCTAGATTGGAACATGGCAATAATGAAACATATTGAATATTTAAATGATTGTTAGAGAGCAGAACTCCAACTTAAGTGATACTGTATGTTATTAGGCATATATATATATTTATATTTATATTTATTTATTTATTTATTTTGCTACACCACCACTGCTCCTCTTTTCTTTTTAGGCACATTTTGCATAAGCAATAGTTCCTAAAGGAGAGGCTTCAGCCAGCTGTGTATGGTTGTTTCTGTCTATACAAAGAGGTTTCAGAGTGGAGGAGTGGCCTCATGATTAGAGCACTGGCTTGGGAACCAAGAGACCAGGGTTTGATTCCCACTAGCACTCCTTGTGACCTTGGGCAAGCCATTTAACCCTCCATTGCCATGGAAGAAAGGGCCTGGCAATCTACTTCCGGTTACACTGCCAAGCAGGGCCGGCCCAAGGGGGTGCGGAGCCATATGTGGAGATTCATTGCGGGGCCTCATTTGCATAAATATGTGCATAATACACTTTTAGTAAACATGCCACTTAATGTGTGTCTGGATAAAGAAAGACTGCCAGATTTCTATATTACTATATTCCAGTGCCAACCGTCAGGCCCATTAGGAAGTATTATAAACACTGACCATTTAGAACCCATAGCAAACCCACTGTATCATACCAGGACTCAGAAAGCACCAAACCCTACCTATCAAAAAGGCAGCACTGCATATATTAAACTAATACATCTCAGAGAATACCAATACATCTCACTGGGGGAAAGAGAACAAGTGGGACTGTCAAATAGAAACTACATGAAAAAACATAGACTGTCACCACACAAAGAACAAGGGATCACAATTTAGAAATAGGAATATAATAATTAAATTGGAAACCCCAAAAGCCAAACATGAAATTGTACAACACTGGAGAAATAAAATTATAAATTAATTTCCTCTTGCACTAAACAAAAACGCAAAGATGTTAGCAATACACATTTCCCAGACCTGACATATTCCAGTTAATAAATTCAAATAAAAAGTATTTTTCTACCTTTTGTGTGGGCATTTTATTTTTCAGTTGCAATTGCTCCAGTCACTTTCTTCTGGTTTCTTCGTGTCTTCTGCGAGCTATCAATTTGTCCTTTCTTCTAGATTTTTCCCCATTCTCTCTATATATTTGCTTTAACATTCTGATCTTTCCCCTTTTGCCATTTCCCCCATTTCTTTCTTTATTCCTTTATCATCCACTCAAATTTCACCCTTCCATTCTCAATCCCCACTTACTCTCCCAGTACCCAGCCAATCATAGATTTTTCTTCCCTCCCACACGAAATAACTTTGCCCCTCTCAATTCTCATTCCCCATCCCCTTCTAGTCCTCCCCAAAAATCATCTCCCTTCTAGTTCTAGATCCACCCAGCATCTGCTCCCTTCTAGTCCCATTCTCCCATGCCCCCACATCAGCCCATTTCCAGTCCTAGCCCCCCACCATATGCTCCTTTCCAGTCTCATTCCAGCCCCCATCAGCCCATTTCCAGCCCATTTCCACCCCTATTCCAGCTCCCATCAGCCCACTTCCAGTCCTATTCCAGCCACCATCAGCCCATTTCCAGTCCTATTCCAGCCCATCCATCCATTTGCAGTCCAAGCTCCCCCCCCCATCAGTCCATTTCCAGTCTTAGCCCTTCCCATCAGCCCATTTCCAGTCCTATTCCAGTCCCCATCAGCCCATTTCCAGTCCAGGTTCCCCCATCATCCAATTTTCAATCCTAGCCCACCCCCAACAGCCCATTTCCAGTCCTATTCCAGCTCCCCATCAACCCATTTGCAGTCCAAGCAGCCTGCATCAGCCCATTTCCAGTCCTAGCCCCCCCATCACAGCCCATTTCCAGTCCCAGCTTCCCCTCCCATCACAGCCCATTTGCAGTCCAAGCTTCCCTCCCATCACAGCCCATTTGCAGTCCAAGCTTCCCCCCCCTCCATCACAGCCCATATGCAGTCCAGGCTTCCCCCCCCATCACAGCCCATTTCCAGCCCTAGCGCCCACGCCCACCCGCAGAAGAGCCCCGTGGCCGCCTAAGGGGCTTCAGAGGAAGCCGGGAAAGCCCACGCGAGGCCCTGGTTCCCTCTGCACAGCTGCCAGCGTGATGAATGTTTTCCCTCACACTGGCGGCTGTTTCAGTGAAGCACACTGAATGACAGGAAAGGTTAAAGGTCATTTCCCAGCACTTGTGCGCTTCACAGAAACAGCCGCCAGCGTGAGGGAAAACACTCTTCACGCTGGCGGCTGTGCAAAGGGAAGCCAGCGCCTCATGTGGGCTTCCCCCAGCTCCCTCTGAAGCCATCCATCTGTGCAAGAATGGAGCTTGCGCGGGGCCCTGTGTGAACAACATTCTTGCACAATGGAAGGGCCGGCCCTGTTGCCAAGAAAACCCAGAAGGTGCTAGGAGTCGGCATTGACTCAAAGCCTCGCATTGCATTGCACCTACGCAGACAAATATGTGTAAGGTCAGGCAGGAAGCAGTGCTGCGGCCATAAACAGCTTGTCTGCTGGCAGGGACCCCACCCCCTGCAGGCAAGAAGAATAGGGCAAAGCTGTCGCTGTGGCCAAAAATGGCAGTGTCTGTTGGCAGAGACCCCATCCCCTGTTGACAATGAGTGGCACCAGTACTGATGAAGAGCTGGCATCAGAACAGAAGGTAACTCCGCAGTGCCTTTTGAAATGTATTGCCATCACTGCACATCCCAGAGAAGGGTGGCGGTGGCAGCAATTGGCGTGGGGGTGGAGCAGGAGCAGCACTGGGAATGAGGTTCACCTAAGGTGCCTCATATCTTTGCGCCAGCCCTGCCTATGTCTTTTCAGATGAGGTGACCAGGACTGAGCACAATATTTAAGATGCAGTCACACCATGGATCAATATAGACACATTATGATGTTCTATTTTAAATTACCATTCTTTTCCTAATGCTTAACATTCTATTTGCTTTTTTGAGCACTGTGGCATACTGAGCCTACTATTTCACCAAGCTTGTTTTCCTGAGTGGTGACCCCTGATTGGGAAGCCAGAATCATGTACCTATATTTTGAATTATTTACCTTAGTTATGTTAGTGACACTTTTCAGTCTGTTGAACAACATAATCTTCAGAAATTAAAAACATACTCAATTGTATCTCATGATCTATGAGGGGGGAGGGGGTTTCTGGCCACTCAGCGGGAGCTACTTTTGTGGGAAAAGGTGGGTCCTGGTGGGCAGAGGGAAGCAATTGCCCCTAGACCTTCACTGCCTGACATGTTCATACTCTCAAAGTTTCTTAAAAGGCACAGTCCAAGCGGCAGGGTATGTCTTCTTCAAAAATAACCTTTATTGGTGAAACCTCCAAAAAATATATTGACAGCCAGGGTAACAAGAGAAATCATGGAAATTCCAAATAATCCAAAACACTTATCAATAGCAGGAAAACTCAAAGAGGACAACAGTTATCTTTCTAGGTACTCTGGGAATTCTCACTTCCTGTTCGCAACTTGTGCAGCCTGTCAGGCTCTTCTGCTGGTCTCTTCCACCAGCCAGTTGGTTGTTTTTTTTATATTCATTCTCCAGTCTTCTCTGTTAGGATGCCAGCAGCTCAGACTTCTTACCTGGACAGTCATAGTCTTCTCTGCTCATGAAAATTTCCCCACAAAATGGTTATTGCTTACTTTCTTCTCCATTACCCAGGCAAGGTACAGTATCTAAAAATTCATTTCTTTTCTACTAGACCTTTGCTCAAAAATCTGCAAAATAGTAATTGCCTTCTCCAAGACCTGTATCTTGAGGCAGAGGCACAAGAAAATTACCAAAACTCCCAAGATAAAAAAGCATAGTTTCTCACTTGTAACAGGTGTTCTCCGGGGACAGCAGGACTCAGTCTTCACATATGAGTGATGTAGGCAATGACGGAGCCCACGCGAATTCACTCCTTAGCTTTCAAAGAAAGCCTTTGGGAGTTAGACTGTGCATGCGCAGTCACCTTCCCACCTAAGGATGCCATCTTGACTCAGTATGACAACATAGCTCAATCAAGCATAAAAAAAGAAAACTACTCCACGGGGAGGAGGGAGGGTTGTGAAGACTGATTCCTGCTGTCCCCGAAGAACACCTGTTATGGGTAGGTAACTGCGCTTTCTCCAGGAACAAGCAGGAAGTCAGTCCTCACATATGGGACTCCCAAGCTACAGGCTACCGAAAAACCTGTGGGAACTACAGACAACCCAAAAGGCGAACCATGAAGGGCAGCAAGGAGCGCTGAATGGCTTGAAGTCCATTGATGCAGCCCCAACAGTGACATTGGAAACATCTCTCTGCTAGCCTGGACACAAAGGGCTGGAGGGAAGGAATTGCACTATTCCCCAAAGAGGTGCACCGTGAGCTCTCCTCCAAGCAATAATGCGCTGTGAAGGTATGGACAAAAGACTAGGTGGCCATCCAGCAGATGTCCTGCAGGGGGACCAAGCACAGATGAGCCACCAAGGCTGCCATGGCACACACATTATGTGCGGTAACGTGATTTTCCGGAGAGAGTCCAGCCTGCTCATAGGCAAAAGAGATGCAGTCCGCCACCCAGGTATACAGGGTACGCTTAGAGACTGAAATCCCGAGCCTATTAATGCCATAGGAAATAAACAGTTGTGATGAGCGGTGATTGGCCTATGTCTTCTGGAGGTAGAAGGACGGTGCCCTCTTGTAGTCCAGGATATGAAGCGAGGCCTCTGCTTGGGATGTGTGAGGCCTGGAGAAGAAGGTGGGAAGGACCACCTCCTGGTTCACATGAAAAGCAGACACCATCTTGGGCAGGAATTTCAGGTGTCCAGAGAACGGCCCTATTTTTGTGGAACCTAGTGTATGGGGCATGGGCCACCAATGCCTGGAGCTCACTAACTCTCCTGGCTGAAGTGAGCACTACCAGGAACACTACTTTCCATGACAAGAACTTGAGATGGTACATGGCCAGAGGCTCAAAAGAGGGAGCCATCAGCTTCTCAAAAACAATGTTCAGGTCCCATGCCACCAGTGGTGGGCAAACAGGGGGCCATGTGAGAAGAAGTCCATTCATAAACTGACACACAAAGGGGTGCACAGAGACTGGCTGGCCATCGATGGAGTTGGACTTTAGACCAGCCTGGGAGAGGTGCAGAAGACATTGCAGGACGAAGATTTAATAGAAGACATACACAGTATTGCAATGAAAGGAGAAGTGCTACTGATAGGTGATTTCAATATGCCGGATGTGGATTGGCACATCTCTGCTGTGGTGTCATCTAGAAGTAAGGAGATCCTGGATTCTCTACAGGGAGAACTATTCAGGCAATTGGTAATAGAACCCACACATGATGGGTCCATACTAGACTTAGTGCTTACCAATGGGGAAAGTGTTTCTGATGTTACAATGGGAGATCATCTCACATCCAGTGATCACCATATGGTATGGTTCAGTATTAAGACTAGGGCTGATAAAATCCATTCAAAAGCAAGACTCATAGACTTTAGGAAAGCTAACTTTGCCAAGATGGGACAATACCTCAAAGAGTCGTTAGTGGGATGGGAAGAGCTGGGGGATGCAGAACAGTGGACAAAACCGAAAGGAGATTAAGGGCAACAAACCTTTTTGTTAGAAAGGTAAATAAATGTAAAAGGAAGGAGGCTGCTATGGTTCTCAAAAGAAGTAGCTGAATAGGGGAAGAAAAAGAGGGAGGCCTTCATGAAATACAAGAGATCACAGAGAGAGGAAGACAGGCATCTATATTTGGAAAAACTTAGAGAAGCTAGCAAAGCAGTCAGGAAAACAAAGGTGCAAAAAGAAGAAGAAATAGCCAATGCAATAAAATGCAGGGATAAGACATTTTTCAGATATGTTAGTGAGAGGAAGAAGGGCAAAAGTGGTATTGTCAGACTCAAGAGTACAGGGGAGGAATATGCAGAAACCGATGAGGAAAAAGCAGGATTGCTTAACAAATATTTCTGTTCTGTGTTCACAGATTAAAGGCCAGGAGCAGGACCTCAGAAAACACCCACAAATAGGAACAGAAGTGACGGGGATCTCGAACGATTTTCAGAAGACCGTGTTCATGAGGAACTAGCTAAACTAAAAGTAGACAAAATGATGGGTCTGGATGTGATACATCCAAGAATACTAGGGGAACAATGTTCCCTCTAATTTTCTGTAGGCTGTGTGCGCATAAAATATCAGCTGTGCAGCTTTTGAAGGAAGGTTAAATTTTTGTGCGGCACATAACGACACTCGGAGTTCTATACTTTAAAATTTGACTACACGTCAGAATACAGTATGTACACCACATTGATTGCACTAGATAATATTGCAGAACTTGTGAAAACTGTAAATACACAACAACTTTTAAATTTTAAGATGTCTGTGTTGTTTTCTATCAGAATCAGAACCGTAATTTTTGTGCGGCCTGTTATAAAGTATGTGCGCTCTCTCGGCGAGGTGTGTGCGCGCGCACACGCGCACAGCTTAGAGGGAACAGTGTAGGGGAACTTGGAGACTTTCTAGCAGCTCCACTGTCTGACCTTTTCAATGCCTCTTTGGAGTCAGGAGTGGTGCCAGAGGACTGGAGAAAGACAGCTGTATCCCTTTACACAAAGGCAGACGTAAGGTTGACATTGGAAACTAAAGACCGATTAGTGTAACCTCTGTGGTTAGTAAATTATTGAAAAGGCTACTAAAGGAGAGAATAGTGAGGTTTCTGGAATCCAATGGATTCACCAGCAGCAGGTCTTGTCAGACAAATCTGAATGATTTCTTTGATGGGTGACCAGGGAATTGGACAGAGGGAGAGCCCTAGATGTAATATATTTAGATTTAAGTAAAGCCTTTGAAACCATTCCGCACAAGCGACTTATAAGCAAACTGAGCACCCTAGGGATTGGACTCTAAAGTGACTAACTGGGTTAGAAATTGGTTAAGTGGGAGGCGACAAAGGATACAGGTAAAAGGAGCTCACTCTGAGGAGGTGGTTACCAGTGGTGTGCTGCAGGGATCTGTCCTTGGTTCGATTCTGTTTAACATCTTTGCTAGTGATATTGCGGAAGGACTGTCAGGTAAGGTTTGCTGGTTTATGGATGATACCAAAATCTGCAATAGAGTAGACACCCAGAAAGGAGTCAATAACATGAGGAGGGATCTAGCTAAGCTTGAAGAATGGTCTAGAATTTGGCAGCTGAAATTTAATGCTAAAGAATGCAAGATCCAAAGCAGTTGTACAGAGTAGGGGGTTAGGTACTTCTGTCCACAAAATAAGAGCGGGACCTGAGTGTAATTGTGACTGATGATATTAAAGTAGCTAAAGCGATAGAAAAGGCGACTGCAAAAGCCAGAAGGATGCTTGGGTGTATAGGAAGAGGAATGGCAAGCAGAAAAAAGGAGGTGATAATGCCTCTGTATAAGTTTCTAGTGCGACCTCATTTGGAGTCTTGTGTGCAAATTTGGAGACCACACCTTCTAAAGGATATAAGCAGGTTAGAGTCTGTGCAAAGGGTGGCTACTAAAATGGTTAGTGGTCTTAGTCATAAAGCATATGAGGTCAGACTTAAAGATCTTAATATGTATACTTTAGAGGAAAGGTGGGATAGGGGGGTGATATGATAGACACATTTAAATACCTCCATGGCATAAATACACAGGAGGAGAGCCTCTTTTGATTGAAAGCAAGCTCTGCTACGAGGAGACATAGGATGTGAGTGAAAGGGGATAGACTCAGGAGTAATATGCAGAAATATTTCTTTACAGAAAGAGTGGTAGATGCATGGAATAGTCTCCCAGTGGAGGTGGTGGACACGAGGACCGTAACTGAATTCAAAAAAGCATGGGACAAACACAGAGGAGCTCTAAAGGTAAAAAAGGGACTACTGTAATTGATATGGAAGTGCAGACTAGATGGGCCATGTGGTCTTTTTCTGCCATCATGTTTCTATGTTTCTATATCCTGCATGAAGCAAGAGAAGGAGCTGAGATTCTTTTCTGCACAGCAGACAGATAATCTATGCCATTTGAAGGCATATGCACACCATGTTGAGTCGTTGTGCAATGCCATTAGGACATCCTCCACATCCCAGGAGAGGAGGTGGTGTGCTATAGCTATCCATTCAGCATCCACGCTGTCAGGATGAGGGACTGGATGTTGGGATGAAGAAGGGTCCTGTCCTCCTGCAAGAGCAAGTCCAGGGCCTGGCCCAGGAGTACTGGGGCCACTCAGGACATCTGCAGGAGCAGAGAGAACCACAACTGCTGGGGCCACTGAGGAACAATGAGAATTACCGAGGCCTGGTCCGACAATCTTGAGCAAGGTCTTGGGAATCAGGGGAGTAGGCAGGTAAATATTCAGCAAGCTTCCGGACCAGGACAGGAGAAAGGTGTCTGCTACCACCCATTCTGGGATCGGCTTCTGGGAGCAGAAACATGGAAGGTGCACATTCTCAGGGCTGGTGAAGAGGTCCAACATCGGGGTCCCCCAACATCAAAAGATGGAGGTGGCCACCGCTGGGTTGAGGTGCCATTTGTGAGGCTAAAAGACTCTGCTGAGTCACTCTGCGAGCAGATTGCCCTGGCCCAGTAGGTAGACCACCTGGAGGGTCATGTCCTTTTCCATGGCAAAGGCCCAGAGGCGAGCCACCTCCCAGAAGAGGAGGTACAAGCCCATTCCCCCCTACTTGTTGATGTAAAACATCACTATTTTGTCGTCTGCCTGAACAAGGAGAACTTGACGTGCCAGGTGGGCCTGAAACACCCAAAGGGCATTTGTCACAGCTCTGAGTTACAGGAGGTTGATCTGGAGGGCACTTTCTTCCCAAGTCCAGGTGTCTGCAACTGGAGACTGTAACAGTAGGCTCCCCAGCTGAGCTTGGAGGTATCCATGGTCAGAACACCTTGGGCCGGCGGGGCTTAGAAAGGTAAGACCAGCCATGAGATTCTGTCGGCTCTGTCATCAAGTGAAAGAGGCTGCCAGAGGCAGGGTGATCCGGACCTGATCCTGCAATTGGCTCATGACCTCAACCATTGAGAGTTGAGGGTCCACTGGGCTTGTCGCATCCATAAACGGGCCTTTGGGGCCGTGTGAACCATCAAGGCCATGTGCCCCAATAGGCACAGTAGGAGACACGCAGATGCAGATGAGCAACCCTGTACCCCTTTTGCTAGGGTCGCCAGATGCTGCGCCCTGTCTAGAGGGAGGAAGACTCGAGCCTGAGTGGAGTCCAGAAAGGCTCTTATGAACTCCAGGCATTGGGTCGGTTGCAGATGAGACTTTGGGAAGTTGATCATCAACCCTAGATGGTGCAGTGGGCCATGTGACGTATCTTCACTGGCGAGATGGCCTTTAGGAGCCAGTCATCCAGACAGGGGAAGACAAAGATTCCCAGCAAGCGGAGGTGAGCGGTGACTACCATTAGACATTTGGTGAATACGGGGGGGAGGAGGGGAGAGCAAGGAGAGGCCAGAGGGGAGCACCCGGTACTGGTAGTGACAACCTCCGATGATGAAGCGGAGGTACTGATGGTGCTGGGGATGGATCAGGATGTGGGTATAGGCATCTTTGAGATCCAAGGAACATAGCCAATCTCCCTACTGGAGGTAGGGCAACAATGTTCCAAGGGATAGCAACTTGAACTTTTCTTTGACCAGAAAGCGGTTTGGGTCCCACAGATCCAGGATGGGCCAAAAGCCTCCTGTCTTTTTTGGGATGAGGAAGTACTGGGAGTAGAACCCCGTGCCCCAGAGGGGCCGAGGGACTCGTTCTACCACTTGATCCTCAAGCAGAGACTCGAGTTCCTTCTGCAGGAGCTCTCTGTGCAGAGAGGTCATGGGATGCTCCTCTGGAAAGAAGGGAGGAGGTATCTGGTCGAAGTGCAGAAGGTAATCTTCCCACACCACATGCAACACCCAGGCATTGGTGGTGATGCCCAGCCACAAGTGAACCAAGTAAACCAGACGTCCTCCTGTGTGCCTTGGGCTCTGACCCTGGGGGGGGGGGGGGGGAGAGACGGGCTATGCCCAAGGAGTCAAAATCCACCTCCAGGCTGTGACTGGGGCACTGTTTGTGGCTGTCTGCTTATGGGGCCATGCCCCTAGCCCCTGGCCTGCTGACCCCTGTTGGGGAGCCTGATAGGCCAGAAATTGGGGGTATTTTCCATAAGCCTTTTTTGCCTTTGGGTGGAAGGGTTTTTTCCCCGAAGCCTTCTGGCAGGAAGGGTCAGCAGTCTTCTGTGACAGCCTGGCCCTGGTCATAAATTCTGACTCCAACTCGGTCGTCTTGTTAGTCATGGATTTGCCGAAGGTCCTCTCCTTGGCAGGGACATAGGCCAGTTTGTCCTGTACCCATTGCTCCAAATCTAAGGATTGTAGCCAAGCCAGACAGTGGGCTCTGATGCCCATGGACTCAAAGCTGTCATATGCTGCTCATGTCTGGAATGTGGAGTATTCCTTGACCAAGAATACGAGAGTCTAGAAGCGCTTGAGAAATTCACCTGCCAGTCAAGCTGAGAGCCCAGTGAGCTCCTTCACTAGGTCTCTCAGGTACATGCCCATGTACAACTGGTAAGCCTGGATGTGGGCCACGAGGATCAAGCCCTGGTAGCACTTTCTGCCAAACCCATCCATGGTGTGGGCCTCCCTACCAGGGGGCACCAAGGAGTGCGTCTTCTGACTCTTTATTCGATATATGGCCAACTCCACCACCATGGAGTTGTGAGGCAGTTGTGTCTTCTGAAAGCTGAGGCTCTTGCCAACTCGATACTGGGAATTGAGTCACTAGCTCACTATTGGCACCATCGCCCGGATCTCCCACATCCTGAACAGCAAGTGCTCCATGATGGGGGGAATCGGCATCATCGGTGCCTCCCTCGGAGGGGCCTCATACTGAAGGATCTCCAGGTCCTCAGCACAGGACTTGTCCTCCGGAAGAGCTACAAAGGTGCACCTGAGAGGGAGACGGTTCAGAGAGGACATCCCTATGTAACATGGTGTCAAGCAACTCATCGTCTGTCTCTCAGCCCAACATGGAGCCAGATGAGACCTCAAGGCTTGGACGGTCATTGGCATGATGAGCTGCCAGCACCGATGGAGAGCAAGGTGCTTGATACACTGACCTCGAGGTGCTCGGGGGTGAGTTATGCCTCAAACGGGAGACCAACCAACTGGCATGGCTCCGATTGAGTGAATCATTCTAGCACCGGCTGGATATCCTCTGAGGAGGACCTCACAGTGGAGGGTCCCATTGTTGACAACGATGACCCATATTCTCCAGGCATCGGGCCCTGCTGCATCTTGAGGAAGGCAGCCAGGCTGCATTCCAAGGTCACCATGCTGGTTTTGATGTGGTTTCCACAGAGACTGGTTCGGACCTTGAAGGCATTGAGCCCAAAGCCTGCTCCCTCAAAGGGGAATCACCAATGGTGATCACGTTGGAGGACTGGGCTCGATCCCCCAATGCAATGGGAGTCTCCTCCTGCCAGGGCAGCTTCGAGGTCCACTCCCAGCCTTCGCCCTCAGTGTCAGGTTGAGGACTCAGAGGCCAGGTACCAGAAGTCCCCGGCTACAGGATCGTACTTCGACTTGGCCAATGTCTTGGACCCATGGGGGAGGCCCTCAGAGGACAACCCCTGGTCTGAGGCTCTGTGACCTCCAGGCTCGGATCCAGCATGTGCCAAGCCATCAGACAAAGTCTCCAAGGGCAGCGATTCCAGACTCGATGCTTGTACAATGGCAGAGGCCTTTCAGCCAAACAGCTGCCCTCACTGCTTCTCAAGATTCTTCTGGCTCTTGCTCGACATCTTCAGGCAGAGCAGGCGAGTGGAGTCGTCGTGATCCGCACTGAGGCAGCTGATACAGCAACTGTGCCGGTCTGTTGTGGACATTGTATGGGGCATTTTCCACATTGCTTAAATCCAAAGACCAAAGACATAGCGGGGAAGAAGGCATCCGGAGATCAAATTCAGATATCTCAGTCAGGGAGGGCATGAGAAAAGACCCGTGCACCAAAAAAGAAAAGGAAAAAGGGACCGGAGAATGCTCTGAGAAGGGTTAGAAAAATCAACTTTTACTGGGGACAACAGACAGGATATGTCTGCAAGGCTTCATGGAAAAAAGAAGACTGGGGTAAGGTGGCACCCTTGGGTGGGAAGGTGACCGCTCATGTGTAGTCTAACTCCCAAAGGCTTTCTTTGAAAGCTGGGGAATGAATCTGCGCAGGCTCCATCGATGCCAATATCTCCCATATGTAAGGACTGACTTCCTGCTTGTTACCAAAGAATACAAAGGTTACCAAAGCCTGACGTCCTAACCGCTAGGGATGCACTGCTTTTCGTTCCCTCACAGATCAGGGGGGAACTTGCAAGACTGGAGGACCTAAAGGATGCATCCTAACACCTCAGGAATATCCTCTAGCAATTTCCGGTAGCCTGGGCTGGACCTCTCTAGATCCCCAGCCAGATGTCCACAAATCTTCAGACCCTGTCCATTCTGCTTCCTTTCCCATGCCTTTCCTGGTTAGACCTAACCTTCCTGACCTAGGAAACTTCTCTTGCTAGCCAGCCATGAAAAGAGTCTGCTCCCTCCTGTCCCTCTGCAGCCCTGAACACAAAGGGCTCCAAATATGCAGCAGATACTGTCAAGACTACCCCAGACTCAGATTAACTGGGCCTTTTATGGTTCCCTTCAAAGTGTGTATAAGGTTATCAGATGTTTTGCAGACAAATCTGGGACGCTTATCCAGAGTTTCGTGGGGGAGATAGGATGGGGCAACTTAATTCCAGGTTTGAGCAACAAGGCATGCAGGAGGGGAGAGGAGTCATTACTTTGCAGCTCCCTCATCCATCCCATGAAAGCAATATCACCACTTCCATGGAGACAAATCGAGAGAGAAATAGAAACAATGATGCATTTCCCCTCCTGTACTATGAAAAATATAAAGATAATGGATGACAATTCTAAAATTTGACATGTTGAAATCACTAAATTGCAAATAAAATAAAATTTCTACTCCCTCTGCCCCATTGCTGGAATTAGAGACAGGAGGCTGCCAAACAGGTGGGAGACAGAGACAGAGCTCTAAAATTGGGGACAATCCCCTAAAATCAGAGACATCTGGTAACCTTATAAATACAGGATATATCCGCTATCAGTGGTGCATAATTCAACCCACCCTCCATCACATCACATTTTTACAAAGCATAGACTAGGCACAGAGGCTCCAGAAATTTCCTCAGTCTAAAGAAAAAGGAACATTTTGGGGGACTTAATACACAACAACATAGTTTCAAACCTATTTCTTGATCTTTTATTCTCCTTTTTATCATTTTCCTTTCTCTCATTCTTTTGCAGTTCTCCAGAGCCTTCTCCATTTTGATCATGTTTTGTTTTAGGTTTACTTTGTTTATGTTTATTGAACTTGATATTCTGCATATCACAATGTATCTAAACTATGTACAATTATAAAAAATAGCAGAAAAATACATAATCAGAAAAGGGTATTTATTATTTCTATCCCACATATCAAAATTCCTACACGGATCACATAAAACACATGAAATAATACCAAACATGCACATACACTAAAAAGTTGAAAATACAAATGACACCTACAGAAAATCACCAACAGCATTTGCAGACTTGCCTTCACCCATTTTCTAAATTTTAAAAATTCCAAATCAAGATGCTCATCAATCGGTAATGAATTCCACAGCATCACAGGAAAAGACCCACGCCTAAGTCTCAACATTATGTACATTCTGCACTGACAGAACTACAGTAAAAGTAGATCAGAGCCCTCAGGTTGGTACTTTATGAGAGTAGATCTGAAACAAACTGGTCCCAAGGCATGATACTGCTTTGAGAACAATAATCAAAATTTTAAACTGCACCCTTTGGGCAGTGTCATTTCAGTAAATATGGGGTGGTGGTTGTTAAGTGCCTTTGAGTCGGAGTCGACTCATGGTGACCCTCTGGATAGCTATCCCAAATTGTGTTCGGTCTTGAGTCAGGCGGCTCATTGTTGACAGACTGGTACCCGTAGCTGATGTTATTGTATCGATCCATCTCATTGCTGGCCTTCCTCTTTTGCGCTGACCTTCTATCTTGCCAAGGATGATGTCTTTCTCTAATGATCTCTCTCTTCGCATGATGTGTCCAAAGTATGAAAGTCAAAGTTTTGTCATCTGCGCTTCTAAAGAAAGCTTAGGTTTGATCACCTCTAGTACCGACTGGTTTGTTCTTCGGGCAGTCCATGGTATACACAGTATTCGCCGCCAGCACCATAATTCAAAGACATCAATTTTCTTCCTGTCTATCTTTTTCACTGTCCAGCTTTCACATCCATATGATATTATTGAAAATACCATGGCTTGAACAAGTCAAATCTTTGTATGGAGAGAAACATCTCTGCTCTTGAGAATCTTATCTAGGTCTTTCATAGCCATTCTGCCAAGAGCAATGCGTCGTCTGATTTCTTGACTGCTTGTTGCTTCTTTATTGATAGTTGATCCAAGTAGGTTAAAGTTGTTCATGATTTCAATTTCTTCTCCTTAAATGATGAACCTGTTGATTATGCCAGTTGTCATGATCTTTGTCTTCTTTACATTAAGGTGCAGGCCCATTTTGAGACTATGTTCTTTGATTGTGAGAAGCAAATGTTTCAGATAATCTTCACTTTCAGCAGTAATGTGGTATCATCAGCATAGCGAAGGTTGTTGATGAGCCTTCCACCAATCTTCACACCTCTGTTGTCTTCATACAATCCTGCTTCTCTGATGATTTGTTCTGCATATAAATTAAACAGATAGGGGGAAAGCATGCAGCCTTGTCTTACACCTTTGCTTATTTTAAACCATTCTGTTTCTCCTTCTTCCGTTTGAACTGTTGCTTCTTGATCAATGTACAGATTGTGCAAGAGAACGATCAGGTGTTCTGGTATACCCATGCTTCTTAATGTGGCCCAGAGTTTCTCATAGTTTACACAGTCAAAAGCCTTGCTATAGTCGATAAAGCACAAATAGATATCCTTTTGGTATTCTTTAGTCTTTTCAAGGATCCATCTCACATCTGCAATGTCGTCTCTCGTTCCTCGCCCTTTCCCGAACCCTGCTTGCACTTCAGGTAGTTCTTGTTACAGGTATGGTTGTAGTCTCTTTTGAATAATCTTCAGTAGAATCTTGCTGGCATGTGGGATCAGAGCGATTGTGCGATAATTTCCACAGTCAGTTGGATCACCTTTCTTTAGTATTGGTATAAACACAGATCTTTTCCAGTCAGTTGGCTATGATGTTGTCTTCCATATTTCTTGGCAGAGCCTTGTAAGTACGGTAACAGCTGCATCAGATTGCTGTAATACTTCTATGGGAATGCTATCAATGCCTGGTTCTTTGTTCTTTGATAAGGCTTTCAATGCTGCTTCAACTTCTTCTTTCATCACCAATGGTTCCCGATCATATGGTACAGGTTGAAACGGCTATTGGTCCACTTGATCTTTATCATATAAAAACTCTGTATATTCCTTCCACCTTTTCTTGATCTTCTCAGCATCATTCAACATAGAACCTTGAGCATCTTGTAACATTCCAATTCGAGGCTGGAACTTTTTCTTTAACTCTCGTAGCTTTAGGAAAGTCCATCTTGTTCTTCCTCTAATAGTTTCTGTTTCTATTTCCTTGCATGCGTCGTCGTAGTACTTTTCCTTGTCCTGTCTTGCTGCACATTGGAAATCTCTGTTGAGTTCTGTGATTATCTTTCTTTCTCCTCTGGCTTTAGCTTCTCTGCGTTTCTGGGCAATTTTCAGAGTTTCTTCCATCATCCATTTTGGCCGTTTGTTTTTTTTTCACCTTTTGTAGAGACTTCTCGCTTTTTTCCAACACAACCTTCTTGATGTCATTCCATAACTCTTCTGGAGCTCTGTCATTTGTATCTAAAGCAGCAAATTGATTTTGCAGGCAGTCTTTAAATTCCAGTGGTATATTCTCAAGGTCATATTTTGCTGCATTCATGAGTGGTTTGCTCTTTTTCAACTTTAGCTTGAGTTTGCATACTAGTAGTTGATGATCTGTACCACAGTCAGCTCCAGGTTTTGTCTTTGTTGATGTTATAGAACTTTTCCATCGTTGACTTCCACAGATGTAGTTAATTTGATTTTTATGCAATCCATTGGGTGAAGTCCATGTGTACAGTCGCCGCTTGTGTTGCTGGAAGAACATGTTTGAGATGAATAGATCATTGGTCTTGCAGAATTCTATCAGTCTTTCTCCAGCTTCATTTCTGTTGCCAAGTCCATATTTTCCCAACTACTTTGCCTTCTTCTTTGTTGCAAACTTTTGCGTTCCAGTCACCCATGACTATCAGTTTGCATGTTCTGTCAATTTCAGCTTGTACTTGTTCATAGAACTCTTCAATTTCATTCTCTTCTGCAGCTGTTGTTGGGGCATATACTTGAATTATAGTTGTGTTGATAGGCATTCCTCGTAGACGAATAGAGATTAAGCGTTCACTGACTGCATTGTATTTCATTACAGTTCTTGCAAGTTTCTTCTTTATTATAAATGCAACACCATTTCTTCTTTGTCTTTCATTTCCAGCATAGTAGACCATGTGATCATCTGATGCAGTGTGCCTGATGGCAGTCCATTTCAGTTTGCTGACACCCAACAGATCAAGTTGTACACGTTCCATTTCATTCTTGACCACCTCCAACTTCCCTTGGTTCATGCTTCGTACGTTCCATGTTCCAATGCGTAAGACATCTTTACAGCTTCTGACTCTCATTTCATGTGCAGCTACATCAGCAGTCAGACGTCCCGAGGGCTTTGATCCAACCACATCATAAATGCTGGCTTTACTCTGAAAAGTCTTCAGCTCTTCCCCAGTGGCTAGTTGAGTGCCTTCCGACCTGGGGGGTCTCATCTTCCAGCACTATAGCGCAATTTGTTTTGTTGTAACTATCCATTGGGTTTTCATGGTTTGCAGCTTGTCATGCTGTAACGGCTTGTGTGCATCAGTGATGCTGAGAGCTAAACTATCGGTAGTTTAACTACTGGCAGGGTCTCCCAAGATGGACAGGTCTCAGCTGAGGTGCCAGACCAAGACAAACCACCCATCTGGGCAGCAGCAGAATGGGTTAGTGTTGACGGCGGAGGATCACATTTCTGTGACAACGGCAACACCACCAAACAAACTGCATGGAAGAAAGAAATAAGGGGAGATGTAATCAAATTTACCAAGACCAAAAATTATGCGCACTGCTGTATTCTGTACAGTTTGAAGGGCATACAAATGTTTCTTTGGCAATCCCCAAAAATAAAGAACTGCAGTAATTGATGTGAGGCAATATCAGTAACTAAAGCACATAACTAAAAACAGAATAAGAACATAAGATATACTGGGTCATACCAAGGGTCCATCAAGCCCAGTATCTTGTTTCCAAAAGTGGCGAATCCAAGTCAGAAGTACCTGTCAGGTTCCCAAAAATGTACACAAATTCCACATTGCTTATCCCAGGGTAAACAGTGGAATTTCCTCAGCCCACTTTAATAATGATTTATGTTCTTTTCCTCCAGGAACGCATTCAAACCTCTTTTAAATCCAGCTACACTATCAGCTTTTACTACATCCTTCGGTAACGAATTCTAGTGTTTGATTACACATTGAGTGAACAAATATTTTCTCCAATTAGTCTTAAATGTGCTACATTGTAGCTTTATTGTGGGTCCCCTAGTCTTGTAGTTTTTGAAGGAACATAACAACCAAGTCACATTTACTTGTTCAACTCCACTCATTATTTTATAGACCTCTATCATTTCCCCATCTCTTAAGATGAGTTAAAAACACTTTCAAATGTCAAAGCATAGCAGTTTTATAAAGAACAGCTCTCAAAACAAACTTCAAGAGAGACCATAGGGTAAACTGACCATCCAAAAATCATTTAACTTCTGGCCGAAAAGGAATTATTACATCTCCAAGCTTAATATTGCTAGGTAAAGTCGTGGCCTTGCTTTGCTCAATAAAGCAAGCTCAACCAGGTCTTAATAAAAAGAAGATTATGCTTTATCACAACCAAAACTGTCTCTAAAGAATCTAAAACCAGCAAAAAAACTATAAAAAGTTATTGGCATAGACCTTATAGTGTAAATTTAAATCACTCAGCACAACACACAACCACCTCAGAAATATTAAACAAAGCAGTAGAATATCAAACCAAAGAGCAGGGAGGACGGAGAATGAAGAGTATCAAACAAATGAAATAAATCAGATCAAAAAACCAGAGGTTCAGAGGAGGCAGGCGAGGGCTAGCAGGGATAGTCAAGTCTCCAGATTCTGCACATAGTGTAATAAATCCCAAGATTGCAAAACTGGCAAAAGTTAAGGTATGGTTAGTTTAAAAAGCTTGATCTGTAGAATCACAGTATGAGTCCCGATTTATAGTACATTTCTTCAAGGAAATTTCCATTGGTAAGTCATTCTGGATAGCAAGGGCTACTACCCTTAAGGAACATCATCTAGTAGATTCAAACCAGATTGTGCTGTCGGATGGAACATCCAGTAGGTTTTGTTGTGAGAATGTGAGGAATGGATAAAATAAGTAGTGTAGAACTGGACAGGTAAAGGGATACCAGAATCCCAAATATGTAATTGAAGATGGATGAATTTCTTGATACAGAATGTGTTTAGAAGTTTGGCTTTCCACTTACTTTCTCTTAAATAGAATAGGATGTCATGATCATGAGTTCTGTGTAACTGTCTTTAAAATAGTTTGAGAACATTGTTAACGCAAGCATAAAGAGTAAATATAGGCTATGAACTGTGCAACCATAGTTCATTGTACAGCCAATGCTGACACAACATAATTTTTGTAACTTTGTAATTATAAATAATTTTGTCATAATCAAGTAAATTTCATCTAATACACTGTTATCAGCTCTTACTCTGTAAAAAGAACTTTGGCGACACCTTGTGTTATTTCACGTTTATAATAAATGACTGTTACTTCCCCTTTTTCTTTAATAAAAAGAGCTTTTCAGGAGGAAGAATTTGAATCCGGCAGACATGGAACTGTGCAGCGTCCACAGACCGTCTGTTTTCCCTCTGAGCTCAAAGAAAGTAGCATTTTGTGTGTGATTGTGTTCTGTGTTACTCTCTGCCTGTTTCTCACTGCTTGAGGGACCAGAGACCAAAAGAGCCGTGGTATTGTGGCCAGAGCACGGGGTTTTCTTCAGTTTGTGCCGTGACTCAGATTGTCTGGCCTTCCAGCAGGAACGAAACACAGAAGGGACACGGGCAGTGAGTATTAATTGTGCCTATTGTCTTTTCTTCCTGTTAGAAAGTTACAGATAATTAGTTAAAGAATCCAGGTTCATTTGAAGAAGGGCAGGCCCTGAGGTGAGGGTTCAACAAGTGGATTACTGAGGAATGGAGGAATGCCTGAGTAATAAATGCAGTGTGCCAGGGATAAGATTTTGAAGGGTATCCTGAAGGCGTCTGGGAGCATCTGATCTGGTACATCCCAAATCAGACACCTGCAAATACTACAGAACACTGCAGAGGGGCTCCTCATTGGAGCCAGAACATTTGATCATGTGACCCCCTTGCTCCCAGAGAAACATTGGCTTCCAGTAGTCTTCAGGATACCCTTCAAAATCAGGGCGAAGTCAGAGCAGTCTGTAACCACCCCCAGTTATTATTACTTGGAATTTCATGTAAGGGGGCTCTAAAATGTCCGTTGGCCCTTATATTACTTAAGCATCTCCACAGACACTTCGTGCTAATATAAACCATAGGGTATAGTAGTTTCATAAACACTTCCCAATGGCAGCTGTCTTACAGTGAGAGTGTTTTTTACACAGCAGAGAAGCCAAGAAAGTTTCCTGTTTATTCCTTCTGGTTGCCCTCCAAGGAAGGTGCTAGGGCTAAAGGATGGAGCAACCAGGCCTCCAAGGAGAGGGAGTAGTGCTTGGAGTCCAGGAGGATTCTAAGTGAAGAATAAAGAGGTAATCTTTAGTGAAAGTGAGTAAGCAGTCTACTGCTCGTTCCAGTGGAGATTTCTATCTTCCAGGGGTAGAGGTAGGCTGCCAGGTCTATGAATTTGCTATAGGTGTTTCTGCACCTAAATGAGGCAGCAGAAATTTCTCGGGTAGTGCTTGAAAGATTCTCAGAGAAGGAACCTTCAGGGGTTAAAAAAGACCACATTAAGTCAGGAGAAGATTTACAGTAAGATCCTGCATGGAAGAGGGCATCAGCATCCTTACCTAGGCTAAAACTATGGTCTCCCAGGCAGCGGTGATTTTCTGTTTTGTCACTGATGAAGAACATTTAACATTTTTCTTTTCCTCGAGTGCAGCTGTTGTGGAAGTGGAACTCTGGTACCTTTTCTAGGTCTTTTTAATTTTAATCTATTTATTTTTAATTATCCCTGGTCAGAGAATTGGTATTACGTTGAGTTAGGAGTGAGGGAGAAGAGAAACCCCTAAGCTGCAGATTCAGCAACTGTGAATTAGAGACTGTGGGGAGAATAGTCAAAAGCATTTATGCTATTTGAAGATCATCAGAACGCAAAGATGCCACCGACCAGGATATTCAGTGCCACTAATCCGGACGCTCTGTGGGTGGAGAGGGGGTGGAACCATCAGTTCTGTGGTTATCAGCAATATTCAGCTGCTAACCACATAGTTAAAGCACTCAGGAAAAAGATTTAGGCATCATTGTGGCTTGTCCTCCAGTGGCTCAGATCAGAGTAGACAGGGGAGCCAGGACCACCTGCCCCGCCAACTTAGATGAGGGTTACATTAGGTAAGATGAAAGACTGTCCTAACTTTATGTGGTTTCGCAATCTGGCTAGCAGATGAATATCACCATTAACCGGATTGCAAAACAGCAATCTAGCCAAAGCGGATATTGAACGCCAGTCACCAGATATGCATCAGCACTGAATATTCAGACTTAAGCATCAATAGCCAGCTGCTCTGACAGGGCTGACCGCTGCCGTTGAAAATTGACCCCTGTGTGTTTTTGTTTTTCTGTATGGATATCATTGAAATGAAATGCACACACTGTCACACCTTTTTAACCTTCTGCAATAATTCAGCAAACTTTATTTCTGGAACTACCCCGATCACTGGTGGGATGTATGGTTTTTCTGCCACAATATTGGTTACAGCCTAAAAGCCTTAAAAATCACTTCCCCTCTCCTTCCTGGAAAGGATTCAGGAGCTGTATGGGATGCTTGATAGGGTGACAACCAAGAGAAGGGAGGCTAAGTCAACTGAAGATGTGAATTAGGGGTTACATATGTAAGGACTTACACCAATTAGCAGAGGGAGCATTATTTCCTTTGCTGCTAATCCCCCACCCAGAACCCTACATCCATTTAGCCATTTCTCTGAAGTATCTACACATACAAGGAGACATAGACCTGCTTTGCTTTTCTTAGTTGGGGGGGGGGGGGGGAGGAGGAAATAACTGCAAGTCAAGTTAGGCAATGAGCTATAAAATCAGGACTGGATTAGTCTGTCAGGAAAAGAATTGAGTCAGTTGACAACCCCAAACAAGGAGCTTAGAACGGCAAGCCCTGAAAACTGGTTTACAGAAGTTCCCTGGCTTCAGTTCCAGTTCCATTACTTCTTTTGCCTTCTCTGTTCTATCACCTGCTCAAGCCATGATCACAGAAGCATATATAACACCCTCTTATTGGTCACATCTTCTATACTAGGGGTTCTCAACCCAATCCTTGGGACACAGCTAGCCAGTCAGGTTTTCAGGATAGTCACAATGAATATGCATGATAGAGATTTGCAAACAATGGAGGCAATGCGTGCAAATCTCTCATGCATTTTCATTGTGGTTATCTTGAAAATCTGACTGATTAGGTGTTTCCCGAGGACTGGGTTGAGAACCCCTGTTCTATACTGTTTCCTCTGCTAAAGATGTGAAGCAGATGTAGGTTTACAATGACAACCTAAAGGCTGGAGAGCTGCTATGGTACTCCCACTCCCACCCTACTCACCTCCTTCCTCCTTCCCTTCTTCAATTCTGGGCACTTCTGGCTCTTCATCCATCATTGCTATAGGCTGCAAGAGAAAGGAGATTGCCACACCAGTTCTGAATTGAATCAAAAGAGCTAGTATTACAGACATGCACAAATCATGTAGAGCTACACATGGATCTGTAGGCAGGCATGAAAAATCCACTCACATGCTGAAATGACTCACATTCTTCTTGTCATCTTGGCCTTTTTTCCTTTCCTTGTTTGCCATAATGACCCCTGATCGGAGTGTCTCGAAGACAGGATCTGATCGATTAACTGCCGCTAGGCCATAAGGAAGGAGACAGAAGAGGGCAGGGAAGGGGATAAGCGTAGGCAGGCAATACTCAGACAACACCAACTACAGACTGGATGAGCAGAAGGGATACTCACAGAAGGGCAGCAGCTCTTTCACACAGGCATACTGCTGGTTACTGTACAGAGGAGAGCTGTAGGCCCTCCGGAACCCAGGGGGCTGAAAAACAAGACAGAGGGAAAGAATCGGTAGAATTCTTAGATGTCTAACCAGAAAGCCTGAAAATCCATTGAGCCACACCAAAATGTTCTCCAAAAACCAAACAATATGAACTGTAGTGAATTGTCACTTGCTAAGTAACGATGTGATTTAATTTACATAGACTATGATGGCAGATGAAGACTACCAGGCCCAGCCTCTAACTATTCTTCTTTCCTGCTGCAATACCGTAGACCTTACCTCCTCTCCAGCTTTACCCCATCACTGAAGATTTTGGGAAGTCTTAGGTCTGCTTGCATTCTAAAACTGTCATTGAGCCTGCCACTTTACTGGACGACTACCATGCATCCAAACCTCTGCCATCCCCTTTCTGTGAAGAAATATTTAATTAGGGCAACAAACGGCTCTGGTTTTCAAGGTAATCAAACTATGCAAATTAGCTTTATTCTTAACAGATCTATCTAATGAATAATCATCGTGAATATCGTGAAAACTAGACTCAGTTACTACCGTGCACTGGGAATTCCTAATCTAGCTCAACACCTCCAATCAAGATTTTCTAGGCACTTTATCTTCCTTTCCAATGATGTCCAGCTTCTAATGCAACCTCATCACACATACATTAGTTGACGTTCAGTAAGCTTCATCTCTAAGAATGCTTTTCAACTGAGCTTATCCACCCCCTCCCACCCCCGCCCCCAGCTGTCGCACCATCCATTGCAATGTAGGCATCTGGGTAGGAACTCACATTCCTGGAGTTCTTCTGACTTGGCTCTGTCCCTCGTAAAGACACTTCCTCACTAATAAAAAAATACATACTTGAAGCAAACCAAACTGACTTTTATCCTATTCCTGCTCACCTAGTCCATTACCTCCAGTGGGATGGAGCAGTCTTAAGTTTTTTAGTCTAAAATATTACCATTTCCCATAGTTTTACTCTCAAACTTTCCCTCTCCCTTTCTTGAAACATCTCTTAAGCCTTCAAATTTCAAATTTCACTAGGGTCCACAAATGACATGGAGAGTCAGAATTAGAATTTTGGCTCTTTTGGCACCCTTCAAGTATGGCAGGAAAAGAATGAAGGGAAGGGGGTCATCCTTTGAGATGCCTCCCATCCTGCTGAAGTTCCCCTCCTTTTGAATAACCTCACCTCAACCCCCACAACTTATTTTCAAGCCCTTCGTCCATCTCATGTCATCTCCTCCTCCAATTAGCCCACTAAAGAAAGCCCACCAGCACACATGATGCCGCATTTTCGGCAGCTCAGCATAGTATCTGCCAACCAGCATATGCCAGTATATAGACCTCATACTGATCTTTGTTTTCTGCTGATTGCACGTCAATGTCTGGATTTCTCCCAGGTGGCTTCCTTCAGTGCTGGGCCACCTGGATGGTGCCTTCAAAATTTAAACACACTAGGCGATTTCCTAAATTGTCTGTTTGTAAATCCGGGCCTAATGGCACCAGGTAATCAGGAACAGGATGAATCAATCCTGGTTGTGCCCCTGCTGAACCTATAGAGTCAGGGATGGCACAAAGGCATTAGGTGCCTTAGGTAGAGTCAGTCTTGCACCCCCTCCCCCTGCTTAATTAACTTTAAGGCCCTTAGACCCTCTCCCCTTGAGAATGTGATAATTAAACTCCATCATGATCACCCCAACTCCACCCTTCTCAGAACAATTGTGCAAAAATATACAACTGGACATCAAGTCACCATTCAAAAGGACTCATACTCCGCAGTTGGTGCCAACTACATAAGTCCTTTTCTTTCCGTTTTTCTGCACATGGACTGTTGACCTTTGGGCTGTATAAGCTACTTATGGGGATAATTTCATGAAAAGGTGCTTATAATCATTTCTAAAAAAATTGCATTTATTTTACTCCTCTTTTATGGAGGACAACATAGGCACCTATGTGCCTTTATAAAATAGGCTCCCATAGCTAGCCCCAATACCCGTTCTGAAGCAAGTGCCAATATGCACATTTATGCACACATATGTCATTTTCCCTCTCCAGGTCTGCTTATGCTTTCACATATGAGGTAATTTTATGAAATCTTTTCTGTGCATAAATGGCTTCTTAAATAATTCAGATCTGTGTAATAGTATGTGCTTTGAAATGATGGTGCGTGCTTTGCCAGTAGGCATACACAGGGGCAAGGTTTAGTTGGAGTGCACAAGTATGCTCATAGATTATAGAATATTATAATTTGCACACAGATGGAAAAATTCTAGGCACAGACATTTACAGAAGCTTCAGGGCAGTGAAATATCCATGCCTGAAATTTAAGCATGCTTTCTGCCACTTAATCGAGTATTTTATAAAGACATATAGGTGCTTATATGTTTGAAGTCCAATCTCTTTTATTGGTAAATAGTAAATGCTCCATGCAAATTACAACAACATTCCAAATATAACAGAAAATTCAGAGTAATAATGATGCAATCCGTTTATCGCATTCTGGGGCATGTTTACCCAGTAGCATGGGGTTTAGTGCATGGTTTGGGCACTGTACTAAAAAGGAACATAGGTCTGTGCATCAAAAACGCAGCATTTCTTTGAAAGTGTGTGTTGGGGTGGCAACTGGGCAGGACGGGGGCAGCTAGCATGGGCGTTTGTAGCCTCAATGGGTGGTGTTAGTTGCACTCACAGTCATTTTGCTGTGTTGAAGCATAGTAACAGCAGGGGGATGGATATACCCACTCCCTGCAGTTAGCCTACAGCTCCGCGGGTACAGGGCTTAGTAAACATGCCCCTCAGAGCCTGAGGCACATTCCAAATGGGACGTCAAAGCCAGAAACATGGATGTGCGCGCTATGTATGTGCTTCAAATGTCTATATAGACGTCCCCAGGACAGCACTGCAGAACCAAGATGTCTAATAGCATTATTTATTAATTTATTTTATTTTATTTATTTGTGTGCTTTTTTATACCGCCCCTTCCAGAGATCAGGAGCGGTTTACAGAGAACGTGTCAAAAATTAACATTAACATTACATGGAACATTAACAGTGTAAAAGCACAGTTACTTACCTGTAACAGGTGATCTCTGGGAACAGCAGGAATTAGTCCTCACATATGGGTACGTCGGTACCGACGGAGCCTGCGCGGGAAAGCTCCCCAGCTTCCCAGAAGGAAGCTTTTGGGGCCTCCCACTGCACATGCGCGCTACCTTCCCGCCTTCCTGACCAGCTCTCCTCAGTTCGAGTTTATAGCTGAGACAATAGAGAGGAAAGGAAGATAGATAGAGGATACAACTCCTAGGGGAGGTGGGTGGGTTGTGAGGACTAATTCCTGCTGTTCCCAGAGATCACCTGTTACAGGTAAGTAACTGTGCTATCTCCAGGAACAAGCAGGAATAAGTCCTCACATATGGGGACTCCCTAGCTAAGATGCCTGGGAGATCCCGTTCCAAGGGTTCGCCATCTTCGTATGGATCTCAGGCATCCATCCTGGGAAGGTGGGCAGGAGTTGTTCAAGTATGGAACAGGTGTTTGAGGACAGCCTGACCAAACAAGGCATCCCAGCAGGAGTCCTTGTCCAAACAGTAATGGGCTGTGAAGGTATGAACCGAGGCCCATGTGGCGGCTCGACAGATCTGATCTATGGATACAGAGTGAAGATGAGCCATAGAAGTGGCCATGGCTCTCACATTGTGAGCTGTGACATGGCCTTCCAGAGAAATGTTTTTACTCTGGTAAGCAAAGGAAATACACTGAGCAATCCAATTGGAAAGTGTACATTTGGAGACTGGAAGTCCCAAATGGGAAGGATCAAAAGCCACAAAAAGTTGGGAAGACTTTCGATGTGGCTGAGTCCTGTTGAGGTAAAAGGCAAGAGCTCTTTTACAATCTAAAGTATGAAGGTTCCTCTCTGCACTGGATGCACGAGGAGCCGGAAAAAAGACAGGTAGATATACCTCTTGATTAAGATGAAAAGGCGAGACCACTTTGGGCATAAAGTGGGGATTCGTCCTAAGGACCACCTTATCATGATGAAACCTGGTATAAGGTGGATGAGCCACTAAGGCTTGTAGTTCACTGATGCGGCGAGCCGAAGTGACTGCAATAAGGAAAAGGACCTTCCAGGAAAGAAATTTCAAGGAGGTAGAAACCAACGGTTCAAAAGGTGGCTTCATAAGCTGACCCAGAACTAGGTTCAAGTCCCATGCCACCGGAGGAGGTCGGATGGGAGGCTTAGTTAGAGTCAGGCCTCTCATGAACCTTGCAATAAGAGGATGAGAGGAGACAGGTTGTCCATTTATAGGTTTTAAAGATGCTGCAATAGCACTCAAATGGACTCTTACTGAATTCGTCTTAAGGCCTGCATTAGAAAGATGCAGGAGATAGTCTAGCAGAGAATTCAAAGGAAGTGCTAGAGGGTCAAGACCCTGTTGAGCACACCAAATGGAAAAGCGTTTCCATTTGAAAGCATAGGAACGCCTCGTGGAGGGTTTCCTAGAGGCATGAAGGATATCTTTCACTGGTTGAGAAAGATTGAAGTCATGAAGGCTTAGGCCTTCAGTAACCAAGCTCTGAGGTGTAGGGACTTGGGGTTTGGGTGCCACAAAGTCCCCCCCTCCTGAGACAGAAGGTCTGGCGCAGCTCCCAGGTCCAGAGGGGGTCCCTGGGAGAGATGCAGAAGTAGAGGGAACCACACTTGGCGTGGCCAGCGTGGAGCTATGAGGATCATCGATCCGTGATCTCTCTGGAGTTTGAACAGAGTCTTGGGAATCAAAGGAATGGGTGGAAAGGCATATAGGAATTCCTGACCCCAATGCAGGAGAAAGGCGTCGTTGGCCTGAGCTCCCTGACACGGATTCCTGGAACAGAACCGGGGAAGTTTGGCATTCCACGGACTTGCAAAGAGGTCTATGTCCGGGGTTCCCCATTCCTGAAAGATTCTGCGTATCTGGTCCATATGTAGGTACCATTCGTGAGGAAGCAGAACTCGACTGAGTCTGTCTGCCCGAGAGTTTTGAACCCCTGGAAGATAGACTGCCAGAAGATGAATTTGATGCTCTCTGGCGAAGGCCCATAATCTGAGAGCTTCGTTGCAAAGCGACAGAGAGCCTGTCCCTCCTTGTTTGTTTATGTAGAACATGGTCACCTGATTGTCTGTCTGGACTAGGACAGTCAGGTTGACTAGGAGGGTATGGAAGACTTTGAGGGCAAAGAAGATTGCCCACAGTTCCAGGAGGTTGATGTGAAGGGTGGTCTCTTGCGGAGACCAAGTTCCCTGAGTGGAGAGGTGTTGAAGATGGGCTCCCCAACCTGTTTGGGAGGCATCTGTTGTGAGGGTTGCTTGGGGCAACAAGGGTTGGAAGGGGGTCCCCAACAACAGATTCTTGGTGGATATCCACCATTGGAGGGACCAAAACAGACGCTTTGAGGTGAGTATTTGGTCGGAGAGCAATCCTGATGCTTGAGTCCACTGGGTGGCCAAGGTCCATTGAGCTGCTCTCATATGAAGACGAGCGTAGGGCACCACGTGTACCGTGGAGGCCATGTGGCCCAGAAGTCGTAGCATTTCTCTGGCTGTCAAGTGACTGCTGGACTGAGCTTGGGAGGCCAAGCACATCAGACGTTGGCCCCGGACTTGAGGTAGGTAGGCCCTTGCAGTGGTGGTGTCCAACTGGGCCCCTATGAATTCCAGAGACTGAGTAGGGGTAAGTTGAGACTTGGGAAGGTTTACCACCAGTCCCAGATACTGCAGAATGTGCCTTGTGCGGTCCAGGGAAATCTGGGCCTCTGACTGAGACAGAGCTCGGATGAGCCAGTCGTCTAGATATGGGAATACAAAAATTCCCAGACCTCTTAGAAATGCAGCCACCACTGCCATGCATTTGGTGAACACTCTTGGAGCAGAGGCTAGACCGAAGGGGAGTACTCTGTACTGGAAATGTTTTCCCTGAAACAGAAATCTTAGATATTTTCTGTGGGATGGATGGATGAGTATATGTGTGTACGCATCCTTGAGATCTAGAGAACAAAGCCAATCCTGACTCTGAAGGTATGGAAGGAGAATGCCTAGAGAAAGCATTTTGAATTTCTCCTTGTACAGAAATTTGTTCAATTCTCTCAGATCTAGGATAGGTCTGAATCCCCCTGTCTTCTTTGTTATGAGAAAATAAGGGGAGTAGAATCCTGTCCCTTGTTGAAGAAGAGGAACCTCTTCTATTGCCCCTTGGGCAAGGAGAGAAGAGACCTCCTGATCCAACAGGCCCAGGAGAGATGGGGGAGAATTGAAGTGCCTCACCATGGTATATGGAGGAAGGTTGGAAAAAAGAAGTTTGTAGCCCTCTCTGATGATAGAGAGGGTCCAGTGCTCTGATGTAATTTGCCCCCATCTGGGAGCAAAGTGAGCTAACCTTCCGGAATGGTGAGGGGCTCTGGTTGTTCTAGAGCCAGAAAGGTTA
The DNA here is from genome assembly GCA_033557465.1 of Ichthyophis bannanicus. Classification (NCBI taxonomy): domain Eukaryota; kingdom Metazoa; phylum Chordata; class Amphibia; order Gymnophiona; family Ichthyophiidae; genus Ichthyophis; species Ichthyophis bannanicus. The sequence continues at coordinate 681,633,079 of CM066033.1, forward strand.
AGTTCTCTAGGGGCAAGTCAAAACCCCTGAGGGGGTTGAGCCTGCTGAGGAGCGGCAGACGCTGCAGGCTTTGACCTTGCCTGTTTAGGTTGCTGACGTTTAGCAGCAAAGCGAGGCTGAGAAGATTGTTGGCCAGTATTTGTGGAAAATCTGGCCTTCTTGTAGTAAGGCCTCTTGAAAGACTTTTTCTTGGCAGGAGTAGAGGTAGACTTAGAAAGTCTATCTAAGGTAGCATTTTCTGCATCCATTTGAGTGGCTTTAATTTGCCAGTCTTTACCAAATAAGATCTCACCTGTACAGGGCAGATTCCGTAAGCCATCCAGGACCCAGGGTTCTAGGTCAGAGGCCTGGAGCCAAGCAAGTCGTCGGGCTGCAATGGCAATGCCCGAAGCTCTACCGGCACCTTCAAAGGAATCAAAGGCTGCTCTGTTGGAGAACTTAGAAACATCTAGAAGCTGTTTCACTATAGAAATGAACTCCTCCTTTCTATCCTCAGGGATAAAGGAGGCAAAATGCCGTACCTTTAGGGCAAGTTCCCTAACATGCCCATATACAGACTGTAAGAATTAATCCTGGCTATAAGCATACTAGCCTGGAAAATTTTCCTACCAAAAGAGTCTAGGGTCTTACATTCTTGCCCTGGAGGGGTAGAAGAGTGCCTTTTGGTGCTCTTAATCTTTTTCAGCGCAGACTTCACAATGGAATGGTGAAGCAGCTGAGCCTTTTGAAACCCAGGAGAAGGAGGGACCCGGTACATGGTGTCCAACCTACGAGAGTAAGGAGACAACGTTAGAGGAGCCTCCCATAAGTCCATCAAGTGTTCTTGAAGGATTTCATGGATAGGCAGGGTGACTGCCTCTTTAGGAACCTTAGGGTATCCTAAAATATCCAATTTCTTTGACCTAGGTTCTTTTTCAGAGGATGTGGTAATAGAAAGTCCTTTAGCTAGTTCTATAATGAAGTCTTGAAAGGACAAATCCTCTGGTGGAGACATTCTCCTCTTTGGGGAAGAAGGGTCTTCATGAAGAACTAGAGACAGCTCATCAGAGTCCTCAGAGGAGTCAAAATCCTCAGAAGAATCAGAGTATTCTCTATTCGCTTCCAATGCACGATACGCATACCGATCGGTATCGACATCGGGCGTACCGGGTATGGGATCGGTATCGGGTGAAAACCCGGATCCGGCATGCGGAACCGATCTGCGTTTGGAAGTCGATGGTCTCGGTTCCGGTATGGGAGACGATACCGGAACCGGACCCGGTACCGCTGAACGCGGTACCGAGGGCGTCGCAGCATTAATAAAAGCCAGCATGGCCTGCTGCATGGTCTGAACAGTATTGCTCATAGACGCCACTGCTGCCTGGATGTCGGTACCGGTATGGGCCGGTACCCCAGAGCAGTCTAACAGGTGATCAGTCGAGGCCGTGCCATCGATGTCAACCTGTAACCCCATAGATGGTGCTTTGGAAGCCAGAGCTTCCCGCCGGGGTTGTTTGGCTGGGGCATGGTCCTCAGATTCAAAAGTGAGAGCCTCTCGATGCTTTGAAGGAGATTTGCTCTTTGAGGACCTGCCCGAAGAAGGTTTGGTTACCTGAGATCCATCCGGAGAGGAAGACCTGGATGACTGTGATGCTGGATTATCTGAAGCAAACAGCACATGGAATTTGTTGGCCCGGTTCTGCAAATCACGTTTAGACATCTGGGAGCAGGATGGGCAGTCCGGAATGGAGTGGTCAGGTCCCAAACATTTAAGACACCATTCATGGGTGTCTGTGACAGAAATAACAGCACTACACTTGGTACACATCTTAAAACCAGGGGCTGGTTTCTCCATGAGGAGAATTTGTGTAGGCCTGAGGGCCTAACCGAAGTCACCAAGTTGTGCAAAGATAAAGTTTTTTTTTGTTTTTTTTTAAAGAAAAGAAAAGAGAGACCGGCGGTACCGGTTTCGGTATGGGGAAGGCAGGTACGCGGTCTAAAGAAACAAACTAAAACAATAATTTCTTCAGCGGTGACAGGAACACGACCTGCTGGCTCCGCGGAAAAAGAGAAACTGAGGAGAGCTGGTCAGGAAGGCGGGAAGGCAGCACGCATGTGCAGTGGGAGGCCCCAAAAGCTTCCTTCTGGGAAGCTGGGGAGCTTTCCCGCGCAGGCTCCGTCGGTACCGACGTACCCATATGTGAGGACTTATTCCTGCTTGTTCCTGGAGATAATTTGTTACATAGGAAACTAAAAATACAAATTGTAAACGTATTAACTATTTACATTGGTTGAGAGAGATTAATCATACTGATGTATGTAATTCAATGGCAGTCATGGGGATTATCTGCATTAATTGTTTACAATTGATTGAGAGAGATTAATTATGGGGTTAGAGTAGTGACTTAAGAGTGGGGTGACCAGGGGTCAAATCCCAGTGTGGGACTTTGTAATCAAAAGCTAAACACTTAATTCTCCATCTCCTCTACACTCTGGATGTTTTAAGGTGAAAACGCTTTCCTGATACCTACAGTATTTGTGCCTGGAGCAGGAATAAACATGTATATGCCTGCAGACAGCTCTGCTGTGTCTGGGATCGAACGGGATGTGTAAATCCATTGCCCTTCCCCAGCTATGCTTCTGCCACATCCCTGTGTCTACTTGAACATCCCTGAACTGGAGACGGCATTTGTGGAATGGTTACGGAGATGTGTCAGTGATTTCAGTATCCACATGCATGTCTGCAGACGTCAAAACCACAACTAAACCTTTTAGAATGACCCTCTATGTGTCTTTATAAAATAGGCACCCGAAAACCCTCTTAAACTAGGCCCCCTTTTATAAAAATGACCTTCAAATTGCATAAACTTAGGCAGCATCCCCGAGAGAATTTTATAATAGCTATTTTCCACATGCAGAGATGGATTTATAGAATCACCCTCCATGTGGCCAAAAGTCATCTTTCCAAAACAGAGTAGAATTAGAGGTGTTACAGTGACAGGGTTTCAGGTTAGAGAGAGCAGCAAATTTCAACCAAAATCCATATAACCTTAAATGTATAACTGGCATGGGGACATAACCTACTCATATGATTATGCCTGTTATCGATATGAAGTTATACATGCATATTCAGCAGTAGCACCTACATATTTTCTGCTGTTAAATAAACACATATCTTTATACAGATAACATTCATATAAAGTTATATGGATAGCCAAAAATTGTACATCATATTTAAAAATATTAAAACTGATTTTTATACACACTTAACATTTTTCCATATAAATGCATACATAAATTTTGAAAGCAATTCCCAAAAGATATTTACCTGAGCAAATAGGTTAAACTACTCACCCTCCTGCAAAGATGCTTTTTCAGTTAATCTGTCAGGACCCATTTTGGTGGGTTTTGGCCATAACTGCTCCTTGCTGCTCCCCCAGAAGTTATATATGAAATCGTTTTGGCAGAGATGCAATAGAATCAAACTAGGACTAGCGCAACGGCTTGCTGATCACCTGGAGCTGGTTTCGTAGCTCAGCATCTGTGTGTTAACCTGTTAAGCGCCACTTCCCCTTCTAAATTCTTATACTTACTATCTTGCCGAAGCAGCGCTGGAATTCCACATAGGACTGGCAGTGGTGATGAATATTCGTCTTACAGTTTTTACACCTCAGTCCAAATTTGTTGTTGACTAAAAAATAAGAAAAGGCATTTGACCTGTATGATATGGTCAGAGTGCAGAAAATCCAGACTTCCTATCAGTCAGTGTCACAGGGGGAATTACCGATGGAAGATGAGAGAACAGAAATAGATCTATTCAGTTCCAAATTTGGGAAATCAGAACTCGATGCAAAGTTACATATTCTCCGGAGTTTCTCGAGATGTGAAATTAATAAGATTCCTCCTTTTTTTTTTTAAATTTAGAGCTGGAAAGAAGACATTTTTAGAAGTCAGATGCTCATACATTTTGATACTTCTATGTAAAATATTTCTTTTTAAAGCTTAGCCAATGTGTGGCCTGTACTACTGATGTTAAACTTGGATTCTGCAAACAGAAATCAGAAGCTTTCAGTGCTGCCCAGAGCAAGGCCATACCAAGCCATAAATGCGTCCTGTGCAACTTGTAAACCTGGCGCCCCCCTCACCAATGACATCAGGCCTTTGTCATTTGCCCCTATCCCCCATGCCCAGCATAGCTCTTCTGCTCCTATCTCCCCATCTTACCCCACCTCCTCATTTACAGCCGGCTCTCCCCTACACTGCCTGCCCGCCCGCTCTTGCCCTGCCACCGCTTCTTCTGTTCCTTTGGCAGTGGCAGCAGTAGACCTCCAATTAAAAAAGACAATTCACGTCAGAGGAGGGAGGGACCAGACCAGCCTTGCAAGCGCAGAGTTACAAAGACCTGTGGTTTTGGTTTTTTTAGAATGGAGGCTCGCTGCCGCCACCACCACTACCACCAAGGAAACAGGAAAGTGGCGGCAGGGCAAGGGCAGGCAAGGCAGGCAGCATGGGGGGGGGAGCAGAGGCTAGTGGTTGGCAGAAAACTGGCTGATTGGCAATCCTAAATATGCCCTTATTTGTTTGCACCCTCTACAGCTGCACCACTCGCACAGGCCTAGCTATGGCGCTGGCCCAGAGGCCTCTATTGCTGGAAAGAGTCTTTAGGCTAGTTTTAGCTCTCACACCAGACTCAGGTTAAGCTCCACCCCATTTCCAGGCATCATCACTAGCCGATGGGAGACTTACGCTGCAGACTGAGTGTGTGCAGGAATAAGAGCCATCTGGAAAACTCCCTGGCTGCATACGAGACCTTGCATAGCCATCAGGAAGCCTCTGATCCCTGAATGGGGATCCCTGCACAGCCTCCTATAGCAGCGCAGCACAGCTCAGCCAGCTGCCGGTAAGCTCCACCCCATTTACAGGCATAATCACTATCCATCAAGCCCAACATAGGCTCACTACCCTCTCAGGCAGGCCCTCCCCAAAGAGTCACGCATAAGGGCTTTTCAACATGGCCTTTCGGAATGGCGTACACCCAGTACCAAGTAACCTTGAGGTAAGCTGGATGTGTAAGAGCTAAATAGGTTTCATATCACTGCTGAACAACTCGTCCTCAGGAACTAGCTAGGAGTGTGAAAGCACTCCTGCCACCTCCATATAGACAACCAAAACACAACATGGATACAAGGCTACCAACCCTTAGCCTCTTAGCTCTAATACTACTCACAAATGCTGGTGACTCTGCTCATCACCCAACAAGTCAATCAATACCAATAATATGAGGAATTAAAGTTAAAGCATTACGTCCAGCAAACAGAGCATAGAAGGCTTCATAAGCTAATACAAATAAACGTCTCCACACCTTGGTACATAACACAGCATAACATTCAGAATCATACTACGCTAAAATGTGCCCTAATTAATGCCTCATCTATTTGAAACAAATTCCACAGCATAACAGACTACATAAATGACCAACAGATAGATATAATGGGGGTCATGCCAAGCTGCGTTTAGCAGGGATGGACATCCGAGTCGGACGTCCATTCCTGCTAAACGCCGGGACCATATCCCCTGCCCAAAGCTCTCCACATGTATATAGGTGATGTACCTTGAGCTCTGGATGGGGGTGGGAGGGGGATAGCCGAGGGAGGAGAGAGGGCAGGCAGTGGGCAGGGATGTGACCCCAGACGTACAGGGCCAATCCTGAGATTGGCCCTGTACGTCCGGGGTTGCCAACATGGATGAAGACTTATTCCACCTCAGAAGTGGAATAGGTTCCCCTGGATGTAGGGGGATGGCAGCACAGAGTCAGGTCAGTGGAACAAGGAGGTGCAGGGGCTTCCCCGCAGCCCGATCCTGCCTTTGGAAGGCCGCATCGGGGGTCGGGGAAAGAACTTTGTGGCAGCGGCTGGGGATCGTGGTTTCTTAATGGATCCACTGTGCCATGACAACCAGATGCCACGGCACCACAGTTCCTGCAGGAGCCAGGGCAGACCTGTGCGGGGAGAAGCGTGGATTTCCAGCGGCACAGAATCGAGGGACAGCCTGCCCGTCTGGGCACAGGCTGGCTGTCTAGATCCGATTCTGATTCCGAGGGAACATCTAGCTCCCATGGACTCAAAATCGGGGTTTAGATTGGCCCATCCAGATCCTGGACATCTGGGCGGGCAGGACATTCCCCATTTCGGAATCGGGCCCAATGCGTATAACAGAAACGTGACTATGAGACACTGACAATGTTATACTAAACCAAATCACCTCCCAATCTTACACAGTACATAATTATCCAAGAACAAGAAGGGGAGGAGTTATTTTAGCAAAAAAGCACATAAAACTTAACTATCTCCTCCCATAATATGGAAGGAAACAATATTATAATATCACAAATAAGAACCTCACAAGATGCCTCACATAACAAGCACCAAACTCCAAGGAGGAAAAACTATCAGTCATTTTAGAAAGTGTGCTCACATTCAACACCACGAAAACCGCTCATCACACTAAGGAGACCTTAACCTTTCCTCCTTATCAACTAAAGATGCCAGTTCCTTCCTGAATGCATCACACTACACACAAATAAGCAGCTCCCCAACACATAGGAAAGGTGGAACATTAGACCTCATTTTTGTACCGAACCAATTGCTGGACCAAAACCTTACAACCCGCCCTACCACTACAATGGTTCCCTGGTCAGACCACCACATAAACAACTGCAACATAAAAACACCCACAATAAGAGAGACTCCAAAGGCCACACTGAAGGAAAGCAGAAGATTTAAACAATTCAACCATGAAGCATTCCTGAAACAAGAACTACCACGACTTCAACATAACACAACAAACTTGGTAGCAATCATCAGCAACTGGAACTACATTATACAGAACGCTGCAATGGTTCCAAACAAGAGGAAACACCAAAATGGAAGATATTATGCACCAAGGTACTCCAAGGAAGTCAATGATCTAAAGAGGGTGCTAAGGAAGTTAGAGACGCAAAGGCGACAAACAAAAGACCAGGAAAACTACAGAAATTCAACACTGTGCAACGTAAATACCATGACCTAATAAACAATTTCAAAAAAAGACCACCATATAATTCTCATAATGAGTTTCCTCATTAAACCTAAAGAATTATTTGAAATCGCACGCGTACTCATTAAAGAGCCCTTGTAGGAAAATTAAATCAATACATTAAATCCACGAGATACAGCTGACTTCCTGGAACACAAATACAAAATCATATCAACTCAAGCAGATAAACAACTAGGAAACATACATACTCATCACAATAGCATTAAAATATGGAATTCATTCCACATTTCCTCAGAACAACTGGACTCCATAATAACCAACCTTAACATGACCACTTTCCCTCTTGATCCATGCCCGGTCTCATGGATCAAGCTGGCAAGAAAACAACTAGGGCCTACATTACTAAATATCACCCAGCTATCACTCACAGAAGGTTACTTATCCCCCAGCTTCAAACAAGCTTCCATATGACCAATATTGAAAAGCCCCAACCTGGACAAAGACTCCAACTCACACAGGCCAATCTCAAGCTTACCATTCATCACTAAGGTTATTGAAAAAACAGAACAGCAGCAATTTACAGGACCACATATACTGTATATATGTAAACCACTGGACCGTCATCAGCATGGCTTCAAACCTAATCACAGTGTAGACACACACTTCACATTGCTCCTGGACAACCTTATAAATGGCATAGACAACACTAGATAAGGCTTCATACTAATCTTCACTGATATTGCAGCAGCCTTTAACATAGTGAATCACCTCACCCTATTAAGAAGGCTCCAAGGAATAGGATTTTACGGCACTACCCTGAAATGGTTCATCTGCTATCTAACTCACAGAAAATAGCAAGTCAGATCTGGACAACATCATTCAAAACCATTTCACCAACCCCAAGGTATCCCACAAGGCTCAGCCCTCTCAGTGCTACTTTTTAACATATACCTGCAACCACTTTGCACATAATATTCATTACAAAATATACACTGATGATATAATGATGATATAATGATCTATGCTCCTTTCAAACCGACCTACCCGAATATACACAGATAACATTATGCCTTGAGGCAATGATAAAATGGCTCAAGAAACAAAACCTCACCATAAACTCCAGGAAATCAGAGGTCCTCCACATCACTAGGAACATGACATTCTCCCCACCCGAGACCCTACAAATACTACATCACGACCTGGAAGTCAAAATTGAGGTGAAGTACCTCGGAGTTACTCTAGACCAAAATCTAAGCTTCCAGTCACATATCAACAGAATTACCAAAACAGCTTACCAAAAACTAAGAATAATATAGAAACTCAAACCCTCACTTAATGACAGCAACTTCTGAACAGAATGCCAAGCAATGATAACACCTATATTGGACTACTGTAATGTAATCTACCAAGGTGTCCCGAAGAATATAACATACCCTCTACAAACGGTCCAGAAAACTGCCACATGTATTATAACTGAAAAAGCAAAGCATAGCCATATAACTCCCACCCTGCATCAACTACACTGGTTACCTGTACTCGCATGCTTCAAATTCAAAACTTTGCTTATCATTTTCAAAATCATACACCATTTATCCCCAACCATTGATCCTCAAGAATCCAGAGAACAGACTAAAATGAACCTTCAATAAAAACTTACTATCCATTCCTAAGGGCAAAACAAAAGCCAAACAGACAACGTGCAATAGAGCATTTTCCTTATACGTTCCGTCACTATGGAATGCACTTCCTGAGAACATAAGATCCATCAAAAACATTTGGGATTTCAGGAAATCAATAAAAACATTCCTCTTCACCAAGCATTATGGATCCAAAATAAAAACACCCGACGCTCTCTAACCCCTTCTGCTACCTTTATTCCTGGAGCTCCTGTGCAGCCCTTCCTATGACATTTAAGCCTCTATTATGGGAATTCTTCTATAACTCTTACTCTTGTTTGCCTATGGCATTCCCTGTTAAAAAATCCTCCAAGTTTATTACCCTGTTCAATGTACATTTCCTAGTTTATGTTATAATGTAAACCACCTTGAATTTATGATAAGGCAGTATAAAAAACTTGATAAATAAATAAATAAAATAAAAAAATATTTGCAGGCAAATCTGGGACACTTATTGGAAATGTATGTGGAGGGAAAGAAGGCGATGCCTTAGTTCCAGGTTTGAGCACAAGGCCTGGAGGAGGAAAGAGGAGTCATTATCCTGCTCCCATCCATCCCAGGACAGCAATAATATCACTTCCAAGCAGACAAATAAATACACAATTAGATACAGTGATGCATTTCCCCTATACTGTGCAAAATATAAAAATTATGAATGTAAATGCTAAAAATTGAAATATTCAAATTACTAAATTGAAAATAAATTGTTTTCTACCCCACTGTGTCCTCATTGCTGGAATCAGGGGCAGGAAGTTGTCAAACAGGTGGAAGTCAAGGACACAGCTCAAAAATCGGGGACAATTTTCAAAAGTCAGGGACATCTGGTAAGATAATCTTAGTCCTAATGCATTCTGGGACCTGCCAATTTCAAAGGAAAGAAGCAGAGACTTTAAACAAGCATACTGCGTTGTGGGATACAAGTCCAAAACCAGGACTGGCAGATGTCTGCCTGCAGGAACTGGGTCACTTGATTGTGTGGGGTTATATCTTCACAGCAGAAACTGTCTTGTACTACTCTGCTTTTGATAGCTAATTAAATGATTTCATAGAGGCTTGTCCTGATAGCTCACTGTTAGTGTTGTGTACTGCCATGTGGAGACTCTTGGATCCAATTCCCAACTCTGTTCCTCCACTCCCAAAGTCAGAGAGACCTCCCCCCAAGCTGAGGCTTATCATTGCAATGACTACAATAAAATAAACTGGGAGGGGATATAGGTAACCGAAAATGAAGAAATCGTAGCACTGAATCCCAACCCCAATTCTAATTAAGCCAAGAGCCCAACAAAGCAGGATGAAACTGCAAAGTAAACAATAGAAATATCAAAGAAATACATCCCCGTTGTTCACTGCGCCAATACTTCCAGAATCTCTTTGGATGGGCAAGAAGCAGTATCCAGCATAGAATAGCAGACGTTGCTATCTGAGCTATAATAATCAAAAGTCTTTCACTATTTTCTCACATTAACAAGGGAAGCCCAGTGATTACTAAGATTTCCATATCCCACTGCATGCAAGGACTTACCGTTCTGACTTCTGTAAGACAGCTACCCAAACCTGTCCTGGGGGACTCCAAAGCCACTCAGGTTATCAGGATAACCACAACAAATATGCATAAGGTCCATTTGTACATACAGTGTTTCCAATGTATATAAATTCCTCATCCATATTTATTGTGGATAACCTGAAAATCTGACTGGCAAGCAAACTGATCTAGCACTAGTGTTGCTTCACTGCATGCAGAGAGTTGTAGTTCTGATGATCTTAAGAAACGTAGGACTACATCCAGGGCTGGTGCAAGGATATGAAGCACCCTAGGTAAACTCATTCCTAGCTCCAGCCCCCGCTGCTGCACCTCTCCAGGACGTTCAGCAACAGCAGCGTTACTTTTAAAATCGCACCAAAGCATCAAAATTACCTTCGCTTCCACCATTGCTGTGCTATTCATGCTTCCGCCCCCCTCTGATTCCACTTCCTGTATGCATGCGGGCGGCAGCAGTGGCAATGGGCACCCTCAGACCACCAGCACTCTGGGTGACCGCCTAGTGATGGCGCTGTCCCTGACTATATCTCCATGCATGCAATGGAGCAAAACCAGGACTGGATCTGCTGATTTGGTTGACCTGGTCAAGTTTGCAACCCTAGATAAGATTCTCGGCAACACAGGAAAAGAACAGAAGGTGGGACTTACGCACAATCATACGGGCACAGACATCGCAGAACTTTGGCTTCTTCAAGTAGTGATCTTTGAACTTGTGGGGTTTATCGTTGACTGGCTTTGGGGGCTCTGGAGGCGGCTCCTCCTCCTTCTCCTCTTCCTCCTCCTCTTCCTCTTCATAGATGTAGTAGATGATGGGCCCAGAGTTTGCCAACTCTCCATTGGGCTGGGTCTCTGGCAGGATCTCCTTTTGATTCTCGTTCTGCCCACCTTTGTGGAAGATCTTCTTCAGTTTTTGCAGCTGAGAGAAAGCAGCATGCATCAGAGGACAGCTGGGTGAGGGCACACAATACTGCATTGCTGTAACTGGAAGTTATCACAAAGTTTAATTGGCCATAAACTGGTAAAACTGGTGAGGATATCTACAGTGGAGACCTATAATAGTAATCACTGCTTAAAACCAATTTTACTGCAGAACTACTGCTACAGTGATCAAGACTCCCCTATTCCCCTGCAAATATAGTGTTTCTCTTTTATTACAAAAGTGTCTTCTTCCATAAAAAGAGTAAAACAGATAAAGTCTGCCAAGCCTATCAAAGCATCTTCCCATTCTCCCTCCATGCTGCAGTACCTCAGGCTCGACCTAGCTTTACCCCTCACTTCTCCATTGTACTTGTGAGAATGCCCTCAGCCTGTTACATGCCGTCTTGAATTTCAGTAGGATCTTATTTTGCCACCTCTTTCATCCATCCACTATGCTCTGTGCACAGAAACGATGCCTTGCATTTCTCCTAAACCTACTCTCTTCCGGGTTAATGCTGATGGAGTGACAATTTCCCATCCTAAACCAGTAAGAAAAACTAGGAGTGTGCACAGCCAAAAAAAGTTTGGTTCATGCTTATTTTAAATGAATTTTTGAGTATTTTTTAATGTTCATTTTATTTGATCTTTGTATGTGTATTGCATGCACACTAGAACTTGAAGTGCAAATCAGCTGCATGTGTTTTACTTCATAGGCACATGGATCTACAATGAGTGTACACACTTTGTTTTTAGGCACCCAAAGATATCAAATATATACTCACAAATGTACACCACTAAAAAAATAAAACAACTTACCATGACGTTGATAAAACCATTCAAGCATGCAGCGACATCTGAGCCCCAATTTGGCAAGAGAGTCCTAAATCAGCCACTCACCTGGACCTCCCCCCCCCCAAACCTAATCCAAGAAAACTTATTTTAAAAAACTCTTCAAAATTCTTAAAAGATTCTCCAAGGAAAAATAATGCACTCTGTGAACGTAACAGCAGCAAACGCTTTGACCATCTCCTGGCAAAAAAACTGCAAAAAATCCCCCCAAAAGAACCCAAAAAAACTTGTAATAAGCAGGGGATGTCCCATTTAAAATAGATGGGTAAGAAAAGATGCAAGGCAATTGATGAGCTAAAAAGCCCTTTGGCTTTCTGCTTCTGAAGCTGGTTTACGGGGCTCGTAAAACGTGCCCGAGGGAGAGACAGCACAGCACGCTCTGCGTTTCCCACTAAACTCTGTGTCCTTGCTGTGTCTCTGTGGTTGGCAGGAGGTGGAGTTTGGAAGAATCTTAATCTAGTCAGATCGTAGAAGTCACTAAAAATAAAACAAAAGGTGCTTGGCTTGTTTATGATCCATCGTGGAAAGAGTTGGTCGTTGAAGCTAAATATATCTTTGCTCCATCTCTCCCTCATCTTCCCGAGAAGCAAGCATGAAAGGATGGTATGGCTGAAGGATTATATGTGGTGGCAAGCAAGCAAGCAAGCTTTCTTTGCTAGGAACGCAGAGGATGCTCTGGCTTTTAGGGTTAAATTTTCAAATGTTTAGTGGGGACTTAGGTGCATAACTTGACCCTGCAACAGGGCAGGCCTAACTATCAAGCAAACTAGGTAGCTGCCTGAAGCAGCACCTGAGGGAGGAAGGAGAGCAATTAGCAAAAAGCAGCTGCAGTCAAAGCAAAATAGTTCTGGCAGACAAAAAAACTCAGAGAACCTGAGCTTTTAACCGTTTGACTTGTTGGTTCATGTTTGTTTCTGTAAACTGCTGCAATGCCAATAGCAGTATATAAGCTTCCCAAATAAATAAATATTTGGAAGTATGATTTATAGTCATGTATTTTTACAGTATCACTTTTGGAAGGATGATATTGAGGTAATCATGACTGCTGAATGTATTAAAATCTTCTAGTGAGTCTAAGAACATGAAAGGCAATAGGATGAGGGAGGCACAAGGCTGAAGGTTTGCCTAAGATGCTGAATGCCCTTGGCACTGGTCCCATTCTTGAATGCTGAATGTGGATATGAAATTGTATTACACAGAAAAGTGTACCCACACATAACCTTTTATTACACACAAATTAATTTTGAAAAAGGTGGACATGTAAACAATATGAGCCTGATTCAGACCCAGACGTCCCAGCCCTCTGTGCGCCCAGTCAGAACGGACGCACAGAGTTTGCCGGGATTCTGATCCTGCGGGGCACATCTAGCCCCGTGGGATCAGAATCACGTCCAGGCCTGTATGTGCAGGGCAGGACCCTGATTCAGGTCGGCCTGCATGTACAGGCTAGCTCAGTCAGGGCTTTTCAATGAAGCCACGGCGCCATGGCACCGCTGCTCCATTCAAAAGCAGTGATCCCCGGCCGCCAGCTCAAAAAGTGCTTTCCCTGCAGCCTCACCCTCAATCTGGCCTCCCAAGGCCAGGGTCGGGTCAGGTCACGGGGAATGTCCTCTGCCCCTTCCTGCCCTTTCTGAGCCCCGGGCCGATAGTCCCCAGCCGACTAGCGGAACTTATTCCACCCCTGAAGTGGAATAAGTTCCCTGTTCAAGCCGCCGGCCCTGGACATATAGGGCCAAAATTGGAATTAGCTCTGTATGTCCGGGGCCAATGCCCACTGCCTGCACTAACTCCACCCACGATCCACCCTTTCCCTTTCCCATCCCCATCTAACATCCCCGTACAACACGTAGGGAAGTTAGACAAGATTGGGAGCGGGCACTCGTGCCTCGGAATGACTGCATATGGGATCAAGTTACATGCACATATGCAGCTTCAGCTTTGAAGTCATTTTGTGTGTGGATCTTGGTTTAAAAATCAGGCTGGTTTTGCATGTATGTAACATAATGTTAATAGATCTACAGTTAGGCACACTACCGGCAATTTACTTCATATCATCTAAGTGCCACACCAGACATTCATCACAAAACAAGTTTCCTAATGTTTCATTGCTAATGCTGTGTGTTTTGAACATCTGCACCATTTAATAAAGTGTAGTCACTAACCTGTAGCAGGTGCTCTCCGGGAACAGCAGGAATCAGTCCTCACATATGGGTGATGCCGACACTGATGGAGTCCATGCGGTATCCACTCCCCAGCTTTCATAGAAAGCCTTAGTAGTTCTACCACACATGCATGATCACCTTCCCGCCCAAAGGTGTCATCTGACCTCAGTATGATGACATAGCTTAAAGAAGCATAAAAAGAAAATAACTTCACAGGGAAGGAGGGAGGGTTGTGAGGACTGATTCCTGCTATTCCCGGAGAACACCTGCTACAGGTGAGTAACTATGCTTTCTCCAGGAACAAGCAGGAGTCAGTCCTCACATATGGGACTCTCAAGCTACAGGCTACCAAAAAAAACCTGTACAAAGGCCACAAACAACTGAAAAATCAAACCATGAATGGCAGCAGAGAGTGCAGATTGGCCCAAGACCTCAGACACAATCCAAGTATCGACTAGGGAGGCAGTTCTCCAGTAGCCTGGACGGACAGAAGGGTCAGAGGGAAGGAGATGCATTAATTCCCAAACAAATGAAGGAGTACTACCTGGTCAAAGGCGCTGCCATGCCGGGAGTCTGCCTCCAGGCAGTAATGCGCTGCGAAGGTATGAACCAATGACCAGTTGGCCGCCCAGTAGATCTCCAACAAGGAAACAAAGCGCAAGTTAACCACTGAGGCTACCATCACTCACACATTGTGAGCAGTGATGTGCAACCCCTCCCCAGGGAGAGACCAGTCTGTGCATAGGCAAAGGAGATATAGTCCACCACCCAAGGTGGACAAAGTGGGTTTAGAGACAGCAATCCCAAGTCTGTTGGAGTCAAAGGAGATGAAGAGCTGTGAAGAGTGGTGATGGGCTGTTGTCTGCTTGAAATAGAAGGCCAACACACTCTTACAATACAGAGTGTGGAACACAGCCTCTGTCCGACTCACATGAGGTCAGGGAAGGAAGGTCAGAAAGACCGCCTCTTGGTTCAGATGAAAGGGGGAAACCACCTTAGGCAGGAACTGGGGATACAATACCACCCTATCCCTATTGTGCTAGTGCACAATACCACCCTATTCCTATGAAATCTGGTGTAAGGAGCATGTGCCATCAACACCTGCAGCTCACTCACCCTGTGAGCAGAGGTGAGCACCAGCAGGGATGTGACACGAGGCCAACAGATCAAAGGATAGAACCATACGCTTACCAAGAACCACATTCAAAAGTTCCAGGCAGTCGCTGGGGGATAAATAGGAGGCTGTGAGAGCAAGAGACCCTGCATGAAGCAGGCCACGAACGGACGAAAGGACAGGGGCTGCCCATCCACAAAATGATGGTGCACTGCCAACACACTGAAGTGCACCCTCACCGAGTTGGATTTCAAGTCAGCTTGGGAAGGGTACATCAAGTACTGCAATACAGTTCTTATGGATGAGGAAAAGGGATTGACCCCCCCGATCCACACACCAGATGGAGAAGCGATGCCCTTTGAAGGTGTACGCTCACCATGGAGATCCTTGTGGGATGCCAGGAGGACATCTTCAACCTCCTCGGGCAGATGAAATTGGCCAAGGGCTACCCTTTCAGCAGCCAGGCCATCAGGGCAAGGGACCGGAGGTTGGGGTGCAAGAGGGAGCCGTCCTTCTGCGATTTCAGGTCCAGGGCAGAGTTTAGGGCAATCGTCGTTGCCCAAGAGAGATGGAGCAGCAGGGGGAACCATGGCTGCCGGGCCCACCTGGGGGCAATGAGGATCATAGAGGCCTTGTCCCATTGAATCTTGAGAAGAGTCTTGTAGATTAGAGGGGTCAGAGGTACCCATAGAATAGCCCTTCGCTCCAAGACAGGAGGAACGCGTCGGCTGCTACTCGGTATGGGGCCAGTACCCTGGAGCAGAAACAAGGCAATTAGGCATTGCTGGGATTGGTGAAGCAGTCAAGAGGAAGAGAGCCCCCACGTTTGAGACAGGCAGCATGCCACTTGAGGGTTCATCCTCCACTTGTGGGGCTGGAGAACTCAACTGAGGTGATCCACAAGGACATTCTCCTGTCCCATCAGGTATACCGTGCCTGAAGGAGCATACCCCTCTCTAGGGTGAAGTTCCAGAGATGAACTGCCTCCACGCACAAGAGGTATGACCTCGTGCCTCCCTGTTTATTGAGATAAAACACCGCCACTTGATTGTCTGTCTGAACCAGAACTACCTGGTTTGGAAGGCCTGCAAAGCATATGCATGGCTTGGAATTCCAGGAAGTTGATCTGATGGAGACTCTCCTCCACTGACCAGATGCCCTGGGTCTGTAGACCACTGCAGTGGGCTCCCCAGCCCAGTTTTGAGGCATCTCTCATGAGGGTCATCTGAGGGGAAGAAGACTAAAAAGACATTCCTGCCAGGAAGTGCCACAGCTCCTGCCACCAATTGATGAATGTCCCAGAGCCGGGGTTACATGGACCCTGTCATGGAGGCGACGCATCACCTGGACCCATTTGGAGCTAAGGGTCCACTGGCCTGGATGATTGCGGAGGTGAGCATTGGGTGTGATGTGCACGGCCGAGGCCATGTGTCCCAGAAGGCATAGCTTCAGGCAGACTGGGGCCACCGAGCGACCCTGCAGGTCCTGCCCTAGGGCTGTGAGGCACCATACCCAGTCTACAGGAAGAAAGGCCATGGCCTGAACCGTGTCCAGGAGGGCCCCTATGAACTCCAGATGCTGAGCAGGCTGCAGGTGTGACTTGGGGTTAGATACCTCCAGGGCTTGATGGGCATCGGCACAGTGACTGATAGGGGGAGTCACCGGGGGTCAAGGCTCCTGGAGATCCGACTCTGAAGAGGGAGTGGAGCAGAGGAAAAAGAAGAGGGAGAGCTACCCTGGACAGAAAAGGACCTGTGACAAAGAAAAGAGTGGAACCAGCAATGAACAGTACCATGAATACCAAGGTCATGTAATCGCGCAAGAGTGGTGTGGTCAACAAGATGAAATGCAGGAGACAAGTTCAAAGAAACAGTCATGGATATATTATCCCAATCTCTAGACTCATGAATTTCATTTAGAAAGGAAAAAAGGATAGTTTCTGAGCTGTGACCAGTGTGGAATCCAGACTGGCGAGGGTTAGTGCATGGGTGTTCTCCTAGGACAAGCAGGATGCGTCAGCCACACCTGGTGACGTCATCCGACGGCGCCATGACGGAAGTGCTCTCTAGCTCAGAAGCTTCTGAGCATGTGTGAGGTGTCCCCACCTCCCCGGCCCGCCCCTAGCCGGCCAGTTTTTTTCCTTCCGCCTTCGCCTCAAGACGGATTTCTAAGCTCTCCATACAATCTACCAGTCTAACATGCCCAAACCGGGTTTTAAAAAGTGTCCTATCTGCAGCAGAAAAATGAACATCACTGACACTCACCAACGCTGCATCAGATGCCTGGGAACTGCACATGACGTCGAAAACTGTGCGAGCTGCGCCCGGATGTCCCCCAGGGCAAGGAAGCATCGGGAGCACTCACTGCAGGAGCTGCTGTCCTCATCTGCGGCCTCGCGTAAGTCTCCTGCATCCCGGCACCCTGAGCCTCCCAGATCCAATGGACTGACCACAGAACGTGCCAGGGCTGAGACAGGGAACGCGCCGTCTAACCCGGCCAGCTCCGCCTCCCGAGGACGTAGCGCTTCTCTTCCCTCCGGGCAGGCTGCTCCCTCAGAGACCTCCACCTCCAGGGTAAGCCCCTCGGCGAATTCCAGCTCCCCAGGCTGCTCTTTCTGGCCATGCGGTCTCCCTGCAGCCGTCCAAGATGGCGCTGCCCTCGTGGCCCCGCCTGGCTCCTCCCCCGGGCATGCCCACCTTCTTCCTATTGGCCGGAGCACTTCCTGCACCTCCCCGGATGGCGATCGGCGCCGGCTGCCCTCCCCCCGGCCCAGCACGCCTGCCAGCTGTGCGGCTCGGAGCGGCGCTGAAGGGAGAGACCGCGCCGAGATAAATCATCGGCGCAGGAGCAGTCACCGCTCGGGCAGCAAAGATGACAGCGCCAACAAGGAGGACAGCGCTACAGCGTGGCATCATCGGCGCAGGAGCAGTCACCGCTCGGGCAGCAAAGATGACAGCGCCAACAAGGAGGACAGCGCTACAGCATGGCACCGACAAGGGAGGCACGAACACTGCTCCTCCAGCCGGGACCCAGGCGAACAGCGCCAGAAGAGTAAAAAGAGTGCAGGCAAGCACCGGAGACGCAGGGACAGCCGGTCTCCCTCAGGACACAGACGCAAGAGGAGCAGGAGGTCCAATTCTGCACACAGCAAGAGCCACAGAAGCAGCCGGTCCTCTGACTCTACTTTCTCTGCAATTCTACACCTGCTCTCTCGCCTGGTAGAGCAGACTGCTCCCCCACGTCTCGGTCAGGAGCGGATTTCACAGAGGAGCCCTTCTCCAGGGGTCAGGCCTTGTTTGGAGCAGGCACCCTCCCCACAATCTCCTGGCCGGTCACCTTCCAGAGCATGGTCTCCTTCCCCGGCACCTTCCAGAATTCGGACCCCTTCCCCAGCGCTGCTGGAATCTGGGGGTAGCGACATGGAGGAGCTGAGTCCAGGCTCTGACACCTCTAAGAACAAAGCAGATGAGCCAGAGGACCCACCAGCACCGATGCCTGAAGACCTGACGTACCCCAAATTCATCAGGAAGGTGGCTTCCAAGCTCGGGCTGGCATCAGAGGAGGCGTCTGACGAAAAGGAACCGGAGGTCATGAAATACCTCAGCGGCCCGAGGCCAGCCATTGCCCTCCCCCCTCCACCGCAAATTGAAGGACAAACAGCTTGCTCTCTGGCAGTCCCCAGCGTCCGGACAAGCCTGCTCCAGGCGCCTGGACATCAAGTACATCCTTCAACTGGCGCCCGGCTTCAACAAACCTCAGCTCCCTCACCATTCAATCGTGGTGTCGTCAGCTCTTAAAAGATCTAAGTCTACTCGGACCCAAGCCACCCACCCGCCGGGACGGGACCCCAAGCGTCTGGATGACGTGGGGAGAAAGGCGTTTCAAGGGGCCATGCTCAGTGCCAAAATTGCAGCACATCAATTTCAGCATGTCCTGTTCCAGGACGCCCTCTTGGCTGACCTAAAAAGCCAGCTGCAGAATCTCCCCAGGGACGCACGCACGTCTACCTCAACCACCATGCAGGAACTGGCCGAATGCAGCAAGCACCTGATGAGTACAGCTTTCGATGCCTTTGATACGGCCGTCCGGACAGCGGGCACGGCCATCTCGGCCCGTCGCTGGGCATGGCTACGTGCTTCGGGACTCTCAGACAGTACCCACGACCGAATTGCGGATGCGCCCTGCTCGGGTGACTCCCTGTTCGGAGACAAAGTTGCGGATACCGTGAAAGGGCTAAAAGAGGACTGCACCACTCTCAAGACGCTGGCAGCCGACGGACTCGAACGCCCCTCCTGGTCACAGAAAGGGAGCTACTTCCGCAAGCCCTTTTCCTCTGCAAAGCAATATTATGGCTCCAACCGGCAGTGGCAGACACCAAAATTCAAGCAAAACTATCATAAGCCGTCCTTTCAGAGGCAGCAGCCGAGGCAACGCAAACAGAAACAGTCAAACCCTCCACATTCCGGTAAAGACACCTCTTCCTTCTGACTGCCCGACCTGGCTGGGCCCGACGCTGGACACAGTGGCGGCCCCCCCCCCCGTGGGGGGTCGTCTGTCCCATTTCCTCTCGGCCTGGCGGGAGATTACCACGGACAAGTGGGACATTCAGATAGTCCAGTCGGGCTATCGTTTGCACTTCTCCTCCCCCCCAGGGCAACACAAGCAGCCGACCAGCCAGCCTCCACTGCATCTACAAGAACCACTTTCGGAACTCCTGCAGCACCTTCTTCAGTCCCGGACGATAGAGCGGGTGCCCCCGGGCGAAATCAACACTGGCTTCTACTCCCGGTACTTTCTTATTCCCAAGAAGTCAGGGGGCCTCCGTCCCATCCTGGACCTCCGAAAACTGAACAACTATATCGCAAAGGAGAAGTTCAGGATGTATGCACTCAACTCCATCCTTCCCCTCATCAGAGCGGGGGACTGGATGGCTACACTGGACTTGCAGGAGGCCTACTCCCACATCCCAGTCCATGCTTCCCACAGGAAATTCCTGAGGTTCATAGCCCTGGGGTGCCACTACCAGTATCGAGTCCTGCCCTTTGGCCTCTCCCCAGCGCCCAGAGTCTTTACGAAGTGTGTGGCAGTGGCCGCTGCACACCTCCGCAAGCAAGGCGTCGCCATCTTTCCCTACCTGGACGACTGGCTCTTGTCGGCGAACTCTGCCCCCGAACTCCGGAGAGCGGTGCGCCAGACTACATCCCTTCTAGTCAAGCTGGGCTTCCTCCTCAACAAAGACAAATCCCGTTTGGAGCCGGTACAGCGTACAGAATTGATCGGGGCGATAATCGACACCAATGCCTGCAAGGCCTTCCTGTCCGAGGGCCAGATCAGAGCAATCATTCAACTGGCCAAGCAAGTGTCGGCGACACAGCCGACCTCGGCCCACGAGATCCTACGCCTGCTAGGCCACATGGCTGCAACAACATCAGTCCTCCCATTGGCGAGACTTCATATGCGCACTCTTCAGTGGCACCTGCGAAATCATTGGAAGCAACTCTCCCAACCACTCAGCACCCGCATTCCGATTACTGCCAGGATTGTTCAGAGCCTGCGTTGGTGGTCGAACCCAGCCAGCCTCTCAGTGGGCAAATATCTGCAACCCCACATTCCTCAACTGATCCTCACCACCGATGCCTCCTCCAAGGCAACACGCAAGGAGCCTGGACCAAAACGTAGCAATCACTACACATCAATGTCCTCGAACTCCGGGCTGTCAGGTATGCCCTCCAGACCTTCATGCCTCACCTGGCGGGGAAAGCGGTCTTGGTGCAGACAGACAACCAGGTGACCATGTTCTATATAAACAAACAAGGGGGCACGGGATCCCGTTCACTATGCAAGGAAGCCCTCAAGACATGGGCCCTAGCAATAGACAACAACTGCGTCCTGCAGGCGACCTACTTTCCCGGGGATCAGAACGTCTTGGCAGACAGACTCAGCAGGCAACTTCAACCACACGAGTGGATGCTTCACAAAGAGGTGGCGGACAACTTGTTCCAACACTGGGGTGCTCCCCAGATCGACCTCTTCGCGACTGAAGCAAACGCCAGGTGCCCCTTGTTCTGCTCCAAGCACCCGTCACAGCGGAGAGTGGCCGCGGATGCCTTCACCATTCCGTGGGGGACCTGGGAGTTGGCATACGCTTTTCCCCCAACGCCTCTCATGACAGCCACGATACAACGCATCATCAAAGAGAAAGCGCACGTGATTCTGATCGCTCCCTACTGGCCACGACAAATGTGGTTCTCCCTGCTTTGGCAACTCGCTCAAGAACCCCCAGTTCGGCTGCCACCGAGACCAGACCTGCTAACCCAGAACGGCGGCACTACCTGGCATCCCAACCTCCAGACGCTAGCCTTGACAGCCTGGAGGCTGAAAGGATAACCTTCAACGACTCACACCTATCTTCTGAGGTACAGCATATTGTCCTGGCTTCACGGAGACCGTCAACCAGAAAGGCATACGGCCTCAAATGGAAGCGTTTCAGTATTTGGTGCAATGACCACGGAGTCCAGCCAGCCTCTTGCCCGGTACCCACTATCCTACAATACCTCGCCTACCTCTGCAGCTCAGGCTTGAAGCCGCAATCCATCAAGGTGCACCTTGCGGCCATTGCCTCTCTGCACGAACGCTCAGGGGACCCATCCCCGGTCTCCATAGCCACTCTTCCCATTGTTCAGCGCTTCATGAGAGGACTCAGGAATTTGCAACCACCGGTACAGAAACCGGTACCCTCGTGGGACCTCAACGTCGTCCTGCAACAGCTCATGCAGGAGCCGTTCGAGCCGCTCTCCACAGCTGCTGGAAAATATCTGTCATGGAAAACTCTGTTTCTGGTCGCCATTACCTCAGCTCGCAGGATTAGTGAATTGCAGGCCCTAGTGGCGCACCCGCCATACACGAAACTCCACCACAACCGGGCGTCCCTCCGGACCCACCCCAAGTTTGTGCCAAAAGTCTCTTCCGCCTTTCACATCAACCAGTCGGTGGAGCTACCATCCTTCTTTCCGGCTCCGCACTCGTCCCCGGAGGAGCAACGTCTCCACTCTCTAGATTGCATGCGTGCCCTGCGCATCTACATTGACAGAACTTCCGCCATCCGGCTGGGGACCCTGCTCTTTGTCTCCTTTGACCCGAACAAACCAGGGAGGCCCGTCACCAAACGCACGCTCTCCCACTGGATTTCGGACTGCATCGCTTACTGCCTACAGAAGGCGGGCGCACTCCCTACGAACAGGGCGACGGCACACCAGCTTCGCGCCATAGCCGCTTCTCTGGCCTGCGCACAGGAGATTCCGGTGAGCGAGATCTGCAAAGCCGCCACCTGGTCCTCTCAGCTGACATTTCAAAAACACTACTGCCTTGATGTCCACGCCGATACCGACAGCTCCTTTGGTCGAGCGGTCCTATCCGCGGCGACGACACCCTTGAATGGGGACCCAAAGGAAACAGCCTAATACTGAGCTGGGGACCAAGTATCAGACTCTTGCTGCTATTTTACCAGTCGCCGACAGGCTCTGGCTGTATTGCACATGCTTGTTTTTGTACTGTTGTTCTTGCACTGTTGTTGCACTGTGTTGCCAAATTGCACTGTTAATGTTGATTGCACACCTAATATTCTACCTCGCAAGTTTGCACAGTTGATATACCCTGTCTCCAGGCACGTTGCCTAGGAGCTTGCACCTTGTTTTGTATGCTTGTTGTGTTCTTAATAAACACTATTGCTCTTCTACCGCATGCCTCCCTCATTCTCCACAGCGTGGAATCCTAGCTTGGGAGACACCAGGTGTGGCTGACGCATCCTGCTTGTCCTAGGAGAAAACAACGTTACTTACCTGTAACAGGGTTCTCCGTGGATAGCAGGATAAGTCAGCCACACGATCCCTCCCACCTCCCCTGCATGAGGGTGGCCTGCGTGTCCCGCACCTAGCCGCAAGGGCACAGCTAGTCACTCACTGGCCGGCTAGGGGCGGGCCGGGGAGGTGGGGACACCTCACACATGCTCAGAAGCTTCTGAGCTAGAGAGCACTTCTGTCATGGCGCCGTCGGATGACGTCACCAGGTGTGGCTGACTTATCCTGCTGTCCACGGAGAACCCTGTTACAGGTAAGTAACGTTGTTTTACATATCAAGGTGAGAGGCAAGCTGAGAGAAAACCAATTCTTCTAGGATCTTTGAAAGGAAGGGAAGAGTAGAGACAGGACAAAAGTGAGATGGCATGGAGGGATCAAGAGAGGGGTTTCTCAGAATAGGTTTGATTAAGGCATGTTTCCAGGTGGAGGGGAAAATACCAGAGGACAGGCTGCTGTTGAGAATGGAAAGAATCAAGAGTAACCCGGCTAGGGATGGCTCCATAAGTCAGATTGAGGGAATAGAGTCAGAAGGACAGGTAGTTTTTTTATGAGAGGAGGAGAGAAACTTGTGAAGCTCGGCAGAGGAGATCAGGTGAAAAGCGGATCAGACATGAGGGTGGGCAGGGGATGAGAAGGGAGGGGAAAGAAGAACAAACAGACAGAGGAGGTGGACAGTCAATAAATGTGGACTGAAGAGACTGAATCTTTGTCTGGAAATACTGTGCAAGAACAGTAGGGACGGGAGAGGAAACATCAGAGGAAGGAGGGGAAAAGGAGATCCTGGTAGAGGAGAGAGAAGAGAGGATAGAATAGAGTTGGGAGCAGAGGAAATGAGGTGATCACAGAAACATTACTTAGCAGTAAGCATTGCAAAGCAGTGGTGATGATGATGGACTTTGAAACGGTGACATGTCTTGAGGGTGGGGTGATTGCACCAGATGCGTTCAGCATGCCAAAGCTGGGTCTGGAGGAGGCATAGACCCTGATGAAACCAGGGGCGTGAAGGCTTGGATGGTTTGTGATGGGGCCAAAGGGGAGCAATTTGATTGAGTGTGTCAGTAAGTGTCAAATGCCATAGATCAACTTGGTATTAACTGGGAGAGTCGTGAAATCTTCAGGAAAATGTAATCAGAGGAAGGGAACAGCTCAAGAGAACGAGAAGAGAAGAAATAGCATGCAATTGACTGATGGCGGGAGAGGAGAAGAGGAGCCCAAGGAAGAGGGGCTTAGTAGAGAGACAAGGAATGAGAAGAAGATACAATGATGATCAGACTAGGGAAGGTCCAGAGCAGACAGAGAAGAAGGAAGATGAGGAAAATCAGTAGACAACAAGATAAGATCCAGTGTGTGACCAACAGCAAAGGGGAAAGGTAATATGTTGGGTAAGGGAGAGGATCCTGAAAGAGCATGAGCAGAGTTTTGTCATGGTGTCTAGAGGGGGAGTCAAGTTGGATGTTAAAGTCCCCTAGAACGAGAAGATGGCTTAATGGCATAGGTTTCATTGGGTTGCTCCAGTCTCACTCTTCAGCAGATACAATGGGTCTATTGAAGTCACTGCAATGAATGTTATGGCTACACCTATTATGATTCTGGTTTGTACATCTGTACAGTTCATCTCCACCTGTAACATCAGTGTCAGATGGATGGACAGAAAAAACAACCAAAAACATAAGCACTTTTTTTTTTTAACAAAATGTGTTAAAAATCATCTACCAACTGGAGTAGAGTACTAGAGCTAGCACTTCTGCTAGCATAAGGAAGAGATCGGTTTTCATAATCCTTTGGTGACTTAACAAATATGCAAAATTGTTAAATCACAACAGGATTGTGAAAAATTGCAAGAGAAACTTGAGAAACTGGGAGACTGGCCATTCAAATGGCAGCTAAAATTTAATATGGGTAAGTACAAAATTATGCACATATAGAAGAACCACCCAAACTACAGCTATATGATGCAAGGTTCCACATTAGAAGTCACCACCCAGGAAAAGGATTTAAGTGTCACTCTGGATAATTCATTGAAATCCTCTTCTCACAGCTCGCTGCAATAAACTACGCTATGCTCTAGCACCGGAGCTTTGCTCGAGATTTTCCCATGTTAGCCTTGCTTCTGATGCAACAAGCTAGCACAGGAGAATCCCAAGCACTGTGCTAAAGCATAGACCAGTGAGCATGCTAATCACATTCAAAAGACTGCATATTTAATGTCCTCAATGTAAAGAAACTGTGCTGAAACTTAACACAGTTTTTTATTCTGAAAGTTCGATCTTTACGCCAGCTTCGAGCAGGTGTAAAAATGGAACAGGAAGCAAGGCCAATCATGCCCCAGGAACAGGAACAGGAGCAGGACATTTAAATTTGTGGGCACCTTCAGGCACACCCGCGGGAACAGATGATAAAAATCCACAACATTTATCTGCTAAAATCATCGCTCTGATGACCGCAACCAGGCCAATTTTGTCTAAACATCCCTATGTCAACACAGCAATTGAACCTTCACAGAGGAGTGCAGAGATCAAAGATTGTACCCATAAGCACTAATAGTCAGGTATTACAGAAACCTATAACATGAACAAAACAGGTAAATAAAATAAAACCATGGAACCTAAGGTATATATAACCATGCTCTGTATGTTCATGCTATTACTGCTAATATCATATACAAACTCACTCACCCAACATAATCAACAGATACCAATCGTACATCACCAGGACAGAATCAGGATAAACACAATACAAAGCAAAGCAGATTGGAATCATCACCGTAACACTAACAGGTTAATACATGCTGGCAACCTCCGAACAATGAACTAGATAATAGCAGTAAAACAAATAAATTAAGATGATGTTTGGTGAATGCAAGGTCGATAAAGACAAAATTCCAATCATAGTAGACCACATTAAAAAAACCAAACCATGCATTATGTTCATTATGGAAACCTGGCTGCTAGAGACCGATACCATACTTCTCAACCAAATGAAGCTTCCAAACTAGGACATCGCCCATTGCCCTAGACATGCAAAAAGAGGTGGTGGTATACTTATCATAAGTAAGGACGAATTAAATGCATCATCCTCACCCGCAGTTAGCATAGATGGGTTAGATATGTTGACAATTGTAAACAAACACATTGTATTCAACCTACTTTACAGATCCCCCAGCCTCAGTTCCAAACAATATTTCCACAATTCTGGAATCAACCTGTTCAGATAAACCAATTAACAAACATTGTATTTTGCTAGGTGACTTTAATTTAACATCAATGCACCATATCCATGCTTCTGCATCTCTGAACGCAATGGATGATATGGGCTTCCAAGAGATCATTAATGCTCCCACACATAATAGAGGAAACAAACTAGACCTCATATTCCTATCAAACAATATATATGCAATGTCTCTGCAAGCCCCAGTCCACATAAAACTGATACTAACATGGTCAGATCACCACTTAATTTATTTCTCCATTGATCACCAGTTACCCAATCAGAGAGTCTCAAGGAATGAAAATGCAGAGCGCAGGTTTAAAAGATTTGATAAAGACACATTCTTACATGAGACTATACCACCTTCCCTTGAATGCAAATGGTTATGCAGATGACATAGATAAGATACTGAGCAACTGGAATTCTGTGAAAAGTAAAGCAGCAGCAGCTCCCAATCAACAAGCAAAAAAGAGCAAAAGCAGCTCACAGGCATGGTATATCCAAGATTTAAGACAATTAAGAAAACTTGAAAGAAAATGGAGAGTCTCTATATCACAAGATGTTAGAAACCTATTCAGGAACACCCTTCCAAGTTTACCATACAAGCATGACCATAAGAGACAACATTGCCCAATCGTATGAAATCCCTTAATCGACCTAGGGAACTTTTTGATATTGTAAAGTCCTTAGGTAGATCCCTAGCCACTATAGACCTAAAATACAACTTAGCCCCGCAAGTGATAGCAGACCATTATAAGAGTAAACTGCCGAAACCATGCACAACTCTAGTGATAGATACACCTGTTCAAAGCAAGAGTATCACTTCATGGCAAACCTTCTCCCAAATCAATACTGACCAACTACTTCGGACCATTGTCACCATAAATATAACAACCTCCTACCAAGACCCGGTAAGCTGGGTCAAAACAGAACCAGAAATGGCACCCACAATTCTCAAGATTGTAAACCTCTCCTTATCACTAGGATACATGCCAAAGATCCTAAAGAAAGTCACCATTCGTCCCATTCTAAAGAACATTTCACTGGATTCGAGTTGTCCCAATTCATATAGACCCATATCAAATCTTCCATTCACAGCTGAAATTATTGAAAAAAAACAAACATTCAAAGATAACTCCAAGATCACCTAGACATGCATGCACCACTGGATATACATCAACACAGCTGCAGACCATTCCATGGAGCGAAGACGCTGCTAATAATTCTTGTTGACAAGCTTATAAGAGGAATAGAAAGCTCCAAGCAAGCTTACACATTAATATTCTTAGACTTATTTTCAGCATTTGATTCCATCAGTCATGACATACTATTAACAAGGCTCCAACAGATTGGCATTAGTGGTACCATACTCCAGTGGTTAAATTCTTACTTATCTGATCGGACACAGCAGGTAAAAATGGGCCAACATCAAGAACCTACAGCCAGCTCCACGAATTATCATAAGGGTCAGCCCTATCTGCATTATTGTGTAACATATACCACCAACCGATCTGCAAGATTTTTCAAGCACACAAAGTACACTACCGAATCTATGCAGGTGACATCATGTTATTCATCCCTTTCAACACAATGAAACCTAACTTCATGCACATCACAGCTTCTCAGTGACTAAACTCACAAAAACCTCAGTATAAATTTCAATAAGACAGAAGTACTTTTTGTCATGAAAGATAAAGATTTTATACCACCAGACAAAATACAAGTCTAGGACTCATACCTTGAAATGAAGAACAAAGTTAGATATCTGGGAGTGATCCTAGATCAAGGCCTGCAACTAACTAAACACATTAATTCAGCAACTCAGAAAATAAACAACAAAATCAGGATGACCCAAAACTTAAGGCCACTACTCACAGCCCAAGACTTCCGATCTTTACTGCAAGCATTGATGAGTCTCCACTTT
This sequence comes from Ichthyophis bannanicus, assembly GCA_033557465.1. Classification (NCBI taxonomy): domain Eukaryota; kingdom Metazoa; phylum Chordata; class Amphibia; order Gymnophiona; family Ichthyophiidae; genus Ichthyophis; species Ichthyophis bannanicus. The sequence goes on from CM066033.1 coordinate 681,661,339, forward strand.
GACTATTGCAATAGCATACTACAAGGCCTACCGAAACATAGATTACATTGACTACAAATAGCGCAAAACACACTTGCACAAACAATTAACAAGGTAGCTAAAACTGAACATATCACCCCCATTCTCTTCCAAATGCATCGGCTGCCTGTTCAATACAAATCCTTAATAACTACATTCAAGATACTACACGACATCCCACCTAAGTTCCTTGATAACTATGCTACCCGACTCAAGACAGAAAAGAGGAAGTACACAAAACTCACTGGTAATACCTACAGACTATAGAAAACCAACAAGTCAACAAGCAGCAGGGCTTTTACTTTCTATGCTCCAATTCAATGGAACGCCCTACCCCACAACCTAAGGAACATAAACAACCTGCTCACCTTCCGAAAACGAATCAAGATATACCTGTTTGCGGAATATTTTCAAAATAAAATAGAGGGACAGAATATATTTCATGCATAAGCAAAAATGGCAATTCATCACACCCCTCTTACCATAGACTCATACAACAATTGCACCATCAAGTACATACAAACCAATCAAACAACACACACCACTTGTAAATATAATTATTAAATTTCATATGTTCAATTCATAATGAAACTCTAGCAATTCTTATGTAAATAAATTACTAGATATGAATTTACTTATGTTTGTTTATAACAGTTACAATGTTTTTTGAATCAATTATGTTTATTGTAAATGTTCTAGGTTGTTCTTAAGTTAAATGTAAACTGCCTTGATTTTGACAACAAAGCGGTATATAAAACTCACAAATAAATAAATCTGAGGTGAAGTTTCAATTCAGATAAAAAAAGGTCCAGACCCCTGATCGGATACCCACAGACACTGGCAGCCTAGTGGCCAACAAACTCTCAAAAAACAAAATCTCCCTGTTGGCCCAGCAGCCCCTATCCTCCCCCACCTCACCCCCCCCTGCAAACCTGACAAAAATAACATTGTTGTGGCCACAACACCCCCCAACCCCCTCCCTCTAATCCCCCCCCATAGCTCCAATACTCCACTCCTATGAGCCCCCCCCCCCCCGCCAGGAGACCCAACTCCTTAATCCCCCCCCCCTGTATTTCTTTGTTGGGAGACAAAAGCGATGCCCACAAGGACTCAGTCAGGGGGTCTGTCTTATATGGCAGACAGACTCTGCCCAGTGCATTCAGTATGGCAAGCATGGAGCAGGAGCATGCGGGCCTTGCTCCTAGGCCCCAATGAAGACTTACAGGGGAGATCAGGGAGGCTGGGACTGGCTGGTGGTGGGGTTAGAGGGGTATTTGAGCTATGGGGCAGGATCGGAGTAGGGGCTTTGGGATGTAGCATCCACTTGAGCCAGCAATATTATTTTTGTGGGTTCACGGGGTAAGGACCACTAGGGACATTTTTTTATTTTTACTACTACTATAGGGGTTTGGGGCATTGGCCATCAATGTTGGGGATCTGGTCCTTGATCATCTGAGGTGAAGTGTCAAACTTCATCTCAGATGACCTTTCTTTTATGCAGCATGCTTACACAGACCCCTCTGCGCATGTGTCTGGCTTGTTTAGCACAGACGTTTTGTGCAGAGCTTATTTGTATGTTGTTTGCTTAAAGCACCACTGAGCAAATAATCTACATTAAACTTGCATCAGTAAACCCTGTGCTAGAGCTTTAGTGTTGGGTTCTAGTGCAGGGTTTTTGCATCCAGCTGTCAGTGGGCAGCACCAACCAATAAACCTAATAGAATATTAGAAATTATAAGGAAAGGCATGTAGAACAAAGCAAAGGATATCATAATGCCTCTGTATCGCTCCATGGTGCAACCGCACCTTGAGTGTGGCATTCAGTTCTGGTCGCTACGTCAAAATAAAGATATAGTAGAATTAGAAAAGGTACAGAGAAGGGCAACTAAAATGACAGAGGGGGATGGAAGAATACCTTAGAAAAGCTTAAAAGGTTAGGGCTCTTCAGCTTGGAGAAAAAACTACAGAGGGGAGATATGATAGAAGTCTATAAAATAAATAGTGGTTGTTTACGCCTTAAAAAGTCTAGGGGACATGCAATGAAGCTATAAAATCGTACATTTAAGACTAATTGCAGAAAATATTTTTTTCACTCACCACGTAATTGCCAGAGAATGTAGTAAAAGGAGGTCTGAACATTCATGGAGGAAAAATCCATAAACCATTATTGAAGATGACTGGGGGAAATCCACGGCTTACCCCTGAGATAAACAGCATGGAAACATTTTACCTTTTGGGAAACTGCCAGGTACTTGTGACCTGCATTGACCACTGTTGTAAACATGATACTGGGCTTCATGGACCTTTGGTCTGACCCAGTGTGGCATATCTTATGTCCTGATAATCTGAAGTAGTACTTAAAGGTCTGATGTACTAAGCTTTACTCCCAGAGACAAAGAATGGGGAACAAAAAAAACCCTTAGTCAATCATGACCTTGAGGTTTTACAATGGATGTTATCAGATAGATATATAGTCACACAGAGACAGACTAGCAGAATAACACGTCCTAAGTACAGGTCAGTGTTCCTTTAATCAGAAAGGAAAGAGAAAAAAAAACCTATGGAATATTTAAAAAAAAAATCCTTAGGGGCCCAATATTCAGAAACGGATAGCCAGGTGAAGCTAATCAGATAAGTTATCTGGTTACCTTTAACCAGGAAATTCAAAGTGATAATTGCTTAAGTTGCTGGTTTTGAATATACCCAGTTAAGCAGATATTTTTACCTGGTGAACTTTAGGGTAGCAAACACAGCAAAGAAGTGGAGAAAAACCACAGTCACATCAAATCTATCTAGGTTAAGACAGGTATTTTTCTCAACCAGACTAAACTGATCATCTTTAAATGGTTGGTGCTATCAGCACTATCCAGTTAAATTATAACCATGCCCTCTCCTTCCTCCACCCCCAATGCACCTCTGACTATTTGTCCAACCAAACGTTAACTGGGAAATTCAAAAAAATTTTTTTTTTATTTATTCTTTATAAAATTGACAAATAATACATCCCTAAAAGAGATAACAGGAAACAACGGAAAACTATTACAGGAAATAAAAGAAAATCATTTAAAAAAGACAAAAATCAATATTAGACCACAAATCAGAGGCAAGAAAAGGAACATTTTCCAAACAGAATTTCCAGCAAAAGAAAGGAGCACAGAAGCAGCACCGTCAGCTTAGAGGGAGGACGCTAACGGCGAGATAATTCCTCATAGCCAATCAGAAAACCCAGAAGTTGTTTAGGTCGAATTCAAAAATTTAGATTTGCCCCTTTAACTAATCATTTGGCCTCCAAATATAATAAAGCTTTTTGATATACCATATTAGTTATTTTCCAATTGGAGAAAGTATGGAATGAAACACTGGACTTTCAGACAACTACACATTGCATTTGAAGGTGGTGTCTAAAGTAATTCACAAGAGATGAACCAATAAATGAAATCAATTACACGAGAAGTGGCTACAGTCTTAAAGGCTTTATACTAAAAAAAAATACGGAGCTCAAAAATCTTCAAGATGTGAACAGTACATCAGCGTGTTTAATCATTGTTCCCATATTTCAAATTAGATTGTCATTTTATGATAACTTTTTTCTCTCCAAGTGTTTAATTTCAACAAAAATTACTCATCTTGTGGATCAAGTTGCTATATACTAGAGCAAGAAAACTTCTGTACATTTTTTATTCTGCAAAGCAATACTGCCAAAAATATTTAAAAGAGACATCCCCTATGTAAATTATTCTAATCAAAAGACGCTTCAGAGAATTCTTGATCAGCAAGTAATGTCCAGATAATAAATGTGAAGGGGGAAAAACCCCTCAGCATATATATAATAAAGGCCACTACTTAGGCCGTCCAAATCTTCAGCATCATTGCAGTTAAGATTAATGACGTACAGAGGATTTCCGATTCTTTTTCTAGATTTTTATATTCTCTGGGGTCCATCATTTGTATCTATTTACTCAGCTGGGCCACCTCTTCTTCTGTAGAACAATCCTTTAACTTAGCAACTTTTGAAGGTGATGTACATGCATGCTTTGATTGAAATGATAAAGCGGTATAAAAAAAAACCTTAAATAAATAAATAAATGTATTTATGTTTGTGTAGGGTGCTTTCAGCATACGACAATGTGTTGTTTTTGTGTACACGCTTGCATGTGGGTGGGGATGCGTGCATGGGCAGACTCATCACAATCATTCGTTACCACCTGTCTGCCCACCTTTCTGTGTTCTGGTCCAGTATCCCCCTACACCCAAATGTCCAGAAATGCCCCCAGTTTCCTGACTCTCTCTGCTCTCCTCTCACCTGCCTATCAAACTTCTTTTCCTGCCTCCTGCAGCCTGCCTTTCTCTCAATACTGCCCAGGAGAAAATTTGACACAAGTGGCCTGATGCATCTAATTTTCTCTTTCTTTTACTGGCACCTATCCCTCCTACAGTTCAAGCTACAAGCTGCAATGGCTTGAAACATGTGGTTCTCCATAGATCTACAGAGCACCAAGCAGTTCAAAGAGCTGATCTGTGAACCACCCAGGAAAAAGAAGTGTATAGAGTACACACTACACCGCACCGACTGCTGTAAATAGGTGAGCGACAGTCAGTGCCTGAACAAACACGTAGAACGAGTGACGAGCAGAAGGAACCAGATGTACTTGACCTGCAACTACAGTTTCCAATATCCCTCATCAATGATCCAAAAGATGCTGTATGCTGACAAAAGGCAGCCACATAGGTACCTGGCACCGACCACTATAGAAGCAGCCAAAAATTGCACAGACACCCTCTCCAACACACACTAGAAAATATAAAGTTATTCAAAAGAGCATAGAAGAGCCCAGTATGGCAACATGGACTTTCCATATGGAAAGGTTAGTGGATGTCTAGCATAGCATCAAATTAAAACACCAGGACCACCCTGGTTTAACTTGATTACTTTCCTAGAGGCCTTTTCAATCATTAACATACATAATTTAAGAAACATGAATAGAGGATCATCAGAGGTGCACTTAGATCTTTGCAAAAACCGCTATACAGTAAGTTAGACTTCCATCACCTGATCCAATTAAAACTGTCCATGCTCTTGTTTTCCCTTCCTTATTATATATTAGTTTGCATTTTTTAACTCTTCACCAACCATTTAATAAAATTTCATATTAACAAAACTCCATCACTCTAACTTACTCAGTACTGTACATATATATTTATCTTTGCATATATATATTTATTTTCATAATAATATATTTGAAACCAATTAAATTCAAAACCGGATATGGCAGTCTATCAGAAGCAGCAAATAAATCCTGTTAAATCAAGGTCCATGTTTCAAGGGCCAAAACAGGTCCTCTGCATCAGGTATTCTCCAAGTTATTGCTCAAATTACTTCTTAGAGATAAACCAATATTTCTTTTGATAAGTCAAAGAACTTAGGTTGGAGCCAGAATCATAGCTCAGTTCCCCACTTTCTCCACTGCTATTTGTATAAACTGCCTCAAAAGGAAACCCACAGGATTGAACATTTAAAGTGCAGTTGATTAACCAAATTACCCGGTCACTGAATTATTTTCAATCAATTCTGATGAAGCTTGCCTAACTTTCCAGAAGTATCTTTCAGAGCAAAGCAAATATTCCACTTTGGAATTTAAACCTCCGGGAGATGTGGTATCAAACCTAAAAATCCAAAACTGCTCCAGATAATTTAACAATGACTGAATGTTGCCTCCTCTTATCCTAATACTTACTTTTTCCACAGTCTGCCATTAAACATAGTGTTCAATAATTGGTGCTTGTAAGTTTTCTGTAATAACTCTGTTTCGATATTCTGCAAGTCTCCATCTAATTTTGTACTTCGTGCAGCCAATAAGCATAGTTACTCACCTGTAGCAGATGTTCTTTTTGGACAGCAGGAATAAATCCTCACATATGGGCGATGTCCCTGAAGGAGTCCCGTGCGGGAACACTCCCCAGCTTCCATAGGAAAACGTTTTGGGAGGCTGTATCATGCATGCGCACCTGCCTTCCTGCCTGCTGCGGGTGCCATCTTATCTCCAGTATGATAACCAAACTAATAGCCAAAAAAATAACTTAATAGGGAGGTGGAAGAGTTGTGAGGACTTATTCCTTCTGTCCATGGAGAACACCTGCTACAGGTAAGTAACTATGCTTTCTCCATGGACAAGCAGGAAGTCCGTCCTCACATATGGGACTTCCAAGCTACAGACTACTGAAAAAATGAGAAAACAGCCCAACAGTGGCAACAAACTGGAGAACCGGAAGAAACAGCATAGGTAGTCCTTCTGGGGACTTGACTGACTCAGCATCCACAACATACATCAACACCAAGACGACTCTTTTGATAGCCTGGATGGAGAGAAAGGTCAGTGGGAGGAGTTGAACCTAAGTCTCAAACAGATGCCAAAGTACGCTTGACCGAAGTTGCTGTCACATTGGGAATCTCCATCCCGACAGTAGTGGGCTGTAAAGATGTGGACAGAGGACCACATTGCAGCCCTGCAAATCTCCTCTGTGGAGACCAAGCGCAAGTTTGCCACAGAAGTGGCCATGGCTTGGACATTGTGAGCCATAACATGACTCTCAAGGCTCAGCCTGAGTTTGGAGATGGCAGTGCCCAGCTTGCTGTGGGTCAAAGGAGACAAAAAGCTGATTGAAACACTGATGCACTCTCATCTGTTCCAGATAGAAAGGCAAGGCATATTTACAGTCCAACGTGTGAAGTGGCCTCTGCTCTGTTGGTGTGAAACCTGGGGATAAAGGTGGGTAAGACCACCAGCTGATTAAGGTGGAAAGAGGAGACTACCTTGGGCAAAAAACGTGGATGCATCCATAGCACTATCCTATTCTGATGAAACCTGGTGTATGGTGGGTGAGTCATCAAGGCCTGAAGCTCACTAACCCAGTGGGCCAAGGTGACTGCCACAAGGAACACGACCTTCCAGATCAAGAATTTTAGTGGGCAAAGTGCCAGCAGCTCAAAAGGAGCTGACAGGAGCTGCACCAGCATTACATTGAAGTCCCAAGCCACCAGTGGGGGCTTAATCAGATGTTTAGAGAGAAGCAAGCCCCACATGAAGCAAACCACAGGTAGATGAGCAAAGATGGGCTTGCTGTCCAAACCACAATGTTAGGTTCCTATCACACTCAGGTGGACCCAGACGATTCTCCGATTTATCTTTCTACACCTGATATTGCTCCAGCACTCGAGACCTGTGTCTCTGTCTTTCTCTCTGCCACTGTCACCTAGATGTCTCACCACCATTTGAAACTAAATATGAACAAAACCAAACTTCTTATTTTTCCCCTAAACCTTCCTCTCCTCTTCTTCCTTTCTCTATATCTGTCAATAACACACTTCTACTTCCTGTTTCCTCAGCCAGTAACTTTGGTGTCATCTTTGATTCCTCCCTTTCCTCCTTATCACATATCCGATAGCTAAAACCTGTCATTTCTTTCACTATAACATTAACAAAATTCGCCCCTTCATCTCTGAACACACTAGTTAAAACACTTATCCACTCTCTAATTACTTCCCATCTCGACTATTGTAACCTCCTTCTTGCTAGTCTCCCTCTGAGTCATCTCTCTTCCCTTCAATCTATTCAGAACTCTTCTGAGCACTAATCTTTTGCCAGCCTTGTTTTACTCATTTAACCCTTCTTCTCAGGTCACTTCAGTGGCTTCCATTCGATTTCCATATCCAATTCAAACTCCTCCTTGACTTTTAAATGCATTCATTCTTCTGCTCCTCATTACCTTTCCTCTCTCCTCTCCCCCTACACCCCTCCTCGTGAACTCTGCTCTTCTACTGGCTTGCTCCTCTCTTTGCCCTTTTATTCCACTGCTAACTCCAGACTTCGGTCCTTTCACCTTGCTGCTCCTTATGCCTGGAACAGACTTCCTGAGTCTGTATGTCAGGCTTCATCTCTTCCCCTTTTCAAATCTATGCTAAAGACTCACCTCTTTGAGGCTGCTTCTGTTTCCTTGTGTCTCCTTACCCTTCCCTATTCTAGCCTTATTCCTATCTTTTGTCTTATCTGTCTTGATTATATTGTAAGCTCTGATGAGTAGGAACTGTCTATCTGTGTTTGTACAGCACTGCGTATGTCTTGTAGAGCTTTATAAATGTTTAATAGTTGTAGTTGTAGTAGTAGTAGTAGTAGTAGTAGTAGTAGAATTGGACTTGAGGTCCAAGTTTGAAATGTGTAGTACACACTCCAGGAGCCTTTCTACAGTGCAAGAAAAGGGATCTAGCGCCCTGTCTGCACACCAAAGCAAGAACCTTCGCCACTTAAAGGCATAGGAATGGCATGTGGAATCCCTGTGGGAAGCCAAGAGGACATCTGTCACTTCCCCAGGCAGATTAAGTTCCGAGAGAACTACCCACTCAGCATCCAAGCCATGAGGGCCAGGGACCGGACACTGGGTATTTAGCAAGGTCCTACCCTCCTAAGAAATGAGGTCTGGGTCGCAGCCCAGATGGAGAGGCTCCTGGGCCAGTACGGGGCGATGAGTATCATAGTACCCTAGTCTGTCAGGAGCTTCAGAAGCATCTTTTCCATGAGAAGGATAGGGGGGTATGCGTAAAGCAACCCCACTCCCCAATTGAGGAAGAAGGCATCCAAAACCAACCGGTTGCTGGAAGCCATGCTGGAGCAGAACCAATCCACTTGTGTGTTCTACAGTGTGGTAAAGAGGTCTATCAACGGAGTGCCTTACTCTCGAAAGATGCAGTCCACCACCCTCCTGTTGAGGGTCCATTCTTGTGGCTGGGAGACCCTGCTGAGATGGTCCACCAAGACAATGATCTCTGGGGGCATCAGCTCAATGGCCAACTTGGCCAAAAGGATGGGGAGTCCCTCCCAGAGGAGATCGTGGTGTTGCGGTCCAGAGGATATTCTCCTGGGAAGAAGTGAGGAGGCAGCTGGGCAAAGTGCAGCAGGAACCCCTTCTGGACCATCTGCAGGATCCAGGCATCTGTGGAGATAAGAAGCCACCTGTGCAAAAAGTGGATGAGTTGTTCTCCCACTTGAGGGAGCACCCCTTCGAGGGCCGGGTGATTGGCTACACTCCTGAGGAACCAGTTAAACCTGCCCCCAGCATTGGCTGAAGTGTGGGTTGTGCCTTCTGAGGCTTGTCATGCCTCTGCTCACACGGGGCCTGTGCCTTTGGCTGGGCAGTCTGAGGGCTTTGGTAATACCAGCACTTCCGCTGGTAAAAGGACTTTATCCCTTGGTATTTTTATCTTGAGGGTTCAGCAGTCTTACACGAGAGAGTGGAGATGGTGACATGCTGCTTCTCAATCTCACCTGTTTCCACTGGCTTGCTGAAGTGGTTCTTTCCTTAGCAAGGCATATCCACCAGCTTGTCTTGGACCTACTGTTTCAGGTCCAATGACTGAAGCCAAGGGTGTGCCCCGATGCCCACGGCCACCACCCAGTCAGCCAATTCAAAGGCATCACAAGTGGTATAAACCATGTACTTCAAGCAGTCCTTGCCATGGCCCACCAGGGTGTGGAATGAATCAAGATGCTCCACCAGGATGAGAGAGCTGAACTTATTCAGGTCCCCCACAATATCCTTCAGGAACATGCTCATGTAAAGTTGGTAGGAGAGTATGTGGACGACCAGGATGGAGCCCTGAAAACATCTCCTCCCGAAGGCATCAAGGGTCCTGGCCTCTCGGCCCGGTGGCACCAAGGAATGGGACTTTGTGCTTTTGATTCACTTCATGGTGGGCTCCACTACCAAGGAGTTGTGAGGTAGCTGCAGCTTCTCGAAGCCAAGATCCTTTTGAACCCGATAGATGGACTCAAGCGAGCGACTGATGGCCGGCACAGTTAGGGAGTTCTCCTACAACCTGAGCAGCAAAAGCTAAAGGATCTGGTGCACAGGCACCGTGATGGCCTCCTTAGGAGCTGAGGGGTATTGGAGGATCTCCAACTCCTCTGCCCTCGGTTCATCCTCCGTCTCTACTGAGAATGGAATGGCCTTCGCCATATCCCTGGACAAAGTCCTGGAAGGACATGTCCTCCGGGGCAACTTCCTTCTCTCATACAGAAGAGAAGGGTCTGGAGCAGGTCCGGGGACTCCTGCTCAGAGACCAGTGACTCCTCCTCTGTCTCCAATCCCTCAAAGTCAGACTCCAAGAAGAAATCAAAATAGCGCCGGGATTCCTCCCAATGAGCGCTGATGGGACCAATGATGCTCCTCACGAGTGCATCAGAACCACAGACGCTGGACAAGGAGGTGGTGGTCGGAACCAGTGTGGACTCCGACCACTGACCAGACATCCCTGCCTCGGCAGGGAGTGCATGGGTCTCCAGGATTGGTTGAAATGCATGCAGCAATGCTGTCAAAGGCAGCCGAGGCATCAGGGCCCGTGCAGCCAGAACTGCCACCATGTGTGCCTCGAAGGCCTGAAGATGCTCTGCCAGCACTGCCATCTCCAAAGTTGTTGGGGCTGGGACGACGACTTTGGTCACCAACTCCGGTACCCATTTTGGGGACTCTGATGCATCGGGAGACTGCTGGTGGCCCTTTGGGTCCTTGGGAGTTGACTCCTCCTACCAAGGCAACTTCACAGACCACTCCCAGCCACTGCCTTCAATGTCGCATTGAGGACGACTCCGTTGTTGATGTCCATGGTCTTTGGCCTGGTTCTCGGCCGCCCCCTTCGATGTTGCAGATGATTTTTCCTTCCATGGCTCCGACCCGAGGTCGATGGACAGCCTCCGCTCCAGGGTATCACTGCCCCTCAGCTCCTAGTAAACACAGGTACTTCATGATGCTGAAGTGTTAGTGGAACCCTGCGAGGGCATCGATGCCAGGGCTGAGGACACTGAGTCCAATGGCCCAAAGAGGGCATCTCAACTGCTTCTCCCATCCCTTTAGGCCCTTCCTGGTCATCTGCAAGTAGAGATTACAGGAGAGTGGCTCATGGTCAGGCCCGAGGCAGTGAAGGCACAAATTATATTGGTCTGTGACCGAAATGGTGGGTGTACACCTCATGCAATTTTTAAATCTGCTGGTTGGCTTACACATGACCAGGAAAATGGCCGCTGTGAAATTGAATGGCTCAATGCCTCCAGTCGGCAAAACTGCATGGGAAAGAAAAAAATCCCGAAAAGCATGAAAAGTACAAAAAAAATTGAAAAAGTGGAGTTGGTGGGAACAGACGCACCCAACAGGCGGTAGGCATTAGTAGAGAAAAGAAAAGAAACCCACGCTGGGGCAAGAAGAAATCAATCTTTTTTCAGCGATGACAGGAACACATCCAAGGGGCTCCATAGAAAAAGAAAACTGGAGATAAGATGGCGCCATGGCAGGCAGGAAGGCAAACACACATGCGCAACGGAGCCTCCCAAAAGTTTCCTATGGGAGCTGGGAAGTGTTCCAGCGCAGGGTTCTATCGGGCACGTCACCAATATGTGAGGACTTACTTCCGGCTTGTCCATGGAGAACACAGTAGACCACAAGGACAAGTTGACATAAATGACATTCAGTGAATCACAGATGATTTTAGTCTGCAAACAATATCACCTGCCATCATTAGGATTAATTTACTTTGATTCTTTCTGCCTGAGAGCACAATAAAAAATAATAAAATAAAAAATAAAAAAGGAACACAGACAGTTTTTAATAGGATTAATTGATGGAAGTCTAAGTGCATTACTGCACAGCAGTTTTTATAAAAATCGAAGTGCGCCTTCCGATCATCCTTTATCAACTTTCCTTAACATATGCTTGTAATGAATTGAAAAAGCCTCTAGGAAAATAATTGTGTTTTAAATTGATTATATTTACTGAACCCAGTTAATGAAACTATTTTTTGTAGGATTTAGAACAGCCTATCAGCAGATGTAGGAGTAACACACAAACCCCTCCACCATGAGCTCAACGACCTCATAAATAGCTGGAATTCAACCATCACCAAAGCCGCACAGACCACCATTGCTCAGCACCCAACAAAACAAAGAATCCAAACCCTGGTATACCTCTGAACTAAATAAGCTAAACCAGCAGTTCCGAAAACTAGAATCCAAATGGAGATTTACAAGAATAGAAACAGACAATCTGCGCTAGATGTCCTCTCTCAGTGCCTACGAAGAGTCCATTAACAAAAGAAAGAAAGAATGCCACACCAAGCTCCTTACAAAATCTCTCAACAGACCAAGAGAGCTCTTCTTAATAGTCACGTCTCTAACTAAATCCCCCAACCTTAACATTGAACCACCCCCAATAGAACTCCAAATCCTAGCAAATTTTTTCATGGAATAACTCGACTCTCTGAACAACTGTGGTACCCATCCCAACACCCATTCAAGCAACCCCAGTCAGCCTAACCCTGCAACCAAATCACCAGGTCATCATTCCACCACATTAATCTGAAACAACTAAAAAAAAATACTATTACAAACATCAACACAACGACTTCCCCATCAGATCCCTGCCCAGTCAGCTGGCTCAAGGTAACAAAAGAAGAATTCTCACCTATTATCCTTGAAATAGTCAACCAGTCACTACAAATGGGGCAAATGCCAGCTGCCCTCAAATAGGCCATCGCATGCCCAATCTTAAAATCTAACGTAACAGACAAAGCCTTCCCAAACTCATACAGGCCTATCGCCAGCTTACCATTTCTGGCAAAAATCATTGAAAAAACAGTTCACCTCCAATTCCAATTACTCATTGATTCGAATGCCCCCTCGATGACCAGCAGCACGGCTTTAGACTGTTTCACAGTGTGGAAACCTTGCTGTTTGCCCTCATGCATAAACTCCACTCTGGACTAAACAACAAACAAGCATTCCTACTCGTCTATCTCGATGTTGCTGCCGTCTTCGACAGCGTCAGCCATAGCACATTAATCACAAGACACAAGAACTTGGCCTCCAAGGCACAGTTCTAAAATAGTTTAAGTCATATCTCACCGACCGTACCCTATAAGTCCAAATAGGCACAGCATCCTCTTCAACTTTCAAACAGGTCCAAGGAGTCCCCCTAGGCTCCTTCCTATCCTCTCTGCTATTTAATCTATACATGCAACCAATATGTCACATTTTCAGGAAACACAACGTACACTATCACCTCTACGTGAATGATATTATGTTATATCATATTTATTTTATTTTATTTTATTAGCAAGGCTTGATATACCGCCCATACCGAAGTGTCAGAGCGGTGTACAAAAAAAACATAGTGGCTACTAGAAAATAAAAGGAGGAAAGGAACGCCAATGGGTTGATATGAAAGCAATAGTGAGAGAATAAGAGAAGACAGAAAAGGAGCGAAGTTAAACACATAAACAGACTAAACTGCTGAGAGGATGGAAGGGATAGAGGAAGGGGGGAAAATAGAGGCAGTGTATAGCATTAAGGCCATCATGTGGCAACAGGGAGATCAAAGGCCTGGGAAAAAAGATAGGTTTTAAGTAAAGCTTTAAAACGAGGAAAAGAGGGTTCGGTGCGGAGAGAGTGTGGGAGAGAATTCCATAGGGCAGGGCTTAGAAAGAAGAATGCAGAGTTACGAGTGAGTTTGAGGTGTGCTTGGGATGGGGAGGGGAGAAAAAGACGGTTGCTATGAGTAGAACGGAGGAGGCGAGGAGCAGGCTGGTGGTATATAAGATCGGACAAATACTGTGGGATACCCATGTGAAGAACCTTGTGTGTGGTGATGAGGTACTTATAGACAAATCTGAATTTAATGGGGAGCCAGTGGAGGGTGAGAAGACAAGGGGAGATATGATCGAAAGGGGAGGAATGGGTGACAAGACGGGCAGCGGTGTTTTGGATAAGTTGAAGACGACGGAGCTGGTAATTGGGAAGACTGGCGAAAATTGAATTTCAGTAGTCCAAATGGGAGATCACGAGGGAGAGAACCAGGGTGGTGAGGGAGGGAGTAGAGAGGTAGGGCCAGAGGGATCGAATCCTATGGAGATGGAAAAAACAGCTACATACGAGGGAGGAAATATGCAGGTGGAAAGACATTGAAGAGTCAAGGGTGACACCAAGATAGCAGAGCGTGGGGACAAGTGGGATGTGAAGAGAGGACATCATGGGAGATAGAGTGGGAGGAGTGGCAGCGAAGGACAGCCAAATAGCAGAGGACTTAGTGGGATTGACACAGGGAAAATTATCAGAGAACCAGCCGGCAATGAGAGCAAGACAATCATTGAGGGCAGAGAGGTCCGGGATTGAAGAGCTGGTGTGATGAATGAGAAGAATATCATCAGCGTAGATGATATACCAGTCTATTGAATGAGTAGGGCGAGAGGGGCAAGAAAGATGTTGAACACAAGGGGGGCGAGGATGGAACCCTGAGGGACACCACAGTGCAGGGGGAAAGAGGAGGAAATGTTGGGGCCTGAGTGGACAGCAAAGGTGAAGGATGAGAGAAAGGAGTGAAACCAATGAAGAACAGTGCCTCGGATACCAAAGTCAGACAGGCGAGTGAGGAGAGTACGGTGGTCGACGACATCAAAACTTCAACCCCCCCCCCCCCCCCCTCAAAACTCTACCTGTGTAACTCAGAGCTGGATGTCAAAAAAGAAATCAAATGCTTAAGGGTTATCCCAGACCAATCCCTTTCCATGGTCTCCCACATTAAAGCTATCACGAAGATCACATACCTCAAACTAAGAATGTTTCAGCAGCTCAGACCCTTACTAGAAAGCCAAGACTTTAGATCAGTCCTGTAAGCACTGATAACACCCCACCTTCACTTCTGCAATAGCATTCTGTACGGCCTACCCAAAAAACTCCAACTAGCACAAAACTTAGCTGCCCACATTATTCACAAGGCTCACTACTCAGACCACATCACACCACTCCTCCAATCCCTCCACTTGCTGCCCATTGCAACAAGGGCCAAATACAAATACCTTCTAATAACCTTTAAATTATACAACAGAATTACCCCTTCATTCCTCAACTCCCTCCTCAGCTCACTCAACACTTTGCTCCCAAAACACTTCAACATTCCCAACCCACCTCCGCAATGCCAATAAAACCATCAGAATTAGAGCCTTTACCTACACTGCCCCATTCATTTGGAATGCATTACCAGACAATTTAAAAGCCAAAGACCTCAAATCATTCTGGAAAGAACTCAAAACACACCTATTTGTGGAATACTATGGCTCTTCCACCAATTACCATCAACCTCAAGCACCCCATGCCCCTTAACAACCTCTACACCTCCATTTCCCTCCCACGCAACATTGCATATTCAATATGACATCTCTTTCTTGTACATAGTTATGTTGTTAATTGTTTATCACATTTGCCTTTTAAATAAGTTTTTCTGATGTTATAATGTAAAGTTACCATTTTGTTCTCTGTAAACCGCCACTGATCTTTGGAAGCGGCGGTATATAAATACTAATAAATAAATAAAATAAAAATAAGATAACTAGAAATGCGCATGTCTTTTTTTTTAAACACAACAATAGGAATAAAACCTTGAAATTTGGGATTTTGTCCCATGTCATCAATAATACAATCTAATTTCTCAACAAATAGGGGTGTCCTACACAGAGCGGTGGGTTCACCCCTAGACAAAGACATGGGGAGGGGTGGCCTGCACAGAGCGGCAGGTGCACCTACTCTTGCCATCTTACTGGGCAGACTAGATGGACCATACACTGGTCTTTATCTGCCATCATTTACTATGTTACTACTATATTAATATTGTACAGCCGGGTGCATTTTTTTAAAATCAACAGAACTACTGATTAATGGTGTGCACAACTGAGTGAGACCATGCACTATTAATAAAATTTCTCACACAATGAGAATTTAAAAAAAAACACACAAAACACACACAAAATTAAAAACTACCCCACAAACATGGGAAACTAAAAAAAATTAATTTTTTGCCTTACAGTAACCAAAACCATGACAGAATTTAAATATGCTTGGGATAGAGGAAAAGGTGAGGGAGGAAAGCAGACAATGTGTAGGGCAACTACTGTGATAGATAGTTTAACATAATGTAACGCCCTGAGTAGTACCAGTTTTGCAGGTGGGGAAAGGGCAGGTAAAGGCTGATATCTACAGTGGGGATTCCGGTAGAGCTGCCATGAATATTCTGGGGATTGTGAGGTGCTGTGGGAATAATGTAGGGGAGGGGGGTTAGAAATGTTATGGATATCCCAATTTGATTCTGTCCAGCCTGTGGAGACTATTGGTGCGGTGCAGGTGGGCTTGGAAGGGGAGGGGGAATTGAAGGGGCCCATCACCAGCCCCCCCTGTTTGCAGGCTGTTTCTGAAGGACAATGGTTTTGGGTGGGCTGGTGGTGTTGCAAAATCTATGACTATTGCATTGTTAAACACTCATTTGGTACATAATAAATCAGAATGACTGAGTTGATTTTGGACAATAAATGGGATGTTACTTGTTTTAGAGAAACTTGGTTGGGTGAGGGAGATTCAGTGCTACTCTGACAGTTGTGCCCTGGAGGCTGTAGTTGGGTGGGGTCCAATCATGTGGGGAAAATGGTGGGGGCGAGAATGTTATGTTATGGGAGGGGAAGTGGATTGTGAGTCCCGTGCACTAGGTGGCAGATATTGAATGCTTTTTGCAAAGTGGGTTTTGGGGGGGGGGGGTCCTATACACCAAAAGAATTCCCACATGATGTCCTTCCTAGTCAGATTGCTGATTTACTTTTGCTTATTGGGGAGGTTGCAGTTGACTTTATAGCTTTGCTAGTGTTACGAGATTTTAATATTCATTTTGAAGTCTGAACATGCCCATGAACAGCGTTTCTGAGATGGGATGTCAGGAATAGACTTCTACCAATATGTCTTAGGGTCCACTTGTATTGAGAAACACACCCTGGATCTCGTTTTAATGCAGCAGGACGATGATTTAGTGCTTATATATGGCTTTCGGAAATTATTAGTCCACTGGAGAGACCATCACATAATATTCTTTCAGTTGTCAGTGGATGTACAGGGATGTTGCCATGCTGCCACATGGCATGAATCCAGTTTAGGAGAGATTACACCATTTGAGAGTTTCGCTTGAGGGCCTGATGGGGCGCATGAGAAGGTTGCCAGATGGAATGCTGGTTTGTCTGAAATGACCAATAGCTTAACTGCGTTGTGACAAGATAGTGTGATTGAGGGCTGCCATAGGTTTGCCCCCTTAATATACCTCTGCCCTTAGAATTAGAAAGCAGGGATAATCCCATTGAAAGGGACTGGCAGAGAACCTAGGATACAGTCTCAGGCTCTCTAGAAAGCCACAGTGACACTTTATAGGAGGGAACTAAGGGACATCAAGACATTATATTATGAGGGAAAAATTAAGGCTTCCCTTTCTAATTTGGGAGCCTTTTTCCAGTCCCTTAAGCTGCCCCTACCTTTACCTTTGGAGGTGCATTTTGCTTTGCATAGCGTCTATTGTTGAGGGTTCACCAGCCTGAAGAACAACTGGCTGTATACATGTTTGTTTGTGCATGCGCAAGCAAACATGCAAATAGCAGGCGAGAGCATTGTTGGCTACAATCATTGTGATGATGGAATGCTGCAGTGTACTTTGCGGGCAGAAGAGGAGAGGGAGGCTGCAGTGGGAACTAAGACTGCTGTCGGAAGAGGAACTGGGAGCAGAAAAAGGAAGAGAAGGTAAGAGAAATTTAAAGGGGCAGTGGGTTTTGGAAAGGAAGATGGGGAGAGATGAAGGGCAAGGGTGAATGCAAGAGGAAGGGAGAAAGGGACAGATGTTGGGAAGGGTAACAGAGATTGGGGAAGGGGGCATAATGCAAGGGGTTGTAAGTTGAAGGGATGAATGAATGGAGAGGAGATGCTACAATGTAAATATTTATTTATTTTATTTAACAGCTCTTTTATGCCGCTGTATCTACAAGTCACAGCGGTTTACATGGAACAGGTTTAACAAATGTAACTTTACATAGAACGTAGGTAACAATATAATGATTAACAGCAACTCTACTGAGCACCTGATTAGAGGGTGAGCGCTCACATTATTAATGAGCAATCCATGGACAGATTTGCTTAGAGTGGTTAACATACAATATGTAACAACAGGGTGAAGGGCTAGTGTTTATACAAGTAAGAGGAAAGGGGGGTGAGCAAGGTGGGTAGTTAAGTGTCTGACCAAAGCGTTCTAAGAAGAGGTAGGTCTTCAGCTTACACCTAAATTCCCCGGTGTCTGTTAAGGTACAAATCACTGAAGGGAGGAAACTCCAAGTCATGGAATGTGTAGAAGGAGAAAGCTCTGCTGGACGTTGCACAGTTAGTGTGGGAGAAAGGCTGGGAGTGAAAGGAGGTTATGGTTGGTGGTTGTTCTTGATCCGTTGTTGAGGGGCTTGGTTATGAGGGTCTGGAGGACATTCGTTGAGAGGTCATGGAGGATCTTGAAGATGGTGAGGGAGACCACCTACTTCACTCTCATGTAGATGGGGAACCAATGGAGCTGTTTTAGTAAGGGAGTGATGTGCGTTTGTCGATAAGACCCTGTGGTTATCCTGGCAGCTGTATTTTGTGCGAGCTGTAGAGGAAGTAGAGTGGTTTTTGATAGACCATGATAGTGTTTGCATAGTCCAGTATTGGAGTGATGAGGGCCTGACAGATTTTTCTGAAATCATATTGGTCTAATAGAGGCCGAAGGTTCTGAACAGCTTTCATTCTGAGATATGAAGACTTGGTGGTTTGCTTGATATGAGCTTGGAAGTTAAGATTTTGGTCAGTTTAATACCAAGGTATTTTATTTGGTTCTTGACCTGTAGTGTTAAATTGGTTAAGCTGATTGTGGATGTTGGGGAGAATGGGGGGGTTATTTGTTATGTGGAAGACCTCTGTCTTGTTAGGATTGATGTGTAAGTTGTGGTTGCTTAGCCAGCTGATGGCCTTTTCCAGGCAATATCCTATTGTAGAGAAGTCTGGGTCATTGATGGAGAATGGAGCATAGATTAGAATGTCATCAGTGTACAGATGGTAGAAGGCATTGTGACTCTGGATAAAGCTACATAGTGGTTGGATGAGGATGTTGAACATCAAGGATGACAAGGTGGAGCCCTGGGATAGGCTTTGGTATAGTCTGAAAGGACAGGAAGAGTCCGATCCTACTTTGACTTGCTGACACTGGTCTTCCAGGTAAGAGTGGACTATTGAAGAATTGTATCTCTTAGGCCAATTGAATGTAGATGTGTTATGAGTTGTTCATGTATAGCAGAGTCTAAGGTGGCTGAGATGTCTAGAAAAATGAGGATGAATCCCTGTGTTTTTTTCAGTGCCTCTTATTAAGGTGTCCAGAAGGGAGGTTAGCAGGGTCTCCATACTGTGAAAGGGCTTGAAGCCATGTTGCTGGTGATCAAGAGAGGCATAGGAGTCAATGTATTTGTATTTGCACCGC
Source organism: Ichthyophis bannanicus (assembly GCA_033557465.1). Classification (NCBI taxonomy): domain Eukaryota; kingdom Metazoa; phylum Chordata; class Amphibia; order Gymnophiona; family Ichthyophiidae; genus Ichthyophis; species Ichthyophis bannanicus. The sequence goes on from CM066033.1 coordinate 681,680,743, forward strand.
CTTTTCGATGATTTTGGCTAGGGCTGGGATACTTGAAATTGGTCTGTATGAGGATGGGGTTGAAGGGTCAGATGTTGGGTTCTTTAGTAGAGGCCTAATGAAGGCTTGCTTGAGATCCTTTGGCATGTAGCCCAGAGCTAGTGAAACTTGAACCAAGCCTCACTAGCCAAAAGGCTCAATATATGCCCAAAAGGTGCAATCCCCCTCCCCCCAACAAGACAAACAGGTATACTCCCACCACCTCACCACATACCCCACCCCTACAACATGCACACAATCTGAAGATAGACGCAAATATATAAATAACTTTAGTTATAAAGATTCTTCATACAGTCCCTGCTACCATAACAAGACACTTCATCTCTCTGAACTTTTCCCTAACCCTCTCAAACATGTATGATTTTGTTAGAATACGTGTCATTTTGCCACACTAAGTGTACTTTTTTTTACAAACACATATGGTTCCTAACAGATATGAACATACACAGTGCAGCGCGCACACAGAAGCAGCCCCCGACACTCCTTAAAACACATACATGCACATAGTTCCCTACAGTCCCCAAGACACACATGCGCACGCACACAAATGCTTGTTTGTAGCTCCCAACAATCCCCATGACACACAGAAAAACATTAATACATATACACACTGATGTGCACGCCAAAGCACTTCTTATGACACACATACAGATAAACCTCGATGAATGCCTTATTCTGCAAATGCAGGAAATGCGCCATTGTCTCACACTGAAAGTGTGCACCTTTCAACTTGTTTCAGTCTAAGCTCTCCTGTATATATGGGGAGTTGGCCCAGTACCAGCTTCATTTATGGCAAGCCCTTTTAAAACCAAGCAGCTCAAGATTGTGTTTTGGCATGATTTAAAAGGTGGTCAGCCAACACACCAGAGTTGGTTCTGTCTTTCCTACAGAAGTGCATTAAGTAGTCTAATCCTTGTTCAATCTCTTTGCTGTGTCTAGGTAAGTTTGCAACTGATTCTAGAGTTAGCTAGATAGTTTATTCTTCCCTTCAAGGAGCTGCTTTTACCACCTTTTTGGAACAAGGGTAGATTATCCCTGGTCCTGAAAGGGGCGTCTGCTGATCAAGGTAAGTTGGAGAATTACTGAATCTGCCATTTTTGGAGAAGATAACTGAAAAGGCTGTAGCTATAATAGCACCAAGACTCTTTTAGTTGTGCTTATTGTTAATATTCATGGACTGCTAGGGTCAGCGGGGTCCTTTGCTGATGTTAGAAGTCTCTGCAGCATTTGACATGCAATTGGGCTGAGGGCAGGTTCTTGTGTGACCTTTCTCATATCTGGAGGGTGTAACAGGTGTTCTCCGGGAACAGTAGGAATCAGTCCTCCCATATGCATGAGGAGCCTGCATGGAAGCATCTCCACAGTGTTCAAAGAAAGCCTTTGGGAGATACACCACATATGCATGGTCCAATTCCCGCCCAAGGGTGCCATCTTGTCTCAGTCTAATGACATAGCTAAGATGGCAAAAATAAAATACGGTAAAGAAACAACTCCAAGAGGAGGAGGGAGAGTTGTGAGAACTAATTCCTGCTGTCCCCTGAGAACACCTGTTACAAGTGAGTAACTATGCTTTCCCCAGGAACAAGTCAGTATTCACATATGGGACTCCCCAGCTACAGGCTACCAAGAACCTGTAACCAAAAGAAAAGTGCCACGGTGACCTGCAAAGGGTGAGCCGTGATCAGCAGCAGTTGAGTCCCTAAAAATAGACTCTCACAAGACCCAAGTGTCCGGCGGAAAACCAGCATTCCAGTAACCTGAACACAGAAGGGATGGAGGGCAGGAGTTGCTACACCCCCAAGAGATTACGTAGTATGGCCTGGCTGAAGGCGCTGTCCCAAAGGGACTCCCTCTCCAGGCATTAGTGAGCTGCAAAGGTGTGGACCAAAGACCAGGTGGCAGCCTGGCAGATTTCAGTCACGGGGACAGAGCGCAGATTTGCCATGGAAGTAGCCATGGCCCTGATGTGGCGCACTGTGACCCTCTGGTCCAGTGAGATTCCTACTTGTTCATAGGCAAGGGTAATGCAGTTCACCACCCAAGTGGACAGAGTTTGCTTAATCACTGGGAGCCCCAGCCGACTGGGGTCATAGGATACGAAAATCTGAGGTGCTTTGTGGTGGCCCTGGGTCCATTGAAGGTAAAAGGACAGGGCTCTCCTACAATCCAGATTGTGGAGAGTGGTCTCTGTCTTACTGGCTTGAAGCCTTGGAAAGGTGGGAAGTACCACCTCCTGGTTGAGGTGGAATGGGGACACCACCTTCAGCAGAAACTTGGGATGTGTGCAGAGCATCACCCTGTTCTTGTAGAATCTCGTATAGGGGGGGCTCTGCCATTAGAGCCTGGAGTTTGCTGACTCTCTGAGCTGATGTGAGTGCTACCAGGAAGGTGAACTTCCAGGATAGGTACCAGAGGTGGCAGGTAGCCAGAGGTTCAAACAGAGGCTTAGTGAGCTGCGAGAGCACCACATTGAGATCCCACTCCGCTGCTGGGGGGCGGACGGGTGGTTTGCATAACATGAGGCCCCGCCGGAATTGGGACACAAGAGGCTGGGCCGAGAGGGGCTTTCCCCTCAACAGAACGGTGATGCGCTGTGATGGCGCTCAGTTGTACTCGGACCGAACTGGACTTCAGTCCCACCTGCAATTGTTGAAGCAGGTAAAAGGGTTCACCCATCTTTCCACACACCACACCAAGAATCAGTGCCACTCGAAGGCATGTGCTCTTCTAGTGGAGGCCTTACAAGAGGCCAGAAGAATCTCTTCTATGTCCCGTGTGAGGTTGAAGGGAGCCAACGCTACCCTTTCAGCAGCCAAGCCGTGAGTGAAAGGAACCCCAGATTGGGGTGCAGGAGAGAGCCCTGCTCCTTTGAGAGTAGTACTGGAGTTTGGCCCAGAGGAATCGGCGACGCTGCCGATAGGGAGAGGAGCAGTGGGAACCAGGGCTGCCTGGGCCACCAAGGGGCTATCAGCACTAGCGATGTTCTGTTGTGCTGGACCTTGAATAATGTCTTGACTACGAATGATGTCGGTGGGAAGACGTGACTGAGGCCTTCCATTTATGGATGAGGAACGCATCCGCTGCCACCTGGGATGGGTGCAGCTGGCACAAGCAGAATTTGGGCAACTGCATTTGTCTGGACTGGTGAACAGGTTCATTAAGGGGACGCCCCAGAGATGCAACAACATTCTGCTGCGCAACTAATCTTCCACCAGCCTCGCTATGCCCACATTACTCCTCTTCTAAAGTCACTTCACTGGCTCCCTGTCCGCTTTCGCATCCAGTTCAAACTTCTCCTCCTGACCTTTAAGTGCATTCACTCTGCAGCTCCTCAGTACCTATCATCTCTCATCTCTCCTTACAACCCCTCTCAGGAACTCCACTCTTCTAACAAACTACTTCTGTCTATGCCCTTCACTCCTACTGCTAACTCCAGACTTCGCTCCTTTCATCTTGCTGCACCTTACGCCTGGAACATGCTACCGGTGTCTATATGCTAGGCACCCTCTCTAGCCTTCTTTAAATCCAGGTTGAAATCTCACCTCTTCTCTGTTGCTTTCAGATCTTGACTTCTGTGTCATGACTAGATTGTATGTACCATGTTTTGTCTTGACTTGATTGTTAGCTGTATGTTTGTCTTGATTAGATTGTAAGCTCTGACAAGCAGGGACTGTCTCTTACATGTCTGTACAGTGCTGCATATGACTGGTAGTACTATATAAATGCTCAATAGTAGTAGTAGTAGTAGTAGTAGTAGTAGAGGCTACCACTGGATATAGGCGCCACACATGCAGCTGGAGGACCCTGCTCAATTTGTCCACCGGGGCATTGTCTTGGCTCAGGAGGTACACCGCCCTTAGGAGCCTCCCTCTGCCTGCAGCATAGGAGCAGTGGGCTACCACTTTCTGGCAGAGGGGTTACAACCCTGTACCCTCCTGTTTGTTTACATAGAATATTGAGACCTGATTGTCCATCTGGATCTGCACTGAGTAGTGTTGGGAGTTGGTGGCAGAAGGCTTGGAGGGCTAGGTATATTGTCTGGAGTTCTAGCAGGTTGATTTGCAACCAGGATGCCTCCTGGGACCAGTAGCCTTGTATCTGGAGGCTTCCGTAATGCGCTCCCCAGCCCATTAGCAAGGTATCTGTTGTGAGGACCTTCTGGGGGTTGGATGCCAGAAAGGGCATCCCAGCCTGAAGGTGGTGTGGATTCTGCCACCATCCGAGGAAGTCCGCCAGCTGATGGGACACCTGCACTCTGGTCCCTGAGCCTGCCTGTGGCTTGAGTCCACTGAGAGAAGAGACACCACTGGATTGCCCTCATGTGTAGGCGGGCATATGAGGTGACATGGACTGTGGAGGCCATGTGTCCCAACAGGTGTACCTCTGCAGCTAACTCCCTGAGGTGTTCCGATTTCTCCTGGGGGTGGAAGACTTTTGCCTGGAGGGTATCTAGTTGTGCCCCTATGAACTCTAGGTGCAGGACCGGAGTGAGGTGGTATTTGGGGTAGTTCATGATGAACCACAGGTGCTGCAGGGCATTGATGGTGTGTCCGGTGGTGCATTGTGCCTCTGCAGCTGTGTCCCCCTTTATGAGCCAGTCATCCAGATAGGGGAAGATGAAGGCCCCTTGGAGCCGGAGGTAGGCTGTGACCACTGTAAGGCATTTTGTGAAGACCCTTGGCGATGAGGCCAGACCGAAGGACAGCACCCGGTATTGCAGTGCTGTCCTCCCACCATGAACCAGAGATATTGTCTGCGGCTGGGATGAATTAGGATGAGAGTGTAGGCATCCTTTAGGTCTAAGGAGCATAGCTAATCTCCCTGCTGGAGGAATGGCAGTAACATAGTATATGACGGCAGATAAAGACCATCATGGTCCTTCTAGTCTGCCAGTGTCCCAAGGTAGAGCATCTTGAACTTCTCCCTAACAAGAAACCTGTTGAGCTCTCGCAGGTCCAGGATGGACCTGAGGCCCCCCGTCCTCTTGGGGATGAGAAATTATCTGGAATAGAAGCCTGTGCCCCAGAGATGTTTCGGCACTGGCTCAACTGATGAGGCCTGATAGCTTGGTGAGAGCAGGGTCTGGTGAAGGAGTGGCCTTGTGGGCTCCCCTGAGAAGTACATGGGAGACGCCCAATGTAGGTGGAGGAGGTAGTCCTCCTTGATCACCTATAGCACCCAGGTGTCGGTGGTGATGGCTGTCCACCTCTGGGCAAACATGGCTAGGCACCCCCCTGTGGGCAGCAGAGGACCCCCTGGGGGTAGGGGGTTCACACCTAGGCAGTCAAAAGCTCTCCCCAGGCTGAGCCGGGGCCGGCACCAGGGACATTTTGTTTTCTGGGACCATGTCCCTATCCTTTTTGTAGCTGGCCTTCTCTCTTCCTTGGGAAGAAGGGCTTTCTTCCGGGGGTGCATCGAGGTGTTTTTTGAGAGCCTAGTTCTCATCACATACTTGGTCTCTATCTCTGCTGCCTTATCCATCATGGGTTTCCCAAAGAGGTTTTCACCTATGCAGGAGACACCTATCAGTTTGTCCTGTACCCATTGTTCCAGGTCGGATGACTGCAGTGATGCCTGGCGTCGAGCCACAATGCCTGTGGCAGCCACCCTGGCCAATGACGCGAAGCCATTGTAGGCTGTCCAGGACAAAATCTTTGAGCATTCCTTTACTGCCGAGTTTAGGGTCTTGCTCTGTAGGGGGTTCTCCCTTGAGGCCTGCCAAGAATCCACCAAGCTCCTTTGACAGTTCTTTCAGGTGCATGCTGATGTAGGGCTGGTAGGACTGCATCTGGCATGCTAGCATCGAGCCCTGAAAGGCCTTCCAGCTGAGGGCATTGAGGGTTCGGGCCTCCCTGCTGGGTGGCACCAACAAATGGGTTTTTTGGCTCTTGAGTCAGTGTATTGCCGACTCCACAACCATGGAGTTGGGGGGAAGCTGGGTCTTTTGGAACCCAGGGCTTCGGTGTACCCGGTACATAGCATTGAGATGCCTGCTAACAAGTGGTATTGACACTGGTGTTTCCCACATTTGGAAGATGCGGCAGTCGAGGATCTAGGGCACTGGGACCATAAGGGTTTCCTTCGGGAGTGCCTCTTATTGAAGTATCTCCAATTCCTCGGTGCGAGGGTCCTCCTTGGCCTCGGTCTCGATGGCGAGGGCCTTGGCCATGTCCTGCACAAACTTGAGGAATGCAATGTCCTCAAGCAGGGAGCAGCATTAGGTCATCAGAGGAGACGGGTTCGAGGGCACATCATGTCCAGAGACTCTTCATCCTTAGTTTCCTATTCGGACTTGAAGTCTGAGTACGAGTCAGATGCCACGCAATCACCTCAGCTGAGAGCCACACTCAGCAGTTTGTGACCTCTGAGGGATCATCGGTCCAAGCTGTGGGTGCTAGCTGGGGAGGACCGATGTTCTGAGGAACGGGAGTGGGACCTCGTCCAGGGCTAGGGGCTGTCTCAAGGCCAATGATGCTTAAGGACCAGCTTGACGTCTGGGGAAGTCCTCGATGTTGAGGGTCCCATCATCGATGTGGATGAACAAACACCTGCTGCATGGCCACTAGGGCAGATATACTGCTTTCTAGGGCTGTCATTCTGATCTCCATACCAGTAGGCTCCACAGCCTTTGACACAGGCACCGAGGGTCTTGGGCCCGGCATCAGTACTGTCGAGGGGGAGTCCTCAATAAGGATGACCTCAGAGGCCCAAGGCTGGTTAGCGGATGCCGATAATTCCTTACAGGGCAGCTTGGCGACTCCTCGGACTATGGGTCCTGGGGTGGGATTTCCTCTTCTTCCTGGCTCCATCCTCCGAGGCAGACTTCGAGGATTTCTTCTTATGCTGCACCTCTAGGGATTTCTGCTTGGAGGAACTGCAGCCACGGGACTCTGAGGAGGCTCTGGCTTTGCGGGGCACTAAGGTATTGGAGGGGGCCCTGGAGCGTGGTATCACCGGAGACTCCGGTCTGGAGTCTGACTTCTGAAAGAAACTTATCTGCTGCCGATGACGGCTGTTCAAGGCCTTTGAATTCATGGTTCTGCAGAGCCTGCAGTCTGAGTCTTCGTGCTCCAGGCCAAGAAAGCAGAGGCAACAGTCATGTGTGTCATTAAGTGACATCATTTTGCCACACCGGTCACACTTTCTGAATCCATTGGAACCATCAGAAAAATGGGGTCCCCACCTCCTGGCAGGGGTCCAAGGCCTTCAGCTGGAAAAGTGCATGAACGCTGGTCGAGGAGCACCTTGATGAAAAATTGAAAAACTAATAGACAAACCCACGAAGCAATGCAGAGGCAAGCTGGCTCAAGGCAGGAAGGAACTTGTACGCAACTGGAGAAACACAATAAAAATCAAACTTTTTCCAGGGAAAACTGGACAGCATCCTATGGGCTCCGCAGAAAAAAAGGAGACTGAGGCAAGATGGCACCCTTGGGTGAGAAGTGGACCACACATGCATGGTGCATCTCCCAAAGGCTTTCTTTGAAAGCTGGGGAGATGCTTCCATGCAGGCTCCATTAGCACCGATGCCACCCATATGTGAGGACTGACTTCCAGCTTGTTCCCAGAGAACAGGAAGTCCAACTGAACAGTTATTCTTTTCCCAACCTGTGCAGAGCCATGAGTGTGCCAGGAATGTTATTTTACATGTACATGGATAATTTCAAAATTCTGATCCCTCTTCCTAAGCGTAGAGTTGACATTGCATAGGTTGTGCAGACACAGGTCACTTTAATCCTGGTTTTGGTTTCTGGGCTTCCAACTTAATATTGCTGACAGCTCTGTTGCTATTGATAGATGAGGAATCCTCTAAAATACGCAAACTTGAATTTTGCCACTTCATGGGCCATTCAGACATCATGTTATGACATGAATGTTTTATTGGACCCCCAGCTTATGATGATTGCTCTGGTGTCCAAGTTAGTGAAGTGTGCCTTCCTATTGTTACAGTACATTTGGCAGCTGCATCCCTACCTGTCTGAGGTTAATTTAGGGGAGGTGACCATTCCTCTGTTGATGCCCTGGCCTTGATTACTGTAATGCCTTGCTGCTTGGCCTCTCTGTAGGGTGGGGTGCATCGACTTCAGCTTATTGCCAGCCTTCAGATATGTTATCATGCAACTGTGGTGCTGCACAACTTCATTAGCTCCCTGTGAATTTCAGGTCTGAATTTACTTTATTTTATTTAGCTGGATTTTTATACCGCTTTAACCTAAAATCAAAGCAGTTTACAATGAACTTATGTGTATACAAAAAACGGCAATGCAGGATATTTCAAGCTAACTTATATACAAAGAACTATGTACGGAAGTGATTATGGGGGGGGGGGGGGCAGTACATGGAGAGGAGTCAAATGGGATGAGAATTAGGGGTGTGCATTAGGCAATGTCACCAAGTGTTCGGTATAGAGAGTTATTTTTAGCTTCTTCCTGAAATCCTTGGAGTCTGAAATGGCTCCAATGTGGTCAGGGAGTGAATTCCAGAGGGAAGGTACAGCCAATGAAATAGCTCTTCCAGATGTGGCCTGTTTGGATTTTGTATAGGCTTTAGGGGTGGCGATGGTGTGATTGGTGATACATCGTCTGGGTCTGTTGCTTGACTTCGTGGAGATGAGGGTTTTCAATATGTTAGCAAACGTGTTTTGTATGATTTTGAAGATGTTCAGCACAGCTTTATACTTGATGCAGGAGCTGATAAGGAGCCAGTAGAGCTGGTTCAGAAGGGGGGTGATGTGGTCATGTTTAGATGTGCCAGTTGACGTGAGCTGCAGTATTCTGCATCAGTTGTAGAGGGCAGAGTGCTAGTTTGGGTAGTCTGAGGTAGATGGGGTTGCAGTAGTCCAGGATGGGGGTGATAATCGTCTGAAAAACGGCGTGAAAGTGTTCATGGTTGATTAATGGTTTGAGCCTTCTGAGAACACACATTATGTGGTAGGCAGAGCTGGCTGTTTGTTGATGTGGGAGTGCATGTTCAAATTGCTGTCCAGAGTGACACCTTGGGTTTAATGTGTATAGTGATGTTTTTCAATTGGATTGAATTTGGGAGAGAGAAACTTGAGTTGCAGGTGACAAGAAGAGCTTCGTTATTGTTGTAATTGATGTTTAGGTTGTTTTGGGTTAATCAGACTGTCATTTCTTCCAGGCATGCTGTTATCACTGAGTTGTCTGGGTTTTCAAGGTTGATAGGAGAGTAGATCATAATGTCATCTGCATACAGAGTGTAGTGGATTCTGTGGTTTTTGATGATATCACAGATGGGTTGAATGTAAATATTGAATAGAAGTGCAGACAAGGAGGATCCTTGCGGGACACCTTGTGTTGCTGGGAAAGGAAAGGAGGTATTATTTCCACATTTTACATGTTACAGAGGTAGGAGTGGAACCATTTATTGTCCTTTTGTCGGTGTTCACAAATGACTCCTGAATATCTGAATACCAAATTGCTTCTCTATACACCTGGCTGCATGTTATGTTCTCAGGAGTATCAACTATTAGTGATGCTTTCTGTGAAGGCCATGCACAAGATCTGGCCTCACAACAGGGCATTTTATGTGCAGGCTCCTCTTCTCTGGAATGCTTTACCCAGGGAAGTCAGACTGATTGATGATCTTAGGTATTCAATGCCTTACAAAACAGTCTTTCTGTTTAGGAAAGTATTTGGGGATGGAGAAGAATTAAGGTCAGGGATGTAGATGAGGATGTTTGCTGTCATTTGATTGTATTAATTTGATGTTTTCTGGTATCATTTTCGGGATTGGGTTGGGGGGTTGTTATTATGGGGCAATTTGTGTGTATTATTTTGTTTGTTGGGAATCGCATGAAGTGGCTCAACTGTGCGGTATATAAGCATAAACTAAGTAAGTTTAAAAGGTTTAAAGGAATTGTGGTCTCAGAAAAATTGTGTGAAAATAACCATTTATATTGGGCTTAAAATCAGAATTATGAAGTTTCTCAAAAGGGATAGAAAGGAAATGAGCCGGCGGGGGGACCAAGCAAGGGAGAGAGGATGGGATCTGAGAGGCCAGCTGGAGGTTTCCGAGTTGCTACACATTCCAGTGCCACTAACCACCATGTCTGAGACACCTGGAGGGAAAGGTTTTTTAACAATAAGAACTTACTGCATTTTCTTCATTCTCGGCAGGTCCCGGGGAGGCAGGTGGATCTAAAATCTCTTTTTCTGTCATGCTGAAACAAGGAGAAAGTCAAATAAAGCACTAGCCTGGGCAGACTCTTTGCCAGTCATTGAAACAAGGCTACTCTTTCAGGTTTCCTGCAGCACAATGAGCTTGCCCATCTTTATTTTTGGGAATGCCGTTGATCTTTAAAAATGGAAGCTGTCGCCTGATGGTTTTTAAATCCTACACATCGTGAGCCCTCTTGGAATGCCAAGGTAACTCAAACCCAGTCCATAGGCTAGATAGACATTCTTTCTCTCTGCATCACCTTGCATGTTACCTGATTTTGCTGTGCCTAAGATTATCCATGTTTAAATGGGTAATACTTAATAGCATAATAATCTATTCCTCTGCAGTCATTCTTCACTACTTCATACTCAATTTATCTCTCTTTTTATAAGGTGTAAGTGAATTTGGAGAAATAAAAGGTTTCAACAATTTCATCAATTTTAAAAAATGTTCTATTCCTGAAACAGGCATCGCTTTCCAGTTCATTCCGGTTGGGCTGGAAGGGATGTCTGATGGCAAACAGTACAGCAGCACTAAAACTGTTAGTGTAGGGTTGTAGTTACCATATCTGCCTGGAAAAAAATGGATTTTTTGCCAGCTGATACATTTCATTGAACCAGCATAAGAATTGTCCCAAGATGATGTCATACACAAGTAGAGTCAACATATATAATCGAAAAAGACCCACAAAAACTACTGTGCAAAACTGCTGAAGAAAACGGAGGTCACTTATCTGAGTCTCTCGTTTGTTCACAACGCTTAAGTAGTTGAATCTCAAAAGTTCTTTTCTTTTCAAACGTGCTCCATGAAAGAAAGACTTGCAATCCAATGCATTTAGAAAGAATGGCGCGGACACAGCACTGCGTTTCGGGCAGTTAAAATTCTCTCGCCCTGCTTCAACGCACAGCCCACTGCACCAGAAGCAGTCGATCCAGCAACTGATCAAACACGCCAGCGCATGCTCAATAGCAATCTGAAGCCTGAAGCAGGGTTCACCTGTTTAAATAGCCCAAAATCATCAGCAAGTCCTCAAAAGGTGTAAAACATTGCAAAAGGCGGCAAAAATTGTTATGATTAGCAAATTCTGATTCAGTAAGTTGAAAAATTGAAAAATTAAAAAATTAAAGAACACTTTGCCAGTCCAATTCTCTGTTCAAACCAGAAGGCTCAACAGTAGACCATCGGAAAATCCACAATCCTCAGGGTCCAGTGACGAGGAATCGGTCCAAACAACAGTTGTAAATTTGTCATCATCCCCTCTAACTGTGGAACAGGAATCCCTCTTGAGTCTTGGTCTTTCTTTTGTACCGGTATCTCATTATGATCCTTTTCGGATGAGGTTAGCTTTGCACCGGTTTTTTCGAAAACTTACTGTCACTCAATTTTGTGCTACTCATCAGATGGGGGTTGACATCTCTATAGTGAAGCCGCCATCTCGTTGGATTCCTTCTGAGGTTCCGGATTCTTTAATTTTGGCTTATCAAAAATTGGTGCTTAGTGATCTACAAGTTTTTGAGAAATCTGCTTCACGGACTCGTTATCACAATCTATCTTCTGATCAATGGAAAGCAGTTAAACAGCTTCGTGATAACCACTCTCTCGTTATTCGTCGGGCTGACAAAGGAGGAGCTACGGTTATACAATCATATGTTCAATATCGTAATCATTTGTTGGATCAGCTCAATGATACAGCTTATTATCTTCCACTATCGGTCAATCCCTTTGGAGAATTACAGTCAACTATTTGTGCACTCATGACACAAGCTTTAACTCGTCAATGGATTACTAAGAAGGAATATGATTTTTTGTTTTTGAAACATCCTAAGGTTCCGTTTATTTACACGGTCCCCAAGATACATAAATCTTTGTCGGCTCCTCCAGGCCGACCTATTGTTTCTTGTCGGGGATCGGTACTGGAGCCACTTTCTAAATTCTGCGACAAGTTTTTACAACCATGTGCTCAACGCGTGTCATCCTTTATAAAGGACACTACCCATTTCCTTACTAGGCTCCAAGATGTTGATGGGGATGTTTCTTCTTGGTGGCTTGCTACCTTGGACGTTACAGCGATGTATACTAACATCAACCAGGAAAGGGCACTGGAGGTTATAGCTCAATTGAATCTAGCTTTGCCTGATCGTATACCTCAATCCTTTTTTATGGAATTGCTCACTTTGGTTCTCACGCGTAACTATTTCCAATTTGAGCAACAAATATACCACCAAATTCAAGGTATTGCCATGGGGGCCACGGTAGCCCCGTCAGTGGCCACCCTTTATATGGCTGACTTTGAGTCCTCTTTGATTTATCCATCCTCTTGGTTTACTAATATAGCCTTATGGGTAAGATTTTTGGATGATATTTTTTTCCTCTGGAAGGGCACGGAAGATGCTTTACATCAGTTTGTTATTTGGCTGAATTCTCTTCGTTCTAATTTATCTTTTACATTGCATTACCATTACTCTCAAATTGAATTTTTGGATGTTAAGGTGTTTAAAAACCAAAATTCTTTGCAAACGACTCTTTATAGGAAGCCGGTTCAGAGAAACACTCTGTTGTCTTATTCCAGCTTTCATCCCAATTCTCTGAAGAGAGGCCTCCCATATGGTCAGTTCCTTAGATTACGGCGGATTTGTTCCAATATGGGTGATTTTTTGCATCATGCACATGAACTATCGGCACGTTTGCTGCAACGAGGATATCCACATTCTGTTATCCGACGAGCATTTGTGAGAGCTAAGTACACTCACCGTGAATGGTTATTGTCTTCTCAATATCCTTCCATTGAAGATACCTCCAAGGTTTTTGTGGGGGTTTTACCATATATGTCTCATTCTCAACAAATCAAACATATTTTGCTAAAACATTGGCATATTTTACAATTGCTCCCATGTTTTCAAAAATCTTTGCAAATTGCACATACTCGGGGCTCTAATTTACGCGATCTTGTGGGAATCACCTCCTCTCCTCTGGATAGGATGATAGTGAGACCATCTCTTGCTGGACATTATATGTGTGATTCTTGTTCCCATTGCCAGTATACTATAGTGGGGGCTCAATGGTCTGTTCCTCATTCAAATTTTACTCACACAGCTCGCTGGTACACTAACTGTGCTACTTCTTATGCTGTTTATGTGCTTATCTGTCCGTGCCATCTGATGTACATAGGTCGTACTATCCGACCTGTGAAAATTCGTTTGAATGAACATTCATCTCGGCTTAAGAATTCTGTGCTGTCAGCTCCGATGGTTCAACACTCTCTGGCTTTCCAACATAAATTTGAAGACTTCCAGTGGAGGGTATTGGATGTTGTGCCTCAACATCCTAGAGGAGGAGATCGTGAGCAACAACTTCAACTGCTTCAACAACAGTGGATTTTCCGATGGTCTACTGTTGAGCCTTCTGGTTTGAACAGAGAATTGGACTGGCAAAGTGTTCTTTAATTTTTTAATTTTTCAATTTTTCAACTTACTGAATCAGAATTTGCTAATCATAACAATTTTTGCCGCCTTTTGCAATGTTTTACACCTTTTGAGGACTTGCTGATGATTTTGGGCTATTTAAACAGGTGAACCCTGCTTCAGGCTTCAGATTGCTATTGAGCATGCGCTGGCGTGTTTGATCAGTTGCTGGATCGACTGCTTCTGGTGCAGTGGGCTGTGCGTTGAAGCAGGGCGAGAGAATTTTAACTGCCCGAAACGCAGTGCTGTGTCCGCGCCATTCTTTCTAAATGCATTGGATTGCAAGTCTTTCTTTCATGGAGCACGTTTGAAAAGAAAAGAACTTTTGAGATTCAACTACTTAAGCGTTGTGAACAAACGAGAGACTCAGATAAGTGACCTCCGTTTTCTTCAGCAGTTTTGCACAGTAGTTTTTGTGGGTCTTTTTCGATTATATATGCTGAAATACAGCGTTTCTGAAGAAGTTTTATTGGTGACACTAAGATTGTGGTGTTTTTACCTTATTTATAGTTGGCTCCGTGAGGGGCTCATAAATTTGAGCAAAATGGAAATGTTAGCTTCAAGAGGTATTTAATGCCTCATGGCTGCGCTTCCGACAAAAATATACACATTTTCATGCTAGCAAGTTTGGAATTTGGATTTTTCTCTATTTTGATTTTGGTATTTATAGTGTAGGGATTTTTTGTTAGGTGGTTTTGGGGATACACAAGTAGAGTGGCACCTGGCACAAATAAGACATGCAGGGCTTTACATGCACTGACAACCTGTCACTATCATCCTTTCCTAGCAGCTTTCCCCACTTTGGAAGGAAGCTAGTATAAGGATGAGGCCAATCCAACCTGCAACCACCAGCCCATGAGAGAGGTTGCCTACACCATCACAGGGCATGCATACTGGTCTTAACCCTTTCCACTTGGATAAATTTTCTATGTTGCTCATGCTAGATTGAAATACATTTTAACTGCCCAAATTACAACCAATATAACATACACATTCTACAGTAACCAGTCATGTTGTATTTTGGGCCATAAACTAACATGTTATTCATATGTCCCACAGGGTAGGACAAACAATCAGAATGGGAAAATTTAAATGTCCTACCATGGGGGGAGGGGCCAGCCAAGTGGAAAGGGTTAAAATGGCCCTGCATATGCAGGAACACAAAACTCAAGTACATTGTCATCTGACATGTTGATTCATTAAATGTAAAATATCCTATAACATAAAATTAAATTATTTTTTCCTGCTACATTAAAACAAACAGATTGTGGTTATGATGGTTAAGAAATTACTTCTTCCATTCTTATAAAGCTGAGCCAGTGGAGGAAAGTAGGAGACAGCTGAGAATTACATAGGGTGTCTCTCTCCATACACCAATTTTCCTGTATCCATGCAAATATCAATAGATGACAGGTCGTGTCCTTGTTAGGGAACTGATGGTTAGTGCTACAGTTTCATAATTACTTTCAGAATTAAAACCAGGAGGAGTAGAAGGGAAGTCAACTACTTCGAATTATATATATTTACCAAGAAAAATTAAATTTATTTGGTTTTCAACTAAGATCTTCATGGGATCTGAGGGTATCAGCTCTGGTATGTGCAACCCTCAAATCCCAGTAAAATCATACTCTTCTCTGCTTCATGAACTGGAGCCACTTTCTTTTTATCTATAAGATTAGGAAGTTACTTTGTCAGATGAGTGAACTCTTGTCTCATATTTCCACCCCTCTGTCCCACTAAGGAACAGTTGAATAGATGTTAAACACATTTTCCTTTTTTTAAATGTGTGCACCCTTCATAATTTAAGTAATACAATTAATAGCCTTTTGAATAAAGGACCAAGTATGAATAAGAACTGGCTTTTTCTCTAATCAGGTTTAATCCCTCTACTTTGGCAATGGTCATTATGTCACCTGTGAAGTTGGATGGCAGGGCTTGAACCCTCCATATCGTACACATTTTCAAATCCAAGTCAAAAGGCTAAGGGGCCATCCTCATTTCAAGGCTCAGAACTGGACCTTAATCAAAAAGAGGCCGAGAGCAATAGAAAAGTTTATTCGGACTGTAAAGATCATTTTGCAGCACCTTCTAGGCTAGGATCATAAAAACACTAAACCCACTGCTACTTTATATTTTAATGCATTTTCTCTACACTATCATAGCAATGGGCTTAGGACCTCTCACTATTTTAGCTTGTCAAGGGTGGCAGGAGTTTGTCACTAGACTAAAAACAGGCTGTGACACTGTCAAGAGTGACATTTCTGGAGTTTAAAAACATGGAAGTAACTTTTCAGATTTTCCCACTAGGTCTCATGGAAGTGAGAGGATGAGGAGACACATGTGTGCCTTTAACCCACCCACCTTCAAACAGATAAAGAAAAAAAATGTCACCCCATCAAACTTTGTACAGCTGACTTTACTGGGATTAGCTCTTTGAAAAACTTTGTAGCTCTGCTAAGAAATAGAAACACAGACAACATGAGGACTTACCTCCAAATATTACTTTAGGAGCTGTTAAATCCTAAGCCAAAGATGATTTGTACCCCAAAACATTGTTCCTTTGCTGGAATTGTTGCTTTCAAGAAGAAGAAAAAGAGCAGCCACAGAGGTATCTAGATATTTTTGTCGTCCTCTTTTGCTGTAAGGCGCTTCCCAGAACTCCTGAACCTAGTAGTGGGAGTGACAAGGTTGGAGGGAAGGAAACAGCTGATCCACTGAGGCTGACAGTGAGAAATCAGATACTTCATAACGACCACCAGCACATCTTAAGTCACTCCAGGCTGAGGAGATAATGCCTACAAGGCAAACAGGAGGGACAAACTGTGGTACCCAGAGTTGAAGATGGTGTTCAGCAGGTTAGCAGTCAAGTCTGGGCTGGCAGGAGGCTTTTGCAATAGAGACTAAGGGTCAGCTGGAAGGACCAGGGTGAAACAAGAATGTATAAAGCCTATTGGAGAAGGGAAGTTCACATTAATATAGTTAAGCATGTTTGACCAAAGGTTTCATTTCCAGCATGTTCTGGAAGGGAACAAAATTCCACAGGAAAGAACACACACACAGTAACCAGTGCAAGTGAATAAACATCTGCAAAAAGCACAGCAAGATATTGTTCCAGAAGTAGGCAAAAAATAGCGGTTGCTATTTATTACCAAAAGTGGCAAGTTTAAGATATGAGCAAAAATCCATCAATGCTTTCTGCACAAATTTCCACCTGCACCTTTTTGACTTGTAACTTCAGCAAGGGAATTAGTTCTACAAGAGATGAAATCTTTGGGCAAGAGTAGACAAAGCACTCTCATTCATGTACCTAGATCAAAGCATGCATTTTTTATATTTTTTCTTGAGTTCAATCCTTCAACTTGTTCCTTGGTACTAATGTGAACACATGACCCACTTTCTGCTGCTGAATTCCAATTCCACTCTGCTCACATGTAATTGAACATCTCTAGTAATATAGTAGTAGGCCGTGAACCAAGTTTCTGTCAAGCAGCATAGACTGGCTATTAATGCCCCTGTAGATTTATGGGCCCCCAAATCCAGACCTTGAGGGCCATAAACAGATCTAGTTTTCAAGTTCTCCACAACAAATAGGCATGAAATATATTTGCATGCGCAGCCTCCACTGTATGCAAATATATCTCATGCTTATTCATTGTGGAAATCCTGAAAACCAGATTAGATTACAGGTTTTAAGAGCTGGATTTAAGGACCTTTGTTGTAGATAACCCTGACAACCTTTGCTTTAGATAATCCTGCCAATGTCCCCGTAAGTTTATCCACTACTATTTTTTTTTTTTACCAGTTTCCTCCTGTTCCCAGGACCAGCCCAACGATATCTGAACCTTCACCATGCACACATACCCCTTACCCCATCCCCCGAGGCAGATCCAGACTAATTGCTGTCTGAAGCAAAGGAAGAGATAGCACCCCTCTCCTCCATCCCAAAGCACCCAAAGCAATGGCTTTCTCAGAGCTCTGGTTAGGGGAGTGGGGAGAAGAGGGTGGGGATCCTCTCGCTCAGAACACTGGCAAACAATTGCCCCAAGAAAAAGAGAATGCAACTCAAACCCTCTCCAGTATCAGGTATATAATGCAAAATCCTTCAAAAGCCATAACAAAGAGCCTACCCAGAAAAGGGCAGCATGGTAAATATTGCAATGGGCTCTAGATCATCAACACACCTACTAGGAAAACTGAACGAGTCAGATTACTACCAGTCCCTACATAAAACTCTCTGCTAACAGAATACCTGACCTTCGTCACACACACTTAACAGAGACAGACCTCACCAAGTACAGAATAAATTACCACAAACTAAAAATAGAAACCTGCAGCCAAAAATTAAACTGAAACCCAAGAAGCCACACTCAGACTACAGTGCAACACCAGAGAAATAGTATCAGCGATGAATTTCCCCAGTACTGTGCAACATAAAGATACCTGATGTAAATTACAAAGAACTGACATATTCCAATCATTAAATAGCAAATAAATTCTCTTTTACCTCATCTAGCCATTTTATTTTTATAATTGTCTCACTTTTAGTCTCTGATTTCTGCTTTCTTTTATCGTCTCTTAACTCTGTTCCCAGGGCAGGGCTGGTGCAAGGATATGAGGTGCCCTAAGCAAACATTCATTCCTGCCACCCCTCCCCCTTGCTCTCATCCCCACAGCCCCACCTCTCTGGAACCTGCAGAGGCAGTAATGACAATAAAACATAAAAAGCAAGGCTTACTCAGAGCCCAACACTGCATGCTGCTGGTTCTGCCTCTAACCAGCCACTCCTGCTCCCTCCAACCAGGTCACTCCCATTACATTTGCATGGGGGCGGAACTGGCTGGTCAGAGCACAGAACCAACAGCATGAGGCAGTTCAGAGGCTCCAGCTAAGCGCTGTGTTACTGTTTTATTGTCACTGCCACCGCTGCAGGTCCTGGAGAGGAGGAGCAGTGGCAGCAATGGGCCATCCTCTAAAAGATGGTGCTCTAGGTGACTGCCTAGTTCACCTAATGGTAGCGCCAGTCATATCTCAGTGTCTTCTGTCCATTTCTTCTCTCTCTTCCTGTCTTCTTTTCCCTCAATTTCAATTTTCTTCCATTTGGTTTTTCTGCTTTTCTGTCCACTCATATTTCACTCTTCCTCCTCACCATTCAGTCCTCAATTTCTCTTCTTTTTCTGCATCTACCTACAGCTTTCCATTTTCTTCACTCCAGCCCTCCCATTCCCCCATCTCTCACCTTTTCCTGCCTATCACTATCTTTCCCCTCTTCCTATCATCTCCCCTTCTCCTCCCTCCAACCCCAGCTTCTTTCCTTCCCTTTCCTGTAACCTAGATATATAGCACGTCCCTGTCCATACCCCTCCCCTTTCTTTCTCCCCTTAGGTCAACATGTACCACTCTTCCCTATGCCCCATGTCCAGAATCTCCCCCCTCCTTCTTGTCAAGCATCACTCTTTTCCTTTGGCACTTCTTCCGGTCCAGCATTTCTTCCACATCATCCCTGTCTTGTGAAGGGCCTGTTTCCCCTCCCCTCCTCTACTACCACCCTACCTCTGCTCAGGCATAAACACTTCAAAGTGGCATGCATGACAGGGCCCTTCAACACAGGCATGTGCTCAAGCTCTGCTGTGTCCTGGCTCCCCCCCTCTAGCAGGTGGTTTGTGATGGAGGAACCCAGCAGAGCTTTAGCACATACCTCCATTCAGAGGTCCCACACAATGCACACTGCTTTACAGTGTTTCTAGGTGGCCCGGGCAGGGATATGGTGGCAGTAGCAGAGAAGGGAATGAGCAGGTCCCGTCTAGCCATGCTGCAGGTCCTGAATTTTGCCACCCTAGGCAGGAACCTAAGTCCACCTGGTGGTATGGCCAGCTCTGGCTGTTTCTTTGTATTTCCAGCTAATTTGGATTCAAAACTAGGGCTGGGATCTTGTGCCATGAGCCTTTATTCACAATTGCCCCGGGATTTTCTCATCTTTATTTTATAGCTTCTCCCAACATAGTTAGCCTGGTCATTGCAGTGAGGACCCTAGGCCATGGACCAGGGGCTTCTTCTAGAACCTGGTTCATGATTGCAGGTCAGTAGGTGTCACCCTTAAAGCAATGACCACCATCCCGGTCATGGTCATGGTCATTGCTTTAATTACTGTCTCAAATAACATCCCCAGCCCGAACAACCCCAGGGAACAAAAAAGACCCAATTCAGGGATGAAGCCAGAGACTTTTTACATAAACACGGTATTCTTTTTAAATAAGAAAGGAAATGAAAACCATTAGCAGTTTTCAATATCACTATATTGAAAATGAAACAAACTCATCTGGCTCTGGTCATCAACACCATCATACAGGATATAATTACCCCCATCCCCAACCCTAAGCTGTCAAAATTGGACCCATATGATGCAGTTTAGCAGATGTTGTGTCTCTCGACAGATTAAATACACACACCAGTGATGCTGGCATGTCTTGAGAGCCCTAAAAACCCCCACATACATACACACCCAACAAAATACTATGGTCCGACTACCTAACATTACCTCATCCACTAACCATCCACTACATCCCACATCACTGGAAGTGTACTGCCAAACATTCTCAATTCCCATTCCATTAATCCCTTAACTTGAACATAAATCTCACAGCCTACATGTAAATTAGTAAGCACAGCTCAATAGTTATTCTGTATTGATTCGCACATAATGCTTACAGCCACCACTGTAAATAGTTACCGCGGTTCATTGTATTATAGTTATTATGTATCGGTTCCATGTATAATGTTGAGTTAAACGTAAACCGCTTTGATAACCATGAAAAGCAGTATAAAAGAAATATTAAATAAATACATAAATAAGTATCTTCAAAAATATGGCAATTTGGCAAAGAATGGACGTCTCGCAAAAACCACATTTCTGTAAATACAATTTATTTTGGCTATTATCTTATTCTCTCTCTCTCAGAGTTGCAGAGGTAACTGAAGGAGGACCTCCTGCTTCCAAAACCCTGTATGCAGTATCACCTATCTATATTTTCATTTGTTTCAATAAAAAATTACAGTCTGAAGTATCCTAAAATTTCTCCAAAGAACATGCAATCTTTGGAAACCAACTTTACTTTACTGGTGCCTTCATAACATTAGAGCTTTGATTATCCCTCAGCAACCTGAAGAGTTTACCTCTTATGATGATTCCTTGATGAGTGGCTCAGGTTCAATTCCTATCTCTTGTTCCTTGGATCAGCTGATGGCAAGGATACTAGTCTAGCAGCACCTATAGTCTCTGTACTAGCAAGAGAGTATTTTAACCATCATGCAACAGTGACACCTGCTGGCTAGACTCCGGGTACACATGTACCCGGTTCCCAAGGCCAATGAATAGCTCTAATCCCTCACAGCTAGCTTCAAGCAAACAACTAAAATCATAAACCCACATCCAATGTTCTTAGATTTGCAAGACATACTGCAACCAGGCTCATCCAGAACTACTGTCACTCTCACAATACCCTGACTCTGTGAAGCCAGGTCTATACTGTTATGATGCTACAGGTAGATGGAAATATCACACTATATCACTGTTACTAGGTTATGCATACACCAAATACCAGTCTGTATCTATAAGAACAGAAGAAATTCCATACTGAGTCAGACCAAAGCCAATCAAGCCAAGTATTCTTTTTCCAACAGGGGTCAATCTGGCAGTTTCCCAAAGAGACACACAGGTACCACAATGCTTGTATTGGGGCAAGCAGTGGATTTCCCGGGTCCCCTTTAATAATGGTTTATGGACTTTTCCCTCCAGGAACTTGTCCAAACCTAACAAATTCCAGTTTGATTACGCATTGAGTGAAAAAATTTGTTCTCTTCTTAGTCTTAAACGGGTTACACTGTAGCTTATTGCATGTCCCCTAGTCTTTCTACTTTTTGATGGCGTAATCTATCATATCTCCCCTCAGCCGTCTCTTTTCCAGGTTGAAGAGCCTTAACCTTTTAGGCCTCTCCTCATAGGGGTATCCTTCCATCCCCCCTTTACCATTTTGGTGGCTCTTCTCTGTACCTTTTCTAATTCCACTATATCCTTTTTAAGACATGGTGACAAGAACTGCACACAATATTCAAGGTGCGGTCTCACCATGGAACGATATAGAGGCATTATAATATCCTTTGTTTTAGTCTCCATTCCTTTCCTTATGATTCCTAGCATTCTATTTGACTTCTTGGTTGCTGCTGCACACTGGACAGAGGGTTTCAAGGTGTTATCCACGATGACGCCTAAATCTTTTTCTTGGGTGGTGGCTCCTAATATGAAACCTTGCATCATGTAATCATAGTTTGGGTTGTTCTTGCATAACTTTGCACTTCTCCACATTAAATTTCATCTTCCATTTGAATGTCCAGTTTTCCAATTTATCAAGATCCTCTTGCAATTTTTCACAATCCTCTTGGGTATTAGCAACTTTGAATAATTTTGTGTGATCTGCAAAGTTGATTACCTCACTCGTTATTCACATTTCCAGGTCTTTACGAATATGTTAAAAAGCAGTGGATCCAGCACAGATCCCCTGGGGGTACTCCACTATTCATCTTTCTCCATTGGGAAAATTGACCATTTAGCCCTACCCTCTGCTTCCTATCTTTTAACCATTTCCTGATCCACATTAGTACACTGTCTCCTATCCCATGACTTTTTAATATCGCCAAGAGTCTCTCATGAGGGACCTTGTCAAAGGCTTTGTGAAAATCCAGATAGACAAAGATGAGCGAGTCAACAGTGTATCTGTTCATTCACACCTTCAAAAAAATATAACAGATTAGTAAGACAAGACCTTCCTTGGCTAGAGACATGTTGGTTTTATCCCACTAAACCATGACTATCTACATGTTCAGTAATTTTGTTTGATATAATGGTTTCTACCATTTTGCCCGGTACTGATGTCAGGCTTACTGCTCTCTAGTTTTCTGGATCACCATTGAAACCCTTTTTAAAAATTGGCTTTACATTGGCCATTCGCCAATCTTCCAGTATTACAAATGACTTTAATGATAGTTCACAGATTACTAACAGTAGGTCTGAAATCTCATATTTTAGTTCTTTCAACACCCTTGGATGTATACCATCCGGTCCAGGTGTTTTACTACTCTTTAGCTTATCAAATAGTTGTACTACATCTTCCTGGTTTATCAATAGTTCTTTCAATTCTTCCAATGCATCACCTTTAAATATCATTTCAGTCATGTGTAACTTCCCTACATCTTCTTCAGTAAAGACTGAAGCAAAGAATTCATTCAGTCTCTCTGCTATGGCCTTGCCCCTTCTTAGTGCCCCATTTACCCCTCTATCATCTAATAGTCCAACTGACTCTCTCACAGGATTTTGCCATGAATGTACTTGAAAAAGTCTTTGTTATGCATTTTTGCTTCCATAGCAAGTTTTTTCAAATTCTCTCTATGCCTGCCTTATCAATGCCTTGCATGTAACTTGCCAGTGCTTATGTTTCCTGTTTTCAAAATTTTGTCTCCTTTTTCTATTTCCTGAAAAATGTGTTTTTTTTGGCTACAACAGCCTCTCTGACCTCACCTTTAAACCATGCTGGCATTTTTTTGGAATTCCTTCCACTTTTCTTAAAGCATGGAATACAGCTGGTCTGGGCTTCAAAGATAGTATTTTTAAACACCCATGCTTTAACCTTTGCAACTGCTCCTTTTAGTTTTCTCTTAACTAGTTTCCTCATTTATCATAGTCTCCCTTTTGAAAGTTAAAAGGTAGAACTCTGGATTTTCTTGCCATCCTTCCTCAATTTATTAAATCAAATGCGATCATGCTGGGATCTCTATTGCCAAGTGGCCCCGACACCCTAATCTCTTGCACCAGACCTTGTGTTCCACTAAGGACTAGGTCCAAAATTGCCTTCCCTCTTTGTCTGTTCATGAACCAGCTGCTCCAAGAAGCAGTCATTTATTTCATCTAGAAAATTTAACTCCCTAGCAAGTCAATACCGGGGTAATGGAAATCACTCATTACACAGGTACACTAAAAAAAAAATTTTTTAAACTGCCTCTAATGTTTCGATTGATTTTTACGTTTTTTGGTGCGCTGAATCCAAATCTGGCAACCAATTTGCTCCATCACGTACAGATTTTTTGCTACATTGGGTTAGCAGTTTGAGGTGAACGTTTCAGATTGAGTGCGATCGAGATAAAAGTTTCTTGGATGAATTCTTTATACTAATTGTTTAGTAGTTATTCAAATAAGAATAAAGAAAATTGTAACAAGGCAGCACATAAGAATAGAGTAATGTCAACAAAACACACTGTGATGGTAGCAAAATTGTTGCACTTAAAACAGCCACATACATGTGCACAAACATTGAGCATATAAGAGCGAGGTTAGACACAAAGCAAAGCAAAGAAATGTGCAAAAAATGTTGTACAGGTATGTATGTAAGAATAGAAAACGCAAACCGCACCATTGCAATACATGAAGACAAACACCCGATGGTGTGAAAATAAAATTCTAATAAATGAGATCCGACACTGTGGTAATAACTAGCAAATTTTTATTTCAAAGTTTAGTAAAAACACGATATTTGTCAACACAGTTTAGATTTTAAAGTCATTCTTGGGTCAATCAATCTCCTGGTGGGCCCGTTTCTTCTTCCCCCGAATGCTTCTCTTGGTGCGCTGCTTGGCGTATTTTTCATCTGGGGTTTCCCACAGCAGCAACCAGCAGAAATCAGCCATCATAGTGGTGTTCCATCTTCCTTGGTACCTTCTCTCTGCGTCCTTGATGTCCTGGTGAAACCTTTCACCTTGTTCTTCACTGTACGCCCCCAAGTTTTCGGGAAAGTAGTTCACATGGGAGTGCAAAAAATGCACTTTCAGGCTCATGTTACAGCCTTGTTCTTTGAAGGCATTGAGCACCCTGGCAACAATATCCTTATAGTTCTCATCCCGCCTGTTCCCCAAGAATTTGAGAACAACATCCTTGAAGGAATCCCAGGCTTCTTTTTCCTTCTCAGACATCGTTTCAGCGAATGCTCCATCTGAAATGAGTTTCCTTATATCAGGGCCAACAAACACTCCTTCCTTTAGCTTTGCTTCAGAAAGTCGGGGGAACTTTGAGCAAAGGTACCGAAAGCACTCACCATCTTTTGGAAAGGACTTGATGAATTGCTTAATGAGACCCAACTTAATGTGGAGAGGTGGTAATAGAATTTTATCACGAGGTACCAAGCTCTCATGAAGAACATTTTTCTCACCGGGTCTCA
This sequence comes from Ichthyophis bannanicus, assembly GCA_033557465.1. Classification (NCBI taxonomy): domain Eukaryota; kingdom Metazoa; phylum Chordata; class Amphibia; order Gymnophiona; family Ichthyophiidae; genus Ichthyophis; species Ichthyophis bannanicus. The sequence continues at coordinate 681,705,683 of CM066033.1, forward strand.
AATACTCCCGAATTGGCCAGTCTTTTTTCCCCCAGTGTAGGTCGTGGGCCCGGCTATCCCACAAGCAAAGGAAGCAGGGATATTTGGTGAAACCGGATTGCTGCCCTAATAGCATGGATAGAATTTTAAAGTCTCCACAAATCATCCACTTATGCTCATCATAACGAATCTTCTGAAGAATCAGGGCCAAATTCTCGTATTTTTCTTGGAGAATAACAGAGTGAGCAATAGGAACTGAAGCAAATGTGTTGCCATTATGAAGAACAACACCTTTTATGCTGTCTTTTGACGAATCAATGAACAGCCGCCATTCAGCAGGATCATACTTGAGTTTAAACTTTTCCATCACTCCGTATATATCGTTGCAAAATACCAAATCTTCCTCTTTGCTGAAATACTTCAAAAATTGTGTCTCGCGGTTGCGGTACCAATAAAAAGTTGTTCCTGGTGACAATAGATTTTTCTGTTTAAGCTGAGAACCTAGCAGTTGGGCAGCATCTTTTGGGAGTCCTAAATCCCGGACTAAATCATTCAATTCAGCTTGAGAGAAAAGTTCAGGTTTCGGATCTGGTTCAGTTTCAAACTCGTAAGTACTGGACTCATCGGGAAAAGCCATCTGATGAGTCTCATCATGATCAGAACCGTCCACACAAATATGATCCAAAGATTTTGGTGGTTCAGGCACAGGTACTTCGTTGCTATGAGGCATAGGCCTAATTGCTGAGGGAAGGTTGGGGTAACTTATTACGTTCTTATTTTTTAAGTTGTATCCCTTCACAATGCAAGAGCAAAAATAGCAGTCACTGCTGTGGTCTCTTTGTTCACGCCACATCATAGGTATTCCGAAACGAAATGCTTGTTTTTTACCTTTCATCCATAAGCGTAGATCTTCCTCACATGTCTTGCACACTTTGTGAGGAGCCCACGGTTTGTCTTGATCGCCTAACTTCAAACCGAAATAGGCGAAATATACTTTTTTAATAAATGCAGAAATGTTCCTCTGCCGCTTTTTCACGGTATATTCCCCACAAATAAAACAAAAACTGTCCGGAGAGTTGACGCAACCTCTGGCTCTGTGAGCCATCACAAATACACAGCACTGCAAACTACAACTGTAGTGAACCACTTCGGAATAAAGCTGGATTACGACTGAGCAAACAAAAGGTAATAATGAACTTGCAAGAAACTGAAATTTGACAGGAACGTTCATGTCGCAACCACCGTGTTTGAGCGAGCGAACGAGGCGAGGCGAACAGGAAAGAACATGCGCCAGCCCGAGTACTGGATTTAGCCCCCCGCCTCCCAATTGTCCTGTTAATGTATAAAATGAATACAAAACACTCTAAAATATCATGAGGGTGTTTCTAGTTAGTTAACCATTACAACCTCTATTTTGGGCCAAGAAAATAAACTGCAGTCGGCTAAAAAGAAATTATGTGAACATTCCTTATATGGGTAAGAAATCTAATTTTGCAAGAAAACGTGACGTGATGGAACATTTTGGCTATTTTTCCTGGATTCAGCACCCCAAAATCTATAGGAATCAGTTGCAAAACTGGAGGCAGTTTTTTGGTAGTGTACCTGTGTTATTATTACTGAGTTGTAACATTTGTTAGCTTTCCTGATTTCTTGGATTATTTCATCATCCATTTGTTAATTCTGGCCAGGCTGTTGGTAGTTCACCCCCACTGTCATCACCTTCCCCTTTTTAAATGGAATTTCAATCCATAGAGATTCTACAGTGAATTTTGTTTCCTGCAAAACTTTTATCCTGTGTGACTCGATGCCTTCTCTAACACAAAGTGCAATCCCTCCACCAATTTGATCTATTCTATAATTGAACCCAGGTATCACACTGGTTGTCCTCCTTCCACCAGGTCTCTGAGATGCCAATCATATCTACCCTCTCATTTAGTGCTATATATTCTAACTCTTCCATTTTTTTAAGCCTTCTAGCATTTGCATTCAAGCATTTTAGAGGTTGTATTTTATTCATATTAATCTGGTTATTGGTAGGCAGAAGTAATTTGGAATCTTTACGCTCTGTCTTCTCTGTACTTAAAGGGATTTGTGTTACTTTTGTTTTTATTGGAACCTCTCTATCGATATGCCCTAACTTCAGTCTTTCGATAGTATCCTTCAAGGATACATAATTCCAAACCATGTGCTCTTGGGTGACTGTTGGCTTTTCCCTATTATCTAGTTTAGAAGCTGCTCTATCTCCTTTTTAAAGATTAATGCCAGCAGCCTGGTTCCATCTCGGTTAAGGTAGAGCCCATCACTTGGGAAAAGCCCCTCCTTTCCCCAGAATGTTGCCCAATTCCTAACAAATCCATAACCCTCTTCCTTGCATCATCATCTCATCCACGCATTGAGCTCCAGAGATCTGCCTCTCTTTTGGGTTCTGCACATGGAACAGGAAGCATATCTGAGAATGCTACCCTGGAAGTTCTGGATTTCAACTTCCTACCTAAAAGCCTAAATTCAGCCTCCAGAGCCTCCCTACCACACTTTCCTATGTCAATGGTACCAACATGTACCAAGACAGCAGACTCCTCAACAGCACTATCTAAAACCTTGTCTAGGTGGCACATGAGGTCTGCTGCCTTCATACTAGGCAGGCATGTTACCAGGTGATCCTCACATCCACGAGCCACCCAGTTATCTATATGCCTAATAATCGAATCACCAACTAATGGCTGTTCGAACCCTTCCCTCATGGGCACATGGCCCAGGAGAAACCTCCTCAGTGCAAGAGAGTTTTACATCTGGAGGACTGGTCCTAGCTAGAGGATCCCTTCCTGCCACATGACGTCTCTCATCTTGGCAACAGGGAGGCTACCAGACTGGATGTGGGACTTCATTTCTAAGTCCCTGTAGGTCTCCACTCTACCTCTCTGTCTTCCTTATGTCCTCCAAGTCTGCTACTCTAGCCTCCAGAGATTGGACTCATTCCCTGAGAGCAAAGAGCTCCTTGCACCTAGTGCACACATAAGACTCCTCACCAACTGGAAGAAAATCATACATGTGACATTCAATGCAAATAACTGGAAACCCCATATCTCGCTGCTAGACAGTTGTCTACATCTTAGTTTTAAGGTTTTGTTTAGGAATTTAAGTTGTTTACTTACTTAGTAAACAACTGGTGATACTTATACTAATACAACTATACCTAATACATTTAATGGACTTTGTTCACCTCAAGATTCCTAACAGGGGCTCTGCATTTCAAGCAAAGGTAGGAGTGTGTGGCCTTTAATTACTAGCTCTCTGCCTGAGAGCTCTTAAAAGCGTTTGGGTACATTTTTAAAACAAAACTTACATTCGTTTTGGTGCTTTAGTTCAAAAGAGGAAATAGTGGTGTAGGTTTAAAACTCTGCTTTTATTATCTTTCTCAGCTCTTTGAAACTACTGACACCACATCAGGTGTTAGTTCCTTCCCTACCCGATGTGAGCAGTCTTGTTTTACAGGGCACCTCCCCAATTAACTATACACAGTGACTTGGAACAGCACATTTAGAACACACTTAAAAAAGGTTAACAACCTTTTCTCTGAAAGGACAGCTGGGAAACTGGCTAGTACTGTGGTAGGTCTCTCTCTTTTGCTTCAACAGGTACCTAAGCTTCTCCATGGACCAGCAGGATTGCGTCAGCCACACTTGGTGACGTCCTCCGGGTGGAGCCATGCATACGGAAGTGCTCTCTAGAGCTCAGAAAGGAGGGCCTTTCTGAGCCCACCTAGATAGCTCATCCTACCGGTCCGCCCCCTAGTCCGGTCAGTTTTCGTTCTTCCGCCTTGCCAGCAAGACGGACCCTGCTCTCTCTCTCCATTTTTTTTTTAATTTCTTTGTTTTGCGTTTTTACAACTATGCCCAAGCATCTTTCAAAGAAATGCCCCTATTGTGGCAACAAGAACAAGACTTCACATGGATGCACTTACTGTGGGGCAATGAAGAAAGGATACCAAGTGATGTGCCCAGCCTCCGGCTCTGGCCCTCCCGGGGCCGGCAGAGGATCAGGCAGTGATATGCCTGTATGGGCCTCCATCCCTAGCCGAGCCTCCGTTGCTGCAGAGAGTACCCTTTCCCGGGGGGATGTGCTGCATGGAGCCTCCGTCCCCAGCCCGGTGCACCCGACTGACCTGCTTGCTGCTCCGGGACCCAACACCGTCACCCGCGGAGGCGCGGAGGTAAGCCCTGCCCCTACTGCTGCAGTCTCTCCTGTTTTCATCCTCCTGGACTCCTCTCAGCTCACCCTGCAGTCAGCTTCCAGGATCGGGTCCCCCACAGCACTCGTCCATGCTTCCCAAGATGGCGATGTGCTGCGGTCCTCCCAGCCTCTGCTGAAGTCCTCCAACTCCGCCCACCTTGGGGGCGGGACCTCTATGCCCACGAATTCTACTGGCTTCGGAGGGAAGCCTGCACGCGGCTGTGCTTCGCGCGGCAACGCATCACACAACAGCGCGCCCAACGAAGCCAGCGCACTGTTTCGCAATGCCAGCGCACTGTTGCGCAACTCCAGTAGCCGCCACAGCAGCAGCAACAGTTCCAAGAGCAGAACGCACGGTAAACGGACCAGAGTCAACAGACGCAGCAGCGACTCTAGCTACAAGGACCTCTCTCCCAAACGACGCAGGCACTCCGAGCGCCACCACCACCGCTCCCAGTGCCACCGGCGGGAGGATCCTCGAAAGGGCAACCATTGCCAGAGCCCTTCAAACCGCAGCAGGGCTAGCAGATCCAGCCATAGTAATTCCTCAGCTATCATCAGCTTATTAACACAGCTCGTGAAGCAATCTGTCTCAACAATACCCTCTGCTTCAACAATATCCACGGCACACTTGTCAACCCCGCATAGCGTGGATCCAGCGCACAAAGCTCCGGAGGCAGCCCTTACCTCTAACCCCAGAGAAGAGAACCAGAGAAGACCCACGCGGACCCTCTGACGATCCGGACCCAGAAAATCCGTCCCCCGACAGCACTGCCGATGACCACGACATCGAAGCTGCAGTGGTGGGATCGGCATCCACAGAGCTCGCCAACTCAGAGAAGACAGCTGAGATAGAAGACCCTCCCCTGGCGGAGGATCTCACCTACCCCAAGTTCTTAACAAAACTATCCTCTGCCCTCTCTTTGAACGCCGCTGATGCGCCTGGAGAGGTTGTTCCAGAGGTTCTAAAATACATCGCCACTCCGAAGCCTGCTTTCGCACTCCCAGTGCATCAGAGACTGCTGGAAAATCACTCGAAACTGTGGCAGACACCAGCGTCTGGTCGTCCGTTTCCAAGGTGGCTTGACTTCAAGTATCAAGTGAGGCATGTGCCTGGCTTTTCTCAGACCCAGCTACCACACAACTCCATCGTCGTCTCTTCAGCGCTCAAACGCACCAAGTCCTCACGTACCCACACCAATAGCCCCCCGGGCCGAGACAACAAACTCTTGGATGACATCGGGAAGGTGGTCTTCGAAGGTGCTATGCTTAGTGCTAAGATTGCAGCACACCAATTTCAGCAATTTCTCTTCCTGGACACCTGCATGGCAACCTTGAAGTCGACCGCTGCATCCCTCCCCAAGCAGTCTCAGAATCAGCTCGCCAGCGCACTTGCCGATATGTCGGAGTGCAGCAAACACCTGGCCAGCGCAACCTTTGACTCTTTCGACACAGCCTCTCGTACCGCCGGTACGGCTATCTCTGCGCGACGATGGGCGTGGCTGAGAACCTCCGGCCTTCGAGATGACACCCATGACAGCATTGCTAACGCCCCCTGCACGGGGGAATCACTCTTTGGTGACAAGGTTAAAGACACAGTCAACGACATGAAAGAACACTGCACTACCTTACAAACCCTGGCGGAGGACGGCTACGAGCGCCGCAGCGGAGCCCATAAGAACAGTTTCCAGAGGAAATCTTACTACTCCTCCAACAAGAAGTACCCCTCCAGCAGGAAATGGCAGTATAACAAATACAGGAACAACTCCTACAGCGGTCCCCCTCACCAGCGTAACTCTCAGCGTGACCGCAAGCAGAAGAACAACAATCCACCCCCTGCAAAGAGTGGACCATCCTTTTGACGCCTACTCTCCGGCGCCCACCCCGACCGGGGGTCGCCTGACCTACTTTTTAAACAAGTGGAAAGACATCTCCTCCGACTCCTGGGTTCTCGAGATCATCCGAGAGGGTTACCGGATGCGTTTCAGCTCAACCCCTCGCCAAAACACCCAACCCATCAGCAAAACCCCACCGCACCTGTGCCGAGCCATGGCCGAGGAGCTGATACACCTGCTGTCCTCCGATGCTATAGAGCAAGTACCATCAGACGAGAAACTCTGGCTTCTACTCCAGGTACTTCCTCGTTCCCAAAAGGACAGGCGGAGTCCGCCCCATCCTCGACCTCCGCAAACTCAACAAGTTCATCATCAAAGAGAAGTTCAGGATGTACTCTCTCAACTGCATCCTGCCCTTGATTCAACCCGGCGACTGGATGGCGTCCCTGGACCTGCAGGATGCCTACACCCACATCCGCATCCACAAGTCACACAGACAGTATCTTCGTTTTCATGTATTGGGCCAGCACTTCCAGTACAAAGTCCTCCCTTTCGGCCTATCGCCGGCCCCACGGGTGTTCACGAAATGTGTGGCAGTTCCCGCATCGCATCTACGCAAACGGAACGTTTCCATTTTTCCCTACCTCGACGACTGGCTCATCACAGCCCCCTCAGCAATGGAACTTCAGGAAGCTCTAAGGACTACCGAGTCCCTGATCTCCTACCTGGGGTTCGTCATCAATTACAACAAGTCCCAGCGCACCCCCTCTCAGAGGCTGGAATTCATCGGAGCCGAGATCGACACCACACTCTCGAAGGCATACCTTCCCAAATGCAGGTTGCACGCCCTGACCTCACTCACGACCAGATTGGCCTCGGCGGAATCCTCTTCAGCGAGATCCATCCTACGCCTTCTAGGCCACATGTCCGCTACCACGTCCGTGGTCCACATCGCCAGGTTACAGATGCGGCCGCTGCAGTGGCATCTACATATGCACTGGAACCAGCACTTGCAGCCTTTCTCTACCCGCATCCCTATGACCTCCAAGATCAAGACTCAACTACTCTGGTGGACTGCTCCAGAGAACCTTTCGGGGGGGAAGGACATGCACCCACCCGAGCACCAAGTCACCCTGACCACGGACGCCTCCAACTTGGGCTGGGGTGCCCACATTCTGAAGTTCAGCACACAAGGGGCCTGGTTACCGCAGGAGCGACTCCTGCACATCAACCTCCTAGAGCTAAGGGCCATCAAGTACGCTCTCAAAGCCTTCCTAACGCATGTGCAGAAGAAAACAGTCCTCATCCAGACGGACAATCAAGTGGCCATGTTCTACATCAACAAGCAAGGGGGCACAGCATCTCGGCCCCTCTGCAAGAAAGCCTTGCAGATCTGGTCCCTTGCCCTGACTCACGGGTGCAACATCCGAGCCTCCTATCTGCCGGGCGACCAGAACACCTTAGCCGACAAGCTCAGCAGGCAACTGCAACCTTACGAATGGACACTGCTCCCAGAGGTCACCGACAGCCTCTTCAGTCAGTGGGGGTGCCCGAACATCGACCTGTTCGCCACGGAACAGAACGCAAAATGCCCCCTGTTTTGCTCCAGGCACCCTTCCAACAAGAGACTGGCGGCGGATGCATTCGACGTGTGCTGGGGGGAGTGGTCTCTCGTGTACGCCTTTACCCCGACCCCTCTCATCCCGGCGACACTCCAGCGGTTGGTCCGCGACAAGGCTCGCGCCATCCTAGTGGTTCCCTTTTGGCCCCGACAGATGTGGTTCGCGCTGCTCCAACGCCTTGTGCAAGGGAAACTGAAGCGCCTGCCACTCCGGCCGGACCTACTCACGCAGGACGGAGGCAAAACGAGGCACCCCGACCTCAAAGCCCTGGCTCTCACTGCCTGGAGGTTGAGCGGATGAGCCTTTCTACACTCCAGCTATCATCTGAGGTGCAAGACGTGGTCCTAGCAGCCAGACGCCCCTCTACCAGGAAATCTTATGGCCTCAAATGGAAGAGATTCAGCATCTGGTGCACTGCGCAAGGGCTGGAGCCCACCACGTGTCCTCTTCCCAGTGTCCTGAAGTACCTTGCTTCTCTGTCTAACCTTGGCCTTAAGACTCAGTCCATCAGAGTGCACCTTTCGGCAATTGCAGCGTTTCACACCCAGCCTGAAGGGGCAACTTCCATTGCAGCACTACCTTTGACAAACCACTTCATGAAGGGACTGGCTAATTTGAAACCCCCAATCAGGCAACCCGTTCCGTCATGGGACCTCAACACTGTCCTCTGCTGCCTGACCGAGGACCCCTTCGAGCCACTACAGTCGGCGGAGATGAAGTTCGTCTCCTGGAAAACCCTGTTTCTGGTTGCCATAAAGTCCGCCAGGAGAATCAGTGAGCTGCAGGCACTAGTGTCCCATCCCCCTTATACACAGCTACACCAGGATAGAGCATCCTTACGAACCAACCCGAAGTTCGTGCCCAAGGTGGCATCTGCCTTCCACGTCAATCAGTCCATTGAACTCCCGTCTTTCTTCCCAGAACCCCATGCCTCCGAAGAAGAAAGTCGCCTACAGACGCTGGACTGTCTCCTGGCCCTTCGGATCTATCAACCCATTCGCAAAGGCGAACAGCTGTTCGTATCCTTCGACCCTAGCCGGCCGGGCAGGCTGGTCAACAAGAGAACCCTCTCTCACTGGGTCGCCTCCTGCGTCTCCCACTGCCTAGACCCCACAGGCACTCAGAATTTGCCAAGAGTGGGCCCTCACAAGCTAAGAGCACTGGCAACCACAATTGCCAACCTTCGTTCTGTTCCTCTGACAGACGTCTGCAGAGCGGCCACCTGGTCCTCCCCACACACGTTCCAGAAGCACTACTGCCTTGACCTCAGGGCCCAGGAAGACTGCTCCCTTGGGACTGCCGTCCTTTCCACTGCAACGGATGGCAGACAGGCATTGGCCCAGTAGCCTGGCCGTCCGTACCTGCTCCTCCTGTAGCATGTCAGCACTGTTAATTGCACTGTTGCACAGTCACTGTTGTTAGTCAGCACTGTTAGTTGCACTGTTACAGGCACTGTTGTTAGTCTGCACTGTTAGTTGCACTGTTACTCAGCCACTGTTGTTCGTACACTGTTAGCACTAGTTGCCCGTTGCACAACTGCTGTTTGCACAACTGCACGATTTTGTATGCACCTTCACCTATTACGGCAATAAAGATGTTCATCCTATTGCGGCTCAGAGCCTCATTTAGTAACTAAGCTCCTCCTCCACCTCAGCGTTCTCCAGCTGGGGAGGCACCAAGTGTGGCTGACACAATCCTGCTGGTCCATGGAGAAAACGAGGTTACTTACCTGTAACAGGAGTTCTCCGTGGACAGCAGGATAAGTCAGCCACACAATCCCACCCGCCTCCCCTGGAGGAGGTCAGCCTGCCGTATCCGCTCCCTGTCCGGGAACTAGCTAGCTAGGAACACACTGACCGGACTAGGGGGCGGACCGGTAGGATGGGCTACCTAAGTGGGCTCAGAAAGGCCCTCCTTTCTGAGCTCTAGAGAGCACTTCCGTATGCATGGCTCCACCCGGAGGACATCACCAAGTGTGGCTGACTTATCCTGCTGTCCACGGAGAACTCCTGTTACAGGTAAGTAACCTCGTTTTCACCAACTGAACAAAGGATGGAAAAAATAATATCGTCAAAGCTGTTGCCTCTGTTACAGCTTCTGCCTCTGTCCAAACAGAGATCCCAAAGCCAATTGAAGGACTGGTTCCATGTGCAGGATGCCTGCATTCTGAAGCTCTCAGGAAACAAGTCGAGGAGCTCAGAAAAGAGGGAGTGAGGCTGAGGAACATCAAGACAGTGAGAAGTACATTGATGAGATGCTTCTTGAAACATCCAAGCTCTCCAGCAGTGGAGAAGATGGGAGCCTACAGGATGACGAAGGTTGGACAAGTCACCAGGGCCTACAGAATCACCAAGCCAATTCCTCCAGCCCTTGAACTGAAGAACCATTACGCAGCCCTGGAAGTGGAGGAGGTGAAAGCATCCCTGGGCAAGGGAAACACCAGAGCTCCAAAGTTGCAGAATCAGTGACCACAAAGAAGCAAAGGGTAGAGGTAATTGGTGACTCTCTTCTGAGGGGTACTTAGAGAACCATCTGCTGACCAGACTTGATGTCCAAAGAGGTGTACTGTCTGCCAGGTGCCAAAATCCAAGATGTTATGTAGAGTGCGCCAAGACTCATCAAGCCCAATATTACCCAATGTTGCTTATCCATGTCGGCACAAATGATACTGCTAGATATCCCTCTGAGCATATCAAAAGTGACTTCATGGCTCTGGGACAGAGGGTGAAGCAGATAAGGGCACAAGTGGTGTTCTCTTCAATCCTCCTGTTGAGGATAAAGGCCAAGGCAGAGAGACTCGCATCCTAGAGATAAACACATGGCTGTGTGGATAGTGTCATCGAGAAAGTTTTGGTTTTCTGGACTATGGGATGCTGTTCCAAGGTTTGCATAGCAGAGACGGCATCCATCTGTCCAAGAAGGGCCAACATGTCTTCAGTAGCAGACTGGTTAACCTACTGAAGGTTTTAAACTAGATTCACTGGGGATGGGTGAAGAAAGCCCCAAGTAAGTGAAACATTAAACTTCCTTTATGGAATTGGGTAAAAGGGGCAATAAATGGAAAGCAGTGTGTATAAATGCCCGTAGCAAATGTTAAGGCTTTAATGAGAGGGGCTGACTTGGATTTAGTAGCAGTAACAGACATGGTTCACAGACAACCATGACTGGGATGTAACTATACCAGGCTATACTTTATTAAGAAAGGACAGGGTGGGAAGAAGGGGAGGAGGAGTGGAACTTTATGCAAAAATTAATATTAAAGCTATGGAAATACAGGGCTTAAAAGGGAGAGAGGCGGCACTGTGGGTTAAACTAGAAAGAGGGAAAGAGAAATTTATTTGCATTGGCGTGATATATAGACCTCCCTCACAGGGAGAAGAGGTGGACGGAGAGTTAATTGAAAACATATGCAGTATTGCCAGGATAGGGGATTTCAATAAGCCAGACGTTGATTGGCACATCCCTGCTGCAGTACCATCTAGAAGTAAGGAGATCCTGGATTCTCTACAGGGATAACTATTCAGGCTACTGGTAACAGAACTCACATGTGAAGGGTCCATACTGGACTTGGTGCTTACCAATGGTGAAAGTGTTTCTGATGTTATAGTGCAAGATCATTTCCCATCCAGAGATCACCAGATGGTGTGGTTCAGTATTAGGACTAGGGCTGCTAAAATCCATTTAAAAGCGAGGGTCTTAGACTTTAGGAAAACTAACTTTGCCAAGATGGGACAATACCTCAGGGAGTCATTAGCAGGATGGGAACAGCTGAGGGATGTAGAAAACAGGGGGCAAAACTGAAAAGGGATACTTTAGGGGCAACCAACCTTTTTGCTAAAATGGTAAATAAAGGTAAAATGAAATAGAGACCGCTATGGTTTTCGAAAGAAGTAGCTGAAAAGGTAAAGAAAAAGAGGGAGGCATTCATGAAATACAAGAGATCACAGAGAAAGGAAGACAGGCATCTGTATTTGGACAAACAGAGAAGCTAGCAAAGTAGTCAGGAAAGCAAAGATTCAGAAAGAGGAGGAAATAGCCAATGCAATAAAATGGGGAGGGGATGGATAAGACATTTTTCAGATATGTTAGTGAGACGAGGAAGGGCAAAAGTGGTATTGTCAGGCTCAAGGGTGAAGGGAAGAAAAATGTAGAAGCTGATGAGGATAAACAAATATTTCTGTTATGTGTTCACAAATGAAGAACCAGGAGCAGGACCTCAGAAAACACCCACAAAGAGGAACCGAAGTGAGGGGCATCTTGGTCTGATTCTTTTTAATATCTTTGTTAGTGATATTGCAGAAGGGCTGTCAGGTAAGGTTTGCCTCTTTGCAGATGATAATCTGCAATAGAGTAGACATCCAGGAAGGTGTAGATAACATGAGGATGGATCTAACTAAGCTTGAAGAATGGTTTAGAATTTGGCAGCCGAAATTTAATGTTAAAAAATGCAAGGTCATGCATTTGTGTTACAGCAATCCAAGGGAGCGATATAGTATAGGGGGTGAAGTACTTCTGTCCACAAAAGAAGAGCAGGACCCAGGCACGATTGTGTCTGATGATTTTAAAGTAGCTGAACAGGTAGAAAAAGCAATGGTGAAAGCTGGAAGGATGCTTGGGTGAATAGGGAGAGGAATGGCCAGCAGGAGGTGGTGATAGTGCCTCTGTATAAGTCTTTGGTGCGACCTCATGTGGAGTATTGTGTGCAGTTCTGGAGATCGCACCTTCAAAAGGATATAAAGGAGTGGAGTGGAGGAGTGCCCTAGTGGTTGGGGCAAGATACTTCAGGCCGGAAGGTCAGGGGTTCAAATCCCACTAGAGGACAGCAACCTTGGGCCGGAAGGACTGGGGTTTCTAGTCCCACAGGTGCTCCTTGTGGTCTTGGGCAAGCCACTTAACCCTCCATAGCCCATGTTCCCTGTAAAATAGTTATCTCCAAGTTATAATGCCCTGTTCAATGTAATTTCAGTTTGTTCAATGTAAACCGCACTGATGCAGAATAGCGCGGTATGTAAGAGAATGTAAATAAAATAAATAAATAAATAAATAAAATAAACAGTTGGAGATGGTATAGAGGATAGCTACTAAAATGGTTAGTGGTCTTCTTTATAAGCATATATGCTATCTTAATATGTATTCTTTAAAGGAAAGGCAGGATAGAGGTGATATGATTGAGACATTTAAATACCTCCATGGTATAAAAGCACAGGAGGAGAGCCTCTTTTGATTGAAAGCAAGCTCTGCTTCAAAGGGACATAGGATGAGGGTGAAAGGGGAAAGACTCAGGAGTAAAATGTGAGAATACTTTTTTATGGAAAGAATGGTAGATGCATGGAATAGTCTCCCAGCAGAGGTGGCAGAGATGAGGACAGTATCAGAATTCAAAAAAGTATGGGACAAACACAGATGATTTGTAACGGAAAAAGGGGGACTGTTTTAGTGATTGATATGGAGAGCATACTAGATAGGCCATGTGGTCTTTTTCTGCTGTTGTGTTTCTTTGTTTCTATAATTAATAATCTCAGGTCCTTAATGTATTCCTAATGAGGATAACCAGCTGCACCTAAATTTAATATGGGCACCTTCTTCCCTTCAATAGTTTTAAGAGCCTATAAAGCTAAAAGATTATCCCTGGGGTGGATACGAGGGAAAGAAGACGTAATAAAAACTAGCTTCCTACATAGTCTTACCAATTTCCTGTGTGATTCACACAGCCCTTGGTTTGATAGAGGCTGTTCAAATTGCCCCTTTGATCCATCACTTGCCTTTAACACCTACATTATTTAAGACAACTTCACAGATATTCTGTCTCCTAATTGGAAGGCCTCTTTGTAAAGGTCTCTAGAAACTAGTTTATTTATTTCTACTCAGAGACTATTTATTCTATTTGTATGCTAAGCTATACTCTGATTTAAATGAAAAGCTCTCTAGAAAAATTTATTTCAGAGACTATTTACTCTATTTTACTTTCTATGCTAAGCTATACTCTGATATGATTTAAATGAAAAGCTCTCCGGTGGTACTAAGACCTGACAGACTCAGCAAAAACACTGAATTCTAAAATACACAGATGTATCTGCTTTAACCCAAAGAATTTCCTTTTTCCCCAAGATTTAGAGTATATTCCTTAAATACTTACAAGTGCAGATCTATTACCAGCTGTAGTAGTCCCTTTTGGTAGTCCTTCAAGTTCTGATACATAGGACTAGCCTACAGCAACATGTCCTGCATGTCAAAGATCTCTAAAATTGCTGATGATATCAAGTTCTGTAACACTGAAGACAGCATGGTTAATCACCTGTAACAGGTGTTCTCCTTGAGCAGAAGTAATCAGTCTCATTTATGGGTGACATCACCAATGGAGCCCTCGTGCAGGAACTCTCCGTAGCTTTTAAAGAAAGCCTTTGAGAGATCCAGCACGCATGTGTGATAGCTCCATTCGGGCGGGAAGACTATCTTACCTCAGTATGATGGCATAGCTTAAGTGATCCAAAAAGAAAGACCACTCCATGGGGAGGAGGGAGGGCAGTGAAGACTGATTCCTGCTAGTTTGGTTAAAGGTAACCATCCTTTCTCCGGGACCAAGCAGGAAGTCAGGCACTCCTATAGCTACAGTCTACTGAAAAAAAACCTGTAAAAGGCCCAACGGGGCTACCAGAAAAAACAAACAGTGAAGAACAGTGGAAAAACAATGTAAGGTTCCAAGAGTCAACATATAGCTCTGGCATAAAGCAAGAAGAGGACTCGCTGATAGTCTGGTAGGACAGAAGGGCTGGAGGGAAGAAGTTGCATTAATTCCCAAAAGGTGCCGGAGTACGGCTTGGCCGTAGATGCTATCACACCAGGAATCTACATCCAAGCAGTAATGGGCTGCGAAGGTGTGGACCAAAGACCGCGTTGCAGTCCTACAAATCTATAGCAAGGAGACCGAGCGCAGGTGAGTTACAGAGGCTGCCATTGCACAGACACTGTGTGCCGTACATGGCGCTCTAAGTAAAGTCCAGCCTGGGCATGGGCAAAGGAGATGCAGTCAGCCACCCAAATAGAAAGGATGCATTTAGAAAATGTCATGCCCAGCCTGTTCGGATCATATGAAACAAAGAGTTGTTCCAGTTAGAAAGCCAACGACCTCTTATAATCCAAGATATGGAGAGAGGCCTCTGCACTGTTCACAAGAGGCCTGGGAAAGAAGGTGGGAAGCACCAATGACTGGTTGAGATGAAAATGTGAAACCACCTTACGAAGAAACTTAGGATGCGTACAGAGGATCACTCTTTTTGTAGAGCTTAGTATAGGGTGTGTGTGCCTGCAGTTCACTGACTTTGTGTGCCAAGATAAGCGCCACCAAGAAAATGACCTCCCAAGACAGAAACTTGGAAGGACAGGTGGCTAGCGGCTCAAAAAGTGAAGTGAGAAGATGCCCGAGGACCACATTAAGGTCCCACACCACTGGCGGTGGTCGGATCAGTGAATGCGATAAACAAGAGGCCATCATGAAGCGGCCAATGAGGGGGTGAGCGGAAAGGGATTGACCATCTATCGTATGATGGTAGGCCACCAGAGCATTAAAATGTACTCAAACTGAGTTAGATTTCAAGCCAGCACAAGAAAGGTGTAGAAGGTATGCTAGAACCTGCTCCACTGAGAATCTCTGCCATTTGAAGGCAATGGGTCATCTTGTGGAATCTTTGCAGGATGCAAGGAGAATATTCTCAATGTCCTTAGGCAGGTGAAACTGAGCAAGAGCTACCCTCTCAGCATCCAAGCCGTGAGGGCTAGGGACTTGAGATTGGGGTGGAGGAGAGTCCCTTCCTCCAGTTCTCTCAAGTACATGCCCCAGGGATCTGTCCTTGGTCCGATTCTTTTTAACATCTTTGTTAGTGATATAGCGGAAGGGCTGTCGGGTAAGGTTTGCCTCTTTGCGGATGATACCAAAATCTGCAATAGACACCCAAGAAGGTGTAGATAACATGAGGAGGGATCTAGCTAAGCTTGAAGAATGGTCTAGAATTTGGCAGCTGGGATTTAATGTTAAAAAAGGTAAGGTCATGCATTTGGGCTGCAGCAATCCAAGGGAGCAATATAGTATATAGGTGGTGAAGTACTTTTGTCCACTAAAGAAGAGCGTGACCTAGGCATGGTTGTGTCTGATGATCTTAAAGTAGCTAAACAGGTAGAAAAGGCGCCGGCAAAAGCTAGAAGGATGCTTGTGTGCATATGGAGAGGAATGGCTAGCAGAAAAAAGGAGGTGATAGTGCCTCTGTATAAGTCTTTGATGCGACCTTATTTGGAATACTGTGTGCAATTCTGGAGACTGCACCTTCAAAAGGATGTGAACAGGATGGAGTTGGTGCAGAGGGTGGCTACTAAGATGATTAGTGGTCTTCATTATAAAGCATATGAGGACATACTTAGGGATCTTACTATGTACACCTTAGAGGAAAGACGGGATAGAGGTGATATGATTGAGATGTTTAAAAACCTCCATGGCATAAATGTTCAGGGAGAGCGCCTCTTTCAATTGAAAGCAATTTCTGCTACGAGGGGACATGGGATGAGGGTGAAGGGGGATAGATTCAGGAGTGATATGCGGAAATATTTCTTTACGGAAAGAGTGGTGGATCGGTGGAATAGTCTCCTAGTGGCGGTGGTAGAGAAGAGGACAGTAACTGAATTCAAAAAAGCATGGGACAAACACAGAGGATCTCTAAAAGTAAAAAAGGGGACTGTTGTAGTTGTTGATATGGAAGGACAGACTAGATAGGCATGTGGTCTTTTTCTGTCATCATGTTTCTATGTACAGCTGGTATGTTTGTATACAGGCCATGAGCATCAATCCCTGGTAACATTTTCTGCCCAATCCATGGTGCATGCTTCCCTACCAGTGGGCACCAAGGAGTGCATCTTATTACTCTTAGTACGTTGCATGGCTGATTCCACAACCATGGAGTTGTGACACAGTTGGGTCTTTTCAAAGCCTTAGCTCCTTGCGGACCCAATACATGGAATTGAAAGAGCAGATCCGGAGCATGGCTGAGGTGAAGAGGAGGTGCCTGGGAGAGATGAAGCAACAGGGGGTACCACGGTTGCCTGGGCCAGTGTGGGGCAATAAGTATCATGGTGGTCCTGTCCATCTGGACCTTGAAATGGGTCCTGGCCACCAAGGAATTTGGTGGGTAAGCATAAAGCAAGCCCTTGCCCCAGTTCAGGAGGAACGCATTTGAGGCTACTCGATTGTGACAGGGAAGCAGAACAGCAGCAGCTGGGCATTGTGAGGAGCGACAAAAAGGTCCATGGATGGAGGGACCCACTTACAAAAGATGCTGCAGGCTACTTGTGCATTGAGACTCCACTTGTGCGGCTGCAGCACCTTGCTGAGTCTGTCCACCAATGAGTTGTCCTGTCCCAGGAGGTAGACCGCTCAGAGAAGCAGGCTGTGCTTACGGGCAAATTTCCAGAGTCGAACAGCCTCCCAGTAGAGGAGGTATGAGCCCATGTCACCCTGCTTGTTGATGTATAACATTGCCACCTGGTTGTCTGTCTGGATGAGGACTACTCGGTTGGACAGCTGTTGCTGGAAGAGTCGCAGGGCATTCACTACTGCTCTGAGCTAGAGGAAGTTTATCTGGTGAAGGATTCTACCCCTTCATCCAGAGACCCTGGGAACACAGGCCATCGAAATGGGCACCCTAGCCCAGTTTGGAGGCATCTATGGTCAGCATCCACTGGTGCAGTGGAGTTTTTAAGGGAAGTCTCGCTAGAAGATGAGTTGGCTGCTGCCACCAGGAAAGGTAGTCCTTCAGTGGCGAAGTCACCCTGACCCGGTTTGTGAGATGGTCCATCGCCTGATGCCACTGTGTACAGAGCATCCTCTGCACTTGCTGCATCTAAAGCCAGGCTGACGGGAACTATGGAGGCCATGTGGCTTAGGAGACAAAGTATTTGGCGAACAGAGACCGTTGAGCAACTTTGGACATCTTGGGCCAAAACAATGAGGTGCTGGGTCTGGTCTGAGGGAAGAAAGGCTCTGGCCGCTGTGATATCGAGGAGAGCCCCAATTAATTTGAGGTGCAGAGTGGGCTGCAGGTGGGACTTTGGATAGTTGATAACAAAACCCAGCACCTGGCTGGTGTGTTGTACGGACAAAAAGACCTCGTCCGGCGTCCCACCTTTGAACAGTCAGTCATCCAGATAGGGGAAGACAAAGATGTCCTGCACTCAAAGAAAAGCGGCTATGACCAGCAGACATTTTGTAAAAATCCTGGGGGCAGACCAGACTGAAGGTAGAATACTGCATTGAAAGCAATGTCTGCTGATGACGAAGCGAAAGTACTACTGGTGAATGAGAATGTGGGTACAGGCATCTTTTAGATCTAAGAAGCATAGCCAATCTTCTCGCAGGAGGTAGGGCAGCAACGTTCCAAAGGATACCATCTTGAACTTCTCACACACTAGAAAGTGACTGAGATTGCGGAGATCCAGGAATGGGATAGAATATGCTCATCTTCTTAGGAACCAGAAAGCAGCAGGAATAGAATCCCCTTCCCGTTTGGGACAGTGTAATAACCTCCACTGCTATTTCTTGTAAAAGAGCCTTGAGCTCTTGTTGAAGGTGTTTGCGATGGTAATGTTTCAAAGGATACTCCCCTGGAAAGAACAGGGAAGGGGGGGCGTGGGTGTCTGATTGAAGCCTAGGAGGTAGTCTTCCTTCGCCACTTGAAGAGCCGAGGTATCGGTGGTTATGCTGGGCCAATGATCAGCAAAAGCTGTGAGATGCCCTGCGGGACTGGACCAGAAAGGGGAAGAAGGGCTATGGTCCTGGAGTCAAAAACTCCCCCCCCCCCCCAAGCTGTGGCACCGGTTGGGGCTTTAGGCCTATGCTACTTTTGGCCATGGCCCTTGGCTTGATAGTAGGAATGGTATGGGACATAAGTTCTGTAAGCTTTCTTCTTCTTCGGGTAGAAGGACTTCCCCCCCACCCCCCGAGGCCTTCCATCAAGGAGGATAAGCAGTCTTCCTCAAAAGCCTGTTCATGGTGACCTGTTCAGTACTTAACTCTGCGGCTTTCTCCATCATGGTTTTGCCAAAGAGGTTCTCTCCCCAACAAGGGACATCGACCAACTTGTCCCGAACACATTTATTTATTTATTTTATTTATTTACATTCTCTTATATACTGTGCTATTCTGCATCAGTGCGGTTTACATTGAACAAACTGAAATTACATTGAACAGGGCATTATAACTTGGAGATAACTATTTACAGGGAACATGGGCTATGGAGGGTTAAGTGGCTTGCCCAAGACCACAAGGAGCACCTGTGGGACTAGAAATCCCAGTCCTTCCGGCCCAAGGTTGCTGTCCTCTAGTGGGATTTGAACCCCCGACCTTCTGGCCTGAAGTACCTTGCCCCAACCACTAGGCCACTCCTCCACTCAAGTCTGACGACTGTAGCCATGTGAGGCAGCAGGCACCATTGCCCATTGCAGCCACTCTAGCCACGGATTCAAAGCCATCATAGGCTGCACAAGTTACATATTTGGAGCATTCCTTGACCGTAGCAATCAGGTTCCAGAAGCGCTGAAGATGGTCGCCAGATAAGCCAGCTGGGCTCTCCCTTCAGTTCTCTCAAATACATGCCCATGTACAGCTGGTATGTTTGGATACGGGCCATGAGCATCAAGCCCTGGTAACATTTTCTGCCCAACCCATCCATGGTGCATCGCTCCCTACCAGGGGGCATCAAGGAGTGCATCTTATTACTCTTAGTACATTGCATGGCTGATTCCACAACCATGGAGCTGTGAGACAGTTGGGTCTCTTCAAAGCCTTAGCTCCTTGCGGACCCAATACATGGAATCAAGATGCCTGCTCACAACTGTCACATAACCAGGTTCTCCTACATCCTTAATAGCAACCTTTCCAGGATAGGGTGCACCAGAACGGTGATAGCTTCCTTCGGGAGAATGGGATACTGGAGAATCTCCAACTCCTTCTCCCATGGTTCCTCCTTGGCCTCAATGGTGAAGGGCAAAGCCTTCCCCATGTCCCTGATGAACTCCAAGGAGGAGAGGTTCTTGGGAGGTGATCTCCTGCACTCATATGTGGGTGAGGGATCTGAAGGGACATCCTGGTGCTGCACTGTCTCTGGGGATTCCTTCTCGGTCTCCCACGCAGAGTCTGAGTCAGACAGAAACTCAAAAGTATCTATGGAAATGGGACTCATGTCAATGCCCCAGTGGCAGGATCGAGGGCGATCTCAGTGCCCTGTGGTATGAGCCCAAAGCACTTGGAGGGGAGATCCGCTGCACCAAGCGGGACTGAAGGGGACAGCATGTTTCTCGAGTATTGGCTGGACCGCCACCAGCAAGGCACTCATAGTGGATGGAGCCATTACCGGCCCCGAGGAACTGGAGGTTCCCAGTTCCCAAGGCTTGTGTTGAGGCATAAAGATAGTCAAGCTGTGCTACAGAGTCAACAACCGCTCCATTAGGAGGGAGTGCTCCACAGCTGCCATTACCGGGACACACTCTTTGATGCCAATGCCAGTTCCTTCGGCAGGGATTCCTCGATGGTAACAGGCTCAGGAGTCCCGTACCGGCCATCTGAGGCCATGGGAGGCACCTCCTTCTGCCGGAGCAGCTTCGAAGGCTACCCCCGGAGTCACGTCGAGGGCTTCGATGGCCATGTCTGTGGGTCTTCACACTGGACTCTGCATCGCCCTTTGACAATGGGATGGAGTCCATTCCTTCCGGGGACGCTCCCCTTCGAGGAAGAGTCTCTAATACAGAGCCCCATGACCTCACAGCTTGGAAAGGGCTCTGTCTCCACGCGAGGCTGAGTCCTCGGTGGCACCCTTTGTGAGTGTCGATTCTGATGTCTATGCCAGAGTCGACACCGAAATCTTGGAGCCAAACAGCGATTCCTGCTGCTTTTCATAGTTTTTCAGCTCCTTGCATGTCATCTGCAAGCAGAGTGTGCATGTAGAGGGCTCGTGGTTGGGCCCGAAGCATTGAAGGCACCAGTTATAGCAGTCCATGATGGAAGTGGTCCGGCCACATCTGGCACATTTCTTAAAGCCACTGGTTGAGGTGGACATGTTGGGGAAGACAGCTTCTGCCAGGTCAAAAGACTCCAATGCTCTGACCAGCAGGGCGTGAGAAATTAAAACCCGAAAAACAATGCAGCGCTGAGGCAATGATACCGGGAGGCATAGGAAAGTGAAAAAAAAAAAAAGAGAAAAAGGAGGATAGAGCGGCAAAAAATGACAGACAGGGTAGAAAACGTTTCTCCGGGACACAGACAGATGTCTGGAGGACTCTGCGGAAAAAAGACGACTGAGATAAGATGGCTCCATTTGGGTGGGAAGGCGATCACACATGGGGGCTGGATCTCCTAAAAGCTTTCTGTGAAAGCTGGGGAGGATTCCCGTGCAAGGGCTCTATTGGTGACATCACCTATAAGTGAGGGCTGACTTCCTGCTTGGTCCCAGAGAACAGGCCTACATCTGCTGGGAAACTGGATCACATGGCGAGAACTGGCATGAAATGCCCCATGATTGCCACAACATTTTGAGACACTTATCACTGCTGATGCTGGAACATTCTAGGAAATTACAATGAGCAATCCATGGCACTGCAACCAGTCTTGTGCTTTGGCAGTGAACCCCACACCAGCCAGCAGGATTTTACTGTTGATATAATGATATCGTAACACAGAACCCATAAGCTGGAAAAGGTGTGAAGGACTGTTGAGAGCAGATTCACAACAATTCTGAAAAGAAGTGTGTAATTGTCCCCAGCTACCTCTCACTCTCGATACACACGCCAGCTTGAGTATTGTGTACATAGCTCCCTTTTACAGCTCAATGTTTCTATGAAACTGTGGAGTGAAATAACACCCTAGAGCAGCAGGCTGAAACTAAAATTACATACCTGTAGCAGAAATTCTCAGTGGACAGCAAGACGACGGTCTGACATCATATATAGGGCAACACCACCAATGGAGCCAAGCATGGGAGCAGTCTCCAAGCTTTAGATTTTTTTCCCTGAAGCTTTTGAAGGCAATCCACCATGAATGCACATCTGTTCCTGCCTGATGCATGGGACCATATCAGTCTACTAATATAGCTGAATATAGAATAAACTCCTTAGGGAGGTAAATGGGTTTTGTGAGGACTTATATTCTGCTGTCCATAAAGAACTCCTATTACAGGTAAGTAACTTAGAGGCCATTTTACTAAAATGCATTAGGATTTTGCACTTAATGCATGTTTAGTGCTAAAACTAATGTGCAGTAAGTGCAAAGCCACTGGAGTAACTGTTGGGGGTGTGGCCAGTCTGCTTCTGGCAGTTATCGCATGGTCACGTACCCTAATGTGCTGCATGATTAAAGCAGCTGCACTTACCACCACCCATTGAGGTATTATGAAGTGCACATGCGCTAACTGCAAGGTGCTCTCCATGCCCATTTTCTGCCCCTAACTCACCCATTCCTCAACCCAACAGGCAAATTGTGGTTACCGCAGGAATTAGTGTGCAGTTCCTATCATACCTGTGTGATAACATGCTAAAACATGTATTTCAACTTAGTGCGTTTTAGTAAATGGGCTCCTTGGTTTTCTTCATGCACAAATATTTAGCGAGTCTTCATGTATGGGAATCTCTAGCTACTGGCTGCCTTGAAAAGAAAAAAAGGGGACGCAAACAATAAAAGTGTTGCAACAGGCAGACATCCATGCAACCAGCTTTTTCATTTTTTACTTTTTTTTAAATATAGAAAAGCAGCCTGGGAAAAAATGAATAAATGGGATGTTACAGCCTTGCAAATATCTCCTATGGATGTTGATCTCAAGTGGCTATCATCACAACCATTGCTCATACATTATGAGCTATGACATAAGTGCCCAAAGTCAAATCTTCTTGGGCATAAAGGGAAGGAAATGCAATCTATTAGCCAACTGGATAATGTGAATTTGCTTACAGTGGCCCCTGGTCTGCTTGCATCAAAAGAAACAAAAAGCTGAGGTTATGAAGCAATCCGAGATGGCGGGACCTGATAGTGCTCCGTGATGACCTAGAGTGAGAATAGGCAAGAAGGGAAAAACAGACTGGAAGCCCTGCACCATTTATAAAACCGATCCTGCTTTACCCATTGCTAGACTGATGCATACCTTTTGCCTCAGAAAATTCCCAAGTTATCAATGTCCCTGTTTAATGTACATTACCAAATTTAAGTTACAATGTAAACCACTTTGATTGAAATGATAAAGTGGTATAAAAGACCTAATTAATGAATGAATGCATGCATCCACTGACCTCTGGAGAGCCTGGCTATCTCAACGCTGGGCTTGGGCACAGAGACATCTCTGTTACTGGAGTAGTGGATGCCCCTGAAGCCACCAGCAACCTAGAAACCTCAGATCGGCCTGGGTCTTTCTTGCCACCAAAGTGTAGCATTGGAGCTCCTATTGGGGGGCAGATTTCCAGGTTTAGCAGAGTGCTTGATAATGTATCAAGGGAATACCAGCAAGCTGAACATGTTTTGGCCAGTGGTACTGGAGTAGCAGCAGAGTCTGCCACTGCATCTTTTGCTTCAGATCCAAGCCTTTTTACTTCAATGGCATCAGGCCTGAATGTAAATTTGGCTCTCTTCTTTGGGGTTATGCATGGGAAGACCTGAGAAATTCTCTTTTGAATCTATTTGGAATGCTATTTCCAAACTGGGAGAAGCATTGGTTCCACAGATGCAGGCCTTAACTCATCAAGTTCAAGTGAATACCTTAGCTATTGCCAAGAATGTGGAAGAGATATCCACTATCAAATCCTTTTTATTGGAGATGAATAAAGTTCAGAGGCTTGAAGGATGTAATGACAGTGCCATTAAGGATTTAACTTTGATAAAATTCAAGTTGGAGACTTCTGAAAACTTTCAAGATTTTCTAATCTGCATCTCATTACTTTTCCTTAAGAAATATTTGGTTGACATTTTAGGAGTTCCTCCTGAATTGCACACTCCATTAACTTGGGAGGATTATTTGCCAATTGCTAATAAAGACTCTGGGGGTTCCCAATGGAGTGAATTAAAAACAGCTGTCTTAAATATTTCTGAAATTCTTGATAGTTCAGACCTGTTCGAGCTACATTATTGGTGTCCTTTGCTTTGTATTCTGATCGTGAATGATTAATTAAAGATGTATTTTAGGAAAAGGAATGTAACCTTTAAGGCGTTTATGGTACATGGGTTTATGATACATATATTTCCTGATCTATCCAGAGAAACCTAGAAGAGATGTAGGGAGCTTTTCTTGCCGAGACCAGTTTTGCAATTGGGGGTTCTTTTTTCCCTCAAGTTTCCTTGCAAGTGCTTAGTTAAGCACAATTTGGTTAACCTGACTCGGACAGATGTAGAAGGTATTCAAGCAGTTTGTGTGTGGGACAGGAGAAAGGGATTTATGGTCTTTCCATTACACCAGATGGTAAACCTCTCATTTGAAGTTGTTGGCTCTCTCATGGAATCTCTCCTTGCAGGTCAAAATGACTTTTGAGACACCGTCCAGAAACCCAGGTTACCCCTTCAACCACCAAGCTGTGAGGGCTTGGGACTCAATGCTGGGGTTCCTCGATCCTGCTTGATCAGTACTGACACATTGTCTGACCTTGTGGGATTCTTGGGCTCCTTCTTGAGATGGGCTTTTGACTAGCCAATAGTTCAGGTGTGGAAACATATACATTCCCGTCTGTACAGATATACTGTGACTACAGCGAGGGATTGTGAACACCCATGGAGCTGAAGCGAGGCTAAATTTAATTTTATTAATGTTAACTGCCTAGCTGCCTGTAGCCATAGGTGCTATATCAAATAAACGAAACCTGTAAACTGTAAATTACAGTATGCTATATTGGTAGTGGTGTTTCCCTATACTGAATCCGAGATACTTTCTGTGTCGGATATATCTGAATATAGGTGCCAGCATCAAGCCAAAAGAACATAACCAGCCTCCTTAGAGAAGGAGAATGAGGATGTCCAGAGTAACCATTCTGAACTTTTTTCTAAGTGCTTGTTAGGAGTTCTTATATCTAGGATAGGACATAATCCCTTTCCCTTCTCTTGGTGATATGGTTTCAACCACATTGGCCTCTAGAAGAGAAGCAAGCTCTTTTGATAGTATCTCCTGATACTGAAAGTTTGTCCAAGTTGCTCTCAGTGGGCAATCTGGTGAAATATCTAAAAGTTTGAGACAGTATCCTAGCAGGACTATGTTTAGTACTCAGTGGTCTGAGGTTATAAGGGGCCAATGATTTACATAAAAATCCTAGCATCCGTCCTATCAGTTCATCCGGTACAGACACTGGACATAGTTAAGTTTTCCTGGTGGCAGTAAAATCCCCACTCCAGGTTTTGGCTTGGGACTTCTGGGCTCTCTGCTGATGTCATGAGCAAGAGTCCTGTGTAGGATGAAAAGAGTAAGGGAGGGGTATACCTATGACTATGAGAATAACAGAACTCTTTCCTTTGACCTCTTTCCTGGTACCGCCTAAATGATACGAGCTGGTCGGGTCAGAAGTGTATCTGGAGAGGGTTTTAAGGGTATCAAGATACTGCTTTTTCATTGTTGCAGCTTCATGTGCCTTATCTCCAAAAAGATTCTCTGAACAACTTGGCATAGCAGTGAGCTTTTCCTGAAAATCAGTTCTTAGGACTGGGGCACCAATACTCACACTACGTAGGCTCTCGATGCCATATTGAAAATATCATAGGTTGCTCAGACCATGTATTTTCTGAACTCTTTCACTATGCTCACAAGTAACTAGTATTGCTTGACCTTTTCCTGAGGGAGTGTGTCAGCTAAATCCTGAATTTGCTTCAGAATGTTCTGCAAATGCCCATGAAGAGCTGGTAAGAAGCTATGTGAAAGGCGAGTACAGTGTTTTGAAAGAATTTTCTCCTAAAATACTTCAATGTCTGAACCTCTCTCTCTCTCTCTGGGGACACTGAAAAATCTTGAAACCTTTGGTTCTTTTGAGAGCGGATTCGATCACCATGGAAATGGTGAGGTAGCTGCAGCTTTTTAAATCTGGGAGCCTTCTGGACTCAATATATCAATCAACCTTTTGGTTAATAGGCTGCACAGCGAGGGGGAACCCCCATATTTTCATTTGTACATCCTTGAGGACTCTGTGGCCAGGCAGTCACAGCTTCTTGGGTGGGTCGAGGAACTGGAGGATTTCAATGTTTCTGTTCTGGGCTCCTCCTCCATCTCTAATTTAAATGGACAGTCATTTCCTATGCTTGTGAGGCAGACAGGGATCGGATGGGAGACTAGTGGAACCTTCTTCAGAAAATACTTCTGGCTCATAGTCATTACCCCAGGAGTGCTCTGAATCTGATCCAGAAAAATATCCCAGTGGAGATATTTGGTCCCTTCCTGGTTCAACCTTCACCCTTCTCGGAGTGTGGATCGTGATGGAAAGCACCTACACACAGAGGATCTCCGATGACTTGATGAAATGTTTTTCCCCTATGCACTGGAGATAGACCAGCTAGGCAGTCATTGCTCCAAAGCCCTTCAATGCCTTGATATCAATTGTGTCAAGGTAGAAAATTTAGTACGGCATGCAAATTGCATACAAAGCGTTGCATATTTAATTGCACCCAATGTAAAAAACTGCACTGAAACTTAGTGCAGGTTTTTACATTATTTTTAAACACTGGATCTTTAGGCCAGCTTCAGGAAGGTATAAAGAACCAGCTGGGAGCAAAAAGAGCTTTTGAGGTGAAGTCTGACATTTCACCTCTGAAGATCCAGGCATCGGGATAGCCCCTGCTTCCACTGGCATATCGTCTGGGGGCCACTGCCACCCCCCCACATACCAACCCCTGAACAGAGGTAAAAGTACTGGTGGCCCAGTGTACCCCAATTCTGATCTATGTGATGGCAACTAGCAGAAAACTGCATGTATGAATAGTCTTAGAAGTATTTTCTCTCAGGAAAAGCAAGATAGCAAGTCCTCACAAACAAGTCTCCCTAGCTAGAGGCTGCCTTCAACAAAACAAAAAAAAAAAGGGAGGGGGGGGGGAACACAATAAGAAAAGCACTGCAACAAGCAAACACCAATAAATATTTTTGGTGGCCAGCCAGCTTTTCCAGTTCTATGGATTTCTTTTTCAATAAGGCAGCCTGAAAATTAAGAAAAATTGGGCCGGGGGGGGGGGGGGGGGGGTGGAATTCATCCCCAAAGAGAATCTGGAGGATCAATTGGCCAAAATTACTGTTTGGAAACAGATTCCCGACACAAGATATGAATGTATAAACCAAAGGTCATGTTGTAGACCTGTAAATCTGCTCCATAGAGACTGAACTCAAGTTGTCTATCGACACGGACATGGCTTGGACACTGAGACTTGACATGGCTCTCAAAGTTTTAGATCTGCTCAGAATGTTATAGTTAATTTGTTAATGTAAATAGTTTCAGTTCTGTGAACATTGTCTAAACTTGACTAAGCAAAAAGCGGTATAGAAGCTTGGCCAAATAAAAATAAATAAGTGAAGGAGATGCAATATACTTGGCCAAGCATCCACTATTAACTACAGCAGTCCCAAGTTTATTGGGGTCAAAAACAAACAAAAAGCTAATTGGACTTCCTAGAGCTTTAGTCTCTTCCAAGGGGAAGGCTAAGACTCGTTTGCAATCCAAAGTATGCAATATTCGTTCACATTTGTGAACATGTGCCCGACGGAAAAATGTTGGAAGGATACTTGACTGATAAGGTAGGAATTTGACACCACTTTAGGAAGTAACTTCAGATAGATGCGTAAAACCACCCTATTGTTAAAAATATTAGCATAGGGTTACTGGAGCCTGAAGCTCACTAACGTTGTGTGGTGAAGTTACTACTACCACCAATAAGACCTTACATGTCAGGTACTTCACATCACAAGAATCCAGTGACTTGAAAGGAACGTTTGTCAGTTAGGCTACAAAAACTGCGGTCCCAAGACCAAGTGGATGGCTTGATAGCAGGCTTCAATAGAAGCGAGCCTTGCATAGAATGAACTAAAGGCTATACAGACACTGGCTCACCTTCTACATGGGGATGTGTCAACTAAACTGAGGACGACCCGCAGGAAGTTGGTTTCCAAACCTCACTCAGATAGATGTTGAAGGTTCTCAAGCAGTTTGTGTTTGGGACAGGAAAAGGGATCTTAAGATCTTCTGTCACACTTGATGGCAAACCTCTTCTATTTCAAACCATATGGCCACTCATGAAGTCTCTCTTGTAAGTCAGCGGGATAGTCAAGACACTATTAGGCAAGTTCAGAGTTATCACGGTCATAAAGCAACTAAGGTCATCCACTGATGTTGAGATTCATGCATTCCCTGAGCTTGATTAGCACTGGGGAATGCCCAGTTTGCTAGGTCTTGAACTTTCCTATTACTTACTAGTAATCGTTTGTATAGCACTGCATACACCTGGTAACACTATACAAATGATAACTAGTAGTAAGTTGTGGGAAAATTCCAGGACAGAGAACCATTCTTGCCTTAACCAATAGGGGGCAATGAGAATTATGGCTTCCAGATCCTGTATGAGCTTCAGGAGAGTCCCTAGCTATAAGCAAAATTGGAGGATATGCCTCCAGAAGACCCTTCCCTCAATCAAGAAAAGCATCTGAAGCTAGTGTGCCGTGTAACCCTGTTTCGAAGAGCATAAGAGATTTATGACGACATCCATGAAAGATCATCTTAGCCATTCAAGAGCCCTGAGACCACTTGTGTGGTTAAAGTACCCATCTCAGTTTGGCCACTAGGATACTGTCTTTCCCTGCCAGGTAGATCGCCCTAAGAAACAAGTTAAGGGAAATGGCCCAGTTCCATATTCTGATAATTTCCCAACAATCTTTCATTGTTACTTTAAAGCTAACAAAGTTTACAACACAGTAATAATAGGAGATTTCAATTACCCTAGTATCGAATGGGTCAATGCCACATCAGGACATGCTAGGGAGATTAGGAACTTGATATTGCAAGGCATTTACATGGTTTACAGACCTGTAAGCCATGTAAATACCCCTAAGTGGGATATTCAGCGGCATTAATACGGTCAGTGCCTCTGAATATCCCCGAGTAACGCCACTATACGCCCCGATGCTATATGGTTAGCATTAGGGTGTGTCAGGGGCATTCTGGGATGGAGTGGAGGTGGTGCCATTCACAAACTGGTCAGTGGTGATATTGAGCCACTGCCCAGTTTCTTTCACCGCATATTGCTAACCAGACAGCGACTCAAAATAGACGCTGCCCAGTTAGCGATCGAGCACTGTGACAACCCCGGATATGACCCTGGCATTGAATATTCACATTTAATTTTCAGCGCTGGCAGCTAGTCGCTGTAATTGTGCTAGCTGCCGGCGCTGCATATCGGGCCAAAGGTTTCTAGATGAAATAAATGACTGCTTTATAAAGCTGCTGGTTCAGGCACAGACACAAAGGGAAGCTATTTTAGACATAGTCCTTCGTGGAATGCAGAATCTAATGCGAGAGGTAGGGTTTTGTAGCCACTTGGCAAAAGTAATCATAACATGATCACATTGTATTTAATAAATGGAGGGAAGATAACAAGGAAATCTACTGCTCTAGCATTTAACATCTAATTTGTGCAGACGCTGATCCAAGTCTCAAGCCTCGCCATTGCTTGGTTAACATGGAAGAGCAAGATCACTTTCGGCAGGAAAGAAGGTACCGGCCACAAAATCACCCTTTCTTTGGAAATCACCAAATATGGCTCTTTACAGGAGAGGGCCTGCAACTCTGAAATGTGCCTGGCCGAACAAATAGCCACCAGGAAAACCACCTTGAATGACAAATACTTCAGTGAGGTGTTCCTCAATGGCTCGAATGGAGGACCTGAGAGGACTGACAATACAAGATTAAGATCCCACAAGGGCATGACTGAACACAAAGGAGGCCGCACCTGCTTCACAGTGCACAAAAAACATGAAACATCTGGGTGACACACTAACAGACCCTCTTGCGCCTTGCTGCGATAATAGGCCAAAGCCGCCACTTGCACCTTCAAGGGATTCAAAGCTAGACCTTTCTCCAGCCTCGTTTGCAAAAAGGCCAGGACGTCCACTACTGAGGCTCCATGGGTCTCATGTCTCATTCTGCACACTAGTCTTCAAAAACCCGCCAAATGTGGGTAAGACAGAGACATAGACCGCTCATCTCTGGTGTATAACCACGCTTTTTCAGCCGCGCCTGCTTAAGAGAGAATCAATTCACCTGTGGTATTAGCACCGGCCCTTGCAAGAGTAGGTCAACCCACTGAAGCAATCGCCATGGCCGCTCCACCGCCAGCTGGATCAGACCCGCATACCATGGCCTCCGAGGCCAATCTGGCGCCACCAGTATCACTCGGCCCGCATGTTATGCTATCCGCTGTAGTAGTCTTCCAATGAGAGCCCACATAGGAAACACATACAATAGTCCCTCTTGGGGCTATGGCTGCGCTAGGGCATTGAGGCCTTCCGACATCCGCTCTCTCCTTCGACTATAGAAATGACAGACCCTGACATTGGTCACTGACACCTTATGATCCATCACCGGGTGTCCACAGTCCTGCACCAAATTGGCAAATACGGAGTCCTCCAGGGCCCATTTCCCCAGGTGCAGCCGATGTCTGCTCAGGTAGTCCGTCTGCACATTGTTCTTGCCAAAGCTGATAGATGAGTTTTGGCCCACCGTAATATTGGTGCCACTTCGGTGGAAAGAACCACGCTGCCTGCTCCCCCGTTGGTTCAGAAAGACCCAAACCGCCTTGCGATTGAACAGGTACTCAAATCAGTGTAATGCTAGCTTCACCACTCTGAATTCCAGGCGGTTGATAGACCAGGACTTTTCCTCCTCTGAACATTGTCCCTGGGTGATCTGGGACCGACAATGTGCACCCCAGTCTGTGGTCGCCACCACCTAGTCCGGCATTTCCAGGGACACTCCATGCTCCAGATGTTCCCTGCTCAACCACCAATGCAGCTTGCTCTTGACGTCCTCTGGACACTGAAGCCGTCTGAAGAATGGATGCAACTGAGGATACCATCTCAACAGTAACGCCCTCTGCAATGGTCTCATGTGCGCTCTGGCCCAAGGGACAAGGTCAAGTGCCGATGCAAATCATGCCCAACATCTGCAAATAATGCCAGGCTGAAGGCCTCGCCATCCTCAAGAACCACCGTAGCAGGCACTGCAACTTGCTGATCCTTTCTTCCGACAACGGCACTATTCCTGCAAGCATGTTGAACTGCGCTCCTAGATACACCAAGCGCTCAAAAGGAACTAACTTGCTCTTGGACATATTGATGACCCAACCCAGATCTCAAAGGAGAGAGATCACTTGCTGCGTCACCTTTAGACTTTCCTCCCTCAACTTCGTCTGAATGAGCTAATCGTCCAAATAAGAATGGACTAGAATCCCCTGTCTTTGCAGTGCCACCGCAGAACCACCATTACCTTGGTGAATGTCCAAGGTGCTGTCAATTGCCCAAAGGGCAGTGCCCGAAACTGAAAATGGCCCCGGGGTGCAAGAATCGCAGAAACCTCTGGTGGTCAGGGCGAATTGAAATGTGCAGATATGCCTCCATAAGATACAAGGCAGTCAGGAATTTGCTGGGCTGCACCACCACAATGACGGAGCTCAAAGTTTCCATGTGGAATCGAGGCACCTGGAGTGTCCTGTTGACATACTTTAGGTTGAGGATGGGCCAAAATGAACCTTCCTTTTTGGGCACCACAAAATAAATGGAGTATCGACCAAAACCACACTGATCTGAGGAAACCCTGACCACTGCCTCTAAGCCACTCCAGAGTTGCTTGAACTGCCAAGGCTTTTTGTGGGGGTTTACAGGGCGAAACTATGAATGCATCTGAAAGTGGGTGCTGAAACTCGAGGGCATAGCCTTCGTTGATAATCTCCAGCACCCACTGATCTAAAGTGATCTGTACCTAAGAGTGGTAGAAGCACTGCAGATGACCCGCTCCACCTACCCTTGGGTTCCCCTCGCTTCATTGTGCCTTTTTGGCAGCACCTGTGGAACCTGCATAGTATCCACGGGATGTGCCTCTGCCATGAAAGGACTGTCCTCGATAGGGGAAACAACTGCACTGTGATGGGGAAAAGCACACTGTTCAGAACAGTCTGAAATCGAGCGCTCCCCCTCGGCTCTGCTGCGGCTGGCCTTTGCCCACGTGCATTGTCCTCTGGCAACTGGGTTCCCTTGGTCTCACCTTCACCAGCTCCTTGAGTGCCTCCCCAAACAACAACTTGTCCTTGAAGGGCAGCTTAATCAAACGCATCTTGGACGGCACAACCGCTGACCAATTGTGCAAGCGCCATGCCACTACTCCCAGAGCCATGCTCGTGGAGGAAGCCCGCATAAGATTGTAACAAAAATCCACCAAATAAAAGGAAGCTGATTCCAACTTCGCCATCTCCGCCGGCTCAGAGGCAGAACCTTGGTTCAGCTCAGGTAAAGCTTACATGGAATTCACCTCAAATACCTGCTTCAACAAAGACTCCAGCCGTCGATCCAAGGGGCCTCAGAAAGCTGCACCCCCTTCTACTGGAATTGTTGACTTCTTGGTCACCGCCATGACCAAGGTATCCACCTTTGGATTTGCAACTCCTCCTTCTCCGCCAGAGGTACTGGATAGAAACAGGCCATTGCCCATCCTCCTCATAGCCCCGCTTCAGGCAGCATCTACTCCGCCTCAATCATCTGCATAAATTGCCTTATGCACCGGGAATAAGTTTTGCAGAATCCGCATACTCTGAAGGAGAGAGTCCTCCAAGGGAGCCGCCTCCTCAGCAGAACGAAAAGGTACATTCTAAGCCACAAGTGACTGTGAGATGACCCCCAAAAGTTCCTCCTTGCGGAACATCCAGACCATAGTTGGATCCTTGCGAGGGGGAAGCTCCCCCCCTTCCAATCCCAGTGCCTTCGGTTCTTGCTCGATGCCCGAGGGCTCCTTCGGGATCTCTGCGCTCCCTGAGTCCAGCGAGATATGATCATCCTCCTCACTGAATCTCAAGTGCTTGGCCAAAGATCCTCCCGTGGGGGGCATTGACACCCTCTTGCCCAAGAGAGTTTTAGCGGCCACCAAAGTCCTGTCCAGGCCCTGGCCCTTTTCCAACTAATAGGCCTTATGTAATAGCAAAATAAATTCTGGGGTAACAAGGGAGGGCTCCTTGGGTAAGTTACCTGCTTGTCCCAGATTCTGTGCTTCTCCTCTTACCGCCAGCGATGCCTGCTACGCACCGGAGCCAACCCTGTATCAAAGATAGCTGTTGAAGAGGAGCACAGGAAACTTCCCACTGAAGCAACAAGACTCTCACTGCCCAACGCAGCAAGTCCCTCGAAGTCAGACCCGGCGTCGGATGATGTTCTTCCACACGCCGGCTCTCCCTCTCGCAGGACTTGCAACAGCTTGCCTGCGACAGTGAGCTCCAGCGTGCGCCACATATGGGACATAACATTTTGGACCCCGGCATGGCCTCGCGCAACCATGACATCTTCCCACTCCGAGACTTCCGATGCTCTTGATGTGCATAGACTTAGAAACCACGGATCGCACCTGCAAGGGATCTCTCTGCTAAGAATCACTCACCGCTATATTCAAGGACAGTGGCCCAGCTCCCGCTCCCGAGACGGGAACCCCCGACGTCAACTGAACAGCTCACAGAGGTCCTGCAGAGGCTCGCTTTACCCACCAAAGGATTCTGGATAAGACTGCCCAAATTTAAAGTACTCAATAGCACTTTGCTTCTTTCTCTTTTTGTTTTTTCAACACTCTTTATGAAGCACGCAGTCTTAGTCTCTGCCTTAGGTGTAAGTTCTGTGCCAGCTTCTCAGAAACAAATACCTATCCTATGGCAACTACTACTTAAACAGCCCAGACAGTCTGCTTGGTTGTCCTCTAGCTGCTGGAGACTGAAATACTGCAGGGAGGTGGAAGATCCTCTACTGTTATAGGGTGCCGTCACAAAAACATTTGCATAATCGGTCTCCAGCTGCTGGTGAAAAGCACAACCCATCTGTCTGGAGTGGACTGGAGGGACGTGGATGAAATTATATTTAAAGGTGATATCAGTGGAATTGAAACAAATCTTAATAAG
This sequence comes from Ichthyophis bannanicus, assembly GCA_033557465.1. Taxonomy (NCBI): domain Eukaryota; kingdom Metazoa; phylum Chordata; class Amphibia; order Gymnophiona; family Ichthyophiidae; genus Ichthyophis; species Ichthyophis bannanicus. The sequence goes on from CM066033.1 coordinate 681,739,516, forward strand.
CCGTGAAGATGTAATACAACAATTTGATAAACTAAAGAATAGCAAATCTAGACTGGATGGTATACATCCCAGGGTGCTGAAAGAACTCAAACATGAAATCTCAGGCCTAGTAGAAATTTGTATATTATTATTAAAATCATCTGTAGTACCTGAAGATTGGAGAGTGGCCAGCATAACACCAATTTTTAAAAAGGGTTCCAGGAGTGATCCTAGAATATACAGACCGGTGTGCCTAACATCAGTGTCATGCAAAATACTAGAAACCATTATAAAGAAATAAAATTAATGAACATACAATATGTGTCATGGCTTAATGGGACAAAGCCAAGCCAAGGGAAGTCTTGTCTCACTAATATTTTTTTCAAAGGTGTGAATAAACAGCTAGATAAATGTGAGCCGGTTGATATAGTGTATTTGGGTTTTCAGAAAGGCTATGATAAGGTCCCTCATGAGAGACTCTTGAGGAATTTAAAGAGTCATTGGGATAGGAGGCAATGTACTATTGTGGATTGGGATGTGGTTAAAAGATATAAAACAGAGAATAGGGTTAATGGCCAAATTTCTCAATAAAGAAAGGTGAATAATGGAGTACCCCAGGATTCTGTGCTGGGCCAACCGCTTTTTAACATATATAAATGACCGGGCAATGGGAAGGAATGGCATGATCAAATTTGCAGATGAGACAAAATTATTCTAAGTTGTTAGATTGCAAGAGGATTGTGAAAAATTGCAAGATCTTGAGATATTGGGAGACTGCAAATGGCAGATGAAATTTAATGTGGACAGGAGTAAAGTTATGCACTTAGGGAAGAACAACCCAAATTATAGTTGCACAATGCAAGATTACGCATTAGAAATCATCATCCACGAAAAGGATCTGGGTGTCAACGTGGATAAAGCATTGTTACTCAACTGTAATAGGTGTTCTCCGGGGATAGCAGGAATCTATCCTCACATATGGGCGACATCAGCACCGACTGAGCCCGCGCAGAAGCATCTCCCCAGCTTTCAAGGAAAGCCTTTCGGAGGATGCACCATGCATGCGTGGTCCACTTCCCACCCAAAGGTGGCATCTTGCCTCAATCTAATGACATAGCTAAGACGGCAAAATATATCAGATGGTAAAGAAGCAACTCCAAGGGGAGTAGGAGGGTTGTGAGGACTGATTCCTGCTGTCCCCGGAGAACACCTGTTACAAGTGAGTAACTACACTTTCTCCAGAAACAAGCAGAAAATCAGTCATCACATATGGGACTTCCCAGCTACAGGCTACCAAGACCCTGTAACCAAATGTAAAATGCCACAGCAACTTGAAAAGAGAGAACCGTGACCAGCAGCAGTCGAGTCCTGGGAGAGACTCTCGCAAGACCCAAGCATCCAGTGAACACCGGCACTCCGGTAGCCTGAACACAGAAGGGTCGGAGGGCAGGATTTGTTTACACCCCAAAAAGATTAAGGAGTACGGCCTGGCCAAAAGCACTGTCCCATTGGGACACCCTATCCAGGCAGTAGTGAGTTGCGAAGGTATGGACCAAAGACCAGGTGGTGGCCCGGCAAATTCCTGTTATGGGGATGGAACGCAGATTGGTCACGGAAGTAGCCATTGCTCTGATGCAGTGTGCCGTGAATCTCTGGTCCAGTAGGATCCCCGCTTGCTCATAGACAAGAGTAATGCAGTCCGCCACCCAGGTAGACAGAGTTTTCTAAGTTACTGGGAGCCCCAGACAGCTGGGGGTCATATGATTCGAAAGTTGTTGAGCCTTGTGGTGGTCCTGGGTCCATTGCAGGTAGATGTACAGAGCTTGCTTGCAATCCAGAGTATAGAGAATGGTCTCTGCCCTGCCAGCATGAGGCCTGGGAAAAAAAGGTGGGGAGCACCATCACCTGATTGAGGTGGAATGAGGCCACCATCTTCAGCAGAAACTTAGGGTGTGTGCGGAGCACCATCCTGTTCTCGTAGAATCTAGTGTAAGGAGGCTTTGCCATCTGAGCCTGGAGTTCATTAACTCTGCAAATTGATGTGAGTGCTATCAGGAAGGCGACCTTCCAGGAGAGGTATCGCAGGTGGCAGGTAGCTAAAGGCTCAAACTGAGGCTTAGTGAGAGAGATCACCAAATTAAGGTCCCATTGGGCAGACGGGGGGTTTGGACAACATGAGGCCCCATAGGAACCGAAACACAAGGGGCTGAGCTGAGGGGCTTCCCTTTGACGGAATGGTGATGCGCTGCGATAGTACTTAGGTGTACTCTGACCGAGTTGGACATCATTCCCGCCTGTGATAGGTGGAGCAGGTATTGGAGCACCACATGCACTTAGTAGGAGAACAGGTTCGTTTGTTTCTCTGTGCACCACAGTGAGAAATGTCGCCACTTGAAGGTGTACACCCTTCTCATGGAGGTCTTCTGAGAGGCCAGGAGGATGTCTTCCACATCCCATGGAAGGTTGAAGGGGGCTAGTGCCACCCTTTCAGCAGCCAAACCATGAGTGAGACACACCCTAGGTTGGGGTATAGGAAAGTGCCCTGCTCCTGCGTGAGTGGTCCTGGGGCTTGGCCCAGAGGAATCGGCGATGCAGTTGATAAGGAGAGGAGCAGTGGGAACTAGGGATGTCTGGGCCACCGAGGGGCTATCAGCACTAGTGATGCTCTGTCGCATTGAGCCTTGAAAAGGGTGTTACATTGAGCCTTGGCTATCAGTGTTGTTGGAGGGGGAAGGCGTACAGAAGGCCTTCCGACCATGGAATGAGGAATGCATCCGCTGCTACCTGAGATGGATGCAGTCAGCGGAAGAAGAAACGGGGCAACTGCGCGTTGTCTGGGCTGGCGAACAGGTCCATCACTGGGACACCCCAGAGCTGAAACAGCTGTGAGGCTACTGCTGGGTCCAGGTACCACTCATGCAGCTGAAGTATCCTGCTCAGCCTGTCTGCCAAGATACTGTCCTGGTCCGGGAGGTAGACCACTCTCAGGAACATCCCGCTGCTTGTGGCATAAGAGCAGAAGGCTACCGCCTCCTGGCAGAGGGGGTACGACCCCGTTTCCCTGTTTGTTCATGTAGAACATCACGACCCGATTGTTGGTCTGGATCAGCACCGCGTGATGCTGTAGCTTGTGGCGGAAGGCCTTGAGGGCCAGGAATATGGCCCTGATTTCCAGCAAGTTGATCTGCATTTTGGATTCTTTCCAGGACCAGCAGCCTTATGTCTGGAGGCTGTTGCAATGTGCTCCCCAGCCCATTAGAGAGGCGTCCGTGGTGAGGACTTTCGGGGGGGGGGGGGGGAATGGGACCTGGAAGGACTTTCTGGGGGGGGGGGGAGACCTGGAAGGGCATTCTAGCCTGAAGGTGACCTGGATTCTGCCACCATTCGAGGGAGTGGTCCACCAGCTGGCGGGTCATGTGCACCCTGTCCCTAAGCCTGCCAGCAGCTTGGGTCCACTGAGAGTGGAGGCACCACTGGGCTGCTCTCATGTGTAGGTGGACATCTGGGTTCACGTGGACAATGGAGGCCATGTGTCCCGGCAGGAGAGGCCGAGCGGGCAGTACCCTATGCCGTTGCCCCTATGCAGCTAGTCCCCTGAAACTTGCTAACCTCTCCAGAGGGAGGAAGGCTTTTGCCTGAAGGGTGTCCAGCTGCGTCCCTATGAACTATAGGCTCTGAGTGGGAGTGAGGTGGGACTTGGGGAAGTTTATGACAAACTCCGGGTGTTGCAGGGCGTTTATGGTGCATCCGGTGGCGCATTGTGGCTCTGCAACTGTGGCCCCCTTTATGAGCCTGTCATCCAGGTAGGGGAAGACTAAGGCTCCTTGAAGTCTGATGTGGGCTGCGACCACTGCGAGGCACTTTGTAAAGACCCTTGGAGAAGAGGCTAGCCCAAAGGGTAGTATTCTGTATTGGTAGCGTTGTCTCCCCACCATGAACCAAAGGTATTTTCTGTAGCTGGGGTGGATTAGGATGTGAGTGTAAGCATTCTTTAGGTCTAAGGAGCAAAGCCAGTCTCCCTGCTGGAGGAATGGCAGCAGTGTTCCAAGGGAGAGCATCTTGAACTTCTCCCTGACCAGAAACCTGTTGAGCTCTCACAGGTCCAGGATGGGCCTGAGGCCCCCCAGCCCTCTTGGAGATGAGGAAGTATCTGGAGTAGAAATCAGTATCCCAGAGGTGTTTCGGGACTGGCTCTACTGCTTTGTCCCAGAGTAGTCCTGCTAGCTCATTGAGGAGCAGGGTCTGGGGAAGGAGAGGCCTGGTGGGCTCTCCTGGGAAGAATGGGGGCAGTGTTTGATGTAGGTGGAGGAAGTAATCTTCCTTAACCACTTATAACACCCAGGCATCGGTGGTGATGGCTGTCCACCTTTGGGCAAAGAGGGCTAAGTGCCCCCCCCCTGTGGGCAGCAAAGGACACCCTGGAGGTGTGGGAGTCACACCCAGGCCGTCAAAAGCCTCCCCGGGGCTGGGGCTTCAGGGTTTTATGCTTTCTGGAACCTATGACCCTGGCGTTTTTGTTGCTGGGCCTGTTGAGGGCCCGAGAAGGCTTGGAAGTGCAGAGTAGCACTGAAGCCCCCTTTCTTCATCAGGAAGAAGGGCTTTGTCCCTGGGGTTTTCTTTCAGGGTTGCACTGATGTCTTTTATGAGAGCCTGGTTCTCGTCACATACTCTGTCTCTTATCTCCGCTGCTTTGTCCACCATGGGTTTCCCGAACAGATTTTCACCTGTGCAGGGGACATCGATCAGTTTGTCCTATACCCATTGTTCCAGGTCAGGTCGGACAACTGCAGCCATGCTTGGCATCATGCCCCAATGCCTGCGGCGGCCACTCTAGCCAATGACTCGAAGCCATCATAGGCTACCCGGGACAGGAACTTTGAATATTCCTTAACTGCCGAGGTTAGGGTCTTGAACCTCTGTAAGGGTTCTCCATCGAGGCCTGCCGAGAATCCCCTATGCTCCCTTGACAGCTCCTTCAGGTACATGCCGATGTAGAGCTGATATGAGTGGATTTGGCATTTTAGCATCGAGCCCTGAAAACCCTTTCGGCTATCAAGGGTTTGGGCCTCCCTGCTGGATGGTATAGACGAGTGTGTCTTTTGGCTATTAAGTCAGCGCATGGCAGATTCCACAACCATTGATTGTGGGACAGCTGGGCCTTTTGGGGAACCCAGGGCTACAGTGTATCTGGTACATGGCATCGAGGTGCCTGCTGACAATTGGTACAAAGGTGTTTCCCATATCCGGAGGAGGCGGTGGCTGAGGATCAAGGGCACTGGGACCATAAGATTTTCCTTCAGGGGTGGCTCATATTGGAGTATCTCCAATTCCTTGGTTCGCAGGTCCTCCTCAGCCTCAGTCTCGATCGCGAGAGCCTTGGCCATATACCTCACAAAATCGATGTCCTCGGGTGGGGAGCGGCATAGGGTCACAGCGGGAGACGGGTCAGAGGGCACGTCATGGTGTCGCCTCATGTCCGGGGACTCTTCGTCCTCAGTCTCTCATTCTGACTTTAAGTCGGAGTATGGGAGGAGTGGTCTAGTGGTTAGGACAAGGTACTAGCTGCACCAACAATGATAATCAGCCCTCGACCAGGAACAAGTACTAATACACTGTAAGATATCCAGAGATTCTACGTAAAACTGTATTTTAGTTCTAAACATGTTCAATGTATATAGTTCTCAACTATCAACCTGTTTCTGATAGTTTGAACCCATTATTGTTATTATAGAAATTGATTTTATTGTTAACACCGTTATATGTAAAAACAGCATGATGCTTATTACTGTTCCTTGTAAAACAGCCTTGCTTGTTAATTGTTGTTCATTGTAAACCGCAACTGATCTATGGAAGTGGCGGTATATAAAACCTGCTAATTAAATTAAACCTGCTAATTAAATTAAATTAAAGGTACCTCAGGCCGGAGGTTCAAGTCCCACCTGGGGACAGCAATCTCAGGCTGGAGGGACTGGGATTTCTAGTCCTGTAGGCACTCCTTGTGGTCTTGGGCAAGCCACTTAACCCTCCATTGCCCATGTTCCCTGTAAGTATTAGTGTATGTGTCTCATATCCCCTCGTGTTAAATGTATCCCCCAATTGACCGCTTTGACCCGGTGAAAAGCGGGATATAAATACAGCTAAATAAATAAATAAATAAATAAAATGAGTCCGATGCCACATGATCACCTCGGTCGAGGACCGCTCTCCACGGTGCAGGACCTCTGGAGGATCGTCGATCCGAGCCATGGGTGCTCGCCGGGGAGGACTGGTGTCTCAAAGAACGGGAGTGGGACCTCCACTGGGGCCTCTCTCTCAAGGCCGATGGTGCTCAAGGACCAGTTCAACATCCGGGGAAGCCCCCAAAGTCTAGGGTCCCATCGTTGAGGTGAATGAACCAGGCGAGCCGGATATAAATGTCCACTGAATGGCCACTAGGGCAGATATACTGCTCTCTAAGGCTGCCATTCTGGTCTCCATGCCAGTTGACTCCACAGTCTTCGACAGGGGCACCGAGGACTTTAGGCCCGGCGTTGGTACTGTTGATGGAGAGTCCTCAATGAGGATAGCCTCGGAGGTCTGAGGCTGGTCAGGGGGAGCCGACTCCTCCTTGGCAGGGCAACTTGGAGGGCTACTCCTACTCCAATTTCTCGAACTCACGCCTGGGCTGCGGGACTTGGGGAGGGATTTCACCTTCTTCCCTGATCCGTCCTCTGAGGCGATCTGAGAATCTCTTCTTATGCTCCACCTCCGGGGACTTCTGTTCGGAGGAACCTACTACTACTACTATTTAGCATCTATATAGCGCTATACACGCAGCACTGTACAGAAATATAAGCAAAAAGACAGTCCCTGCTCGTCAGAGCTTACAGTCTAGTAATTAATAGATATTACATCAATAGGAAGCATTTGTAGAATTAATGAGACATAACTATATAAAAGTGTTGATCAGTGTTAAACCTTAACCACACCAGTTATGTTTTAACTTTGAGGATACAGGTATTTTCTTTTCTACAGCAAATTGCTAAACATTATATAGAAATATACCTAATACAGTTTTCATTTGATTATATATATATAAGCATGTAAGATTATACATGCAAGAGATAAGGCAATGCTTCTAAACCCCACAGGAAGAGACTGTCAGAGATAGCATAGTTACTCACCTGTAACAGGTGATCTCTGGGAACAGCAGGAATTTAGTCTTCACATATGGGTATCGTCAGTACCGATGGAGCCTGCGCGGGAACGCTCCCCAGCGTCCAATTAGGAAGCTTTTGGGAGAATCCCACAGCGCCTGCGTTCTGCCTTCCCGCCTTTCCCAACTGCCTCTCTCCAGTTGAGTTTAAAGCTGAGACAAAGAGAGAGAGAGGGAAAGAGAAAGAGATAGATAGAGAGATACAACTCCTAGGGGAGGTGGGTGGGTTGTGAAGACTAAATTCCTGCTGTTCCCAGAGATCACCTGTTACAGGTGAGTAACTATGCTATCTCCAGGAACAAGCAGGAATGTAGTCTTCACATATGGGGACTCCCTAGCTTTAGATGACAGGGAGAGACCCTAGAAGTTGTGTGTCCCTGTGAAAGGGCTCCACTTCCCCCCATGGATCTCTGGCATCCAACCAGGGATGGCGGGTAGGAGTTGACTAGGTATGGAACAGGTGTTGAAGAACAGCCTGACCAAACAAGGCATCCCGGCGGGAGTCCTTGTCCAAGCAGTAATAGGCTGTGAAGGTATGAACCGAGGCCCAAGTGGCTGCTCAACAGATGTCGTCGATAGACACAGTGCAGATGAGCCATTGAAGATGCCATGGCTCTCACATTGTGAGCTGTGACATGGCCCTCCAGAGGAAGATTCTTACTCTGATAGGCAAAGAAATACACTGTGCAATCCAGCTGGACAGTGTTCTCTTGGCGACTGGAAGTCCCAAATGAGAAGGATCAAAAGCAACAAAGAGTTGAGAGGACTTTCTATGTTGCTGTGTTCTTTGCAAGTAAAAGGCCAAAGCTCTTTTACAGTCCAAAGTACGAAGATTCCTTTCTGCATTTGATGCATGAGGCCTTGGAAAAAACACAGGTAGGTAGACGCTTGGTTAAGATGAAAAGGGGAGACCACCTTTGGCATAAAGTGTGGATGAGTCCTAAGGACTACCTTGTCATGATGTAACCTTGTATAATGCAGATCAGCCACTAGTGCCTGCAACTCATTAATGCGACGTGCTGATGTGATTGCAATGAGAAAGATAACTTTCCAAGAAAGGAATTTCAACGAGGTAGTAGCCAAGGGTTCGAAAGGTGGCATCATAAGCTGGCCAAGAACCAGGTTTAAGTCCCATGCCACCGGTGGTGGCCTAATGGGAGGCTTAGTTAGTAGAAGGCCTCTCATAAATCTTGCTATAAGAGGATGGGAGGAAATAGGTTGTCCATTTAAAGGCTTGAAAGAAGCCGCAATAATACTCAAATGGACTCTTACTGAGTTAGTTTTAAGTCCTGCATTGGATAAATGAAGGAGATACTCCAGTAATGATTCCAGAGGTATCACAAGGGGGTTAAGACCCTTCTGCGAGCACCATATGGTAAACCTTTTCCACTTGAAAGCATAAGAGCGTCTTGTGGAAGGTTTTCTAGAAGCATAAAGGATATCCTTTATCTGCTGAGGAAGGTTAAGATCCTTGAAGACCTAGGCCTTCAGCAACCAAGCCCTGAGATGCAGTGATTGGGGATTGGGATGCCATAACATTCCTTCCTCCTGAGATAGGAGATCTGGTGCAGACCCTAACTCCAGAGAGGGAGCATGAGAGATGTAGAAGCAGAGGGTAACACACTTGCCGTGGCCAATGTGGAGCTATGAGAATCATACGGCTTCTGTCTCTCTGAAGCTTGAACAGGGTTTTGGGAATCAGGGGAATGGGTGGAAAGGCATAAAGGAAGTCTTGCCCCCAATGAAGGAGGAAAGCATCCCTGGCCTGAGAGTCCTGAGCCAGAATTCTGAAACAGAACCAGGGAAGTTTGGCACTCCACGGACTTGCAAAGAGTTCTATGTCCAGGGTTCCCCAAATTTGAAAAATCTTGGCCACCTGGTCTGCATGTAGAGACCATTCGTGTGGAAGCAGAACTCGACTGAGTCTGTCTGCCCAAGAGTTTTGGATACCTGAAAGATATACTGACAGGAGATGAATCTGATGCTCTCTGGTGAGGGCCCATAGTCGCAAAGCTTTGTTGCAAAGCGACAGAGAGCCTGTTCCTCCCCGCTTGTTCACATAGAACATGGCTACTTGATTGTCTGTGTGAAAGAGGACTGTCTTGTAGCTGAGCAGAGTGTGGAACACTCGAAGAGCAAGGAAGATTGCTCTGAGCTCCACAAGATTGATGTGTAGATGAGTCTCCTGTGGAGTCCAGGTGCCTTGGGTGGAGAGGTTTTGCAGATGAGCTCCCCAACCCACTGGTGAAGCATCTGTTGTGAGAGTTGCTTGGGGTGAAGGTTGTTGAAATGGGGACCCCAGCAACAGGTTTTGAGCTGGACTGCCACCATTGGAGGAACAAAATAAGGCGACTTGTGTTTGCTATTTTGTCTGACAGGCATCCTGATGCCTGGGTCCATTGAGTGGATAATGTCCACTGGGCTGCTCTCATATGGAGGTGAGCATAAGGGACCACATGTACGGTAGAAGCCATGTGGCCTAGTAGCTGTAACATTTCTCGAGCAGTGAGATGAGGCTTTAGCACTGCTTGAGAAGCTAATTGCACCATATGAAGGCAACGGGTCTGGGGGAGATAGGCCCTTGCTTTCCTGGTATCCAACAAAGCTCCTATGAACTCTAGAGACTGAGTGGGAGTTAGGTTGGATTTTAGGATGTTTATGACCAGACCCAAATACTGCAGGATACGCATTGTGCAAGATAGAGAAGTCCTGGCCTCTGACTCTGATGGGGCTCGAATGAGCCAGTCATCTAAGTAGGGGAAGACGAATATTCCCAGAGTGCGGAGAAATGCTGCTACCACAGCCATGCATTTCGTGAACACCCTTGGTGCTGAGGCCAGGCCAAAAGGAAGCACCCTGTATTGGTAGTGCTTTCCTTGAAAAAGGAACCGACGGAACTTTCTGTGAGTTGGATGGATGAGAACATGAGTGTACGCATCCTTGAGATCTAGAGAACAAAGCCAATCCTGACTCTGAAGGTACGGCAGCAGGGTTCTCAGAGAAACCATCTTGAATTTCTCCTTGAACAGGAATTTGTTCAATTCTCTGAGATCCAAAATGGGTCTGTGTCCTCCTGTTTTCTTTGGGATAAGGAAATAGGGGGAGTAAAACCCTGTACCCTGTTGAGGAATGGGTACCTCTTCTATTGCCCCTTGGGCAAGAAGCATGGTGACCTCTTGATCTAACAGCTTGATGAGAGAGGTCTGAGAATTGAACTGTCTTACCATTGTGGGAGGGGGCATGCGGAGGAAGTGAAGCTTGTACCCCTCTCTTATAATGGAAAGTGTCCAATGTTTTGCCTTTATTTGCCTCAATCTGGGGGCAAAGTGGCACGACCTTCCTGGGATGGTGGAAGATTCTGGTCCACTGAGGGCCAGGAAGGCTAAGTTCTCTAGATGGAAGTCAAAGGCCTTGTGGAGGCTGAGACTGCTGAGACATTTGAGGCTTAGCAGTCTTTGCTTTCCTTTGTTTAGGTGGTTGCTGAGTCTTCCAGGCAGACTGACCTGCAGAACGTCCCCTGCTGATAAGAGGGATAAAACCTCTTCTTTTTAGAAAAGAATGGTCTCTTGAAAGATTTCTTTCTTGCAGGATCAGCTGTGGCTTTGGATAACACATCCAAAGTGGAGTTATCAGCATCCAACTCATTGGCCTTTTCTTGCCAATTTTTGCCGAATAGATTCTCACCTGTACAAGGAATATTGCCCAGTTTGTCCTGCACCCAGAGCTCCAAATCGGACGCCTGGAGCCAGGCAATTCTACGTGCACCTATGGCAATGGCAGAGGTTCTGCTTATGCACTCAAAACAGTCAAAAGCTGCACGATTGACAAATTTAGAAACATCCTGGGCAGTATGAGAAAATCCTGCCTCTTATCCTCAGGAAGAAGAGGGCTCAAAACCTCTAAATTCCCTGTGACTTCCTTAAGGAACATTCCCATATATAAAATATAGGAACTGATCCTGGCAGAAAGCATGGAAGCCTGGAAAGTATGACATCCAAAGGCATCCAAAGTTCTACACTCACGTCCTGGAGGATTAGAGGCATGCCTCTTTGCACTCCTGATCCTTCTCATAGCTTACTCCACTACAATAGAGTGGTGGTGAGGCAGCTGAGTCTTCTGGAAACCAGGACAGGGAGGAACCTGATACATGGTATCCAGTCGACAGGAGTGAGGTGAGGTGGTAAGGGGGGTTTCCCACATTCTCAACATGAGATCATGTAAGATCTCATGGATAGGCAAGGTAGCTGCCTCCTTAGGAGCTTTGGGATATTGTAAAATCTCCAACTCCTTTGCTCTGGGCACTGTCTCAGGAGCCACAGTAATGGAAAGACCTCGAGCCACCTCTCTGATAAAATCCTGAAAGGAGATATCTTCTGGAGGAGACACCCTACGTTTGGGAGAGGAAGGCTCCTCGGGGAGAAGTATTCCGGTACTGAAAGAACTGTCAGAATCCTTAGACTCCTCTGAGAATTCAAAGTATCGTCTGTCCAGATGCTCTTGTAGAGCACGATACCCGTACCGACCGAAGTCGGTGCCGGGGGGGATCGGTACCGGTGTATTGGTACCAGAGGGCATGTCTTGACTGGGTGCCGGCAATGCGGACACTGATGTCGATGCTATCGGTACCGGTACCGATGCCGGTACCGGCTGAACTGTGATGCGGTTCCGAGGGCATCGATGCCGCAAGGAGAGCCGCCAGACTGCGTTCAATAGCCAGGAACCTCTGGTCTATCAACGCTGCCGATGCCCGGGTATCGGTACCGGAGAAAATCGCTGGTACCCCAGAGCTTGGCACCAGTAGTTCTGCCGAGGTTGAGGCCTCGAGAACATCCTGGAGCCCCGATAATGCTTTGGAAGCCGAAGCCTCCTGCCGGGGAAATTTTGCCGGTGCAGAACCCTCAAGGGCAACGCCAGAGGCATCTCGATGCTTAGAAGGAGATCTACCCTTTGAGGACCGGCTGGACTTATGTTTAGTTACCTGAGATCCATGGGAGGAAGACGAAGCCCTGTAAGACGTCGATGCCACAGAGGCTGCATCGGAGGGAAAAAGGGTGCTGAGCTTGGCAGCCCGGTTTTGTTGACCCCTCTTGGACATCATGGAACAAGCCATACACTCCGAGATGGAGTGGTCAGGACCTAAATATTTAAGACACCACTCATGGGTGTCGGTGACGGATATGGTACCGCCACACTTGGTGCACTTCTTAAAACCTGAAGTGGGTTTTTCCATAATGGAGGAAATTTTGGGCCTAAGGCCAAAATGGCACGTGCACCTGAGGAAGAAAATTTTGGAAAAAAAGAACTGAATTTATATATTTTTTCTAAAAGAAAGAAAGAACCACCAGCGGTACCGGTATAGCATCGAGGGAGGCAGACGCGACCACAAAAAAGGAGGAAATATTTTCTGCAGTGACAGGAACGACGACCTGCTGGCTCCGCGGAAAACGAAGAACTGGAGAGAGGCAGTTGGGAAAGGTGGGAAGGCAGCATGCAGGCGCTGTGGGATGCTCCCAAAAGCTTCCTAATTGGACGCAGGGGAGCGTTCCCGCGCAGGCTCCGTCGGTACCGACGATACCATATGTGAAGACTACATTCCTGCTTGTTCCTGGAGACTGCGTTTTTGCAGTGATGATTAGAGACAAAGGCCTGATTTAACAGATGTTTGCCTCTTAGGCACAGAACGAGAGGAAACTCGGGGTAACACACACCCTCTACCTCCTCACACATTACAGTCCAGCTCACAGCAGGATGCCGATGAAACCCGCTGAGATGACTAGGGCCAGGTAGCTGATCTTCACATGGTCGCGGGACTCAGAGGAGGCTCTGGCTTCGGTATCGGAGGGGACCCTGGAGTGTGGTGTTATCGGAGACTCCGGGGCGGAGTTGGACTTATGAAAAATTTTTCCTGCTGCTGATGGCGACTCTAAGGTCTTTGGGGTCATTGTTCTGCAGAGTTTGCAGTCAGAGTCACTGTGCTCCGGGTCAAGGCATCGGAGGCAGGAGTCATGTGGATCGATAAAGACAAAACTTTGCCACACCGATCATACTTTTTGAAGCCACTTGAGGCCAAGCGGAAAAAGGGGGGGGGGGGGGGGTCCAAGGCCTTCGGCTGAAAATGGGCATGAACACTGGTTGAGGCGGACCTCGATGAAAAAAGTGGAAAATGGATAGACGAACCCAAGGAGCAAGACAGAGGCAAGCTGGCTTGGAGGCGGGAAGGAACCGGTACAAAACCAGACAAAATTTAGCTAAAAAAAAATCTGACTTGTTAACGCTGTTACAGATTGGCTTTGTACGCAAAACCTCAGAATCAATTTTAACAAGACGGATGTCTTATTTATTACAAGGAATCAATCCTTCACCCCTCCTGCATCGATTAAGGTCAGAGATGCAAAACTCTTAAGTAAATCTACCATCCATTACTTAGGTATCACTTTAGACCAGAGGTACTCAAATCCAGTCCTGGAGGGCCGCAAACCAGTCAGGTTTTCGGGATATCCCTCATGAATATGCATGAGATATATCTGCATGCACGGCCTCCATTGTATTTGAATCTATTCATGCATATTCATGAGGGAACCTGACTGGTTTGCGGCCCTCCAGGACTGGATTTGAGTACCTCTGCTTTAGATCATCAGTTTGACATGAAGGTACATATTAGCAATATCACCAAGGCAATTTACTACAAAATACGAACACTTCGTCACCTACGCCCTCTCCTAGAGCCTGCTGATTTTCGTACGATTTTTCAAGCCCTTGTGACCCCCCATTTTGACTTTGCCAATGCCATTCTGCATAATCTCCCTAAAAGCACTCATAATCCACTACAATTGGCAATGAATGCCGCTGCTCGTGTCCTACATGGAGCATCAAGAGGAGAATATATAACTCCGATTTTGCAGCACCTCCACTGGCTTCCCTTTCATTGTAGGCTTACTTTTAAAGTAATTCTGCTTACATTTAAAGCCCTCAACAAGCTTTCTTCTGCCTCACTCAAGATCTTGTTCAACTTATACCTCAGAATAGATCCAGATCTGTTGCTGCTCATACTCTCACTATCCCCTCTGCGATTATAAGATGCTCTCTTGCGACTAAGAACCGAGCCTTTATATTTTATGCACCCACACTTTGGAATGCCCTTACTGTCCATATTCGGGCTATTTCTGACCTTGCTCATTTTTTAAAAAAGCCCTAAAATCTTACCTTTTTCATCAGTACTATTCTCATGCCAGTGACTTTACATAATCAAATTTATCCTTTATATCTATTATTTGATTTTAACTGTATCTGTTATTAATTTCTTAAATAGTCTCCCCGTTTTAACCAAGTTGTTTTTACCTGTTATATGTAAAGTCCAATGTTTGCTCTGCCAGCATTGTACAATTAATGTTTTATTGTAAACTGCACTGATGCTAAAGAGCGCGGTATAGGAAAGTTATAAATAAATAAATAAAATATATTATATTACTATGTTACTAATTGGTTTGCCTATGCTTCCTGCACAGCCCTGCCATCAGCAGGCAGGTATAAGCAAGGTACGTTTTTGGCTTTTCCTATGGACTTAACATGGATCACTTGGTGACTCGACAGCAGCCTTAAAGATGGAATGAATGAATGCATGCATGTATATCTTACATCTCAACTAATAGGAGCGACCTACACGGAGTGGTGGGTACACCCCTAAACAAATGTGGGTAAGGAGTGACCTGCACAGAGCAGCAGGTGCACCTACTCTTGCCACCTTGCTAGGTAGACTAGATGGACCATACTGCCACCTTGCTGGGCAGACTAGATGGACCATACTGGTCATATGTTTCTATATACTATGTTACTATGTTATGTATGAATCAATCAATCAAATGGGGCAGTTTTTTAAATAATTTTCCTTTTAAAGAACAGGATGATCAATTGTTCATCACCATTAGGGACAGACATAAAATGGTGGGCTCAAACAGGGGGAGACTGAGGTGAGACATTAGGAAGATCTTTCTACCTCTGAGGGTAGGCAAGCAGTGGCACAAGTTACCAAGGGAGATTGTAGAATCTCTGTCATTGGAAAGTTTTCAGAGCAGCTAGACACACCCTTCAGGAGGCAGGCAAGTGAACTAGATGACCTAGGGCCTTGGTCTTCACTCACAGTCCTTAAGAAACGCCAGTAGGTTAGGTTTTCAGGATATCTCTAATGAATATGCATTAGAGAGATTTATATACACTCGAAGTAGTTATCATAAGAATTCCTCTCATGCATATACTGAAAGCCTAATCTGTTGGCAGCCCTCAAGGGCTAGGAATGAAGACCAAAATTCCTTCCAGCCCCATCTCTCTGATTCCAAGGGCAAATATTTAACACACACTGCCTGCTCACAGGCAAAATGAACCAGCTTTTGGCTACTTACATACAATAACAATATTTTTTTAATCTTCCTTCCATCCATCCCTCTCCCCTCCCTCCCCAAAGAGTAATTCCATTCCCTGCATCAAAAAAACACCACCTTAAAGTGACAATCTTTTTTTGTTTTTATATTTAAAAACAAAAAAAAAACAGATTAAATAAAAACATACAGTGAAATATAACCCAGTCCATATTTCTGTGCAATTAAATAACCTCTCCCAATCCTTCTCCTCCAAATCACAAAAAAAAAAGAAACAAAAAACAAAAAAACCCCAAGATTTACAGAATGTGTCCTAGGGAGAGATACGTGGGTAGAGCCTTCTGTGTCAAATCAATGCAGTCTGCCTGGTCGCTACTCTTTTCTGTGTCTCGTAATTCCATTCATATAAATATATTCAGAAAGACCAAAAAATATGTAAGGAGTATGTCTGGGGAGATGTGGAGACCAAAAGCAATATAAAAAAATTTGTAAAGGGGGAAGACAGGGAAGTCCCCCAAAAACGTAGGCAGTAGAAGTATCCAAAGGAAGATAAAAGTGGAGAAGGAAGCCGAGGAAAACCCCTGGGGTCCAGTGTGCTTGGTTTGATTTGGTTTTTGTTAGTTTTTCTTCTTGTTCCTCTCCGTCCCTCACTGTGAGCTGGCCCGTTCCAGGATCCGCAGGTCATAGTTCTTTTTGGCCATGCGCAGCTTGAACCGACTGACTGCATTGTTAAGTCTGAGGGAGGCATTCTGAGCTGCCACTGTGCTCGGAAAGATGGCCACAATGGTGTATAAGGCAGCAAGGTCACCTGTGTGTCTGCCGTTCTCCACTGTGCTGCGGCCATCACCAGCACCTCCGCTGGAGCGTCCCTGACTGTCCTTCAACCACTGGATTTTGGCACCAGACATTGCAAGTTGAGTAAAGAGTTTGTCTGCTTCAGCACGTGTGATTCCCTCTGGGAGATCCGTGACTTCTAGTACGCGGCCCAGGACTAAATTGTGGAGGGAGAGAAAAACACCATGTTAAGTGTGTACAATGTAAGCGAGCCTCCTTTTTCAGTCATTTAATACTCCTTCCTTCACCACCTACTCATTTTTTCTCCCATTCTCAAATCCATCCACTCATCCATGCTCTGTCTCACCTATGCTTAGTCACCTACCTTTCATCATCCTCTCATCCACACTCCCTAATCCAGATAACCTCACCCCTCTGTATATGCTCACCCAAGTTACCTTGGTGTCTCCTTCATTTACCTTCTCATACCAACTGAGCCATCCACCCTCTCTAAATGCCTGCACACATCTCTGCACTTAATTAAATGGTTGTCTCTCTTTAATCCCTTACCTGCATTTTCTCCCATGTGTACCCACCAATATATTCATAACCCCCATCTTACTCCTATGTAGGTGAATAGCCAGCAACAATAACTTATTTATTTCTGAAACAGGTCTAGTGTTCACAGCTAATCCCTTAGCTAGAACAGTAAACTTATATTAATGAAACCCAAATGTAGAAAGGCACAAATGCCCACCTCATACACTGAATATCACCTGGTAGGCCCTTTCATTGTATTTCTAGTACTGAACATTTCATTTCCCTTCCATTATCCTGAACTCCAGCATGTTCTTACTATCCCCCCTCCAGGAATAAGATGCTAGGCACTTGCCTATGTCAGCAGTTCCTAGGTCTGTGGATGCAGATTTGAGTGCTTGCCTCTTCCCTCGATTCCCATGCTTCATACCAGCCTGTCCCTGTGACCAAATTAAATAAAAATCAATATAGAAAATGAAGAGGATGCATGGGATAGTAGGGCTGGTTCTAGGCTAACCAGTAACCAGTATGTAAGAGCTGTTAGTGTAGCTGGGTTTAAAGAAGGTTTGGACAAGTTCCTGGAGGAAAGGTCTATAAAGCATTATTAAAAAGGGACCCAGGATATCAATGCTTGACCTAATACAAGAATTGTGGAACCTGTCTCTTTTGGGGATACTGCTAGGACCTAGATTGGCCACTGTTGGAAACAGGATACTGGGTTTGATGGACCTTGGTCTGACCCAGTATGGCATATCTTATGTTCTTATCCTGTGTAAAAATTGAAACTGGTGCCTTTCTTTGGTGATGGCAGCTTCAGAACAGCACTCTCCCTTCGGTAGTGGTGGTGGTTTCAGCACAGCATCCTTCTACCTAGCATCTCCTTCTCTCATCTTCCCCCCATGTGTGTTTGGCACCAATATAACCTTCTTGTCCCCAAAGTATGCAGAATATGGCAGTGTCCCCTCATGTCTGACTGTGCTGTGTCAGGTTGCATACTCCAAAAGCTAGACGTGTGGGGCAGACTTTAGGGGAAAGCTGATACTAGGAAATCAGGAAAGCCTGGGATAAGCACAGACCACTTGATAGTGGGGAAGGGAAGGAAGAGTTAAAGATCAGTTAAGGAGAATGAGCAGGTAAGCCTGGAGGTCCTTGGTATCTACATATTAACACCACAAGAGCTTACATCACGATCTACCCTGAGGAAAACAGGAAACATTATTCTTTTAAGGTCCATTTTTTCACTCACCTGAGACAGGTGAAGGAATAAGGGCTGTGCCTGGTTAGTACTTACCTGGTGCACCGAATACGAAGGCTGGCTGTGCAGAAGCGGAGGACATACAGAAAGATTATACTGCAGTGGTTGACCAAGTAGTGAATATCGACCATCACCTACAAAGCACATACAAATAGCTATCTGTATTTTTCTACTCTGCAATAACCATGATTAAAACGTTTAAAAAGTAATATTTGGGAATGCTCTGGTGCTCAGGCAGAGCAACAGTTTTTAAACTCTTGTTGGTGACCATCTGGCTCGTTTTATACTGAAGGGCAGACTTTAAAAAACAAAACAAAAACAAAAAACCTAAAGTGGTATCTGGCTAAGATGTAGAAAATGTGGACACTTCAATAATTTCAAGATCATTTCACAAACATGGCCTATATATAGGAGGGTGACAAGAAGTAAGTCACTGCTGAAGAAAACCCATATGATATGCCCCATCCCATTTACAAAGAAACACTTAGGGGATCTTTGTGGACTCTATGCAAAGCCACGTCTGACATAAAACAAATGAAGAATATCACACTGCTACTATCATCCCTACTCCCTACAGTAAAGCATGGTGGTGGCAGTATTATGCTGTGGGGATTCTTTGCAGCAGTGGAGACAGGGAGACTTGTGAACACTGAGGAAAGATTGGTGGTGCAAAGTACAAGGCAGATCCTGGAAGAATACTTTTTCCACTCTGCCACAAAACTAAGACTGTGCAAAAAAATTCACTTTTAAACAGGACAATGATTCTAAGTACAAAGCCAAAGAAACAATGGACTGGCAAGGTCCTCAAGTGGCCAATTCAAAGCCCAGACCTGAACCCAATACAAAATCTGTGGTAAGGCTTGAAGGCTGCAGTCCACAGATGATCCCAAAAAAAAAGAGAGTTCAGGCTATTCTGCCAAGGACAATAGCCAAAACCTGCACCAACTTGCTATGCAAAGCTGATAAACACTCATTTTAAATGATTCAAGGCTATTATTGTTGCAAAAGGGGCTTTCACAAAGTATTCAGTCTACAATGAAAGTGTTTTGGTGATCTACACAACGTTCTCTATAACAGTGGTCCCCGAACTTAGGGTCGGAACCATAGCCATTTCTCCTTATCTCTGGACTTTCACTGTGACCTATGCCAAGTAGTGGCAGTCACCAGTCAGCAAGTGGCCTGTGTGAACCAGTGAACATTCATTGGTCCTTCCCTCTCCTGGGTAAGTTTCCTGTTGAACTGGAAACCCATGCTGAGTACTGGGGTCTGTAAGTGCACACTGACACATGGGACCCTGTGCTAACTGATGCTGAAGTTGCCACTACTGTTGCTGCTACCTTCCTGCTTGAGATGAGTGGAGGGAGGGGAAGGAGGCTTGAGACCTGCTGTTTTGATTTCATCATCATCTGGGGACATGTGAATTTTCAGTTGTTAAAATGGGGTCATATGGGATTAGTTTGAAAATACAGCTCTATAAACTCCTATTTTAATGTAATTTGAATAGAGTTATTTTTAGGCAATAGAATACGAAAAATGTACAAGGGTGTGAAGATTTTCACAAGGCACAATAATAATGTCAAGTCCACAAAGAAAAAAAGCAAGATTGCCTTAGCCTTTTAGTAAAAATAAAAAATGAAATTACCTGGCCCAGCCCAGCCCATGATCAAACATACCAGTACAGGGGAACACAAGAGGAACTGTGCTGCTGAGGAAAATTTAGACCAGGCTACAAAGTAAGGCCTTCTAGCAATGATGATTTCAGTGGCTACTGGAAAAGTGAGAAGTTGCTGACAAAGACAGACAAGTACCTAGCTCCTGAAAAATATATACTGAATTTGAATGCTGCACTGATGTCACCTTCTGGCTATGCTGCTGCACTGAGTTTTCAACCTCCTGATGACCAGAGTTGGGTCAAAGTATTGGCACCCTAGGCAAACCTTAAGGCTTATGCTCCCCCTGGCTGTCAGAATCTATTATTTAGCTTTACATTCCCTGCTCCTTGCCATCACTCCCCCCCCCCCTTCCTTGAAGCTGCCACCCTAGGCCACTGCCTAGTTGGCCTGGTGATTGGGCCAGCTCTCCTGATGACATGGACGGACTCCTGGTAGCACCTTTGCAGGAGACAGAACTGCCCATTTGTGATTTCAGCCTTCCACTGCCCCAGTGAACCTATGAAATAGTATGTTTGGAATTGCTGTGTGGCAGGTTGCAACATCAGCTGAAATTACATATTTGAGAGGGTTTGGTTCTTGGCTTTGCACCTGTAATTACTATAAAAAAGAATAATAAAATAAACAGTTAACACCTCAATAACATTCCAAAAACTCCGTAGCTATAAAAAGCAGGCCTTACATCATCAAGAAACCACCACAACTCTCTGTGACCCTGGGCAGTCCTATCTCCAATTTCCTCCCTCTCCATTCTGAAGTCTTTCATATACTGTATAGTTATTCATCCAAGAAATGGATGCATGCTTGCTTCAAAAGCCAAATTGTAAAGGCCACTGGAATCCTTTGTGAATGAAATATGCTGAATAAATCCAACTATCCCTGCTCACTCCTTACCTTGTGCTGGACCTACAGACCGTGAGAACTGTGCAATAACTGGCAAGGGAGTGAGGCCACTGCAGACACTGTTGAGGTTGGTGATGGGAGAGGGTGTCGGGGACTGAGTTGGGGATGTGATAGGGCTGCTCATCTGGGTACTGGCCTGAATAAAAAAACAACAAGAAAAGTGTATTACATGCCAAATCATGCAGTGAAGATAGAAGCATTTCTAGCTTGCCTTCATGGATAAAAGCATATGAATCCTGCCTCTCCTTATGCAGTTCTCAATGGGAAGAAATCAATGAGAATGGAACTCTGTTCTGTTCATGATGCACCCTCCTAAAGAAGAGGAAGCCCAGCCAATGGTCACAACCAAAGGTGCACTCCCTACAACAACAAACAGGGCCAAGCTAGTTTCACCTCACATTTTTTTTTTACTTCCAATGAATAAAAAGTTTCTTGGGCAGTCAAAAGAATGTCACTACTTCCAATGGAAGTTGTGTCTCCAGGAAGTGAAATTCCTTCACATCTGCTTCTTCTCACCTGTGTGTTGCCATCAGAGTTGTATAGATGCTCTGGCTTCTGTCCTCGCTGATCCATTGTAAAGTATTTACAGTGGCTCCACTGGACCATGGAGGGGTTCGGGGGGGGAGCTTGAGGACTGCTGGGGACACTTGGGACATTCAGCTGCATAACTACTACACCTGGCCCTGATGGGCTCACACCTACAAATAAGCAAAATAGGTTAAAAGGGCTGAATTTGCATGTTTAAGCTCTTTATACAGTTCTACTGACAGCCCATAATACTTAAGGAGAAATTTCACTTACCATTAATTTCTTTTCCTGGAATCCTGCTAGACCAGTCCAGACTAGTGGGTTATCTCCCACAGCCAGCAGATGATGGAGACAGAGAAAAGGCCAGAAAGCGTAATTACTCACCTGTAACAGGTGATCTCCAGAAACAGCAGGAATCAGTCTTCACATATGGGTGACATCGGCATTGACGGAGCCTGGCACGGGAACCCTCCTCAACATCCAATAGGAATGCTTTTGGGAGTGTTGTTCCACGCGTGCATGCCTGCCTTCCCTCCTGGTCTCCTCAATCAGGTGAATAGCGGAGAAAATTGAAAAAGGTAAAAAGGGGCAACTTGAAGGGGAGGTGGGCGGGTTGTGAAGACTGTTCTGCTGTTCCCGGAGACAACTGTTACTGGTGAGTAACTACACCATCTCCTGAACAAGCAGAAAGTCCATCTTCACATATGGGACTCTCTAGCCCAAGACAAGTGGGTGAGGGGAAAAGGGTCCCGGTGCAGATGAAGGTTGCAGCAAGAAACCGACAGACTCAGACTGTTCTCACGAGGTAGTCAGATGAGCGGTGGGCAAGCTGCCTAGTTTTGTAAAAGATTATGGAGAACAAATTGTCTGAATTGAGCATCACTTCTGGAGTCCTTGTCCAGGTAATAGTGAGCTGCAAAGACCATGTGGCTGCTTGGCAGATTTCCGCAATGGAGATAGAATGGAGGTTGGCCACAGTAGCAGCCATGGTCGTGTTCTTGTAAGGACAGACCAGTCTGCAAGCCAGTTAAAGAGAGTCCTCTTGGTAACTGGTAAGCCTAAACGACTTTGGTCAAAGGAGAGAAAAAGCTGAGAGAATTTACGATGACCTTTTGTACGGTCAAGGTAGTAAGCTAGTGCTCTCTTGCAATCAAGAGTATGGAGCTGCGCCTCAGCCCTGGAACTGTGAAGCCTAGGAAAAAAAGTAGCGAGATTGACTGGTTGAGATGGAAGAAAGTGACAATCTTTGGTAAGAACATGGGATGTGTCCTGAGGACAACTTTATCATGGTGGAATCTGGTACATGGAGCATAATATACCAACGCCTGAAGCTCACTAACTCTGCGAGTTGAAGTCAAAGCTATTAAAAAAAGAACTTTCCATGTGAAGAATTTTAAAGAAGCAGAGGTAAAAGTCTCAAAGGGGCTTTGCATGAGCTGTGCAAAAACTATATTTAAGTCCCATGCCTTAGCAGATGGGTGTAGCAGCGGCTTGGACAAGAGCAGACTTCTCATGAATCTTGATACCAGTGGGTGCGCCAAGACAGGACGATTGTTTAAGGCCTGGTGAGAAGTAGCTATGGCACATAAATTAACTCATACATACTTGATTTTAAGTCCTGATGAGGACAGGTGAAGCAGGTATTGGAGAAAATCCAGAATTGGACATGTGAAGGGGTCAGAAGTTTTCTGTGTGCACCATATTGAGAACCTGCACCACTTGAAAGCATAAGACCATCTGGTTGAATCTTTCCTGGAAGAGAGAAGAACTTGCAAAACATCTTCTTAAAGTCCTAAATGTGAGAGGACGAAGCGTTCAGCAGCCAAGCCTTCAAGCGGAGTGTGTTGAAGCTGGGGTGCATGAGGGTCCCCTGCTCCCTGGGAAAGGAGATCTGGTGCAGAACCTAGGCAGAGGGGAGGAGCCTGGGCTAGTTGAAGAAGAGGAAACCATGGTTGCCTGGGACAGTAAGGTGCAATGAGAATCATTGTCCCCTAGTCGGCTTGGAGTTTCAACAATGTCTTTGCAATGAGAGGAAACGGGGGAAAGGCATAGAATAGATTCCCTCCCCAGTGTAGAGAAAGGCATCTGAGGTCTCTTTGAGCGGGGATGGAATTCTCATGCAAAACAGAGGTAGTCGAGCATTGCAAGAAGAAGCAAAAAGATCGAGTAGTGGTGTTCCCCACAGGTGGAACAAGTAATGAGCTACTTGAGGTTTCAACTGCCACTCATGCAGTTGTAGAATGCTACTTAGCCTGTCAGCTAACTGATTTTCCACTCCTGCATGAAGATGGATTCTCTGCGAGATTGCCCAATTCCAGAGGCATATTGCCTCCGTGCATAAAGGGCGAGAGCCTGTACCTCCCTGTTTGTTGATAACTGAGTGGCCAGGGAAACTAACCAGTCTTGTCTGTCATTCGGGAGGAAAGTTAGGGCTTCAGTGGTGGCCAGTTGAGCTCCTATGAATTCCAGGTCCTGGGTCGGAACCAGATGTGATTTTGGATAATTTATAACAAACCCCAAGTCTTGAAGGACATGGATGGTTTGTTGAAGGGCAATAGTGCCTTTTTTGACGGCATCTGCTCTTATCAGCCAGTCATTTAAGTAAGGGAACAGAAAGATGCCCAGTGTCCGGAGGTAGGCTATCACAACAGCCAGACACTTTTTGAAGACTTGTGGAGCTGAGGATAGGCCGAAAGGCAGGACCAGATATTGATAATGGTTGTTTTGAAAAGTGAATCTGAGGAACTTTCTGTAACTTGGCTGGGTTAGGATGTGTGTATATGCATCCTTTAGATCCAAAGAGCATAGCCAATCATTTGGTTGGAGGTAAGGAAGAAAAGTACCGAGAGAAATTATTTTGAACTTTTCTTTGACAAGAAATTTGTTGAGATTTCGTAGATCTAAGATAGGAGACCTGAGACCTAAAACCTGTCTTCTTCGGGATAAGAAAGTATCAGGAGTAGACCACTAGGCCTTGTTGAAATGCAGGGACTTCCTCTATTGCTCCCTATGTGAGTAGAGAGTGGATCTCCTGTTGTAATAAGAATATGTGTTGGAGATCCACACATGATTGGGCCACAAAGTGAATGGGTGGGAGCTTCTTGAAGCAGAGCTTTAGGCCGCTGTTGACTAGCTTTAAGGTCCAGGGTTCTGAGATGAAGCCCCATCGATGTGCAAAATGGACCAATCTCCCTGGAATTAGGGGAGGGGATTCTACGGGACAACTGGCTATGCTCTCTTGAAGACAGCAAAAATTCTGGGTGGGACTTCTGGTGACGTCATCAGGATAGACGGTGGTATAGCGATCCAGCTCCACCACCTAAGCCTGTAAGAAGGGGGAAAACGTACCCCTAAATGAGCAATTTGCAAGGAGCACAGGAGGGGAGGAAGTAAAGTGAAGATCCGAAAGCGGGAGCTGTGGAGAAGAGCAAAAGGATTCCTGAAAGAGCGCCGCAGTAAGCAGAGAAGCCCTGACAGCCGCCTGATCGGCAGACTGTGTGGTGGGCCGGAGCGGAGAGCAGAAGCGTGGTGGCAAATGGTGAACGGCTATAAGGCTGGTGAGTCAGCGAGTGGGACAAGGAGAGCAGGGAAGGAAGAAGAGGCAGTGTCCGAAGGGGCAGGAGGCTTCGCGACGGAGCACAAATAGAACTCGAAGAGGTGAGCTCGAGCTGAGAAACCACGTGGTAGTGTGGAGCAGCAGAGATAAAAAGCCGTGGATACAGAGAGAGCTCCAGAGGCCTGGGGAGAGCTGGCAGGGGTAAAAAGTGCTGTCGAGAGAGAACGAAGGAAAAGGAACATTGAAGACACGATCTTTGTAAGACCAGCCGCGGAGGAACAGACCACAGCGGGTACATAGCGAGAGAGCTGCCAAAGGGGCACAGAAAACATTAAAACAAAGCCAGACACAGGTGACTAAGTGGGCTGAGCACAAAGCTACCTAGCAGATTTATCACAGGAGAAGAGCACGGTACCCTGTGCAGACCTGGACAAACAATAATAATAAGACAGAGGGGCAAGACAGCATTCTAAGAAGGAGCCATCGAAGGATAATGAAAAAAGGAATCAGTTGTGGGAGTAACTTCAGAAAATCCATGGAAGATCTAATACTACAGTCCGGGGGCAACAAGAGAGAGTATGGAAAAAACATAAAGGCGGACAGTCAGCAAGAAGAAAATTGGCCGAATTTAGATCTACATACGTGACACCCAAAGGAGGAAAAGAGGGGGAGGAGGAGGGCAGACTACAGCTTGCAGGCCCAAATGATCCAGAGGAGGAGCTGGAGCGGGGGTGTAGCCCAGGAGTGGCAGCTGTGCTAAAGGAATGGCTAACAGAGCTGAAAGATGAGATCAAGAGCGAAATAAGTGGGGTAAAAAATGAATTAAGAGAGACAATACAATCTCTGAGACAAGATATAGTGGATGTAAGGGTGTTGAAAGAACTGAAATATGAGATTACAGACCTGCTATTAGTAATCTGTGAATTTTCATTAAAATCATCTGTAATACCTGAAGATTGGAGGATCGCCAATGTAACGCCAATTTTTAAAAAGGGTTCCAGGGGTGATCAGGAAAACTACAGACCGGTGAGCCTGACGTCAGTACCGGGAAAAATGGTAGAAACTATCATAAAGAACAAAACTACTCAGCATGTAGATAGTCATGGCCTAATGGGAGACAGCCAACATGGCTTTAGACAAGGAAGATCATGTCTTACTAATCTGTTGTTTTTTTGAAGTTGTGAATAAACAGGTGGACAAAGGTGAGTCGGTTGACATAGTGTATCTGGACTTTCAGAAAGCCTTTGACAAGGTCCCTCATCAGAGACGTTTGGCAAAACTAAAGAGTCATGGGATAGGAGGCAGTGTACTATTGTGGATCAGGAACTGGTTAAAAGATAGAAAGCAGAGGGTAGGGCTAAATGGCCAATTTTCCCAATGGAGAAAGGTGAATAGTGGAGTACCCCAGGGATCTGTACTGGGTCCGCTACTTTTTGACATATTCATAAATGACCTGGAAAAGGGAATAACTAGTGAGGTTATCAAATTTGCAGATGACACAAAACTATTTAAAGTTGTTAAAACCCAAGAGGATTGTGGAAAATTGCAAGAGGATCTTGATAAATTGGAAGACTGGGCATCAAAATGGCAGATGAAATTTAATGTGGACAAGTGCAAAGTTATGCACCTAGGGAAGAACAACCCAAACTATTGTTACACAATGCAAGGTTCCACATTAGGAACCACCACCCAGGAAAAAGATTTAGGCATCATTGTGGATAACATGTTAAAACCATCGGCCCAGTGTGCAGCGACGGCCAAGAGATCAAATAGAATGCTAGGTATCATAAGGAAAGGAATGGAAAATAAAACAAAAGATATTATAATGCCTCTGTATCGTTCCATGAGACCGCACCTTGAATATTGTGTGCAATTCTGGTCGTCGTATCTTAAAAAGGATATAGCGTTATTAGAAAAGGTTCAGAGAAGAGCCACCAAAATGGTAAAGGGGATGGAAGGATACTCCTATGAAGAAAGGCTAAAAAGGTTAGGGCTCTTTAACCTGGAAAAGAGACGGTTGAGGGGAGATATGATCGAAGTCTATAAATTAATGAACGGAGTGGAATGGGTAAACATAGATCGATTGTTTACGTTATCAGAATATAGAAAGACTAGGGGACATGCAATGAAGCTACAGGGTAAACTATTTAAGACTAATAAAAGAAAATATTTTTTCACTCAACGTGTAATCAATTTAGTTAGTGTAGCTGGGTTTAAAAAAGATTTGGACAAGTTCCTGGAGGAAAGGTCCATAAACCATTATTAAGAAGGGACCCAGGATATCAATGCTTGACCCAGTACAAGCATTTTGGAACCTGTGTCTTTTGGGGAAACAGCTAGGTACGTATGACCTAGATTGGCCACTGTTGGAAACAGGATACTGGGCTTGATGGACTTTGGTCTGACCCAGTATGGCATATCTTATGTTCTTATGATATGGGAAACCGTGTGGAAGAAACGGAGATGCAGATGGAGCAACAAGGGGCATAAATAGAGGAACTACAAAAAGGATGGGAGGACTTAAAGCACACTCAAGAAGAGCAGCAGATAAAAGTGGAAGACTTGGAGGATAGATCCAGGAGATGTAATATAAGAGTACGAGGTCTCCCAGAAGAACCTAAATATAAAAACTGTGAAGAGGTGATTGCTAAAATATTCAGGTCATTATTAGCAACTGCCAACCAGGAGGAAGGTGGTGTAGTAGAGCCTTTGCTAATAGAGTGAGCACAGAGGATTGGGCCCTGCAAGAGACAACAAACCACGAGATATAGTAGTATATCTTAGTTCGTTCAAACGTAAAGAAAAGCTTTTGAGGGCGGCGAGGAAAACGAGACAGTTTATCTGGGACGAACAAAAACTGGAACTCTTTCAGGATCTCTCCCTCAGAACGCTACAGCGCAGAAGAAGCCTTAAGGAGGTGACGGTGTATCTGAGAAGGGAGGACATGCGATATAATTGGTTGTTTCTCTTTGCTTTGCTGATAACAGTAAAGGGAAGGTCGAGACGAGTGCAGACGTGTGAGGAAGCCTGGAAAGCATTTAAAGAACTGGGACTAAGCAATCTTCCAGAGGGGGAGAGATCGCCGGCAGGAACAACTACAGCAACAACCACCTCAAAGAGGAACGACCAACGATAGCACAGGGCACCAGTGGCAGGCAGAAGAATGGCGAGGCTGAACCGAGAGAGCCCAGGAGAGCAAGCGGCAGAGAACAGGGCTGGCTGAAAAAGAGGACTTTGTACGTTACTGATAATGAAGTAAAAATCAGATTGGGGGGGAGGTTAGTAGTAAATAAGCTAGGGGTAAGGGGGGTGAGAGGGAGGGGGCGAGAGGTACAGAGTTGGATAAAGATTAGCAAAGAGAATTGGGGGGGGAGGTAGGGGGTGAGATGAGGGGGGGAAGAGGTAGGATGTAGGAGTAAGGGAGAAGGAGGGACGGGTTGGGCAAGCTGGGGATTAGAAGGGGGGTTAGGGTCGAAGAGGGGGTTAAGGTCATAGGGGGGAAGTGGAATGGAGGGGTAGGGACAAGCAAAGGCCCGAGACAGTCACCATAATAGAAGACGAATCTCTCTTCAGGAGAGGGGGGGGGGAAGGGGCAGGGAGGAAGGGTGGACGGGGGGGAGGGGGAGGGGTGCAACCGGCAGGGCTAGGAGAGTAAGATGGAATAAGGAAATAAAGGGGAGTTAAAAATAGTCTCATTAAATGTAAAGGGGATAAATTCCCCATTTAAACGCCAAAAATTGTATACAAAAATAGCATGCCAGAAAGCAGAGATAGTGATGATACAGGAAACGCATCTGATAAAAGCAACAGAGTACCTGGTTAAGCCCAGGGGATATGGAGTATGTATACATGCATCTAATATAGTAGAAAAGAAAAAAGGAGGGGTTGCTATACTGATTGACAAAGGTTAAAGATGCAATTGCAATCTATTGTGCGGAATAAAGAGGGGAGATATGTGTTATTGCGTATGAAGGTGGGGTATGAATGATATTGTATAATGAACGTATATGCACCCAAAGGAGCACAACGTGAATTCTGGACAAAACAGAATGAGGAGGTGGGGAAAATGGGGGAGGGCATTCTAATATGTGGAGGCGATTTCTATGTAACATGGAACCTGGATAGGGATGCCACGGGGACAAGAGATTAAAAGGGTGGATAGGAATAGATATCGTAATTTTGTATTGCAACATTGCCTGATTGATGAATGGCGATAACATCACCCAGGAAAGAAACAATTCTCCTATTTTTCACCAGTACATGGCTCCTACTCAAGAATAGATGCTCTTTGGGTATCAAAGGAGGTGGGAGGTAGGATTAAGGGGGCGGAGATGGACACAATCACCTGGTCTGATCATGCACCAGTTGCGGTAAGATTAAGAATGGAGGGCGAGGGGAAAGGCATACAGTTCTGAAGGCTTAATGAATCATTATTAGAGGATGGGAGGGTCAGGGCGGATATCGAGAGAGAAATGAGGGAATATTTTAAATGGAATGATAATGGGGAGGTTGCCTGAGGAGGAGTGTGGGATGGGTATAAGGCAGTGGTGAGAGGCATCCTAGTTAAATGGGGGGCACGAAAAAGGAAGGAAAGAGAGGGAAGATAGAAGGCCCTGAGAGAACAATTGATGGAACTGGAAGAATTGGATGGGCAGGGACAAACTGGAGCATATAGAGGCCAGATGTTGGCAGTAAGAGCGCAGCTAAATGATATGCAGACAGAAAAGATACGGTATCAGATGCAGCTTTTGAGACAGGAGGTTTTTGAGGGAGGTAATAAAGCGGGGAGATATATGGCGCAGAAACTGAAACAAAGGAAACTTCGCTCCCACATAATGAGAATTCTAAAGCGGGGAGGGGAGTTGGTAACTAAAGATGGGGAGATTCGAGAAGCTTTTAGGGAATACTACCAGGTGCTATACAAAGCAAAGGAAGCCCCACAGAAGGAGAGAGTACAAAGTTAGGCGGGGGAACAAGAAGAGCTTGGTAAGCCCATATGAGGGGAGGAGGTGCAGAGAGCAATAAAACAGTTGAAACTAGATAAAGCACCAGGATTGGATGGGCTTACAGCGCGATTCTTTCAAAGTTTTGGAGAAATATTAACGGAACCCTTAGTTTGGTTATTTAATCTACCGAGGGGAGAGAGGGGTGTTAGTGGGCACGATGGGGTGGGCAGGCATTACAGTTATACATAAAGAGGGGAAAGACCTGCAAGAATGTTCCTCCTATAGGCCTATCTCGCTGCTAAACTTAGATGCTAAGCTGCTAGCTAGAATACTTACCACGCGCCTAAATAAGATAATAGGGAAGCTGATACACCAAGATCAAGCAGGATTTATCCCCGGGAGACAAGTAGCGGACAATATTAGGAAGATATTAAATATGATATGGTCCATTGAACAAAGCGGGGAGGAGGCTTTGCTCCTGTCGCTGGATGCAGAGAAGGCTTTCGACCAGGTGTCATGGCCTTTTCTCTTCCAGGTACTGGAGAGAATGGGGCTGGGGAAGGAGTTCACAAACTGGGTGCAGGCAATGTATCATCAGCCAAAAGCTTGTGTGAGGGTAAATGGGGCCCATTCTGGATTTTTTGAGCAGGGGAGGGGAACGAGACAGGGATGTCCCCTATCGCTACTACTATTCGCCATAGTACTGGAACCATTTGCACAGAGGGTGAGAGAACGGGCTGATATAACGGGAATCAAAGTTGGGCGGAGCACATATAAAATATCCATGTTCGCTGATGATATCATACTAAGCGTGGCTAGACCCAGGATAAGTATCCCAATAGTAATGTGGGAGTTGGAAGAATATGGTAAGATGTCGGGATTTACAATAAATTGGACAAAATCAGAAATTTTAAATTTAGCTGTGCCAAGAGAGGTAAAGGAAATACTGCAAAAGAAATAACCCTTTAAATGAGCTAGGAAGAACATTCGATATCTCGGTATCCAAATAAGCAGGAGGATGGAAGCCTTATATAAACTAAACTATTTGAAGTTATTTGGGCAGAAAGAGCTGGTTAGATGGATGGGGGCGAGGATACCTTTCATGGTTTGGGCGCATAGCAATTGTAAAGATGATGCTAGTGCCACGATTATTGTTTTTATTCCAGACACTCCCAATAAGGGTACCGCACAATAAATTAAAACAGGTACAAAGACTTGTAAATAGACGCCTTAGGGTAGCGCAGACTGTAATGCAAAGAGCCAAGGGAGAGGGGGGGGGGCTAGGAGTACCAAATTTTAGAAAATACTATGAGACAGCGCAATTGAAAACAATCTATGAGTGGCAAAAAGGAACACGGAAACAGTGGGGTCAAATGGAGAACGAGTTGATAGGGGGAGAGGGACTGGAAAGAATGATATGGAGGGGTAGTAAAGGATTTGATACCCATCTCACAAATCCCATGGTTACGCATAGTTTGAATGTCTGGAAACAAAATAAAACACAGTTAGTTCACGATAAGGGCTATACACAGGGCATGACAATGGAGGCCTGTTTTGATATGGGAAAGGGGCCCGGGGTGCATATCTTACGTAGATGGGCTAAAGCGGGGCTGTCGCATGTCCACCAACTAATCAACCCAAAGGGGGTTTACGAGTTTGAGGGCATCAAGGACCTATATGGGTTAAAGGAAAGTGATTATTATGCCTATCTACAACTTATCCATTTTATTAGGCAGCCGAAAGTATGGTCAGATTTATGGGAAAATAGGGGTTGGTTTGAGGTCATATGCTCAGGCCATCTGGGTCGGAAGGGGGTTTTGTCCAGAATTTACAAAGGTTTAATGGAGGGTGGGGAGAATAAATTGTGATATATTTTGAAATGGGAGGAGGACTTGGGGGTGAGTTGGACCATGGAAGTGTGGGAAAAGATACTTCAGGCGGTCGACAACATTTCTATTGCTACAGAAATAAAAGGGAATGTGTATAAAGTGTTATTTAGATGGTACTGGTACGCAAAAAAAGCGGGAAAGGGTAATGATGAACAATGTTGGAGGGGATGTCACGAGAAGGGGGATTGGTTACATATGTGGTGGAAGTGTGAAAAGATACAGGCCTATTGGGTAAAGATTATAGATAACGGCTGCAAAGACCGGAGACCTGTTTGTTGCATCAACTGGACGAAAATATTCCTAGACGGGAAGGGGGGGTGCTGCATCATTGTATAGTAGCAGCATGATGTGAGATAGCTCAACATTGGGTGGGGGCGAGTGAACCACAACCGACAGGATTTGTCCGAAGAGTGGCTGAGGTGAGCTTGATGTATAAATTGACAGAGCTGAGACCGGGGAAAGGTGAGAAGAGTGCAGAAAATTGGAAGGGGGTGCAGAAGTGGTTGGAAGCCTGGAGGGAGAGTGAGCGGGAGCAGGAGGAGAATGGACGGATGGCTGCATCTTAGGAAAAATTTAGTTTGGATGTCTGACACATGGACAGAACTCAGGGTGAATCGGAGTAAAAGGGGTGAGACATACACAAGTGGAAGCCGGAGAGGGGGATGATGGTCTGATAGAAGAGAAAAAAAGAGGGGGGAGGGAAGTGGGAGGAGGGGGGGAGGGGAGGGTAACATATAGGGGGAGACGTATAGGAGGAATGTCTTAGTACGGGGGGATGAATTTGTCATGAAGGGCAACTATTGTGGAGAATGTATAATGTAGAATACTAAGTAAGTATATTGTAATTTGCAATGTTGTTATTAATAAAAAAATTTAAAATGGAAAAAAAAAAACTCTGGGTGGGCTGAGGTGCAGGGGTAGGTTGTGGTTTAGCTACCTTAGCCTTGCGAGATTGCTTAATATCCTGCTGTTGTTGAGGAGAATAGGTTGGATAAGTATGGTAGGGAGGGTGGAGCCTCTTTTTCTTAGGGTAAAATGGTTTAATGGCAGCAGGTTTCTTCTTGGAAGAATCTGCTGTTTTTCTTGAGAGCCTCTTCATCGTGAAGTCGTCAGTTTCTATCTCCCCTACCTTCACTCTCCAACTCTGGCCAAAGAGGTTTTCTTCATTACAGGGAATATTGATCAATTTATCATGGACCCACTGTTCCAGGTCAGATGCTTGAAGCCAGGCTGTCCGCCTAACACCAATGCAGGCCACAGCTGCCCTGCTGTTGTCCTCAAAAACATCAAATGCAGCCCGTGTCAGGAATTTTGAGGTGTTTTGAGCGTGAGAATCTAGGACTTGATGAGGTGCTTGTTTGTCAGAAAGCAGCAGGGCTGTCAAATCAGCTATGTCTCTAGCCACATCCTTAAGGAACATGCCCATGTACAGCATGTATGAGTCAATGGGAGGCAAGCATTATTGCTTGAAAAGCTTTCCTAGAAAAGGCATCGAGGGTTCTTGTTTCTCTGCTCTGAGGTACTGAGGAATGGTTCTTCTGGTTTTTAATCTTTCACATGGCTGACTCAACCACCATGGAATGGTGTGGAAGTTGTAGCTTTTGAAAACCTGGAGAGGGTTGCACCCTATAAAGGATATCCAGACATTTACTGAATGCCGGTATCGACATGGAAGCCTCCCACATCCAAGTCATTAAGTTGCTTAGGATATTGTGCACAGGAAGGGTTGCAGCCTCCTTTGGTGCCGAGGGATACTGAAGAATATCTAATTCTTCAGCCCTCGGATCCATCTCGGTAGCTACCGATACCTGTAGGGCAGCCCTCATATCTTTTATAAAGTCCTGCAAGAACATGTCTTCGGGCGGTGATAGTCTTCTGTCATAGGGAGGCGATGGATCCAACGGTATTATCTTGATGTGGATCGGTATCAGTGAACTCTGGGTCGGAACCGTTAATCAGAGGCCAGCAGGAAGTCAAAGTAATCCCTGTCTGGGCCTCGATACCTTCGATGGTCGGAAGATATAGTGCTTCGACATAGATAACAAGCAAGGCAGTATCAAGGACCGTGGTGCCGGCTGCTCTGTTGAGTGATGTTCGGCGAGCTTGAGACTGCATAATATTGGCTCCGGATGGTGCTGCATCGATGACTCTTCCAGAGCAGCTGTTGATACCTCCAACATCGACGAGAGTTGAAACATCGGTGCCACTGCAGCTAAAATTGCTGCGATGCTGTGCTCGATGGTGATGACCAGGCCATCAAGCAATGGTACCGGGGAAGAAGTGGCTCCAGATACTGCAATCTGGGCTACAACTCCTGATGCCGGTAAAGGGGCATCCCCTAACCCCTGTAAGGCATTTGAGGGTGAAGTCTCCCGCTGGGGTTGTTTAGCTGGGTGGTCCCCATCGGAGTGCGATTGGTGCCGATAACTGTGCTGTGTCTGATACAGACACTGACCTCGATGTCAATGAATGGGAGCACCTCAATTCCAAAGCTGATATCTTCTTAAGACACTCTGGGGACTCAGATTGATACTTCTCTTTCTGTGTAAGTGTTGATGACTACTTGGAAGCCTGGGATGATTTTGATGGAGTCAACGTCCCCAAGGAGTGCACAGAAGGAACTGAGCCTGCTGGAAACAGCTTAGCCTTCTGTTTGTCTCCATTCTTTCTCCCACTAGGCCCGAAAAACAGTCAAAGAAAAATTAGTTAAAAACGTCTAATTAAAGAAAAAACTATAAAAAGGGAACTGGAATAAACGGGGAGTCGAGTTGGTGGATGGGAAGACAAAAAAACTAAAGTACTTGACGGTACCAGTAAACAGGGACAAGGTCCCAAAGGCTCTGTGGAAAAAAGACAATTGAGGAGACCAGGAGGGAAGGCAGGCACGCATGCATGGACCACCACTCCCAAAAGCATTCCTAATGGATGCTGTGGAGTGTTCCCGCACCGTGCTCCGTAGATGTCACTCATATGTGAAGACTGACTTCCTGCTTGTTTGTAGAGATGCTTCAGTGACATCACCAGTACTTATACCTATCCCCTAGAGGTCAGCTTCAGTATTAAACTGGCAAAGCAATAGGACTTCAAAAGAAAAAAACCCAGCTCAGCAAAGATGATCACTGAAACAGACTAACAGGACAACTGCACTATATGACCATTATATACAAAGGCAACAAACAGCTCTTGCTGTGACTGACCATCCAGCCACTCTGGAGGAAGTGTACTACTGTGGGGATCAGGAACTGGTTAAAAGATAGAAAGCAGAGGGTAGGGCTAAATGGCCAATTTTCCCAATGGAGAAAGGTGAATAGGGTGTACCCCAGGGATCTGTGCTGGGTCCGCTGCTTTTTGACATATTCATAAATGACCTGGAAAGTGGAATAACGAGTGAGGTTATCAAATTTGCAGATGACACAAAACTATTTAAAGTTGTTAAAACCCAAGAGGATTGTGGAAAATTGCAAGAGGATCTTGATAAATTGGAAGACTGGGCATCAAAATGGCAGATGAAATTTAATGTGGACAAGTGCAAAGTTATGCACCTAGGGAAGAACCCCCCAAATTATGGTTACACGATGCAAGGTTCCACATTAGGAACCACCACCAAGGAAAAAGATTTAGGCGTCATTGTGGATAACATGTTAAAACCCTCAGCCCAGTGTGCAGCGGTGGCCAAGAGAGCAAATAGAATGCTAGGTATCATAAGGAAAGGAATGGAAAATAAAACAAAAGATATTATAATGCTTCTATATCGTTCCATGGTGAGACCGCACCTTGAATATTACGTGCAATTCTGGTCGCCGTATCTTAAAAAGGATATAGCGTTATTAGAAAAGGTTCAGAGAAGAGCCACCAAAATGGTAAAGGGGATGGAAGGATACTCCTATGAAGAAAGGCTAAAAAGGTTAGGGCTCTTTAACCTGGAAAAGAGACTGTTGAGGGGAGATATGATAGAAGTCTATAAATTAATGAACGGAGTGGAACGGGTAAACGTAGATCGATTGTTTATGTAATCAGAATATAGAAAGACTAGGGGACATGCAATGAAGCTACAGGATAAACTATTTAAGACTAATAAAAGACAATATTTTTTCACTCCAGGTGTAATCAAACTCTGGAATTTGTTACCGGAAGATGTAATAAAGGCTGTTAGTGTAGCTGGGTTTAAAAAAGGTTTGGACAAGTTCCTGGAGGAAAGGTCCATAAACCATTATTAAGAAGGGACCCAGGATATCAATGCTTGACCCAGTACAAGCATTGTGGAACCTGTGTCTTTTGGGGAAACTGCTAAGTACGTATGACCTAGATTGGGCACTGTTGGAAACAGGATACTGGGCTTGATGGACCTTGGTCTGACCCAGTATGGCATATCTTATGTTCTCTCTAGAAAGGAGACAATGGACATGATCGCTGTCCGTCCGGATGAGCCAGTCGTCTAGATAAGGATGGAATCTGATCCTCTTGCGGCATAAGGCAGCCCTGATGACTACCATGACTTGGAAGAAGGTACGGGGGGGGGGGGGGGGGTGGGGGGGGGGGGGGGAGCAGTGGCAAGGCCAAATGGCCGAGCTTGGAACTGGTAATGATGACCGAGGATAGCAAAGCGCAGGAAACGTTGTTGATCCTCATGGATAGGAATATGAAAGTAAGCTTCCGTGAGATCCAAGGAGGCCAGAAACTCCCCCGATGGACTACCTGAATAACTAAATTTAAAGATTTCAATTAGAAAGCAGAGCAGCTGCAAGCAGTGATTGATGCTCTTGAGGATGAAAATGGGCCGAAAGGAACTGTCCTTCTTGGGAACAACAAAATAGATGGAACGACGACCTGAACATCTCTCGGATGGGGAAACTGGGCAAATTGCCTGGAGGAGCAAGAGCTTCTGGAGAGTTTTCTGCACCGCCGCCTTCTTGCGGGTGGACCCATAAGGGGAGATCAGAAAGGCATCCGTTATAGGCTTGGCACAGTCAAGGACGTATCCCTGGGGGACTACATCGAGCACCCACCTGTCCGTGGTTAGATGGGCCAATTTGTGGGAAAAAAAAAAGATGCAAGCTTTCACCAACCTGCGGCCTCCCAGAACAGACCCCAAGCCCATCAGCGGGAAGCTTGGGCGGAACCTGAGAACTTGTGGAAGCAGAGTAACTGTCCCACGTGCGATGAACACCCCGAAAGGGCTTGAACTTGGAACTTGACTTGGCCTATGTGGAAACAGTTTCACCCGGACAGTAATGACATAAGTCACAAAAATGTGCCCTGGAATATGATGAAGACAAAGCTCCAGCGCTGAAATGGAGAGAGTTCGATTTAGGCAGACATTGGGGCTTTACCCCGTCCAAATCCTTGACAAGTTTCTCAAGGTCCTCCCTGAAAAGGAGTTTGCCCTTAAAGGGAAGCTTAGCAAGCCGAGCTTTGGAGGCAGTTAGTGTTCCAGAGACGAAGCCATAATCATTGCTGAGCAACCGTAACAGCATCCACTGAGAAAGCTGCTAAATGGAGAAGATCATGAAGGGCGTTCGCTAAGAAGGCAGTGACTGACACTAACCATGCTAAGGAGGAACCCTTGGACAAGAGTTGAACCAATGCAAGAGAGCACATGTCGCTAGATCTCCACAGACACTTGCAAGGCAAGGGAAGAGGAGGAAAAGGGCATCTTCAAAAAGGTCCTCCACCTTCTGGCCCTGTTGATCCTGAAGAGCAATTTCTGCTTCCATCAGGATGATAGAGTGCTTAGTGACAGCAGTCACGAGGGCATCTACTTTTGGAAAACAAAGCCATTTATCCAAGTCACTCGAAGACCAGAGATAGTAACAACCAAGGCACTGAGCAGAACACAAGGATGCTATCTGGAGAATCCCCTTCAGAAGAAACCATCTGTTGAAGTTCTGAAGGGAAAGGGAAGACCTTTGATGGCTTCCAAATACCCACAATAATAGGATCCGCCTGAGACCTGGGCCTGGCCAGGATCCTGTTGATCTTGAGGATCAGAGATATAGAGCGATTCGACAATCTGAGCGATTAAAACAGGAAGTTCCTCATTGTGGAACAAATGTCCTAGCCATCCTCCTGAGCCTCAGGGTCGTCTTCTGGAGGAGAGAACTTGCTGTCCTTGTGGTCAGAACCACTGGTCATACTATCCTCTTCCGAAAGACGTCCTGCATCATCCTCAATGGAGGGCGCCCAATCCCTAGAGGCCCAGGAGAGCACTTTAGCTACCCGCTCACCATCTTGCCCAGTCCTAGCCAACTTCCTGGATGACTGGGCTTGGGAGGCCAGAGCTTGGAGGTGCACCTGAGGAGGATAAGACAGATGAGCCGGAGTGCCAGAGGTCTCAAGCCTGGCCAAACAAGGCCATAATCTGAGCAGAATCTGATGCTGAGACTGATCCACATGCTCAGGAAGAAGAACCAGGGGGGGGGGGGAGGAGGAGGAGGAGGAGGATCCCCGGATTGAGAAGCGAGACAGCCAGAAACCAAAGCCCCCAAGGGTGGTATTGGCAGAGAAACTGATGAAGCCCCTCCACCCTCTCCGGCAACACCTCCAGAAAGCAAGGCCCCTGAGCCTGAAGACTCTTGAGGATGAGATGCACAAGCTGCACAAAGCATGTCCACAAGGAAAAGGCATTTGCAGCTGAAGCCCAAGCAGCGCTGCAAGATAGAGGGCATTTGATGAAAAAAATGAAAAAACCTCAAACAAACAGGTTTTCCTCCAATTTACAGGCTTTTATAGTGATCCCAGAAAATGGCCCGAAAGTGCTGCCACTGTCCCGAGCAGTCAGTGTTAAAGAAATTGCCGCCTGAAGCAAACGACAGCAGCCACGCAAAGAACAGGCAGGTATCAACACCGCGGGGGAAGAAATCAAGTAGAAGTGCTGCGGGAGCTGGCAAGTGAGTTACTGAAGCAGAGCCGACGAAAAAAAGGCGGAGTGCCATGGGGCCTGCAGAGAAAATGGCACTGAACGAAGAGAAGCCAGACGTGGCAAAAATCGCCACTGGAGATTCCCTTGTGAAGGTTGCAGTGACAGTAAAGGGAGCAGAGAGGAGGAAGAGGGATGAAGACAGACTCTCTGTGACAAGGGCAAGCCCAAGGGTTTCTGCCACCCTAGGCAAAAACCCCGGCCTCCCCAGTCCCACCCCCCCCTGCTGCCGCCATTCAGTCTTGGGAAGGGGAGGCGGGCAGTGGCAGCAGCAGTATTTCTAAAAGTGGTTGCTTTTTGCTGCTGCTTTCTTGCCCGTGGCAGGCCATGTCCTTCAGTACACATGGCTTGCTGCTTCTGATCCCCTCCCGATTCAACTTACTGTCGGAAGGGGATCAGAAGCGGCAGACCATGTGTTCTGAAGGACATGGGTTGCCACGGGCAAGAAAGTGGCAGCAAAAAGCAGCCACTTTTGGAAATACTGCTACTGCCAATGGCTGCCTCTCCCCCAAACGGAATCAGCGGCAACTGGGGAGGCAGCATGGCTGGTCATATGTGCCTGGACCAGCTGCCTAGCTCGCCTAGTGAACGGGCCGGCCCTGTGACCCAAGCTCTATCAACGAAAGTTGCTTGAGGACTGCTAGTCTGCTTGCCCCACTGAAATGTACAGACTCGCTACTTTATTTTTTAAACTTTAAGAAAACAATAAGGAAAGGCTGAGTCTGAATAGGAGCACTGCTTCTGAGTTAGGGAAGCCGGGACCACCCCCAGGGCTGTACTGCTCCTCATGAGCAGGAACTCTTCTTCAGGTTATTTTTATTTATTGCTTTTATATACTGCGCTCTTTAAAATCTGTGCGGTTTACAGAGAACATTTTTGTACAGAACAGGGGGGGCCTGTTATGCACTTACATTGAACGGGTAATACAACTTGGATTTCAAACCGGGGTAACTATCTACAATATAAACATGAGTTGCTAGCTTTATGTACAAGGTTGTCTATTTACAATTGGCTAACTGGTGATATGGGAGGCGAAGTTGCGTTACTGGGCTGTGAGTAGTGTAGGACAAAAAGGTGGTGCTTTAGTGATTTTCTGAATTGAGCACTAGGTTAGTTGAACTGATCCTCCTGATCAGGAACTAAACCCCTAAAGCATGTGGGGAACCCTAGAGGGGCACCTCTCATGCACCCTGGGGACGTCTGCCAAAGAAACTACACTACTGTCAAAGCACCCTCAGAGCAGTTAACAGGAGCACAGCAAATTGAAGTCCATCATACTGAAGCTGACCCCTAGGTGGATAGTTCTAAGTACCAGTGATGATATCACTGAAGTGTCTTGAAGGACTATAAACAGAGACTGCTACTTCTGGAGAGAGATCTACGATAAGTATTTACTTCTGAGAAGTTTTTCTAAATCTTGGGGAAAAGGGAATTCTTTAGATTAAAGATGATTAATTTGTGTAAATTAAAATCCAGTGTATTAGTTAAATCAGTCAGGGCCTAGTATCAGCAAAGAGCTTTTAGTTAAATTGAAAACTCAACAGGTAGCTTTCAGTTTGAGTTTAAAACCCAGCAGAGGGCTTTCAGTTTTAAATCAGAACACAGCAGAGAATTTTCTGGTTAAATTTAAAACCCAGCAGAGAGCTTATAGTTTACATTTAATACTCAGTCAGGGCCTAGTATCAGCAAAGAGCTTTGATTTAAATCAACTCCGAGTATAACTTAGCAAAAAAGGAAAAACAGGGTCAGTAAATTGTTTCTAGAGACCTTTGCAAAAAGGTCTTCTAGATAGGGGGGCAAGACACCTGTGAAATGGTTTTAAATAGGTGTTAAAGCCGAAGGACAGATCAATCAAAGGGGCATTTTGAAAGACTCCTATCCAAGCAAGGGCTCTGTGAATCACCCAGGAAATTGATAACAGATTACCTTAGAAGCACAGGACAGGGTACTGTGTAGCAGCCAGCTTTTAATAACACTTCTTCCCCTCCCTCCCTCAACTCTCACCCACCCCTGGGATAATCATAGCTTTATAGGTGCTTAAACATCTTAAACGAAAGGAGGTGCCTTATTCACTCTCAAATGCAGCTGTTTATCCTCATCAGGCATACATTAAGGACCTGAGATTAGTTAAGCTTGAGGTAAACAAAGTCCATTAAACATATTAAGTATAGTTTTATTAGTATAAGTATCCCCAGCAAACCTTAGCAAATAAACAACTTAAATACCTAGACACAACTCTAAAACTAAGATGCAGACAGCAGTCTAACAACGCGTTGGAGGCTTTCCAGTCTTTTGCATTGAATGTCACCTCTATGATCTTCTCCCAGTTGGTGAGGGGTCGTATGTGTGCACTAGATGCAAGGAGCTCTTTGCTTTCAGGGAACGAGTCCGATCTCTGGAAGCTAGAATAGCAGACTTGGAGGACATAAGGGAGACAGAGAGATACATAGACGAGACCTACACACCAGTCTGGCAGCATCACTGTTGCCATGGAAGAGAGAGGTCACGTGACAGGAGACCATCACTCTGCTGTGGCAGGAAGTGATTCAGTAGATAGGATCTGTCCTCCAGGTGATGTAAAACCTTCTTGCACCGAGGTTTTTCCAAGGCCATGTGCCCATGAGGGAAGGGTTAAGATAGCCATTATAGTTGGTGATTCGATCATTAGAGGCATGTAGATAGCAGGGTGGCTGGTGGACGTGAGGATCACCTGGTAACATGCCTGCCTAGTATGAAGGTAACGGACCTCACGCGCCACCTAAACAAGGTCTTAGATAGTGCTGGGGAGGAGTCTGCTGTCTTGGTATATGTCGGTACCAATGACATAGGAAAGTGTGGTAGGGAGGTTCTGGAGGCTAAATTTAGGCTTTTAGGTAGGAAGTTGCAATCCAGAACTTTCAGGGTAGCATTCTCCAAAATGCTTCCCATTCCACGTGCAGGACTCAAAAGGCAGGCAGAACTTCAGAGTCTCAATGCGTGGATGAGACGATGGTGCAAGGAAGAGAGTTTTAGATTTGTTAGGAATTGGGCAACATTCTGGGGAAAGGAAGGGCTTTTCCCAAGTGATGGGCTCTACCTTAACCGAGATGGAACCAGGCTGCTGGCATTAATCTTTAAAAAGGAGATAGAGCAGCCTCTAAACTAGATAATAGGGGAAAGCCAACAGTCACCTAATAGCACATGGTTCGGAATTATGTATCCTTGAAGGATACTATCAAAAGACTGAAGTTAGGGCATATCGATAGAGAGGTTCCAATAAAAACAAAAGTAAGACAAATCCCCTTAAGTACAGAGCAGACAGAGCTTAAAGATTCCAAATTACCTCTGCCTACCAATAACCAGATTAATATGAATAAAATACAACCTCTAAAATGCTTGAATACAAATGCTACAAGTCTTGGATTTGTTAGGAAGTGGGGAACATTCTGCAGAAAGGATGGGCTTTTCCAAAGGGATGGAACCAGATTGCTGGCATTAACCTTTAGAAAGGAGATAGAGCAGCTTTTAAACTAGATAATAGGGGAAAGCCAGTCACCCAGGAGCGCATGGTTCAGAACAATGTATCCTTGAAGGATACTAGCAAAAGATTGAAGTTAGGGTATATCGGCAGAGAGGTTCCAATAAAGACCAAAGTAGCCCAAATGCCCTTGAGTACAGAGCAGACAGAGCTTAAAGATTCCAAATAACCCTTGCCTACCAATAGCCAGATTAATATGAATAAAATACAGCCTCTAAAATGCTTGTATGCAAATGCCAGACGTCTTAAAAATAAGATGGGAGAGTTAGAATATATAGCACTAAATGAGGGTTATATATGATTGGTATGTCAGAGACATGGTGGAAGGTCAACCACCAGTGGGATACTGTGATACCTGGGTACAAACTGTATCGTAATGATAGAGCAGATCAAATTGGTGGTGGGGTTGAACTCTATGTTAGAGAAGGCATTGAGTCACAAAGGATTAAAGTTTTGCAGGAAACAAAATTTACTGTAGAATCTCTATGGATTGAAATTCCATGTAAAAAGGGGAAGGGGAAGGCGATAGTAGTAGGGGGTGTTCTATCGACCGCCTGGCCAGAGTGAACAAATGGATGATGAAATGCTCAAAGAAATCAGGGAAGCTAACAAAAGTTACAGTATAGTAATAATAATGGGTAATTTCAATTACCCCGGTAACGACTGGGTCAGTGTCACAGCAGGATATGCTAGGGAGATAAAGTTTCTAGATGAAATAAATGACTGATTCTTGTAGCAGCTGGTTCATCAACCGACCAGAGGGGAGGCCATTTTGGACCTAGTCCTTAGTGGAACACAAGATCTGGTACAAGAGATAAGGGTGTGGGGGCCACTTGGCAATAGTGATCATAGCATGATTGCATTTGATTTAATAAATGGAGGAAGGATAGTAAGGATATCCACAGTACTACCTTTTAACTTTCAAAAGGGAGACTATGATAAATGAGGAAAATAGTTAAGTAAAAGCTAAAAGGAATCGCTACAAAGGTTAAAGATTTACATCAAGCATGGGTGTTATTTAAAAATACTATCTTGGAAGCCCTGACCAGCTGTATTCCATGCTTTAAGAAAAATGGAAGGAAGTCCAAAAAACTGCCAGCATGGTTTAAAGAT
Organism: Ichthyophis bannanicus; assembly: GCA_033557465.1. Lineage (NCBI taxonomy): Eukaryota > Metazoa > Chordata > Amphibia > Gymnophiona > Ichthyophiidae > Ichthyophis > Ichthyophis bannanicus. The sequence continues at coordinate 681,782,666 of CM066033.1, forward strand.
GAGGTCAAAGAGGTTGTTGCTGCCAAAAAAAGCATCTTTCAGGAAATGGAAAAAGGAGCCAAATGATGAAAACTGGTAAAAACATAAGCACTGGCAAGTTAGATGCAAGGCATTGATAAGGCAGGGAAAGAGAGAATTTGAGAAGCTTGCTGTGTAAGGAAAAACGCGTAATAAAGACTTTTTCAAGTACATTTGTAGCAAAAAACTTGTGAGAAAGTCAGGTGAACTATTAGATGACAGAGGGGTAAAAGGGGCACTAAGAGACAATAAGGCCATAGCGGAGAGACTGAATAAGTTCTTTGCTTCGGTCTTTACTAAAGATGATGTATGGATGTTACCCATGACTGAAATGGTATTTAAAAGTGATGCCGCAGAAGAACTGAAAGAAATATCAATACACCAGGAAGATGTGTTACAACCATCTGATAAACTGAAGAGCAGCAAATCACATGGACCGGATGGTATACATCCAAGGGCGTTGAAAGAACTGAAATATGACATTGCAGACCTACTATTACTACTCTGTGAACTATCATTAAAATCATCTGTAATACCTGAAGATTGACGAATGGCCAATGTAACGCCGATTTTTAAAAAGGGTTCCAATGGTGACCCAGAAAACTAGAGAACGGTGAGCCTGACGTCAATACTGGGCAAAATGGTAGAAACCATTATAAAGAAGAAAATTACTGAACATGTAGATAGTCATGGCTTAATGGGAGACAGCCAAGAAGAAATTAGACCTTACCTGCTAATTGTCTTTCCTTGAGTTCTCTCCGGGCCAATCCAGGACATTTGGGTGGTCAATCCGCTCCAGCAGCTGAGGACTGAATACTGATGGGAACCATATCCAATTCCTTGGATGTTCTCTCCTCATATAATCAGCGTTTGTGGTTTGCTTTTTTTTTTTTTGTTGGTTTGTTTTGTTACGCATGGAAGATCCTCTGTTGAATTACACAGAGACCCCCAGGATCCATTTCCAATATGCCTTCAAGTTCGGCGACACCTACGCCGAGGACTCCTTAGTTTCTAAGCCTCGCAGACAGACAGGGTGGGCCCTGGACTGGCCCGGAGAGACGAATAGGAAGAAGAAATTAGACCTTACCTGCTAATTGTCTTTCCTTGAGTTCTCTCCGGGCCAGTCCAGGGCCCACCCTGTCTGTCTGCGAGGCTTAGAAACTAAGGAGTCCTCGGACCTAAATCCAGTACCTAAATCCGGGAGGGCCCTGGACTCGCAGGGCCCTCCCGGATTTAGGTACTGCTTTGGTACTTCCCAAATGTCCTGGACTGGCCCGGAGAGACGAATAGGAAGAAGAAATTAGACCTTACCTGCTAATTGTCTTTCCTTGAGTTCTCTCCGGGCCAGTCCAGGACATTTGGGAAGTACCAAAGCAGTACCTAAATCCGGGAGGGCCCTGCGAGTCCAGCAACAAGCGCCGATACCCCCACTCTAGCATCATCTCTTGCCTGAACATCCAACCGATAATGCTTCGCAAACGTATGCAGGGAAGACCACGCCGCTGCCCGACAGATATCAACCGGTGGAACCAACGCATATTCCGCCCACGAGGCTGGTTGACCCCTAGTGGAATGAGCCCCGAGTCCCACCGGAACCGGTTTGCCCTTTGACTCATATGCTGCACGTATCGCATGCTTCACCCAGCGAGCGATGGAAGCCTTAGTGGCAGCCTTACCTTTAGCCGAGCCCCCGAAAAGAACAAACAACCTGTCTGACTGACGAAACGACTGCGTTTCTTTGGAGATACCTACGCAACACCCGTCCTAAATCTAACTGCCGAAGCGAACGATCCAACGTACTGTCTCCTAGCGCCCCAAAGGTGGGAAAAGAAACGACCTGATTCACGTGAAAAGAGACCACCTTAGGCAGGAAAGACGGCACCGGCCGCAATACCACCTCCTTTTCTGCCGAGAACTGAAGGTACGGTTCCCTGCATGAGAGCGCTTGCAGATCCGAAATTCTCCTAGCAGAACACAACGCCACCAAAAAAAGCCGTTTTCCAAGACAACTCCCGAAGATGTTCCGACGATCGAGCTACAAACGGCGGCTCTGTCAACGCCTGCAAAACCAAGTTCAAATCCCAAGGAGGAACAACTTGCCTCACTGGAGGCCTAATGTTTCTAGCCGCCCGCAGAAAGCGTAACACATCCGGATGAGAGGACAGTGGACCGCCCTGCACTCTTCCTCTGTAGCAGGCCAGCACTGCCAGCTGTACCTTCAGCGTACTAAGTGCCAGCCCTTTTTCTAACCCTCCTTGAAGGAAACCTAAGATCTCAGGGAGAGGCGCCCCCCAGGGCTTCACCCTACGCATGCTACACCATGCCTCAAAGACTCTCCACACTCTAATGTACGCCAATGAAGTAGACCGTCTCCTGGACTGCAACATAGTGGCTATCACCGACTTCGAGTATCCCTTGCGGTGCAACCGTTCCCTTTCAATAGCCAAGCCATAAGACAGAATCGATCCACCTGTGGCATGACCACCGGCCCTTGCCGCAACAGATCGAACCGAATGGGCGGCCTCCAAGGAGGAGCCACGAGAAGTCTCATCAGGTCGGCATACCACAGCCGTCTGGGCCAATCCGGAGCAACGAGAACCACTGTGCCTCCGTGACACGCCACTCTCTGGATGACCCTCCCTAAGAGCGGCCCGGAGGAAAGACGTACAGAAGCTGAGCCGCCGGCCAAGGCTGTACCAGACCGTCGAGACCCTCCGACATATGCTCCCTGCGCCTGCTGTAAAACCGCGCTGCTTTGACATTGGTTTGGGTAGCCATGAGGTCCATAACTGACGGACCCCAACGCCTCGCAATCTCCTGAAACACTGCCCAATCCAGCTCCCATTCTCCTGGGTCCAGGCGATGACGACTGAGATAATCTGCTTGAATGTTGTCTTTTCCTGCTACATGCGCCGCCGAAATCGCTAAGAGATGGAGTTCTGCCCAACGAAACAACTGCTGACTTTCCTCCAGCAATGCTGCACTGCCTGTGCCTCCCTGCCTGTTTATGTAAGACACTGCGACTTGATTGTCGGAAAAAACCCGAACCGCCTTCCCTTCGAGCACTCCGACAAATTCCAACAGTGCTAGGCGAACCGCCCTGAGCTCCAAGCGATTGATCAACCAACTGCTCTCCTCCGCCGTCCATGTCCCTTGCGTCACTTGCGCCAAGCAATGAGCCCCCCCAACCGGAGAGGCTTGCGTCCGTCGTGAGTAACACCCAATCCGGCAGATCCAGCGGCACTCCTGCTTGCAAGTAGGCCGGAACCAGCCACCACTGCAGACTGAAGCGCACCTCCTCTGGACATACCAACTTCCAGGAGGAGAGGGTGATCTTGGGGTGACCAACGGGACAACAACGCCTGCTGAAGAGGCCGCATATGAGCTCTGGCCCACGGAACCAGATCTAAGGCTGCCGCCATCGACCCCAACAACTGTAGATACCTCCAGGCCGTTGGGGCCTTGGTGCGCAGGAATGCCGACACCTGCGCCAGAATCTTCCTTACCCTGTCTGCCGGAAGAAAAACTGAACCCACCTCCGTGTCAAAGAAAGTACCAAGATAGGTTAACTGCATGGCCGGCTCCAAATGACTCTTCGCGTGGTTGATGACCCAGCCTAAATTCTCGAGGAACTCCACCACCCGAGCGGTGGCTGCAACTGATTCCCCCCGAGACGCCGCCCAAATTAACCAGTCGTCCAGGTAGGGATGGACCTGAATCCCTTCCTTTCGAAGAGCTGCCGCCGCCACTACCATAATCTTTGTAAAGGTTCGCGGTGCCGTAGCCAGACAAAAGGGCAATGCTCGGAATTGAAAATGCCCCATGGGAACTGCAAACCGCAGGAACTTTTGATGCTCGAGTCTGATTGGGATGTGTAAATATGCCTCTGTCAGATCTATGGAAGAAAGCACCTTGCCTTGTCTCACTGACTGGATAACTGATCGTAAGGTTTCCATCCGGAAATGTGGCACCTGCAAACAACGATTCATGTGTTTGAGATCTAGGATAGGATGAAAAGAACCTTCCTTTTTGGGGACTACAAAATAAATCGAGTATCGACCTAAGCCGTACTGGTTTGCAGGCACTGGTACCACGGCCTGAAGATGCAACAAGCGCGACAGCGTCTCGCTGACTGCATCCCGCTTTGCCTGCGAAACGCACGGAGACAGAACAAAAGCGTCCGGCACAGGACGCGCGAACTCCAACGCATAGCCGTCTCTGATGATCTCCAGGACCCATTGATCCGTAGTTATGCTGGCCCAGGTGGAGAGAAACTGCTGCAACCGACCTCCTACTGGAACGTCCACCTGGACCGGCCTCACATCATTGTGGCTTCTTAGCTGAGTTCTGATGGGCGTTAAAGTAGCCCCTATTGAACCCTCTGGCTCCCCGAAAGGACTGCCCTCTAGCCACAAAACGGCCCCGCTGATAAGGGGTGAAACGAGCCCCTCGAAACCTGCGAAAATCCCTACCTAGACCTCTCTGCAGGGAACCCGGCTTTACCGCTCTCGGTCGATCCTCCGGCAAACGACCCCCTTTGGAGTCCCCCAAATCCTTAACAATCTTCTCTAATGCCTCCCCGAACAGCAACTTGCCCTTGTAGGGAAGCTTACTGAGACGCGCCTTAGAAGACGCATCTGCCGCCCAATTTCGAAGCCAGAGGAAACGTCTAGCGGCAATTACTGATGCCATAGCCTTCGCCGAAATACGCACCAAGTCATAAAAGGCATCCGCTAAATAAGCCGCCGCTGACTCTAGCTTAGCGACGTCCGTTGAAGCATCCTCTACCTTATCTGGATTCTGCTCCCCCTGCAGCCAGCGGATAGAGGCTCGGGACACATAAGACCCACAAACTGAAGCTTGCAGAGCTAAGGCACTGGAATCAAAAGCTTGCTTCAGCAGCGCCTCCAATCTACGATCCTGCAAGTCTTTGAGCTCTGTACCCCCTTCTACCGAAATAGTGGTCTTCTTAGTGACCGCAGAAACCAACGCATCCATCTTAGGCATACGCAATAAGACCCTCTCGTCCTGAGGAACGGGGTATAGCCAGGCAATCGTGCGACCGCCTCTTAGAGAAGCTTCTGGGCACTCCCATTCCGACTCTATCATTTGCTTAATAACCCTATGCACTGGGAAACACTTCTGTTCAGATCTAAATCCCTATAACAAAGGATCTTCAAGCGGCTCCTGCTGCACTGCTGGGAGCACGATATTAAGCGCCACAAGGGACTGAGAAATCAAGGCTCCCAGCTCTTCTTTACGGAAAACCCTAAAAACATTGGGATCCTCTCCCTGCCCCAACTCACCTTCTTCCAACTCTCCTGGCCAGGCCTCAAACCCGGTCTCCGAAAGAATTTCACCTTCTTCTGCACCTTGGGAAAAGGAACTAGGAGCCATCGTAGTTTCCAATCCCCTGTCCAAACCCTTCTCTGCCGAAGAGCTGCCTTCTCCCGGGTCTGCCACTGCAGGACCATCAGTCTGGGAGCCAAACAGACTGTCAGCTACAGCACTGTGAGACAATTGACACCTCTTTAAAAGGTATGCATTATGCAATGACAAAATGAAATCCGGAGAGAAAGCGGCCCCCAGAGATTCCTGCACTGAAGGCAAAGGCTGCTGCTTGGGCTCCTCCGGAACAGAAGCCCTATGCGATTTAGATTTTTTTCTTTTGAGGTTTTCCTTGTAGCGCGGGAGAAATGGCCGGCTCACTTAAAATGGCCGCCGTTCCCGCTCTCTCCATCGAGCTGTGAGACTGAGTTAAAAATGCCTCAGAAACCTTGTCTTCCATATCCAGATGCGAACAAAGGATAACACAAACAGCAAGAAAACCTGCAGCTAAAAGCGGCCCCCTCCGATCCCCGAAACAAACGGAACCTCGGAGAACGGACACACGTGCTGCTCCTGCGGAAAGAAAAAATAGTCACCGCATGGAAGAGAAATGGAAGCGTCACACAACAAAACCCCCGCAGTGGCGAAGTTCACCCGCAAAAACAAATCTCACTCCGGTAACACTTACCCCCCTAAGGAGGCTTACTTGCACAGCCCGCCAGAAGCAGAGAACTCCCCCACCGCTTTGCCGCTGCTAGCGGTAAGCCGGTGAAGAGGCCAAAATCGGAGGAAGGAAGAGGATCCTGGGGCTCCCAGACCTGCTGTCACCCCTCCGTACACCAATTTCCCAAAGGGGCAGGCTCTACCCTTACCAGCCAAAAACAGTCGGCAGGACAAGCGGAGCTCCACAGATTTGCTCTGGGTCCCTTCGGGGTGTTTTTTTTTTTTTTTTTTAACTGCTCTGCTATGACAGAAAATCCAGAAAGAGGAACACTCTTTTCCCCACGAATAGAAAAGCCTTTTCTTTCCCTTGTTATCTTCCTGCTCCTCTTTTTTTTTTTTTCAATCTCTGTCAAACAAAACAAGATTCATTATTCATCTCTCTGGGAAGCTGGGCAATCCAACATCCTGTTCAGCTGCTGAGGACTGAAAGACTGATTATCTGACACCAGGGGGAGCTGGGTAAGCTGTCAGGAAAACTTTCAGTATTCAGTCCTCAGCTGCTGGAGCGGATTGACCACCCAAATGTCCTGGACTGGCCCGGAGAGACGAATAGGAATAAGGCTTTAGCCAAAGAAGATCTTGTCTTATTAATCTGTTATGTTTTTTTGAAGGTGTGAATAAACAGGTAGACAAAGCTGAGTCAGTTGATATGGTGCATCTGGACTTTCAGAAAGCCTTTGACAAGGTCCCTCATCAGAGACTTTTGGCAAAATTAAAAAGTCATGGGCTAGGAGGCAGTGTACTATTGTGGATCAGGAAGTGGTTAAAGGATAGAAAGCAGAGGGTACTGCTAAATGGCCAATTTTCCCAATGGAGAAAGGTGAATAGTGCAGTATCCCAGGAATCTGTGCCTGGTCCGCTGCTTTTTAATATATTCATAAATGACCTGGAAATAGGAGTAACGAGTGAGGTAATCAAATTTGCAGATGACATAAAATTATTCAAAGTTGTTAAAACCCATGAGGATTGTGAAAAATTGCAAGAGGACCTTGATTAATTGGAAGACTGGGCATCCAAATGGCAGATGAAATTTAATGTGGACAAGTGCAAAGTTATGCACCTAGGAAAGAACAACCCAAAATATAGTTACACGATGCAAGGTTCCACATTAGGAACCACTACCCAGAAAAAAAGATTTAGGCGACATTGTGGATAACATGTTGAAAATCTCCGCCCAGTGTGCAGCGGCGGCCAAGAGAGCAAATAGAATGCCAGATATCATAAGGAAAGGAATGGAAAATAAAACAAAGGATATTATAATGCCTCAGTATCGTTCCATGGTGCGACTGCACCTTGAACATTGTGTGCAATTCTGGTTGCTGTATCTTAAAAAGGATATAGCGTTATTAGAAAAGGTACAGAGAACAGCCACCAAAATGGTAAAGGGGATGGAAGGATACCCCTATGAAGAAAGGCTAAAAAGGTTAGTGCTCTTCAACCTGGAAGACAGACAGCTGAGGGGAGATTTGATAGAGGTTTATAAATTAATGAATTTGGTGGAACGGGTAAACATAGACCCACTGTTTACGTCATTAAAATATAGAAAGACTAGGGGACATGCAATGAAGCTACAGGGTAACCTATTTAAGACTAATAAGAGAAAATATTTTTAGGTCAAATCATTTTTATTGAATTTTTCACATAACAAACCCGCCAAAAAGAGGAGGGAGGAACATTGTCAACAACAAGAGGACCCAAAACCAACCAGATCCCAGGTTACAAATCATAGCAATAGATACATACAATCAAATGCATTACAAGTCCACCCTGGGCATGAAATGAACTAAATGGGATTGGCATACGGGAAATTAAGCAAAGGGAGAAAAAGGGGAGAGAACACCCCCCAGTACAATACCGCTATAAAGCAGAAACCAAAGCACTTTCAGCTGAGGAGGGGCAACCTCGGTGCCCGGTATACGTGTTGCCCTTGCCCAAGATCCCCGTGCCCATTGAAGTCTCCCTCCCCCCACCCACCCACCCACCCTATCCCCCCCCCCACCCCCCCCGTACCCACCCCCCGCTCCCCACGCTAACTCAGGCAGATTCATAGGCAACTCATAAGCAAACCAGGACTAGCGGCCATCCACACACCCACCGGTGCGAGGAGCAAATGGAAAACAACAAAATAAGATAGAAAGATAAAGTAAGGATACATTAAACAAGTATTGTACTAACAGCACCAGCTTCACAATCATCACCATGCTGCAATCCCTCGCAGGCAATCTAGCCAGGAGCGGCGCCCATAATTCTAAGAAAGAGTCCCAAGCCCCCCCACCCCGCTGTTTGGCAGTCAATTTCTCCATGAATAGCAAATCACTCATGGCAGTCTCCCAGGTTTGGACTCCTGAAGGGGCCGAAGCGACCCAGGAGCTCAACAAAACTTTTTTCACTATCAGTAAGCCCCTGGTCAATAAGAGCCCCTGAGGTGGTGTGAGAGCTTTGTTCGCAGGTCCCCAGCAATGAAATAAACAGACCTCGGCATTCCAAGTTAAAGAAAAACCCAACCAGTCATCAAATACCCCCCCCACATGGGTCCACAAACGTTGCACCGTAGGGCAGCCCCAAAATTTATGAAAAAGCGTACCAGAGGCAGACAAACACCAGCCACAAGTAGGGGAGTCGCGTAACCCCACCCGAAAGGCCCATGCATCTGTAGTATAAGCACGCCATAGAAATTTAAACTGCAATTCCTGCAAATAGATCCAAAATTCGCCTCTCGGTATCCCTGCGAAAGCCTCACGTAGATCTGACACTTGCAGAGCCATCATACCATCTTTAACCCAACGAGCGGCCAAGTCCAGGAGACAGGCTTCATCCCCTACTGGGTGCAGGAGCTCCCATCGCTCCGGTCCCCCCCGAGAGCCAAGGTCAAGCTTCTCCAGCCACGGTCGCACCGGGATCACTGACCCAATTGAGTTAGCAACTGCCCCCCGCAAACCTTCTACATAGTGACGAGCCTGAAGATATCCATAGAAATCATGCCGGGCGAGTCGATATTTTCTCTGCAGGACACTAAAGGCCTCGAGATGCAGCCCGTCGGGCGTGAGCAAATCACCAAGACAAAGGAGTCCCTTCCGGGCCCACTCCTGGAAAATGCTGGACCGCGGAAGGCCCGGGGGAAAAGCCGGGTTCCCTATCAAAGGTAGTAGTGCTGAGCATTGCCAATCCCACCCAAGCCTCGAGCAAGCCGCCCGCCACGCCGCCCTAAGTGTCATCATATAGGACCAATCACCCGCGGGGGTACGACCGCCGGGCAAGTGCAAAACCACGAGGCCATGGTGTGGCCGACAACATGCATTGATCTGCGGAGCCGGAGCACATCCACCAGTCTCGTCCACCAAGGACCAAACGTGCCGAAGTAGGTATCGAAGGTTATAGTTACGGAGGTCCGGAAGTTGCAAGCCGCCGTCCTCCCGCCGTCTCATCAGTACTCGGAGGGGAATGCGCGCGCGCGCTTACCTCCCCAGAGGAAGCCCCGCAACGTTTTCTCGAAGCAGCGCCAGTCCCTCTCCCGTATCCAGAGAGGGAGAAGGCGTAGGGTGTACAGCCAGCGGGGCATCTCCACCATAGTAAACAAGGCTATTCTGCCCCTGAGTGATAGGGGTAGCCCCCGCCACTTCACAAAGGTGTTACGCGCCCTCTCCAGCATACCCGGAACATTGGCATTATACAGGTTTCTTGGGTTATTCGGCAGCTGGATGCCTAAATACTTAATTGCGCCTACTGCCCACATCAACGGGAAAGAACCCTTCCACAGCGGCCGCCCCAAGTTCCCAACATCCAAGACCACCGACTTAGAGATATTGATTCTAAGGCCCGAGAACGTACCATACTCATGGATGAGCTGGAGTACTTGCTCCAGCGAAGGCTGCGGATCAGACAAGCACAATAACATGTCATCCGCAAAAGCACTAACTTTCATCTCCTCGCCCCCTAAGGTAATGCCACGTATGGCCGGGTGATCCTGGATAGCCTGCAGTAACGGCTCCAGCGATAACACGAAGAGCAGGGGTGATAGCGGACACCCCTGTCGCGTCCCCCGCTCTAACTCAAAAGGATCCGAACTTGCTCCTCCCAACACCACACGCGCCATGGGGCGATGGTAAAGCGCGCGGACCCACTGCACAAAATTGCCCGTCAACCCAAACCTATCCAAAACATCCCACAAATATTTCCAGGCCACTCTATCAAACGCCTTTTCCGCGTCCAGACTCACCAAGAAAAGCGCTTCTTCCTCCCGGACACAATACTCCATACCAATAAGCAGCCGGGCAATGTTGTGTGTCGCTTCCCGCCCCTGCACAAACCCTACTTGCCGAGGAGCAATCAGAGAGGGCAAGATACCATTAAGGCGGTCCGCCAACACAGACGCCAAAATTTTCATATCACAGTTTATGAGGGAGATAGGTCGATATGAGGCGGGTTCCAGCAGATCTTTTCCGGGTTTAGGGATCACGGTAATGTCCGCGCACCTCATATCCCGGGGGAGACCCCCCTCCTCCCTTATAGCATCAAACATCACTACCATGGAGGGAGCCAAGCGGGACCGCAACAATTTATAGTAGTCAGAGCTGAAGCCATCTGGCCCTGGTGCCTTTCGAGACTTCCCCCGCGCAATCCCCGCCTGAACTTCCCGCACCGTCAAGGGCGCATTCAATAGTTGTAACTGCTCCGACGTTACCCTCGGCAAGGCAGTACTGCGCAGAAATGTACAACCCGCTCCATAGTCCTCTCCTCCTCACTATATAGCTTCGCATAGAAGGCCTGAAAAATACCAGCAAGCTCCCCAGGCTTATGATGCAAATCTCCGTTGTCATCCCGAAGTACGGGGATAAATCTAGACCCTCCCGGGTCGCGCGCCAGAAGCCGTCCTGTACGATTGCCAAACCGATGAAACTGGTGTCGGTAATAAGACATGGAAACAACTGCACGGCGTTGTAACAACTCATTCAGCGCTAATTGAGAGCGGGTAAACTCACATTGCAAGACACTATCCGCCTTCCTCCCCAATGTCCGCTGCAACTCCCGTACGCGGCGCTCTAGCACCAAAATGCTACGATCTATGTGGCGTCGTCGGTGCAGAGTGTACGATATGATGGCCCCCGCATAACGGCTTTACTAGCCTCCCAGAACAAAAGTGGGGAGCAGCCGGGGGTATCATTAAAAGCAACATACTCATCCCACTGCTTCTCCAAAAAGGTCTGAAACTCCCGATCCTGCGCGAGGTGAGCCGGGAATCGCCATCTGCGCTGCCCCATAGCCCCACAGTCCCAGAGTACCCATACCATGCCATGATCAGACACCACAATCGGGTCAATTCCAGCTTGCACCACCCTCGAAAGTCCCCCATCATTTACCAACATATTGTCAATGCGAGACCAGGTACCGTGGGCCCTGGACTGATGTGTATATTCCCGGACACCTGGGTTAAGTAAACGCCACACGTCCACCAAGTCGCCCATGTGACAGAGATAGGCCACTCCTCTACGCGCCCAGGAAGTCGCCGTGTCTGCCTTAGACTTATCCTGCGTGGGATCGTGTGGGCAATTGAAGTCACCAGCCATGAGAATCTTATGCGCCCCCGCCTTCTTCACAAAGCGTAGCAACGCCCTGAAAAACTCATGGTCATATACATTGGGAGCGTAGACATTTGCTATCCAAAGCAGCTCATTGTAGAGCTTAGCTGTAATCAAAACATAGCGGCCATGGGGATCCGCCTGCATCTCAACCACCTCAAAGGGCACCCCCTGTCGGACCAGAAGCGCCACCCCCGCCCGTTTAGTGCCAGAGGATGCTCCATACACTGCCCCTACCCAATCTCGCTTAAGTTTGGTATGTTCCAAAGTGCTCAAGTGAGTTTCTTGCAGTAGCGCTATATGTGCCCCTTTTCTTTTCAACATTTGTAGGATCTTGGTGCGCTTGATCGGGGACCCAATACCTCCCACATTCCAGGAGACAATCTTAGCGTTTAACATAGCATCTGCATAGGAGGGATCACAGCAAGGCGTGACAAGAAACAGGCCCCCCAGAGACGCCCAGCCTCGCCTCCGGGAGTCACACAAACAATACCAAATGAAACATAGCTCCAGTAAAAGAACCAAGCCCTCTGCCATAGCGAAGACAGGAACATTGTGCTACATACCCCAAACAGAGCCCCCTCCCCCTGGTGGTTCACCCCCCCCGCCCCACGTCTATGCCCCCCACCCTTCCCATCCCTCCCCTCCCCACTAGGCTCCCCACCTACCCTCCCTCCCATACTCAACCCCTTCCTAATTCCCACCCCCACCTCCAGCAGACAGTCTCCACATCCATCCCACCACATACACTCACCCAACCATTCATCCCACTGCCCGGACATCCATCCTACCAAGCATCCACACAATCTGTCAATCATTTCACATCAATTCCCCACACACTCCTAAGAAATAACCCTACTCGTAGGGTACCCCCCGAGGGGAGTGAGACCACAGGCAGCGCCCCTCCGGGCCGTCTGCGATGCATACCCAAAATTTAAAAGGCAACCGCCAGTCCCAAAAGGTCCCTCTGCCACAGGAGCAATGGTCGCGGAACTGGTCACAGAAGGAGTTCGAGCCGCTCTTGGTCAGCAACCTCCTTGCCCGTTCAGGAATCGTAGAGGTCTCAAGAAGCGGTCCAGCAGCCTCAGTCCTGTCGTGTCGGCGTACAGTCCCCGCGTTGCCCCACTAGGTCGGGTAACGCGGCCACATATTTCCGCGCCGCCGCAGCCTGTTCAAAAAGATGGGTGCAGCCCTTATAGAAAACTTTCAGCGTGGCAGGGTATATTAGAGCAAATTTCACGCCGCATTTAATTAACTCGCTACATATGGGGGCGAATTCTTTGCGACGCGCTGCCAAAGATGCCGAGTAGTCCGGGAAGAGCAGGACTGGAGCGTTATCGAGGCGCAGATCCCGATGCTTCCGGTAGGCTTGGAGCAGCTGCGCCTTGTGCTGAAAATTCAGTAACCGTGCCAGGACTGGTCGGGGGCGATTCTGGCCCTCTCGCATAGGCCCAAGGCGGTGAGCACGTTCCACGTGGATGTTTCCCCGGAGGTCCTCTAGGCCCAAGGCCTGCGGCAGCCACTCTTCAAACAATTTAAAGAGCTGTTGCCCCGTCCAGGATTCGGGCACCCCCACCAGCCTTAAGTTGTTCCGTCTCGAACGGTTTTCGAGATCATCAACTTTCAGCAGGAGGTCGTCGAGTTGTTTTTGGTGCTTTGCCGTAACAGTTTCCAGCGCTAGCTCACCCTCCTCTAGCACCGTCACTCGATGCTCCATTTCATCCAGCCGTTTGGTATACTCCCCCAGTTGCTCGCCCATCTCATCGAGTTTGCTCATAACCGTGTCAAACTTCGGTTCCAGCAATTTTACTACCTCCTGCGCCGTCTCATCAGGACCTGAATCAGTGCTCTCCTTTCCCGGAGAAGCTGGCATCTGGCTCGTCCTGTTCGCGGCCGCCATTTTAGGGTCTCTGGCCCCCGCGGTTTTCTCCCGCTTGTTTGCCGCTCTCATTTGCGCCGAGCAAATGTCACACCACCCGAACTTGTCGGCACAGGGATTGCCAAGATGATGGGGCCACTGCAGGTAGGAATGGACCGGGATTGCCGAATAATTTGCTAGTTTTTCACAGACGGCCCGGGAGCGCGATGGGGAAGCTCCTCACCCGCTCATGAACACACGTGATCTCCAAAATATTTTTTTACTCAATGTGTAATCAAACTCTGGAATTCATTACCAGAGGATGTAGTAAAAGCAGTTAGTATAGCTGGGTTTAAAAAAAGGTTTGGACAAGCTCCTGGAGGAAAGGTCCATAAACCATTATTAAAGGGGATCCGGGATATCCACTGCTTGCCCCAAAGCAAGCATTGTGGAACCTGTGTCTTTTAGGGAAACTGCTAGGTACTTGTGACCTAGATTGGCCACTGTTGGAAACAGGATACTGGGCTTGATGGATCCTGGTCTAACCCAGTATGGCATATCTTATGTTCTTCTAGCTTTTTCTCTGATTACATTATCTGCTGACTGGGGGAGATAATCCACTAGTCTGGACTCCGTTAGCAGGATGAATTGGAAAGTATATTTTTGAAAACATTTACAAAGCTAAAGAATGGTGGAAATCCTCTCTTAACCAGATATAAATGATTTCTGGCATTTAGAGGACAATTTTCAAACTGTCCACGCTGAAACAAAGTCCATGAGTACTTTGAACTTGTGGATTTTGTGACAATTTTCAAAAGGGAAAGTGCACTATACTTTGACTTTCAAATCTGGCTTTGGCACAATATACACAAGGATATTTGAACATGTTTTTACTGCAGTACCTTTTTCTTAGAAAATAATTTATGTAGATTTGCAAATGCAATCTATACTTATGTTCTTCCCCCAACCTAAAGATATCCATGAAAATTCCTCTTCTAAAAGCAGCCAAAAATATGTGCATTGTTCCATAACATGCAGATTTTCAGTTATACTGAGAGAAAGCGTAGTTACTCACCTGTAACAGATAATCTCCGGGAACAGCAGGAATTTAGTCTTCACATATAGGTGACGTCGGCACAGACTGAACCCACGCGGGAACCCTCCCCAGCATCCTATAAGAAAGCCTTTGGGAGTACTCCACTGTACCCGCTGACTGCCATCCGACTCTTCTGACTCCCTTTCCTCAGTTGGGTTTGATGAGGAAGAGTAAAAATACCCCTAACAACTCCATGGGGAGGGTGGGTGGGTTGTGAAGACTAAATTCCTGCTGTTCCTGGAGATCACCTGTTACAGGTGAGTAACTACGCTATCTCCAGAAACAAGCAGGAATGTAGTCTTCACATATGGGCCTCCCTAGCTCCCAGATCTACAAGAGAGATGAAAACCATGTCAGAGATGTCAGACTGAGTTGAACTGGACATAGACATCCCCGCCATGGAGATCTGGATAACAGTGTGGGAAGGGCGTGGAGTTGTAGCTATGTTCTAAAGAGATGCTGGAGGACCACCTGGCCGAAGGCCGCATCCCCGCAGGAGTCCTTGTCCAAGCAGTAGTGGGCTGTAAAGGTGTAGACAGAGGACCAGGTTGCTGCCTGCCATATTTCATCAATGGCTAATGAAGGTAGGTTAGCTACAGATGCCACCATTGCTCAGACATTGTGAGCTGTGACATGTCCTGTGAGGGAGAGTCCTGCCTTGTCATAAGCAAAAGCAACAGCAATGAGGTCAACTATCCATCTGGAAAGCATTCACTTAGTTACCAGAAGCCCCAGGTGAGTGGGGTCAAACGACACGAGAGTTATGAGGACTTGCGGTGATCCTGAGTCCTCTGGAGGTAGAAGGCCAGGCCCGTTTACAATCAAGTGTGTGCAGGGTGGCCTATGCATGGGAGGAATGAGATCTTGGGAAGAAGCCCGAAGTATGACGGATTGATTTATATGGAAAGGCGATATCACCTTTGGTAGAAAGTGTGGATGTGTCCTGAGGACAACCTTGTCATGATGAAATCTGGTATATGGTGGGTGAGCCACTAACGCCTGCAACTCACTAATGCGCCTGGCTGAATTCAGGGCCACAAGAAAAATGACCTTCCAGGTCAAGTAGTGCAGGTGGGTTGTTCTCAGGGGTTCAAACGGGAGTTTGAGAAGATGGGCCAAGACAAAGTTGAGATCCCATGCCACCAGAGGTGGTCGAATGGATGGCTTAGAGAGGAGGCGGTCTCTCATGAAGCATGCCACTAAAGGGTGCATTGAGATGGGTTGGCCCTGATTGGTTCATGAAAAGCTGCAATGGCACTTAGGTGAACTCAAACCGAATGGTCTTGAGTCCTGAAGAGGACAAGTGCAGTAGATATTGCAGGACTGCAGAATTGAGAATGTCTTTTGAGCATCATGATTCATATCTGCGCCATTTGCAAGAGTATGTCTTTCTGGTGGAGGATTTCCTAGAAGCCAGGAGGATGATTTTTACTTCAGTAGAAAAGTTGAGATGCTGAAAAGCTACGCTTTCAGCAGTCACACAATCAGATGGAGTGACCTCAGACTGGGATGGAGAACTGTTCCATCTTCCTGGAATAGAAGATCCGGCCTGCAGCCTAGATGGATTGTAGTTGTCTGTTGTAGTCGAAGAAGGGAAAACCACGACTGTCGAGGCCAGAAGGGGGCTAATGAGTATCATAGTGCTCCATCCAGCTGCAGCTTGAAGAGGGTTTTTGGTATTAGAGGTGGGGGGAGGGGAGGGATGCAAAAAGCAGTCCTCGACCCCAATGTAGATGAAAGGCACCATTTGTCTGGCTGAGTTTGGACGGAACTCTGGAGCAGAAGTGCGGACGTTTGGTGTTCTGTGGGGTAGCAAAGAGGTTGATGACTGGTGTTCCCCAGGCCTTGGATATCTGGGCTATCCTGTTCGGATGTAGACTCCACTCGTGTGGGTGGAGAATCCAACTGAGTTTGTCCGCAAGCTGATTCTGCTTACCCAGGATATATACTGCACGAAGGTATATGTGGTGAGAGATAGCAAAATTCCACAGGCGACAGGCCTCCTCACAAAGGGGAAGTGAACCTGTTCTGCTCTGCTTGTTCAGCTAGAACAGTGCCTTACCAGAACCTTACCAGTGGCTTACCAGGTTGTCTGTCCTTACCAGAACATGGCTGTTTGTGAGGTGATGGTGAAAAATCTGTAGGGCTTTTGAGATTGCCTGAAGCTCCAATAAAATGATCTGTAGGGATAACTCCCGGGTGGTTCAGAGGCCCTGAGTGGAGAGCGACTCCAAGTTGGCTCCCCAACCGACCTTGGACGCATCTGTTGAAAGAGTGTGTTGAGGCTGAGACATCCGAAGAGGTGACCCTTCAAGCAGGTTTGCTGGTGTGCATCACCATAGTAGGGAATGTGCTAATGGGCAAGTGATCTGAATGATCTCGTTCAACTTTCCCGTGGATTGTGTCCATTATGCTAGGCGTATATGTAGTCATCTATATGGCACTTCATGCACTGTGGATGCCATATGGCTCAGGAAACGCAGGTAGTTCTGAGCCGTTGATGATGTTTGTTGTCGCATGTGGATGACTAGGTTGACTAGTCGGTCCATATAGTCCAGTGGCAGAAAGGCCTTGGATAGCTGAGTGTCGAGCACTGCTCCTATGAACTCCAACCTTTGAGTTGGGGTTAGTTGAGACTTTGGAAAGTTTATTACGAATCCCAGATGTTGTAGCAATGCTATGGTGGTCTGGCGTGAAGAGCAGAGTTCTTCAAAAGAGTCTGCCTTTAGCAACCAATCATCCAAGTAGGGGAAGATGAAAATGCCTTTGCTTCGCAGATGAACTGCTACCACTGACATGCATTTTGTGAAAACTCTGGGAGTCAATGCCAGGCCGAAGGGGAGGACTTAGTACTGGTAATGGGCTGCTTGAAAAGTGAAGCAGCAATATCTCCTGTGTCCTGGATATATAAGGACATGATAATAAGCGTCTTTTAGATCTAGGGAACATAGCCAGTCTCTTTCCTGCAGGTAGGGTAGGAGAGTTCCCAGGGAGATCATCTTGAATTCCTTTATCAAGAATTGTTGAGATTTCAGAGGTCGAGAAAGCACAGTTACTTACCTGTAACAGGTGATCTCTGGGAACAGCAGGAATAAGTCTTCACATATGGGTACGTCGGTAACGACGGAGTCTGCACGGGAACGCTTCCCAGCGTCCAATCAGAAAGCCTTTGGAAGCATCCCACCACACCTGCGTGCTGCCTTCCCGCCTTCCCAACTGTCTCTCCTCAGTTAAGTTTGAAAGCTGAGACAAAGAGAGAGAGCAAGGAAGGGAAAGATAGAGAAAAAGCAACTCCTAGGGGAGGTGGGTGGGTTGTGAAGACTTATTCCTGCTGTTCCCAGAGATCACCTGTTACAGGTAAGTAACTGTGCTATCTCCAGGAACAAGCAGCAATGAGTCTTCACATATGGGGACTCCCCAGCTCAGATGCCTAGAGGGAGTCCTAGCATGCTGCCAGTCTAGAACGAGCCATGCTATTGCTTAAAACCTCAGGGATCCTAGGGATGGAGGGTAGGAGTTGAAAACAGAAGAGGAGCTGTGGAACAGCTGGCAGAACAGGGTTTCTAGAGTAAAAGACCCTGTATAGAGAATATTTTGTAATCTGGGCCTCCCCTGTTGATCTTGCACAAGTTCACTGAGGTACATATGGATCTGTTAAAAGAGCCAGTGAATGTGCTAAAGGGGTACCTCACTGAGAAGTGGAGGTAGTAAATTAGAGAAAAAACAGTGGAGGTCAGAACTATTTAGGGTGAGAAATGGCCCCAGGGGAAAAACTGGGGTAGTATAAGAGGTAGAACTTCAGCGGAGACGCAGAAGGTAGAATGACAGAAAGCTTAAGCTGATCAGGTCCAAAAACAGTACAAATTTAGGACCAACAGGAAAATTTAGTCTGACCTAACTGGACTGGGGATGGAATCAGTCCATGTAGGAAGAAAAGGGTATGGAGACCCCTGTATCTGACAAGAAGTAAGGACAGACTCAGGAGCGCTAAGCTTTAGATTGACTGAAGCTCCACAATGTCTTTCCTAAATGGGGTCAATTAGGAAAGAAGAAAGGTATATGGAGAGCTTCAGGGTACCTAACCTACATGGCAGGTGTTAACTACCACAGGAAGTGGTTATAAGTGTAGACCCCTAAGAATGCTGGCATAACATTGATAGGGGTATTTCCCATCTGTCAGGATCATATAGGAATGAAAGGACATTTGAATCTGACAGGACAGATAGATAAGTATATGGATACATATCTATCTGAAAATATATCTCAGTAGATGTAAAAACATATCTATGTTCTACAGGAGATAAGTATGGGCAGAAAACACACAGACAGATATAGATGAAAATATATATATATATGAATATGTAGACCTATAGACACATATCTCCAGGTATGTTGAAGGAGAGAGGTCTATAGAAACTGATCCCCCCTAGGAGGAAGATTCATCTAACAGCAAGAAGGTAAATACCTGCTTGAATAGATATACAGAGAATTCTCTTCTCCTGGTTATGATTGGCAGAGTCAGAGGAGAGGTCTCCCTGACAAGAAGCAGCTTTGAATAACCAGGATGGCCTATGTGAAAAGGCAGAGGATAATTTCAGTCTGTAGGCAGGAAGGCCAGATTTCTCCAGAATTGCCATATGGAGAATGGATAGAGGACGTCACTGGAAGAGATACCCTAGTGACTTGCCCTTGAGGGCAAGAAGGTTATTAGGCATTCCCTAACTGCCAATGAAGAAAATTATCTCTGAAGGTTATTAGGCATTCCCTGCCAATGAAGAAAATTATCTCTGAGGAGATGTTGCCAGGGAATTGGCCCTTCTTTAGGTTTTCACGTAATAAAAGGCCCGAGACTGATGTCTCAAAAGAGATTTAAGATGAGATGGTGAGGGTAGGAATACCTACCAGCCATGGAAACATGACTGGGGGAATCCTGTTAACCATCTGCAAGACACTAATGCTCTCTAGCAAGGGCCCATAGTGCAAAGCTACATTGTAGAGTTGCAGAGAGCATGCTGCAGGTTTGGTTAGAAGAAAAAGTGGCTGTGGGAAGCCAGCAGAGAACCAACTATTCTGCCCAGGACAAGGAGGCGAAGAGTAGACGTTAACCAATCAGGCTTTGATAAGAGGGTTTCCCAAACGAGATTGATAACCTGTTTGGGACCTAGCAGTGAGGCTAGAAGGATTGCTAGTGGAGGAGAATCCCTGGTTGTGTGGTGGACATAACCAGTGGCTTAACACTAGGAATTGCTGTATCTGCAGCAATGTACCAGGGCAGCGGAGAACATCTCTCTTTCTTCTCCCTCTTTTGGATGTGGAAAAAAGAAACAGACCTAGTAGGATTTCCTATTGTCTGATGGGCTGCCCTAAGGTAAAAAGGGGGGGGGGGGGGGAGACAACTCCAGAAGGGAGGATCCCCCTGTAGAAGTAGTAAAGGACTATAGGAGCTTACCATCAGAAAAGAGGTCCCTCTTACAGACCAACTGGTATAGTAAGAGGGGGGTAAGCCAATGTTGAAAGAGACTAACTATGGAGGAAGTCTCTGACAGGTGAGATGATACATGCCAGTACAGGGGAAACAACTGTCTATTAATAGTTGTTAGTTCTCTTTCCTCCAAGAGGAAGAGGAAAACCCTGTTAAGTATGGATATGATCATCATAAAGACCTTTAAAGTTGAAGAGAAAATATCTCCACAAGAGATATGAAGGAAGGTTAGAATAAGTTAGTGCAGACACTGCAAATAAAAAGAAGCAGACTGCTACTCTAACCCCCAAGCAAGAATTGCAATGATGAACTATTTGAAGCCCTGCGATTGCTGGGTTTGCTGAACCTGCTGAGGTTGCGGATTCATCAACCCAGGGTGATGTTTCTCCTGTTTGGGAACATCTGTATGAAGGGCAGAAGATGGATAAAATTTTCTTCTCCTAGGGGAAGAAATTTTGGCAGGACCCTTCCTACCAACTGGGAAAGGAGAAGGCATAGAACAGCCCCTGGAAACAGGGTAGTCAGTTGTTAACTGAGCAACCTGGAATAAAGACTCCTTGTTAAAGAGATTTTCTCCAGTGCAAGGAGTATTTCCCAGTCTAACTTGTGCCCATATGTCCAAGTCTGAAGCTTGAAGCCAGGCTTTACGTCGTGCTCCTATAGCTATAGCAGAAATCCTGCTAACAGACTCAAAGGAGTCTAGGGAAGCACGAGTAAGAAACCTAGAGATATTCTGAGCATGACTAACCAGTGAGGAATAGTCTGCACTCTTGGGCTCTTGAAGAAAAGGAGTCAAAAGATGTAATTTCTTTGTGACCTCCTCAAGAGATAAACCCATATAAAAAATATATGAGAGAATTCTTGCTGAAAGCATGGATGCCTGGAAGGTTTGACGTCCAAAGGCATCTAACGTTTTAGACTCACGCCCTGGCGGATAAGAAGAGTGCTTTTTAGTACTCTTCACCCGCCTCATTGCTGATTCTACAACAATGGAATGATGAGGAAGTTGAGTCTTTTGAAATCCTGGAGAAGGGGGCACCTGATATAGAAGATCAGTTGCTCTGGAAAGTGGGGGTACCTTCAAAGGAGCTTCCCACATTCGTAGAAGGAGGTCCTGCAAGGAATGATGCAAAGGTAGCATGATGTTTTCCTTTGCTCTTTCAGGACTATAAAGGGATCCTGTATTGCCTTGTGTAGAACCCTGACCAGGGATAGAATTGGCAAGGGATTTTGCCATATCCAGGATGAAAACCTGAAAAGAAGGATCCACAGAGGGAACTTCCCTTGGATAGGCTAGAGCTGATGCAGAACTAGCATTGGCACTGAGGGATCTATCCAAGCTTTTAGGAATAAAAGATCCTGGATGGTGCAGTATGGAATCCTTATAGGATGATCGCTGATACTGTGGAATGACGGGACCAGCGCTAGTCGGTAGCAGATCGACCATGCTAGGGATCGATTCCAAACTCGGTATCGAGGGAAGCGATCCTGACGAAAGAAGCATGGAAGGCACCGACTGCAATGTTAAAGTGGACCTCGGTACGGGCTTCGGTACCGTATCCGACACCGATGGATGAAGGCCAGCCGGCGGCAACTCTAACGGTATCGAAAGGACCAAAAGTTGCAGTACCGAATCATCGGAACCGAGCCTTCGGTACCGACGGGTGTCGGTACCAAGGCGACTCGGTACCCAGTCCTCCAGACTGGAGATCGATTCCAGACTCGGCATCGAAGGAAGTGAGTCTATCGATGCACGTCTGGAGGGTACCGACGTCGGTAGTAATATCGGTACCGATACTGGAAGGACGGTCTGGAGCGTATCCACCGGCCCCGTAGGTACCGAGGACGCTAGACGACAATCCTTGTTGAGGAGTGTTTCATCCAACACCATTGCCAATGCCGGGGTGTCGGTACCGCTCGAAGCGGATGCCACCACCGGGCATGGCTCAGGTATGTTCTGTGAGGGGTGAACCCCAGGAACATCCTGAAACCCCACACAGGTTTTGGAGGCCGAAGACTCCCACTGGGGTTTTGAAACCAGTGGATTCTCGAGGGCAAGGCCATAGGCATCTCCATGCCATGCATGGGAAGTGCCGCTCGAGGACTGGCTAGTCTTAACAGACTGTTTTTGGGTTACCTGATCCTGTGTAGAAGAAGATATGGTTGGTACCCTGAAGTTGGATGGGAACCGCGTGTCGAGGGGAACTCGATGTTGAGAACTTCTTCCCACAATATTATAGCCCGAGGGCTCCAGAGGAAAATGGTCAGGACCCATGCAGGTTAGACACCAATTGTGAGTGTCTAAAAATAAGGTTGTACCGCCACAGTTTTTACATTTCTTGAGGAGAGTGGCTGGCGGTTCCATGAAGGAAAAATGGAGAGGCCTAAGAGGCCTGGGAAACCGTGAGACACTACAGAGAAAGCACAGTTACTTACCTGTAACAGGTGATCTCTGAGAACAGCAGGAATTAGTCCTCACATATGGGTACGTCGGTACCGACGGAGCCTGCGCGGGAATGCTCCCCAGCTTCCCAGGATGAAAGCTTTTGGGGCATCCCACAGCGCATGCGCGCTGCCTTCCCGCCTTTCCTAACCAACTCTCCTCAGTTCAAGTTTAAAGCTGAGACAATAGAGAGAGAGAGGAAAGGAAAGACAGAGAGATACAACTCCTAGGGGAGGTGGGAGGGTTGTGAGAACTAATTCCTGCTGTTCCCAGAGATCACCTGTTACAGGTAAGTAACTGTGCTATCTCCAGGAACAAGCAGGAATGAGTCCTCACATATGGGGACTCCCTAGCTGAGATGCCTGGGAGATCCCCAAGGGTATGAGACCCTGGAGGGTTCCTCGTCTTCCTATGGATCTCAGGCATCCATTCAGGGAAGGAAGGCAGGAGTTGTTCAAGAATGGAACAGGTGTCTGAGGACAGCCTGACCAAACAAGGCATCCCGGCTGGAGTCCTTGTCCAAACAGTAATGGGCTGTGAAGGTATGAACCGAGGCCCAGGTGGCTGCTCGACAGATCTGATCGATGGACACAGAATAAAGATGAGCCATAGAGGTGGCCATGGCCCTCACATTGTGAGCTGTTACATGGCCCTCCAGAGAAAGGTTCTTACTCTGGTAAACAAAAGAAATACACTGAGCAATCCAATTGGACAGTGTTCTTTTAGAGACTGGAAGTCCTAAATGAGAAGGATCAAAAGCAACAAAAAGCTGGGAAGACTTTCTATGTTGCTGTGTCCTGTGTAAGTAAAAAGCAAGAGCTCTTTTACAATCTAGAGTATGACGGTTCCTCTCAGCACTGGATGCATGAGGAGCTGGAAAAAAGACAGGTAAATATACCTCTTGATTAAGATGAAAAGGTGAGACCACTTTAGGCATAAAGTGAGGATTTGTCCCAAGGACTACCTTATCATGATGGAACCTTGTATAAGGTGGATTAGCCACTAAGGCCTGCAGTTCACTGATGCGGCGAGCAGAAGTGATTGCAATAAGGAAAATAACCTTCCAGGAAAGAAATTTCAAGGAGGTAGTGGCTAAGGGTTCAAAAGGTGGCTTCATAAGCTGACCAAGAACCAAGTTCAAGTCCCATGCCACCGGAGGAGGTCGAATGGGAGGTTTAGTTAAAGTTAGGCCTTTCATGAATCTTGCAATAAGAGGATGGGAGGAAACAGGTTGTCCATTGATAGGCTTAAGGGATACTGCAATAGCACTTAAATGGACCCTTACTGAATTCGTCTTAAGGCCTGCATTGGAAAGATGCAGGAGATATTCCAATACAGAATTCACAGGAAGTGCCAGAGGGTCAAGACCCTTTTGAGCACACCAAATGGAAAATCTTTTCCACTTAAAAGCATAGGAACGCCTAGTGAAAGGTTTCCTGGAAGCATGGAGGATATCCTTCACTTGCTGAGAAAGATTGAAGTCTTGAAGGTCTAGGCCTTCAGTAACCAAGCTCTGAGGTGAAGGGACTTGGGGTTTGGGTGCCACAAAGTCCCCTCCTCCTGAGATAGAAGGTCTGGAGCAGCTCCCAAGTCCAGGGAGGGGGCTTGGGAGAGATGCAGAAGTAGAGGGTACCACACTTGGCATGGAGCTATGAGGATCAGAGATCCTTGATCCCTCTGAAGTTTGAACAGAGTCTTGGGAATCAAAGAAATGGGTGGAAAGGCGTACAGGAAGCACTGACCCCAATGAAGGAGGAAGGCATCCTTGGCCAGAGCTCCCTGACACGGAATTCTGGAACAGAACTGGGGAAGTTTGGCATTCCACGGACTTGCAAAGAGGTCTATGTCCGGGGTTCCCCATTCCTGAAAGATTCTGAGTACCTGATCCATGTGCAGGGACCATTCGTGTGGAAGCAGAACTCGACTGAGTCTGTCTGCCCAAGAGTTTTGGATTCCTGGGAGGTATACTGCCAGGAGATGGATTTGATGCTCTCTGGCGAAGGCCCATAATCTTAGAGCTTCATTGCAAAACGACAGAGAGCCAGTTCCTCCTTGCTTGTTTATGTAAAACATGGCTACTTGGTTGTCCGTATGAATGAGGACAGTCTTGTAGCTGAGGAGGGTATGAAAGACCTTGAGAGCTAGGAACACTGCTCGCAGCTCCAAGTGGTTGATATGAAGAGAGGTCTCCTGTGGGGACCAAGTGCCTTGGGTGGATAGGTCTTGTAGATGAGCTCCCCAACCTGCTTGGGAGGCATCTGTTGTGAGGGTTGCTTGGGGTAACACAGGTTGGAAGGGGGACCCCAGCAACAGATTTTGAGTTGACATCCACCATTGGAGAGACCAAAAGAGATGTTTGGAGGTTGCTATTTGGTCTGAGAGAGCTAATGATGCTTGAGTCCACTGTGTGGACAAAGTCCATTGAGCTGCTCTCATGTGTAGGCGAGCATAGGGCACCATATGCACTGTGGAAGCCATGTGGCCTAGTAGTTGTAGCATCTCCCGGGCAGTTAAGTGGCTCTTTGACTGAATTTGGGAGGCTAACTGCACTAGACGTTGGCAACGAGCCTGAGGAAGATAGGCTCTTGCAGTAGTGGTGTCCAACCAGGCCCCTATGAATTCTAGGGACTGAGTAGGGGTGAGCTGAGACTTTGGGAGGTTTACCACAAGTCCCAGATACTGCAGAATGCGCCTGGTGCGGTACAGGGAAATTTGGGCTTCTGACTGAGATGGAGCTCGGATGAGCCAGTCGCCCAGGTATGGGAAGACAAATATTCCCAGAGTGCGTAGAAATGCAGCAACTACTGCCATGCATTTGGTGAACACTCTTGGAGCAGAGGCTAGACTGAAAGGAAGCACTCTGTATTGGAAATGTTTTCCCTGGAACAGAAAACGTAGGAATTTTCTGTGGGATGGATGGATGAGTATATGAGTGTACGCATCCTTGAGATCTAGAGAACAAAGCCAATCCTGACTCTGTAGGCATGGAAGGAGAGTGCCTAAAGAAAGCATCTTGAACTTCTCCTTGCATAGGAATTTGTTCAATTCTCTGAGATCTAGAATGGGTCTGAATCCCCCTCTTTTCTTTGGGATGAGAAAATAGGGGGAGTAAAACCCTGACCCTTGTTGAAGAAGCGGAACTGCTTCTATGGCCCTCTGGGCCAGAAGGGTAGTCACCTCCTGATCCAGAAGGTCGAGGGATGTGGGAGAATTGAAGTGTCTCACCCTGGTGTAGAGAGGAAGGTCTGAGAAATGAAGTTTGTAGCCCTCTCTTATGATAGAGAGGGTCCACTGCTCTGATGTGATTTGCTCCCATCTGGGAGCAAAATGAGCTAACCTTCCTGGAATGATGAGAGGCTCTGGTTGTTGTAGAGCAGGGGTCTCAAACTCAAATTGCTTTGAGGGCCAAATGAGGACTTGTAAAGTAACCCGGGGGCCGCACAAGACGCAGGCCTAATTTGCATAAGGGACCTCATTTGCATAAATATTTGCATAATGTTACCATAAACTAACTTTTAGTAAACATGCCTCTTAATGAGCGTATGGATAAAGAAAGACTAAAAGATTTCTACATTACTATAATCCAGTGCCAACCGCCAGGCACATTAGGAACTACTACACACTACCCATTTAGAACCCATAGCAAACCCACCGTATCGTAACAGCACTACCAGGACTCACAAAGCACCATACCCTAACTATCAAAAGGCAACACTGCAAATATTAAACCAATACATTTCAGAGAATAACAATACATGACCTACTGGGGAAAGAGAACAAGTGGCAATGTCAAATAGGAATTACATAAACAGAATACCTCAGCTCAGTTACACATGCAGAACATACACCATCACCAAACAAGGAATCAAAATTTAGAAACAGGAAGACAATAATTAAACTGGGAACCCCAAAAGCCAAACTTGGAATGTACAACAACACTGTAGAAATAAAACTATAAATTAATTTCCTCTTGTATTAAATAAAGCACAGACGTTAATGATGCACATTTCCCAGAGCTGACATATTCCAGTTAATTCAAAATAAAGAGATATTTTTCTACCTTTTGTGCATTTTTTTTTTCAGTTGCAATTGTGCCAGCCACTTTCTTCTGGTTTCTTGGTGTCTTCTGCTAACTCTCCATGGTCTGCTGTCCATTTGTACTTTCTTCTCTCTTCTAGTTTTTTTTCCTTTCTCTCTCTGCATCTGCTTTAACATACTAATCTTTTTCCTTTTGCTCTTTCCTCATTCCTATTTCATCCACTCAAATTTTACCCCTCCATTCTCAATCCACACTTACTCACCCAGTACCTGGCCAATTGTAGATTTTTCTTCCCTCCCACACAAAATATTTTTTCCCCTCTCCATTTTACTCTCCCAGCCCTATCCCATTCTAATCCTCCCCCAACATCAGCTCCCTTGTAGTTTCAGCCCCACCCAGCATCTGCTCCCTTCTAGTCCCCGCATCATCAGCCCATTCCAGTCCTATTCTAGCCCCACCATCAGCCCATTTCCTGTCCTTGCTCCCCCCAACTAAGCCCATTTCCAGTCCTAGCTCCCTCCCCTCACAGCCCATTTCCTTTCTAAGCCCCCTCCCCATCAGCCCATTTCCATTCCAAGCCCCCCTCCCCATCAGCCCATTTCCATTCCAAGCCCCCTTCCACTCAGCCCATTTCCATTCCAAAACCCCGTCCCCATCAGTTATTTGCAGTTCAAGCCCCCCCTTCTACTCAGCCCATTTCCAGTCCTAGCAACCCCCCCAGTCCATTACCAGTTCTAGCCCCCCCATAGCCCATTACCAGTCCTAAGCCCCCCAACAGCCCACTTCCAGTCCTAACCCTCCCATCACCCCATTTTCATTCTTAGCCCCCCCATAACCCCATTTTCAGTCTTAGCCCCCCCCAATCAGACCACCTCCAGTCCTAACCCCATCTGCCCATTTCCAGTCCTCGCCCCCCCATAGCCCATTACCATTCCTAAGCCCCCCAACAGCCCACTTCCAGTCCTAACCCTCCCATCACCCCATTTTCATTCTTAGCCCCCCCCACCCCACATTTTTTGTCTTAGCCCCCCCAATCAGACCACCTCCAGTCCTAACCCCATCTGCCCATTTCCAGTCCTCGCCCCCATAGCCCATTACCATTCCTAAGCCCCCAACAGCCCACTTCCAGTCCTAACCCTCCCATCACCCCATTTTCAGTCTTAGCCCCCCCCCCCAAATAACCCCATTTTTAGTATTAGCCCCCCCCCAATCAGACCACCTCCAGTCCTAACCCCATCTGCCCATTTCCAGTCCTAACCCCCCCCCCCCAATCAGGCCAAGTAAATAAACTAAAAACAAAACCCTGTCTGCTGCTGCTGCCGCCGCCGCCGCCGTGGTAGCAGCACAATCAGCTGTTCGCGGTCCCTTCTCCTATGCCCGGAAGAGCCCCGAGTCTGCTCCTTTAGCGGTGAGCTTTTCAAGCCGCGAAGAGAGTATTTTCCTCTCGCGCGGCTTGACAAGCCGCGCGAGAGGGAAATATTCTCTTTGCATCTTGAAAAGCCCGCCGCTAAAGGAGCAGACTCGGGGCTCTTCCGGGCTGAGGAGAAGGGACCGCGAACAGCTGATTGTGCTGCTACCACGGCGGCAGCAGCAGCAGCAGAAGACAGGGTTTGTGTTTTTTTTTTTTCCTCCGTCGCGGGCCGCACAAAGTTCGGTTGCGGGCCGCATGCGGCCCGCGGGCCGCGTGTTTGAGACCCCGGTTGTAGAGCCAGAAAGGTTAAGTTCTCTAGTATCAAGTCAAAAACCCTGAGGGGTTTGGGACTGCTGGGTGAATTAGTGAATGCAATATATGTGTTATTACAGAGGAGATTTCACAATTTACTTATCATGGTGTTACACATGTTCTTAAAAAATTCACTAATTGTGGTTCGAGCAATGTGGTATATGCCTTGCGCTGTCCCTGTGCATTGCTTTATGTGGGTAAAACCATCCGCTCACTAAGAGTCCGAATTAATGAGCATCGCAGTAAGCTAAGATGCCAACGAAGGGAAGCACCAATTGTAGCCCACTGCTTGGAACATTCACATACTTTTGAACAGTTGCAAGTTTTTTGCATTGATCAGGTCTTGTGTGGCTCTGGTAATCGAACTAGAGATCAAAGCTTATTGTTTACTGAGCAGCGGTGGATTTACACCCTCAATACTGTGCACCCAGGAGGGTTGAATGCCCAAATCGATTGGACTGCCTGCATGTGAGCTGTCTTAATGGAAGATCTTCACAGTTGATTGGAGCACATTAAGCTGTCCTCTTGAGTTGAATACGTCATTATTTAGATAGGTAGAGAGGTCTTCAAATAGCTGAGAGTAGTGGGTGAAGCCGCATGCGCGGCGTTTTTTCACAGGTGAAGACGTGGAGTGAAAAGCCGACTGGTAGGATATAGTTTACCTTGCAAAGTATACATTATTCTGTTGGAAGAATACTGATCTAACATCACTTTTGTTCTTTTTCAGTGTTTTAGAGCCAAGTTGGCCGAATATATAAAAAAAAGCATGATTATAGCCATAGGGTTATCTATACCATTGATTTGATGTGAGAAGTGGATCCCCCGAAGAAACCGCTGATGTGCGGTGAAACGTATCAGCGCGCGGGATTGACGTCGGGATCGAAGATAAGTCCGATTTTACATTTTATGATAAGTTTGATTCATTTACAGTTCTCAGCTCTTACAAATTTGAAAAGCAGGAGATTGTTTTGGACATTACAACTGAAAGATCAATACTTATCAATTTTCAAGATTAATAACATTTAGTGGCCCCGGAGAGGCTTTTTTTGACTATCTTGGGAACGTTTGGGTCCTTGATGCAAGACATGGGTTTGAGTGACCACAGCAGAGGTTTACCTCCTGGGTCCCGCCCTACCACAGTCTGAGACCTGTTCCTAAAGATCAGTATTTTTGTGTTAGTAAGAAGTGGAGTATTGTTTGTTTATTATTTGAGTATGCTTAAGCCAAAGAAGGAACTCATCCCTTTTATCCTCTGGAATAAAAGGGAGAAAGTTGTGCAGCTTTTCTGCAACCTCCTTCAGAAACATACCCATATAAAGGCTATATGCAGGGCCGAATTTACCTATACGCCATGTACGCCATGTATATATGTTTTAATATATGTTTTATTATATATTTGAGTGTAATAATTGAATGTTTTTGGTTTCTAGTTGCCCTATACCCCTGATGAAGCTTTGTTAAACGAAACACGGCCTGTGTCGGGTGGGCACCAACCTTTGGTTTGTGAATAAAACGCCTCTTTTCAATATTAGATAATTGTTTGGTTCTTCCCTTGGACACATCACGTTCCCCTACTGTGTATTGTTCCTGACGTGACTGGTTGCTCTTAGTTGGACTGATAAAATATTCCTTAGAAAGGAAAATTTTACAAGAAAAGGAAAAAGAAACACCGGCAGTACCGGTGGCGTCGAGAAGGCAGTCGCGACCACAAGAAAAATAAAAAATAAAAGAAGAATTTTCTGCGGTGACAGGAGGACTTCCTGCCGGCTCCGCGGAAAAACGAAAACTGAGGAGAGACAGTTGGGAAGGCAGCACACAGGCGTGGTGGGATGCTTCCAAAGGCTTTCTGATTGGACGCTGGGAAGCGTTCCCGCGCAGACTCCGTCGGTACCGACGTACCCATATGTGAAGACTCATTCCTGCTTGTTCCTGGAGATTAGGCCTGTATCCTCCTGATAGCAAGGAGAGTAGAAGCCCTTGTGTAATTCTTGTTGTGGGGACCTCCTCTATGGCTTCTTGGGTGAGGAGATTGGAGATTTCTACCTTGAGCAGGGCCCTAAGGGCAGGTTGGAGGGGATATTCATCTTTGAAGCGAGGCGGATGAAGTTGTTTGAAGTTTAACTGATAACCCTTGCTAATGATGTTTAGGGTCCACTGCTCTGAAGTGATGGCCTGCCAGTGATTGGCAAAGGAGGAAAGTCGATCTGCTATTTTTATGTGATTAGACCCCTGCAGAGTCAGGATGACCATATCCCCAAGACACAGTCAAAAACTGGGAGTAAGTACTTTTTGGTAGTTCTGAGCTTTTAAGCCTGTTTGGTCCCCTGCTGCTTGCCCTGCTGTTGGAAAGGGGGCTGTGGGTAAGAAGGGTAGAGCCTTCTCTTTTTGGGATAAAAGTGCTTTTTTGCTGCTGGCCTCTTCTTTGAGGGGTCAGCAGTCTTCTTGGAGAATCTCTTTAGGGAGTGTCATCAGTTTCAAGCTCTCCAGCCTTTTCTCTCAAATTCTTACAAAACAGGTTTTCCCCAATGCAGGGGATGTTGCCCAGCTTGTCCTGGATCCACTTCAAGGTCCGAGGCCTGTTGCCATGCCAGCTTTCTAGCACTGATGGCAATAGCCGATGCTCTGCCGGTAGATTTAAAAGCATCGAATGCTGCCCTGTTAACAAATTTGGAGACATTTTGACTGTTCCTTAAGGACAGTTTCAAAAGCTGGCTTCTTGTCATCTGGGATGAACAGTAGGAAGGCTTCCCAAACCTTATTAATCTCCTTTAGGAACATATTCCCATATATAAAGTATGCCAGCATGGAGGCCTGGAAAGACCATCAGGCAAAAGCATAGAGGTTCCTCAATTTGCTACCGGGAGGTATCAATGCATGTGTTTTGCCACTCTTGATGTGTCGCTTCGTTAACTCGACCACCATCGAGTGATGTGGTAGTTGCAGTTTTTGAAAACCTGGGGCCTCCGGTACACCATACATGGTATTGAGACGTTTACTGATTGGTGCAATTGTGAGCTGGATCTCCCACATATGAAGCATTAGGTTGTGAAGGATCTTGTGTACTGGTAAGATCGTTGCTTCCTTTGGTGCTGTGGGGTACTGGAGAATTTCCAGTTCCTCCACTTGAGGCTCTGGTTCTGCCACTGCTGGTATCCGGAGCCCTGCAGCCATGTCTCAAATAAATTCTTGGAAGAACATGTCCTCTGGTGGAGATTTGCAGAGGGAGGTGGTGGCCATCGGTGACTGTTCCGATACCGATGCAAAATCAAGGAGATCCTTCAAGTCAAGGGATCGATGATCTGAGTCCGATGCATCGGACTCCGAGAGAACGCTGTTAGTGCCAATGACCATGCAAACTGTGTTGTCAGTGCCGGTCAAGCTCTATGTTCTCACCAGGCTGAGTAGTCAGCAGCATCAATTGTGGTACTGCCAATGGGGCACCGGTGCTGCTAGAGGAGCCCGAAGTGGTAGTACCGGTAATGATACCGATGGTGGTGCTGTTACTACATCCGGTGTTGGTACAGATGTCAATACCGACCCTAGCGGTGCCAGAGTCATCGGTGGTTGGGGTACCAATGCTGCCAGTAGTGCCACTAATGTCTTCTCAATGGATAACATGTGCTGATCCAATGAGATTGCCGGTGTCTGGTCCAAGAGGAGAACGGGACTTGCAACCACACGGCGCCGAGGGCGATGCCTCGGAGGCTTCCCAGTCCCCCACCAAGGCTCTGGAAGGTGTCCTCCCATCGGGGACGAACAGTCTTATGTCCAGTTTCAGAGGATGTCTTCAGGGAGTCTCTGTGTTTAGAACGAAACCTGTTCCTCGGATCCTCTCGGTGCCTCTCTGGATTCCTTTGACAAAGCTTGAGATTCTTGATCCTGCGGTGATTTTGGCGGGGATCTTCTTGGAGACTGAGCTGTGCTTTGAGGTTTTGGATACTTTGGAAGCGGATGATCGAGAGGATGTCAATGCCAGTGAAACAGAGTACGATGAAAAAAATTCAGACAGTTTTCTGGTCTGGTTTCCTAAACCTCTCTCAGTCATCTGTTTACAGAGAGCACAAGAGTCTGGGTCATAGTTGGGACAGAGGCATTTTAGACACCAGTCACGTGTATCCGTGACAGAAATAGTGCGGGAACACTTGGTGCATTATTTTAAAGCCGGAAGGATGTTTCTCCATAATGGAGGGAATAGACCTGAGGCCTATGCGGGGCACTAGGCCTTGATGAAGAAAAAATAAAATTAAAATACAAAAAAGTATGAAAAATTAAGAAAAAATATGGTAGTGGAATTTAGGGCAATGCCAGTGAGGAGGCAGAAAGGCGGAAGTGCGATTCCGAAGAAAAAGATTTCTTCAGTGACAGGAAAAGTGGGATACTAATCCTGACACCGTGGAAAAAGACAAACTGAGGAGAGGGAGTCAGAAGAGCAGGAAGGCAGTCAGCAAGGGCGCAGTGGAGTACTCCCAAAGGTTTTCTTATAGGACTCTGGGGAGTGTTCCTACACAAGCTCCATCGGTGCAGACGTCACCCATATGTGAAGACTACATTCCTGCTTGTTCCTGGAGATTGCAATTTCCAAATAGCAGATTACCATGGGTAAAACCTTTACGTTAAGGAAAGGTGTAACTAATTTATTTGGGGAAATCCATTTTCTGTTCTACACAAAATAGAGCATCTGTTGCATGCTTCTATGATGCTTCTTAAGAACACTACTATCCTAACCGTGATGTGTCTGGGTCCTATTTATGAAAACTGGAAAGGAACAAAAAGCAGCACAACAAAGGAGAAATTAGGCCTTACCTGCTAATTGTCTTTCCTTGAGTTCTCTCCGGGCCAGTCCAGGGTACCTTCGGGTGTTGTCAATCCCCTTCAGCAGCTGAGGACTGAAAACTAAAGTTTTTGCTGACAGGCTATAGCCACTCCCCCTTGAGACAGCTCTCCAGTCCTTTCTAGCAAAGCAGCGTAACAATGGAACTTCAAAAGAACATAAAAATCAAACAACAAAATCTAACCGCTATACTATACGCCCACTGCGCCTGTCCCTACTCCGCCTATCCAACTGCGCCTGAGAGGAACAGAACATATCTCTTCCCTTGAATCCTGCATTAATTTTCCTTTTGTTTCTTTTTTTTTTTTTTAACAGAACCTCCAAGTACCTCGAAGGAAGCCCCAAATATCACATCCACCAGAGTAAAAGCTAGTCTCCTGGAAATGGAGGATGCGACACATCCAGTATAACCTCCTCGCGAACTCTGCGATAAGATTGGGTGGGTCCTGGACTGGCCCGGAGAGAACTCAAGGAAAGACAATTAGCAGGTAAGGCCTAATTTCTCCGGGCCAGTCCAGGGTACCTTCGGGCAGTACCAAAGCAGTGCCTAAATTCGGGAGGGACCCGCGAGCCCCGCTACAATGGCCGAGGCCCCCACTTTCACATCCTCCCAGGCTTGCACATCCAACCTATAATGTTTCATGAACGTATGCAGAGAAGACCACGTTGCAGCTCTACAAATATCTACCGGCGGAACCAAAGCCAACTCCGCCCAAGAAGTTGCTTGCCCCCACGTAGAATGAGCATTGAGGCCAACTGGAGGCGATTTACCTCCTGTTTCATACGCAGCAACCACAGCCTGCTTCACCCATCGAGCAATTGACGCCTTAGTAGCCGCCTGCCCCTTCCGTGGACCTCCAAACAGAACAAACAACCTGTCCGACTTCCTAAAAGATTGCGTGGCTCTAAGGTACCTCTTCAAAACTCACCGCAGATCCAACTTCCGCAACGATCTGTCCATCGGAGATCCTGGAAAATCAGCAAAGGAGGGAAGAGCAACCGACTGATTAATGTGGAACGAAGACACCACCTTGGGCAGAAATGAAGGCACCGGCCGCAGGAGCACTCTTTCTGTCAAAAACTGAAGATATGGCTCCCTGCAAGAAAGAGCTTGCAGATCGGAAATCCTCCGCGCCGAACATAAAGCCACCAGAAACGCGGTCTTCCACAATAACTCTCTCAAGCCCCCCGACGAACCTGACTCAAACGGAGGTCGAGCTAAAGCTTCCAGTACCAGATTCAAGTCCCACGCTGGTACCACGTGCTGCACCGGCGGCCTGATTATCTTTACCGCTCTGAGAAACCGCACCACATCCGAATGTGATGACAAGCTCCTACGTTGCACCGGTCCCCTATAGCACGCTAAGGCAGCCACCTGAACTCTTAAAGTACTAAGAGACAACCCTTTCTGCAAGCCTTCTTGAAGAAAGGACAAAATTTCTGGCAAGGCCGCCGAAAAAGGACAAACGCCACGTTGCGCACACCAAGGCTCAAATATCCGCCATATGCGAACATACGCTAACGACGTCGACCTTCTCTTTGACTGCAACATCGTTTGCACCACCGCCACCGAATAGCCTTTGCGACTCAACCTTTCCCTTTCAAGATCCAAGCCGTAAGCAAGAAGCGATCCATCTGCGGCATGAGAACGGGACCCTGACTTAGGAGATTGCACCGAGTCAGTAATCTCCAAGGGGAGTCTACTAGAAGTCACTTCAGATCCGCATACCATTTATTTATTTATTTATTTATTTAACAGTATTTCTAAACCGCCTTATCTTAATAATCAAGGTGGTATCACAGCAAGCAATCAGGTAAAGTGTGTGTGTTGTACATGCAGTGAGGATAAAACTTAGTTGTGTGAGGGATGTGTTGGGTGCTTGATTTGTTTGAGCTATATACAGGGTGGGCTATTTACAGTGGTGCTAGAATCATATTTTATATATATTCAGTTGACCAATCCAGCGCAATCCAGCGCAATCAGAATCACTAGTCCCCTGTGGCCTGCGATACGCTGAACGACTCGGCTGATCATCGGCCATGGAGGAAACACGTACAGAAGCTCGTCCGACGGCCAAGGCTGAACCAGACTATCCAGTCCCTCTGACATGTGTTCTCTGCATCTGCTGAAAAACTACGACGCCTTGGCATTGCTGCACGTGGCCATGAGATCCATCACCGGCCACCCCCAGCGTACCGTAATGTCGTGAAAAATTGCCGCGTTCAACTCCCACTCTCTGGGATCGAGAACACTGCGACTGAGATAGTCGGCCTGTACATTGTCCTTTCCGGCCACATGCGCTGCTGACAAGGCCACCAGATGGGTCTCCGCCCAGGACATTAATGACTGACTCTCTGCCAACAACAGAGCACTGCCCGCATCCCCCTGGCGATTGATGTACGATATGGTCACTGCATTATCGGAGAAGACCCGCACCGCTCTGCCTTCGAGGAACGGAGCGAATCTGAACAGAGCAAGCCAAACTGCTCTGAGCTCCAAGAGATTGATCGGAAACGCCGCCTCCTCCAGGGTCCAGAGCCCTTGTGCCACCTACGCTTGACAATGAGCGCCCCAACCTGACATCTGTCGTCACCAACATCCAATCTGGAATCACTAATGGAACTCCTGCCTGCAGATGATCCGGATCTAGCCACCAACTTAGACTGTCTCGCACCACGTCCGGACAGAACAGCTTCCTCAATAAAGGATGAAGTTGTGGAGACCATCTGGACAGCAACGCGTGCTGCAAGGGACGCATGTGTGCCCTGGCCCAGGGCACCAGATTCATGGCCGCCGCCATTGACCCCAAGAGCTGCAAATACCTCCATGCCGAGGGAGCTTAGAGCTGTAGGAACGTTCGCACCTGAGCCAATATCTTTAGCACCCTGCCCTCCGGCAGGAAAACCAAACACCGGGCTGTGTCGAACTCTGCTCCCAGATACACAAGCCGCGACTGCGGCTGCAGCTGACTCTTTGCCCGGTTGATTACCCAACCGAGCTGCCCCAGGAGCTGCACCACTCGAGAGGTAGCCGCGACTGACTCCTGCCGAGAACTTGCCCTGATCAACCAATCGTCTAGATAAGGATGGACTTGAATACCCTCCATCCTCAAGGCCGCGGCGATGACCACCATTACCTCTGTAAATGTTCGTGGAGCCGTTGCCAAGCCGAACGGCAACGCCCAGAACTGAAAATGTCCTGCGGGAACCGCAAACCGTAAAAAACGCTGATGATCTGGTTTGATTGGGATATGCAGATAAGCTTCTGTGAGATCTATTGACGAAAGGAACTCTCCTGGTCGAACGGACCGAATCACAGATCGGAGAGTCTCCATCCGAAAATGTGGAACTCTCAAAGCCCGGTTTACATGCTTGAGATCCAGAATCGGATGAAAGGATCCCTCCTTTTTGGGAACCACAAAATAAATAGAGTATCTACCTGACCCTAACTGGTCTGAAGGAACCGGAACAACCGCCTGCAGTTGCACTAAGCGTAGTAGCATGTCCTCCACCGCTTGTCTCTTGGTCCCGAGACCACAAGGGGAAACTAAGAAGGCCTCCTGAAGTGGACGAGCGAACTCCAGCGCATACCCGTCTCGGATGATCTCCAGCATCCATTGGTCTGTAGTTATTGCGGTCCAAGCAGAGAGAAAGTCCTGTAAGCGACCCCCTACCGGTATCTCTACCTGGACCTGCTGACCTTCTCTGCGGCTTCTTTGTGGCGGTTTGCTGGCATTGAAATAGCCTCTAGCAAAACCTCTGGATCCTCGAAAGGGCTGACCCCGAGGAACAAAACGCCCTCTGGGATAGGGAGAAAAATGTGCTCCCCTAAATCTACGAAACTCTTTTCCTTGCCCTTGCGGGGTAGATTGTCTGAGGGCTTTAGGGCGATCCTCCGGCAACCGACCCCCTTTGGGATCTCCCAAATCCTTTACTATTTTCTCCAAGGCCTCCCCCAAGAGCAGCTTGCCCTTGTAAGGGAGTTTACTGAGCCGTGCTTTTGAAGATGCGTCGGCCGACCAATTCCTTAGCTAAAGGAACCTTCGAGCCCCAATCAAGGATGCCATGGACTTTGCCGAAATACGAACCAAGTCATAAAAGGCATCCGCCAGATAGGCCGCTGCCGATTCCAACTTTGCTCCCTCTGTGGCGGCCTCCCCCGTAGCATCTGAAGGCGACCCTCCCTGGAGCCAACGGATAGAAGCCCTAGACACATATGCTCCACAGATAGAAGCCTGTAGAGCTAGCGCACAAGAATCAAACGCTTGTTTGAGCAGCCCCTCTAGCTTGCGATCTTGCAGATCTTTAAGCGCTGCTGCGCCCTCTACCGGAATCATCGTCTTCTTCGTCACTGCCGCCACTAGGGCATCCACCTTAGGCATCTTCAGCAACTCCTTTTCCTCTTGTGGAACTGGATAAAGGCGACCCAGAGCGCGACTTCCCCTTAGAGTCGCCTCCGGACATTCCCACTCAGACTATCATCTGCCTAATTACCCGGTGAACCGGAAAACAACGTTGCTCTGTCTTAAAACCTTGCAATAAAGGATCCTCCAGTGGCTCCTGTTCGGATGCAGGAAGAAGAA
Organism: Ichthyophis bannanicus; assembly: GCA_033557465.1. Lineage (NCBI taxonomy): Eukaryota > Metazoa > Chordata > Amphibia > Gymnophiona > Ichthyophiidae > Ichthyophis > Ichthyophis bannanicus. Next base: position 681,820,366 of record CM066033.1, read on the forward strand.
TATTCAAGGCAGCCAAAGATTGCCCAATCAGCGCCCCTAATTCCTCCTTTTGGAAAACCCGAAACAGATTTGGGTCCTCGCCCGGAGCTAGTTCTCCCTCCTCTAGCTCACCGGACCAAGGATCAAAACTTGCTTCTGAAAAGGACTCTGTCACCGCTCGTCTGAGGACCTGGCAGAGTTTGCTCCAAGTTCCCCATGACAGCAGCTGAGCTAGCCCCCGCCTGAGAGGAACCCTCTCCAGGGTCTAACCTAGTTTCCTCAAGCCTAACCCCTTCCCCAAGACTGGGAGACAAAGGATCCCTGCTGACTTGGGAAACTTTCAGTGTGTAAGCCCTATGCATTGCTAAAATGAAATCCGGAGAAAATAAAGCAGCCAGAGACTCCTGAGCTTCAGGAAACTGGCGCTGTTCCTTTGCAACAGAGGAAGTCTCTTTTACCGACTTCACTTTCCTCTTCCCTTGCTTGTGCTGCCTTGCGGGAGAAACGGCGCTGTCCCCTAAAATGGCGGCCGTTCCCGCCTGTTCAACCATGCTGTGAGGCTTCTGAGACTCAACCTTGCCTTCCATAACGCTGTGAAACGAAAAGCACTGAAAACTGCACCCGACTAGAAAAACAAAATCGCCGACAAATAAACCGCTCTACACAGGCACAGGCACAGCCACCGGCAGCAGACACCCCGGCTGCCGACCAAACAACTAAAACTGACCTGAGTGCAGCCCTGACAGCTCCGATCCTCCGGATCCCGCTGCTAGCGGGAAGAGAAGAATCGCTCCTGCAGGCAACAGGTGGGTGAAACCTGGGGCTCCCAGGAACAACTACCCTGCAAAACGGAGTCGGTTCACTTGTGAAGACAGGCTCTGCCTTTGTGAATGCCGCCCGATCCGGCAGCCACGGACTCGGTTCACTTTTTTTTTTTTTTCTTTTCAAGAAACTTAATTGAAAATAACCCAAGGGAAGAGATATTTAAAATAGAGAGAGGCAACAGCTCTGCTAGAGCCAAACCTCCTCAGGTAGTCTGCAAACTAACATTTCAGCTGCACTGTCCATGGACCCTGTCAGCTATCCACGTCCTGTTCAGCTGCTGAGGACTGAAGACTGGAGAGCTGTCTCAAGGGGGAGTGGCTATAGCCTGTCAGCAAAAACTTTAGTTTTCAGTCCTCAGCTGCTGAAGGGGATTGACAACACCCGAAGGTACCCTGGACTGGCCCGGAGAAACTAATAGGAATAGCCCTTTGCAGTATGCCTGAGTCATTAGTTGAAGGCAACCAAGTGTCCATAACAACCTAATTAACCGTTAAGAAAAAATAAAAACTATAGTAATGATACTAAAGTACACCTCATATAGGGACTACTATTATTTTACTTTTCCAGGTGGTGCAAAAATTTCCCTAAATGCATTTTATCAAAGGTAGGAAAATAATGCAGGCATCTGTCTGTCTACATACTGTAGCTATCCCCTGCGTTCCTATATAATCTGCTCTGGCAATAGTGAAACTTTGACTTATAGTGTTGTACCCATCACTGTTGCTCCATATGGGGAAATGCATTCCTGCAGTAATATAAGAGGCTGGTCTTTCAACCATATTACCACATTAAAGAAAAAAAAGTACCATAAAAAAAATAGATAACCATTTCAAAACACCTGGCCTCCAGTGGCAAACGATTACAGTGTTTATCAATATTAACCCCAAAATATTTCCCTTTAAAGCCTTCAAATTGCTGGGGGAGTGGGGTTCTGATAATTGGGAATATACTGGCATGCTTCACCTGAATACTGTTGTTGCATCTGTGGCGGACTGCAGGGGGATGAGGACTGTGGCATCTGGTATGGCTCGGAGTTGACAGGCTGAAGAAAACTCACTGCTGACGGGCTGAAATGGAGAAAGGGATTGGTTGCTGAGTGCTGCAGAGCATGTGGTGAACAGGGCTGTAGTTTCTACAACTCTCCTGTTAACAGGCGATTTAAAGTCATATAGGCTAAAGTGGTCTTCTATGATACAGATTCTCTACTGCAGAGTTCTGGAAAAAACTGGGTTCTCTGCAGGTTGCAATACCTTCTATGAGGCCAATATAAGAATTCCCTCACTGTGATAGTATCTTTGGCTTATTGAAAGACTGACCATCTCAATATCGCTCTTATATTCATGCAATAAAATATATTAGTCTGCAAAAGTCAAAACTACCAATGGAGTTGGTCAGATCTAAGCAAGGCTGGATGGCTGCCGAGAGCACAAACCGATTCTTCATTTATGTTTTTTTTTCCTAATAGTGACAGAGGAAAAGTACAGCTCCCTTATATGTTCTACAAGTAATAGAGCCTTCTCATACTTTGCCCCTACCCTCTGGAACTCCCTGTCAGAAAAATTAAGGTCAATTAAAGACATGCAGACATTCTGGAAGGAGATTAAGACATATCTATTCCTTGAACATTTTGCGGATCCACCAGAGCAGAACAAAATATTACCAACTCAATAAAAGCACCTCAGACTCCCTTCTCATAATATATTCACTTGTAACTATGTTATCTGTAAATAGGTTAATTGTAAATAAGTTATAATCATATTGTAAATTCAATGGTCAAAGTCTCCTTCCTAACATTTGACACTGCCTCTGATTATTATGATATCTTTACGTTCAATGTAACAAGTTCTGTTTCACTGTAAACCACAGTATAGAAAAGTCATAAATAAATAAAATATGCACAAAACCCACAATTCTCATTGCAGCTTTACCAGAAGCTAAGCTACAGATAATATTTACTGCACTCAGTCCAACAGATTTATCACAGGGCTAGGACATCTATAAGGGACTTGGGGGGGAGGGGAGGTGGGGGAGAACATCCGACCAAATGTGAAGGATCCACACTGAATATTAGGCAAGTCTGTGCATGAGAGCAAGCCTTTGCAGGAACAGAGGAAAGTGAGAAATCTGAAAATTATGAAGTGGTTTCTCTGCAAGCATTCCATCATTCCCCCTCTCCCATCCTCACCTGGAACCATTCTGCTGTGCTGGCGGTATAACACTGTAATACACAGGCATGCCCCCAGAGGGCAGCCCTCCCTGAACAGATTGGGTCACTGGAATTAGCACTGGCTGCTGAAACGTCTGTGGCACAACACCTGAGGAGTCATTACTCACCGGAACCTGGGCCAAAAGAAAATGAAATAAATATACTGTAAAGAAAATGGGTCTTGCTAGTGAACATCAGCATCCTGCTGGAGTACAGTCAGTCAGTCAGTGTAGGCAACTAGATCGATGCAGCTTCAAGCCTTGGCTGAAATCATAGGCCCTCTCTATATCATAGGCTTTCCTTGTTATTTACCTATTGAACTGCACTTAAAGCACAGTTACTTACTTGTAACAGGTGATCTCTGGGAACAGCAGGAATAAGTCTTCACATATGGGTACGTCGGTACCGACGGAGCCTGCGCGGGAACGCTCCCCAGCGTCCAATCAGAAAGCTTTTGGGAGCATCCCTCAGCGCCTGCGTGCTGCCTTCCCGCCTTTCCAACTGTCTCTCCTTAGTTGAGTTTTATAGCTGAGACAAAGAGAGAGAAAGAGGAAAGGAAGATAGATAGAGAGATACAACTCCTAGGGGAGGTGGGTGGGTTGTGAAGACTTATTCCTGCTGTTCTCAGAGATCACCTGTTACAGGTAAGTAACTGTGCTATCTCCAGGAACAAGAAGAAATTAGACCTTACCTGCTAATTGTCTTTCCTTGAGTTCTCTCCGGGCCAGTCCAGAACCAATGGGTAGTCAAATCTCCCTCCTCTAGCAGCTGAGGACTGAATACTAATTCTTGTTGCTAGGATACCTAGCCCTCCCCTGGTGACAGGAATCAGTCTGAACGTACCAAGCAGATAAAAAATAAGAAACGAATATCAGAACTATGGAAACCCCGAAGAATGGAAGAGTGTCCCAGGAGATCGTGCAAAAGCACGGGTTCATGCAACAGTGACAACACATGCTGTCAGCCGCGGCAGCGGCGCTGTGCGACTGTGTCTGTTTGCAGATTCTCTTTTTGTTTTGATTTGTCTTTTGGGTTTTTTTTTTTCTTTTTTTGTTTTTTTTTGTTTTGCCTTATGGTATTCACTATAGATCAACCCCAAAAGACCGCCATGCTGTACTACTTTGAGAAACAACCGAAAACCAACTGGGCGGGGTCTGGACTGGCCCGGAGAGAACTCAAGGAAAGACAATTAGCAGGTAAGGTCTAATTTCTTCTTCCTAATCGTCTCTCCGGGCCAGTCCAGAACCAATGGGTAGTACCAAAGCAGTATCTAACCCTGGGAGGGACCTGTGAGCCCCGCTACTATGGCCGAAGCACCCACACAAGCATCTCTACGCGCGAACACATCCAGACGATAATGACGGGAGAAAGAATGAAGAGAAGACCAGGATGCAGCTCTACAAATATCCACCGGCGGAACTAAGGCCGATTCCGCCCACGAGGCCGCCTGACCTCTGGTAGAGTGAGCCCGAAGACCGACTGGAACGGCCTTGCCCCTGGTCTCATAGGCGACACGAATGGCTTGTTTCACCCAACGTGCAATAGAGGCTTTTGAGGCCGCTTGGCCTTTGGACGGTCCCCCGAAAAGCACAAACAACCTATCGGATTTACGAAAGGACTCAGTCTCCCGAAGGTACCGACGGAGCACGCGACCCATATCCAAACGTCGGAGAGAACGATCCACAGAAGCCTCTGTCCCCGAGACCACGAAGGTGGGCAGGGAAACCGATTGATTCAGATGAAAAGCGGACACCACCTTGGGCAGAAAAGACGGAACCGGACGCAAGACCACCTTCTCAGCCGAGAACTGCAGAAACGGAGGCCGACAAGAAAGAGCCTGCAAATCGGAAATGCGTCTCGCGGAACACAGGGCTACCAAAAAAGCCGTCTTCCAAGTCAATTCTCTGATGGAACTAGCCGCCCGCGGCTCAAAAGGAGCGCCGGTCAGCACCTCCAATACCATATTCAGATCCCAAGGAGGAACAACCGGACGAACTGGTGGTCGCAGATGCCTGGCCGCTCGGAGAAAACGCAGAATGTCCGGATGCAATGAAAGACGAACACCACGCACGGCACCCCGGAAAACTGCCAGTGCCGCTAACTGCACTCTCAAGGTGCTGAGAGCAAGACCCTTCTCCAAACCGCATTGCAGAAAAGCAAGAATATCGGGAATGGAAGAGTTACGTGCTCTCAAGGCGCGATCCTCGCACCATGCCTCAAAAATGCGCCACACCCAAATGTACGCCAAACATGTGGAACGTCGGCGAGATTGCAGCAACGTAGCAATCACTGCTGCCGAATAACCTTTGCGGCGCAACCGTTGCCTCTCAATAGCCATGCCGTAAGCAAGAACCGATCCGCCTGCGGCATAGGAACGGGACCCTGCAGCAGCAAGTCCACCCGAGCCGGCAATCGCCAGGGCGGCTCCACCAGAAGCTTCAGCAGATCGGCGTACCAAGGACGCCTGGGCCAATCCGGAGCAATCAGGATCACCGGACCCCCGTGCGTGGCGATTCTCCGAATGACCCTGCCGACCAAGGGCCATGGCGGAAACACATACAGGAGCTGATCCTGCGGCCACGGCTATACCAGGCCGTCGAGACCCTCCGACATGTGCTCCCTGCACCGGCTGTAAAAGCGCTGCGCCTTCGCATTGCGAAGAGTGGCCATGAGATCGAGAACGGGCTGACCCCAACGAAGGGTTATCTCGTGAAATACTTCCGCGTTGAGCTCCCATTCTCCCGGATCCAGCACATTGCGGCTGAGATAATCCGCCTGTATATTGTCTTTGCCAGCCACGTGAGACGCCGAGAGCGCCAGAAGGTGCACCTCTGCCCAGTGAAACAACCGCTGGCTCTCCTCCAGGAGATGGAGACTTCCCGTTCCGCCTTGCCGATTGATGTAGGAGACGGTCACAAGATTGTCGGAAAAGATGCGCACCGGCTGGCCCTCGAGCAGCGCTGCAAACTCTACCAGCGCCAGATACACTGTTCGCAATTCCAAGCAATTGATGGACCACAGACTCTCCTCCGGCGACCAGGAGCCCTGCGCGATGTGCGTCAAACAATGCGCCCCCCAGCCGGAGAGACTGGCATCTGTCGTGACCAAAATCCACTCCGGAAGCGCCAGGGGAACGCCGGCGACAAGATGGTCCGGAACCAACCACCACTGAAGGCTGAGCCGCACGTTTTCGGGACAGGCTAAGCGACGGGAAAGAGGATGCCGTTGTGGAGACCACCGCGAAAGCAGCGCCTGTTGAAGCGGACGCATGTGCGCCCGAGCCCAAGGCACCAGGTCCAATGCCGCCGCCATCAGGCCCAGCAACTGCAAGTACTTCCACGCCGTTGGCGCTCGAACCCGCAAGAACGCTGCCACGTGAGAGAGAAGTTTGCGAACCCTCTCCGGAGGCAAGAGAACCAGACCCCTGTCCGTGGCGAAATGCGCCCCCAGGTACGGGAGCTGCTGCACCGGCTCCAGGCGACTCTTTGCCTGGTTGATGATCCAGCCAAGACTCTCGAGACAGGAAACCACACGCCGGGTCGCCCTGACCGACTCTGCGCGCGACGACGCCCGAATCAGCCAGTCGTCCAGGTAAGGGTGGACGAGCACACCTTCTCTGCGAAGAGCCGCCGCCACCACCACCATCACTTTCGTGAAAGTGCGCGGCGCTGTCGCCAACCCGAACGGCAACGCTCGGAACTGAAAATGACCCATCGGAACCGCGAACCGGAGAAAACGCTGATGATCCGGTCTGATCGGAATGTGAAGGTAGGCCTCTGTCAAATCGATGGAAGAGAGAAACTCCCCCGGACGCACGGAACTGATCACTGAGCGTAAGGTTTCCATACGGAAATGAGAGACCCGCAGCCGCCGGTTCACATGCTTCAAATCCAGAATTGGCCGGAAAGTGCCCTCCTTTTTGGGCACCACAAAATAAATCGAGTATCGACCGAAGCCGCACTGGTCTGGAGGGACGGGCACGACGGCTCGGAGCCGCAGTAAACGTAGCAACGTCTCGCGGACCGCCGCTCGCTTGGCGCTCGGACCACACGGAGAAAATAGAAATGCGTCCGCCAGCGGACCAGCGAATTCGAGAGCATAGCCCTCGCGGATAATTTGCAGAACCCACTGGTCGGTTGTAATGGCGGTCCAAGCGGAGAGAAACTCCTGCAATCGACCTCCAATTGGAATCTCCGCTTGGACCTGCCGCACGTCATTGCGGCTTTTTAAGGGCCGCTGGAGCGGCGCCGAAGTAACCCCTTGCGGAACCTCTAGCGCCTCGAAAGGACTGTCCCCGGGACTGAAACCGGCCCCGCTGATAAGGGGCAAAACGCGCTCCCCGAAAACGGCGAAACTCACGCCCCTGACCCCTAGAAAAGGAGCTCTGCTTAGTCGCCCGAGGGCGATCTTCGGGAAGCCGACCCCCTTTGGAGTCCCCCAAATCCTTCACAATCTTTTCCAGTGCCTCTCCAAAGAGAAGCTTGCCCTTGTATGGAAGCTTACTGAGCCGGGCTTTTGAAGACACATCTGCCGACCAGTTACGTAGCCAGAGAAACCGACGGGCTGCGACCATGGAGGCCATAGACTTTGCGGAAATGCGAACTAAATCGTAGAAGTTATCTGCCAGATACGCCGCCGCAGATTCGAGCTTAGCTCCCTCTGTGGAAGAAGCAGCTTCCCCTGCAGGACCGGAAGCCAACTGACTCCAGCGAATAGCCGCTCTAGAGACATAAGCGCCACAGACGGACGCTTGCAGCGCCAGGGCGCTAGCCTCAAAGGCTTGCTTTAAAAGCCCCTCGAGACGACGGTCCTGAACATCCTTAAGGGCCGCTGCCCCCTCCACAGGAATGGTGGTCTTCTTGGTGACCGCCGAAACCAGCGCATCAACCTTGGGCATACGGAGGAGCTCTCGTTCCTCCTGAGGCAGCGGATACAAACGCGCCATTGCCCGAGCCCCGCGCAACGACGCTTCCGGACATTCCCACTCAGATTCTATCATTTGTTTGATGACTCTGTGCAGTGGAAAACATTTTTGCTCGGACCTGAACCCCTGCAATAAGGGATCCTCTAAAGGTTCCTGAGGGGCTGCTGGAGGAAGAATACTGAGGGCCAAGAGCGACTGCGCAATCAGCGCAGGCAACTCTTCCCTCCTAAAAACTCGAAAAACATTAGGGTCCTCTCCTGGCCCTAATTCCCCTTCCTCCAAATCAGCAGGCCAGGAATCCATGCCAGAGTCTGACAATAGCTCCCCCTCCTCGGGCCCCACGGCGTCCATTGCCGCCAGAGAAAAATCATCTCTAGTCTCTCTCGGAGCCGAGAAAACAGGAAGCCCTTCATTAAGCTGAGACCGACCAGAGACCCCCTCTGGAGCTGCTAGCGATTCCGCTACTACGGGAGCAGGAGACTGCCCCTTTTTAAGTAAATAGGCCCGATGAAACGCCAGGATAAACTCCGGGCACAGCAGCGGATCCATGGCCTCAGGCAAGGCTGGGAGCGCTGGGACTACGGGCTGCTCCTGCACCGCTGTACAATGGCGCGATTTTACTTTCTTTTTGCCAGGTTTCACCAGCGGGCGCGCGGGAGCGGATGGCTCTGCTAAAATGGCCGCCGTTCCCGTGCTTTCCCCCCCGGCCTGCATCTTCGCTGTTTGCTCCCCGAACTGCTCCGGCATAGCTCCCTAGACCCGCAGCGCCGAAATAAACCCCAGGCAGAGAACCCCTGCAAACTCAACCTCCTCTGCAGCTTCTCTGTGCCGAAAAGCACCCGCGGGACACAAGCCGCGAAACACGCCGGGAGAAGAAAGCGCCGCGACCAAATACCTGAGGGAGCTGCCGGTCCGGGAGAGGAACAGACGCTACCCAAGACCCGCAGCCAGCGGCTCAGAGAAGCGAAGGCAACACCACCGGGAACAGTAGCTGGGGCCCCCAGGCCTGTTCCCAACTAGGCGGGAGACTAGAGAAGCGGAGACAGGCTCTGTCTCATTCCCTACATCAAGCACACAGCTCGCAGACACCAAAAAGCAGCAAATAGCTAGCAAAGGAGCAATGCTAAAACCCTGCTAGGGTAAAGCAAGCAGCCCTCTGAGAAACTCTTCCATGAAAAATAAAAAAGAGGACCTAAAGTACCGAACTTGGTGGGGAGTCAAATCTTCACACCTCCAGCTCAGCTGCTGAGGACATTAAGACTGATTCCTGTCACCAGGGGAGGGCTAGGTATCCTAGCAACAAGAATTAGTATTCAGTCCTCAGCTGCTAGAGGAGGGAGATTTGACTACCCATTGGTTCTGGACTGGCCCGGAGAGACGATTAGGAAGCAGGAATGAGTCTTCACATATGGGGACTCCCAAGCTAAGATGCCTGGAGCCCTGCATGGTGGGGATTGGAACATGCTACACCTCATATGGCCAGGCATCCTGAGGATGGAGGGTAGGAGTTGAAAAGAGAGGAGCTGTAGGAAAAACAGCTAACCTAAAATAGGACTACAGGTAAGGAGTCCTTGTATGTATGATAATTATCATGAAAAATATTGAATGAACAATCACAATATGGACCTCACCTACTGGATTGCAGGAAGTAGAGAGGCTGATGGAGTCTACGGGGGATCCAGTAGAGGAATCTTCAAGGTGACCTCATTGAAGTGAAGGTGAAGGTCCAAATCTGGAAGTGACAGGTGACCCAGGTGTCAACTGGGATAGTACAAAAACGGTAGGTCTTTAGGAAAGCTTTATGGAAAAGGCTGGGAACTCTTTTGGCTACAGAGCTACGCACAGTTAGGAGCAAAAGAGGAAGACTGACCGATTTGGACAAACTAGCCCAGTCCTGGGGGGAAGAAGGGTTATGGGAAAAAAGCCCGTATTCCCAAGGACAGATGTCTGAAGGGATGAAACCTCAGATCTACTGAAGATCCACCCTGTCTTTCCTAACTGGTGAGAGAAAGGAAAGATATTGGAGCATGGAGCTTCAGGGATACCTAAACCTAGGGTTAAGGTAGGAGCTGTCAGAACCACAGCAGTGGTTGTGTGCATAATACCCCAGACATACTGTGGGACAGTATGAACATATGCAAGCCCACTGTCTGGAACCTATAGGAAGGTAAAACCTTTATAAGTATAGACAGTTAGAGAGATAAGTATGTAAATACATATCTACCTATAAGGAAGCATCTCGACAGATACACACACATATATATATATATATATATGGGTATTTATATATGTCTATAGTGAGATCTGGAGGGGCATAACATATGCACACGCAGCTTACAGACATATGTATCTATAGAGAAGTATATAGAGATATACACATACATGAATATATGTCTAAAGATAAATGTCTGCAATTAAGCAGATAGAGAAATGCCCATAAGAACATTCACATGGGAGATGTGAAGAGGAAAGATTCATCTAATAACAAGAAGGTGGAACCTACTTGAGAGATATAGAGAATCTGTTCCCCCTGGTTAAGATGGAGCAGGAATACTACCCAGTGAAATAACCAGGATGGTTGCATGGAAAACAGAGGATAATATCAGTCTATAAACAGCAAGTCCTGAGTCCGGTAGAACTCTAACATGGGGAATGGACAGAAAACGCAGAGGATGAGATACCAGGTTGACCCACTTGAGGGACGGGGGGGGGGGGTTGTATCATGCATTGTTTAAATATGTGCTGTCCATGAAGGATTAGGATACCATGAGGACAAGCTGCAAGGAAAAAGAGCATATTTCCTGCAGAAACTGGGTAACTCTTTAGACTGTCACATAGAGAAGGCTTATGTCCTTTATTAAAAGGAAATAGAAGGGTGTAAAGAACCCCTACAGTCATGAGGAATGACTGAGGAAGCCTTTTTCAACCATATAGGATAGTAATTAGAGAAAAAATCCCCATGCTCTCTAGCAAGGGCCCATAGTGGAAAGCTTCTCAGTAGGATTGCAGAGAGCACTATGCAGGAGAATTGGGAAATAAAAGTGGCTGCTGGAGAAAACCAGCTGCCACTTCAGTTATGCTGCCAACTCCAGAGATTTGGAGATGACAGAAAAGAAGCGATAAGGATTATCCAAGATAGATGAGCCCTATCTTGGAGGCACTACTAAGGCCAGAGAAAAAGTAGTGGAAGACAAGACTGGAACTCGTAGAAAAGTACCAGTAGTCCAATCACTGGAACTCCTGCATGGGCAGCTGCTGAATAGAACAGCAGAGAGAATCCTTCTGTTTGTAACAGAGAGAACAGACAGAACAAGAGGAGAAAATCCTGATCATGTCTGACGAGCTGCCCAGTGAAAGCAGGGAGGTTACTCCAGAGAAAAACTCTACACTAGAAAGGACAGGAAGACTAGAAAGGCTAAGAAAGCCTTCCAGTGGTATGGTAGCACTCTTACAGGGGAGGCCCTGAAAAAGAGGGTAAAGAAAAATAGGAGCTGAAGGGAGACCTGCCATATGGTAAGTCTGCAGAAGGAAAAAATTCATGGTGGTACAGGAGAAAACTATCATGAGATAGTTGGCAAACCTCTCTTCATGGTAGAAAGAGGAGGAAAACCCTGTGACCCATAGACATGAATCTCCTGACAGCTCAGCCTACCTAAGAGCAAGTGGATGTCCTGGAAAAACAGGAATCAATGTGTAGAGTTTTAAATGAAAAAACAGTGAAAAAACTTCTGCTGAGAAGAAGTGAACTGTAGGTTATAAAAGATTAATTAGAACCCTCTTGAGGGTTAATTTTCCTGGCTTGAGTTTGGATTCTTCAGATCAGAGCGAGGTTTCCCTTGTTTGGGAACATCTGTATGATGGGCAGGAGAAGAATAAAACCTTCTTCTTTTAGGGAAAGAAGGTTTGGTAGGGCATTTCCTACCTACTGGGGAAGAAGGCTTAGGATAGACCTCAGAAACAGGGAAGTCAGTGGAGCAATGAGCAACCTGACGTAAAGACTCCCTATTGAAGAGATTTTCTCCAGTACAAGGAGTATTACCCAGTCTTTGTTGTGCCCATCTGTTCAAGTCTGAAGCTTGGAGCCAGGCTCTACGTCGTGCTCCTATGGCTATAGCAGAGGTTCTGCTAACAGACTCAAAAGAGTCTAGGGAAGCACGAGAAAGAAACCAAGAGATATTTTGGCTATGACTAAGAAGTAAGGAATAGTCTGCAGCCTTGGGCTCTGATAGAAAAGGAGTCAAGAGAGATAATTTCTTTGTGACCTCCTGAAGGGATAGACTCATATAAAAAATATAAGAGAGAATCCTTGTTGCCAGCATAGATGTTTGGAAGGTTTGACGTCCAAAGGCATCCAGTGTTCTAGATTCACGACCTGGCGGATAAGAAGAATGCTTCTTCTTGCTTTTTACCTTCCTCATTGCTGATTCCACTACAATGGAATGATGGGGAAGTTGAGTCTTTTGAAACCCTGGAGAGGGGGGCACCTGATACAAAAGATCAGTTGCTGTAGAAGGTGAGGAAACCTTTAAAGGTGTTTCCCATATTCTCAGAAGAAGATCCTGCAAAGAATGATGTAAAGGAAGCATTATATTTTCCTTTTCCCCCCGAAGAGCCTTGTGTAGGATCATAGCCAGGGATAGGAATAGCAAGGAATGTTGCCATGTCAAGGAGAAATTTCTGAAAAGAAGGATCTCCAATGGGAACCACCCCTGGACAGGCTAAAGTTGAAGAATTAGCCTGGGCACCGGAGGATGTACTGGTCCGGTGCAGAAAAGGAGCTCTAATGGATGGATACTGGTACTGGCGGTTATGACTTGAGACAGTCAGTACTGCATCGTCCATGCCAGGTATCGACTCCAAACTAGGTATAGAAAGGAGCGATCCTGGTGAAAAAGGCATGGAAGTAGCTGGTCCCGATGTTACCGCAGGAACCGACATTGATACCGATACCGGTAGCTGTGCCGGAATCGGAGGCGATACCGACATCGAAGCAGTCATCGGAGGCTGCTCAAGCGGTACCGAGGCAACCAACCAACCCTTGGTGAGTATCCTCGGTACCGCGCATCCAGAATCGGTAAGCATCGGTTCCGAGACGCATCGGTACCCAGTCTTCCAGACTAGATATCGATTCCAGACTCGGCATCAAAGGAAGCGAGTCTATCGATGCATGTCTAGAGGGTACCGACGTCGGTGGTCGTATCGGCGATGCTGCCGATACTGGAAAGTCAATCTGGGATGTATCGATCGGTTCCGAAGATACCGAGAATGCCGGATGATGATCCCTGGTGAAGAGTGAATCACTCAACACCAGTGCAGATGCATCGGTACCGCTCGAAGCGGATGCCACCACCGAGCATGGCTCAGGTATGTTCTGTGAGGGGTGAGCCCCAGGAACAACCTGAAACCCCTGAAAGGCTTTGGAGACCGAAGACTCCCGCCGGGGTTTTGAAGCCAATAGGGTCTTGAGGGCAAGGCCGGAGCCGTCTTCATGCTTGGCATGAGACCTACCACTCAAGAATTGGCTAGTCTTAACAGACTGTTTGTGGGTTACCTGATCCTGTAGAGAAGAAATGGTCGGTGCCCTGACACTGGAAGGGAACTCGGTATCAAAGGAAACTCGAAATGGAAAATCTCTTCTCATAAAATTGTAGCCTAATGGCTCCGGAGAAAAAGGGTCAGGTCCCAAACAGGTTAGACACCAGTTATTGGAGTCTAAAAAGAAAACTGTATTTCCACAGTTAAGGCACTTCTTAGGAGAAGGCGGCTCCATGATGGAGAGGCCTTACAGGCCCAAAAATTTAAGACAGAAACTGAGGGAAAAAAACTCCCTGAGTTTGAGAAAAAGAAAAGAAAAAACCCACCGGCAGTACCGGTGGAGGCGGGGAAACAGCCGTGACCACAAGAAAAAAAAAAAAAGAATTAAAGAAAAAATTTTCTGCGGTGACAGGAGGACGTCCTGCCGGTTCCGTAGAAAAACGAAAACTGAGGAGAGACAGTTGGAAAGGCGGGAAGGCAGCACGCAGGCGCTGAGGGATGCTCCCAAAAGCTTTCTGATTGGACGCTGGGGAGCGTTCTCGCGCAGGCTCTGTCGGTACCAACGTACCCATATGTGAAGACTCATTCCTGCTTGTTCCTGGAGATCAAATGATATATTTAATAAGTATACCTTAGCTTTTTATCACCTGCGATATAGGCTGAGGTTACAGTTTATTTATTTAGCTCACTCCTTTCTCCAGTAGAGGTCCAAGGTGAGTTACATTCAGGTACAGTAGTTATTTCCCTGTCCCCAGAGGTCCTACAGTCTAAGTTTTTATCTGAGGCAATGGAGGGTTAAGCAGTGGCGATTTGCAAGACTTCAAACAGGACAGAAGAGCCACCGGGCCTGGACTGCAGGCAGTGCGGCAAGTCACCCATCTAAGGCAAGTTTGCTGCACTGCCACAGAAGTGTGGGCCCAGCAGGGATGCATCCCCCCTACCAGCCAGCAACCGGGGCAGGTTGCACCTACCGCCCCATCCTTGGTACGCCATTGGGTTAAATGACTTGCCCAAGGCCGCAGGAAGTGCCAGTGGGCCTTTGAAACAATACAACTGAATAATTTCTGGAAAAATTAATTTATACTATGACAATTTCTAAGTAATGCTGCATTTCTAGGTGACTGCATCTGAAGTCAGCAGAAGGAGCAGATTGTCCCAATAAAAAAGTTCCCATCTGATCTTAATAACCACCATCTCCTATGAAAAATCTAGTCTAGAATGGGAACTACGCAACACTTCAAGGTCTCTGGAACTTCCCAGAAATTTTATATTGAGGTTCTACAAGTTCCATAGTCTGAACATTGCTCACTTGGTATGATGGCAGTGGAGCATACTGGACCATCACACCTTGCATCTGGTTGCCCATGCCAGTTCTTTGATTAGTGATCAGGCCTGGGTTCTGGGGCTGCTGGACTCCCATCATGCCTGGGTAGGCCGGCTGCTGGTTAGACATCATAGGTTGTAGACCTGTAGGAGCAAAGACTGGATTTCAATACAGTACAGATATCGCAGAAAACAAAGCTGTTTACCTGTAATGGGGCTTTTCTATAGACAGCAGAATAAATGAAACATGTAAGTGAGCAATGTCATTCAACAACGCTGTCATGGACCAGCTCTCAGAATAAACAAGAAGTTCTTCTGAGCATGCACAGGACTTCCCGCACAGCCACTACTTTACAAGTCCCCCCCCCACTCTAATACAGAGCTTAGAGGTCAACTCCCCAAGAAAACTGGGAGATATGCAAATCTGTTTATCCTACTGTCTATGGAGAACCCATCATAGGTGAGAAATTTTGCTTCCCCTGTCAATAAGCAGAATCAATCAGCCACACAAGTGGGGAATTCCCATGGTTGAGGCTCATACTATTTTAATTTAGCTTTGATTTCTGAGAGTAACAGACAGGCATATAGTGGGAGAAGCTATTAACCAAGGTGGATAAAATCTTATTTAAAATTTTCTACAAATTTAAACCAGAGTTTTAACATTTTTGTATAACATTTTGCAAAAAGAAAGAACCTAGCTCAAAGATATCATCATGAATAATAATCACAACTTCTAATCACCCTTTTATGAACATGCTGGTTAACAGCAGTTTATGGCGATAAGCCCTCACTTGGTTTGCAGTTTGTCGTGCTGTGAGGGCTTGTGTGCATCAGTGATGCTGAGGGCTAAGCAATCGGTAGCTTAACTACTGGCAGGGTCTCCTAAGATGGAGAGGTCTCAGCTGAGGTGCCAGATCAAGACAAACCACCCATCTGGGCAGCAGCAGAATAGGGCAGTGTTGGCGGGGGAGGATCACATTTCTGTGACAACAGAAACACTAGAATTAAACTGCACAAAAACATAATGGATAGTCACAACAAAACAAATTGACAGTTTAGGACAACTATCCAGGTTGCCATGAGTCAACATCAACTCAACAGCACTTAACATGGCAATGAGAGACAAAAGAACGGAACAGCTCTTGCAGGAGATATATATGCACAAACAGCCAAGCCCTTAATTCTCTTTCTAAAAGTGCAGAGACAAAGAAGGTCAATGGACAGAGGATCAATCTTTTTTTTTTGGGGGGGGGGGGGGTGAGGGATGTAGGAATGGTTTGGACAAGGAAGGGCAGTCTGGATATACACTGAAGGGACAGGAGAGAGAAACAAAGTGAAACAACGTGAGCAGCAGAACATACTTGGTTCTAAGAAAGAAGATGAATTTATCCTTCATTGATTTTTGAGATCTACTGAGAAAATAGCCGAAAATAGCATAACAGAAAACCTACCATGGCAAAAGATCATACGAGAAATCACATTTAGGAATATGTAAATGAAGTTCTTGTACCTATAGGTAAAACTGGCACATATGCAAAATGCAAACAGTGCAACTAAAATGCAACAAAAATGCAAGGCCCAGTTGCCTGAATGAAACATCATGATATTTATTTGACCACCACCTCTAAAGCTTCACTTTTCATCACTCCCCGCCTCAGTCTCGCCTAGTCTTCTCCTACACCTTTTTGGGAATCTTCATACTATCAATCCACTGACTTTCCTCTACTGTCTCATCACCTCTTTCTTCCACTATATTCTCTAAATCTGTTGATGAGGCTATAAATTCTTATAATATTGCTGCTCTCTCCTCTGCTCTGGATACTCTTGCTCTGCGCATACCAGGTCCTATGAGGCACCCTTTACCACGCCCCTGGCTAACTTCAACTACCTGCTAGCGTAGTTACTCACCTGTAACAGATGTTTATCCAGGGACAGCAGGAATCAGTCCTCACTTATGGGTGACGTTGGCACCGACGGAGCCAGCACAGAGCAATTACCCAGCTTTCAAAGAAAGTCTTTGGGACTGCTGCCAAGCATGCATGGTCCTCTTCATGCCCAAGGGTGCCATCTTACTCAGTCAGGTCACATAGCTAGAGCCCTACTAAGCAGATGGCAAGGGAAAGATAAAAATAGCAACTCTTCAGGGGAGGTGGGAGGGTAGCGAGGACTGATTCCTGCTGTCCCTGGAGAACACCTATTACAGGTGAGTAACTACGTTTTCTCCAGGAATAAGCAGGAATTCAGTCCTCACTTATGGGACTCCCTAGCTACAGGCTACCGAACCTGTAATCCAAAAACGCCTCCGCGAGGCCATGAGCAAAAGCCGATGCCCGAAGGGGCCCGGGTTTTTGGGTCCCCAGGGCAAAGCTCTTGGTAGCCGCCGAAGAAGGGTCAGAGGGCAGGAGTTGCTTATACCCTAAACAGATTACAGAGTACAGCCTGGCTGAAGGCGCTGTCCTGGCGGGATTCCCTCTCCAGGCAGTAGTGCGAAGCGAAAGTGTTCGCTGAAGACCAGGGCACAGCCCGGCAGATGTCCGATAGAGGCATTGAGTGCAGCAAAGGCACCGACGCTGCCTTGGCACAGACGCCGTGCGCGGTGACTCGTCGATCCAGCAGGGCGCCTGCCTTTGCCTGGACGAAGGCGATGCAGTCCGCCATCCAGATGGAGAGGGTGCGCTTGGTGACTGCCTGCCCCAGGCGGTTGGGATCGTAAACAACGAAGAGACGATCGGACTTGAGATGAACCTGGGTGCGCTGCAGATAGAAGGCGAGCGCCCTCTTGTAGTCGAGTGTATGTAAGACCGCCGATGTCCAGTTGGCATGACGTTTCGAGAAGAAGGTCGGCAAGACTATCTCCTGATTGAGACGGAAATCCGAGACAACCTTCGGTAGGAACTTGGGGTGGGTACGGAGGACCACCCTGTTCCCATAGAACCTGGTGTAGGGAGAGCCTCAGCCATGAGGACCTGGAGTTCGCTGACTCGCCAAGA
Organism: Ichthyophis bannanicus; assembly: GCA_033557465.1. Classification (NCBI taxonomy): domain Eukaryota; kingdom Metazoa; phylum Chordata; class Amphibia; order Gymnophiona; family Ichthyophiidae; genus Ichthyophis; species Ichthyophis bannanicus. Next base: position 681,838,148 of record CM066033.1, read on the forward strand.
CGAGGTCAGAGCCACCAGGAAGACAACCTTCCAGGAGAGGTGCTGAAGCGAGCACAAGGGCGGCTGGGTAAGCTGCATGAGCACAATGTTCAGGTCCCACTCTGCTGGAGGAGGCCGGATGGGAGGCTTGGAAAGTAAGAGGCCCCGCATGAAGTGGGAGACCAGGGGCTGCCCCGAGAGGGGTTTACCCTCGATGGGAAGGTGGTTAGCTAAGATGGCGCTCAGGTGTACCCTGACCGAGTTGGACTTCAACTCCTGCTTCGAGAGGTAGAGGAGGTACTGGAGAACACACCGGAGAGAGCAGCAGAACAGGTCTATCTGGAGCTTGGAGCACCAGATCAAGAAACGCCACCACTTAAAGGCATAGGCTCGCCTCGCCGAGTCATTCCTCGACGCGAGGAGGACCTCCTCGATCTCTCCCGAGAGGTGCAGTGGGGCTAAGGAGACCTGTTCAGTCGCCAGGCTGTAAGGGACAATGAGGCAAGGTTCAGGAGGAGCACCCATCCCTCCTCCAGCGTTAGCAGGCTCGGGGCACAGCCTAGGGGGACTGGAGACTCGGACAAGAGTCGGAGCAGAAACGGGAACCAAGGCTGTCGAGGCCACGAAGGAGCCATGAGAATCACTGAAGCTTGCTCCCGCTGGACCTTGTGGAGGGTCCTCGCAATCAGAGGAGTGGGGGGGGGGGGGGAATGGCGTAAAGAAGCCCGGGAGGTCCAATTCAAGAGGAACGCATCCGGGGCCACCCTGCTGGGGTGTGGAACCAGTCCACAGAAGCAGGGAAGCTGCGTGTTCACCAGACTGGCGAAGAGGTCCATGGACGGAGTACCCCACCGATGGAACAAGAGGCTGGCCACCTCCAGATCCAGGCGCCACTTGTGTGGGCGGAGGATTCTGCTGAATTTGTCCGCGAGGACATTCTCCTGGCCCGGGAGATAGACCGCTCTGGAGGGTCATGCCCCGGCGAACGACAAAGGAACAAAGGAGGACCGCGTCCCCGCAGAAAGGGTGGGAACCTGTTCCCCCCTCCTTGTTTATGTAGAACATGGCTACCCTGTTGTCGGTCTGCACGAGCACCGACTTCCCCCTCAGGTGGTACTCGAAGGCCCTCAGGACCCACCGGACCGCCTGAAGCTCGAGCAGATTGATCTGCTGCTGAGATTCTTTGGGCGACCACTGTTCCTGGGTGCGGAGGTCGCCGCAGTGGGGTCCCCAACCCAGCAGAGAGGCATCCGTTGTCAGGACGAGCTTGTGCTGTGGGGCCTGGAAGGGCATTCCTCGAAGGCACCTTTGGGGATCCGGCCACCAATCCAGGGAGGTGTGAAGACTACGGGAGACCCGGACAGGGTCCCGGAGGCCTGGCTCCATTGTGCCCTGAGGCACCACTGAGCCGTCCACATGTGCAAGCGGGCGTGGGGAACAACATGGATGGTGGAGGCCATGTGCCCCAGGAGGCACAACATGGCTCGCGCCAGAATCCGAGCCCTGCCTTGGACCTTGGCCACCAGGGCGCGGAGACTATCCACACGGTCCCGGGGCAGGAAGGCGGTCGCTCGCTCCATGTCGAGAAGCACGCCGATGAACTCCAGGGTCTGAACCGGTTTGAGGTGGGACTTAGAGTAACTGAAGCAGAGGCGTTCGAGGAGAATCGTGCGCGATGCCGCAAGGCGGACTTCCCCGGCCGATGCCCCTGTGACGAGCCAGTCATCTAGGTAAGGGAAGACGGGCATGCCCTGCCGCCGGAGGCAGGTGGCAGCCACAGAAAGGCACTTGATGAAGACCTGCGGGGCAGACGCGAGCCCGAAGGGGAGCACCGTGTATTAGTAGTGCTCTCCCTGTTCCCTGAAGCACATGTACTGCCTGTGCTGGGGGTGGACCAGAATGTGGGCTTAAGTGTCCCTGAGGTCTAAGGAGCATAGCCAATTGCCCTGCTAGAGGAAGGGCAGCAGGACACCAAGCGATAGCATTTTGAACTTCTCCCGCACCAGAAACTTGTTTAGGTTTCTGAGATCAAGGATGAGGCATAGGTTTCCCATCTTCTTCGGAACGAGGAAGTATCGGGAGTAGAACCCTCGACCTCAGAGATGCGGCAATACCTTTGACTGCCCGCTGGCCGAGGAGGTTGGTCAGCTCCTGTTGCAAGCAAGCCTGGTGCGAGGGAAGCCGAGAAGGCTCCACTGGGGAGAAGGGAGGAGGGAGCCTGTCCAGGTGAAGACGATACCCATCCCGGACCACCCCGAGGACCCAGGTGTCCTACGTGATTGATGCCCATTGGGGGGTGAAAAAGTACAGGCTTCCCCCCACAGGCGGAAGTGCCGCCGGGGGGAGAGAGGCTATGACTTTGGTGTCAAAACCCCTGAGAGGGTTGGGGTGGCGCCTGTAGTTGTGCTTTGGGCCCTTTAGGCTTGCGATGGCCGTGCGCTCCCACCTTTCCCTGCATGCTGGTGGTCAGTGCGGGGTGGGCTGGTAGGGCGGATATCCGTGGTAGGGGAGTCCCTACCTCTGGAAGAACAGCTTGTTTGCTGCTTCTTCCATGGAAGAGAAGAGGTCTTACGCGAGAGGCAGGTTTGTGTTACGAACTCAGCTTCAATTTTGGCAGCCTTATCCTCAATGGGCTTGCCGAACAGTTGTTCACCAAGGCAGGGGACATCCAAGAGCTTCTCCTGGACCCACTGCTCCAGGTCCGAAGACTGGAGCCATGCCTGGTGCTGGGCCCCGATGCCAGCCGCCGCCACTCGGGCAGAGGACTCAAACCCGTCATACGCGGCGTGGGAGAGGTACTTCGAGCAGTCCGCGACCAACCTCAGGAAGGTCTGGAACCTGAGGTGGTGTTCACCCCCAAGACCTGCTGAAAAAACGCTGAGCTCTTTGGCGAGGTCGCGCAGGAACATGCCCATGTACAGTTGATAGGCTTGAATGCGGCACGTCAGCATGGACCCCTGATAGGCCTTACGCCCAAGGGCCCCGAGAGTCTGGACTTCCTGCCCAGTGGGACCAAAGAATGTGACTGGGCTCTTTTGCTTCCGCATAGCTGATTCCACTACCATGGAGGTGTGCGGAAGCTGGGTCTTCCGGAAGCCCGGGCCACGCTGGATCCTATACATGGCATCAAGGCGTTTGCTCACAATGGGGACAGAAGCAGGTGGACATTTTCTTACAGAGAGAGCAGAGCTCCGGGTTATGGTCGGCCCCCAGACACTGGAGACAGCAGTCATGGGTGTCTGTGAACAACATATTTTTGGAGCATCTGTCACATTTTTTAAAACTGGTGGCCACTGGGGCAAAAAGGGCCCCTGCTAGGTCGAAGACCCTCAAGGTCAGCAGTTGAAAAAGAGCACGAAAAGGCCCGAAGAGAAAAAAAGTTTCCAAAAAGGTTGGAATAGAGGACGTCCCTTCGCTTGGGGAAAAAAGATCGAAGGGGAGGATGAAACAGGACCGGCACTACTGGAAAAGAGGGCATGAGGCCAAAAACAAACACACTTTTTCCGAGGGACGAGGATGTGCGTTGGAAGGGCTCCGCGGAAAAAGAGAAACTGAGCAAGATGGCACCATTGGGTGGAAAGAGGACCACGCATGCGTGGCAGCAATCCCAAAGGCTTTCTTTGAAAGCTGGGGAATTGCTCCGCGGGGGCTCCTTCGGTGCCGACGTCACCCATAAGTGAGGACTAACTTCCTGCTTGTTCCTGGAGAAACTTGCGTTCCTGTGCCCGCTCAGTCGAGCGCACTTGGCTCAAATCCCATTCCCTTTCTGAATTTCTTTGCTTCAAATTCTTGCTTATTTCCTTCAAGTCTACCATTGCTCTCGCTAAGCAAAACTATAGTATCCATTTAACTAGCTCTCTTGCCTGTGACCCCTGTCGTCTCTTTTCTACTCTCAACTATCTTCTTAAGGTTCCTCCGCCTGCAATCTCTCCTCTTTCTGTCCAAACCCTAGCTGACTATTTCCTTGACAAAATCCATAAGATTACACTCCAATTCTCCACTAAATCTTCTTTAACCCCTCTTCTCCCTCTTCAATATAAACTTTTCCTCTCAACCTCTATCACCCTTTCATCCTTTTCTAAGATCTCTGAAGAGGAAACTTACTACCTGCTCTTCTGATCCTATCCCTACCCATCTCCTTTACTCCATTTCCTCTATTGTCTTCCCTTCCATCTCACATATTCTCAACCTCTCTCTTTCCACTGTTACTGTCCCTGCAGCCTTCAAGCATGCTGTGAGTCACACCCCTACTCAAGAAACCTTCTCTTGATCCTAACTCCTTCTAATTATCGTCCAATCTCCCTTTGTTTCCAAATTTCTTGAGCACGCAGTCCTCCACCATTATCATGAATTTCTTCCCTCTCAAGCCCTTCTGGAACCATTTCAGTCTGGCTTTCGCCCCTTACATTCTACTGAAACGGCACTTGCCAAAGTCTCAAGTGACTTGTTTCTGGCCAAATCTAAGGGCCTCTATTCTATCCTAATTCTTCTTGACCTTTCATAGCGCGTTTCATACTGTTGACCATCACCTTCTCCTTGACACATTGTCATCACTTGGTTTTAGAGGCTCTGTCCTGTCCTGGTTCTCTTCTTATCTCTCCCATTGCTCCTTCAGTGTTTGTTCTAGTGGTTCCTCCTCTTCTCCTATAAGTTGGTATACCCCAAGGCCCCAAGGTGTTCTGGGCCCTCTACTTTTCTGTCTTTCACCTGGTCCTTTGATGCTCTCATCTCCTCCTCCCATGGATTCCAGTACCAATTTTATGCTGATGATTCTAGATCTCTTTTTCTACACCTGATATTCCTCCGGCATTGCAGGCCCGTATCTCTGACTGTTTCTCTGATATTGCCACCTGGATGTCTCACCTCTGGTTGAAACTTAACCCTAAATACCTCCACGTCATACTCAGATCCATGTCCAGCATTCTGGATAAAAGATCTGCGATCCGACCTTGCCCCAATCTTAGCTAAAATGATAGGATTATCATTCAGCACCGGGTCATTCCCATCCACGCTCAAACAGACCTCCGTCAGACCGCTGCTTAAAGACACCAAATTAGACCCTCAAAAGGTCGAGTCTTACAGACCCCATATCCAGTATCCCGATGCTCGCCAAAATCGTTGAAAAAATAGTCTACAGGCAGCTACAAGATCATGTGGACACTAACGCACCTCTAGATCCATCACAACACGGGTTCAGAGAGTCACACGGTGTGGAAACACTACTCACTACTCTTTTCAACACCATAATCTCAGGCATTGACAACTCACGTACAGGTTTCGCACTTATCTTTCTAGATATTGCGGCAGCCTTTGATTCAGTCCGCCACGAGATTCTCCTGATTCGACTAAGAGAGAAAGGCATTACCGATACAGCGCTTGAGTGGTGTAGGTCTTACCTGTCTGGAAGATGGCAACATGTACGAACAAACGGAACCACATCCGAGCCATTCCTACAAAGTCAAGGAGTCCCTCAAGGATCCTCCCTATCGTCACTTATGTTTAACATTTATATCCAACCCATCTGTAACATCATCAGATCCTTCAATGTGAGTTGCATGATTTACGCAGACGATGTCCTACTGTACCTGCCAATATCACTGGATTGCCCGGACCTCACCCCACTAACCAACTGCTTCAATGCAATATCAGAATGGCTCCTCTCCCAAAATCTGCGTATCCAACATAAGAAAACTGAGGTCCTGTTCATCTCTAGAAACCCAGAATTCACTCCACCTAACCAACTGGAAGTAAACAACGCCAAACTACAAGTAAAATCAGCCATACGGTATCTCGGAGTCACATTGGATCAGAACCTCAACATGAAGCAGCACATAGCAAAAATAGTAAGAGCAATCTACTTCAAGATCAGATCCCTCAGACACATACGCCCTCTACTCGAGCTGAGCGACTTCCGTACCATCTACCAAGCCCTCATCATCCCTCATTTTGACTATGCAAACGCCATCCTACAAGGACTCCCCCAGACAACCTTACATCCCTTACAACTTGCCATGAACTGCGCTGCGCGAATCCTCTTTGGAGCACCAAGGAGAGAGCACATCACACCCCTCCTGATGCAGCTTCACTGGCTCCCCATCCAAGCCAGGATTAGCTTCAAGACCTTAGTGATGATATTCAAAGCCATCAACGGGTTATCCGCCTCTTCAATATGTGACCTCATACAACCACCCACACCCAACAGGATAAGGAGAACCTCTGCAGCCAACATGCTAGCAATACCAAAAGTGATGACAAGATGCGCCATATCAACTTCAAACAGAGCCTTCAGTCTGAGTGCCCCAAGCCTCTGGAATTCCCTACCACCACACATCAGAGCTATCCCCAACTTGAGCCAGTTTAGGAAGGCCTTAAAACACTTCCTCTTCATTAAATACCTCTCAGCCTCCCCCGAACCCCAGCCACCATGCATGAGCAACACACAATAACTCCATCTCTCATATATACAGTTACCTGTTTAATATTCCACACATGTAGATAGTTTCCCCTGTTATCCAAGTTTACTGCTCCTGTTCATTGTAATGACCTGACTCTTGTTTATTGTCGGATATTGTTTGTTCTATGTAAACCGCGCTGATCGCAAATAGTGCGGTATATAAGAGATGTAAATAAATAAATAAATAAATAAACAAAACTGAACTTCTTATCTTTCCCCCTAAAGTTTCCTCTCCCCTTCCTCCTCTCTTTATCTCTGTTGATAACACAGGTACACTACCAAAAAACTGCCTCCAGTTTTGCAACTGATTCCTATAGATTTTGGGGTGCTGAATCCAGGAAAAATAGCCAAAATGTTCCATCACGTCACGTTTTCTTGCAAAATTAGATTTCTTACCCATATAAGGAATGTTCACATAATTTCTTTTTAGCCGACTGAAGTTTATTTTCTTGGCCCAAAATAGAGGTTGTAATGGTTAACTAACTAGAAACACTCCCTCATGATATTTTAGAGTGTTTTGTATTCATTTTATACATTAACAGGACAATTGGGAGGCGGGGGGCTAAATCCAGTACTCGCGCTGGTGCATGTTCTTTCCTGTTCGCCTCGCCTCATTCGCTCGCTCAAACACGGTGGTTGCGACATGAACGTTCCTGTCAAATTTCAGTTTCTTGCAAGTTCATTATTACCTTTTGTTTGCTCAGTCGTAATCCAGCTTTATTCCGAAGTGGTTCACTACAGTTGTAGTTTGCAGTGCTGTGTATTTGTGATGGCTCACAGAGCCAGAGGTTGCGTCAACTCTCCAGACAGTTTTTGTTTTATTTGTGGGGAATATACCGTGAAAAAGCGGCAGAGGAACATTTCTGCATTTATTAAAAAAGTATATTTCGCCTATTTCGGTTTGAAGTTAGGCGATCAAGACAAACCGTGGGCTCCTCACAAAGTGTGCAAGACATGTGAGGAAGATCTACACTTATGGATGAAAGGTAAAAAACAAGCATTTCATTTCGGAATACCTATGATGTGGCGTGAACAAAGACCACAGCAGTGACTGCTATTTTTGCTCTTGCATTGTGAAGGGATACAACTTAAAAATAAGAACGTAATAAGTTACCCCAACCTTCCCTCAGCAATTAGGCCTATGCCTCATAGCAACGAAGTACCTGTGCCTGAACCACCAAAATCTTTGGATCATATTTGTGTGGACGGTTCTGATCATAATGAGACTCATCAGATGGCTTTTCCCGATGAGTCCAGTACTTCCGAGTTTGAAACTGAACCAGATCCGAAACCTGAACTTTTCTCTCAAGCTGAATTGAATGATTTAGTCCGGGATTTAGGACTCCCAAAAGATGCTGCCCAACTGCTAGGTTCTCGGCTTAAACAGAAAAATCTATTGTCACCAGGAACAACTTTGTATTGGTACCGCAACCGCGAGACACAATTTTTGAAGTATTTCAGCAAAGAGGAAGATTTGGTATTTTGCAACGATATATACGGAGTGATGGAAAAGTTTAAACTCAAGTATGATCCTGCTGAATGGCGGCTGTTCATTGATTAGTCAAAAGACAGCATAAAAGGTGTTCTTCTTCATAATGGCAACACATTCGCTTCAGTTCCTATTGCTCACTCTGTTATTCTCCAAGAAAAATACGAGAATTTGGCCCTGATTCTTCAGAAGATTCGTTATGATGAGCATAAGTGGATGATTTGTGGAAACTTTAAAATTCTATCCATGCTATTAGGGCAGCAATCCGGTTTCACCAAATATCCCTGCTTCCTTTGCTTGTGGGATAGCCGGGCCCGCGACCTACACTCGGGGAAAAAAGACTGGCCAATTCGGGAGTATTTGAGACCCGGTGAGAAAAATGTTCTTCATGAGAGCTTGGTACCTCGTGATAAAATTCTATTACCACCTCTCCACATTAAGTTGGGTCTCATTAAGCAATTCATCAAGTCCCTTCCAAAAGATGGTGAGTGCTTTCGGTACCTTTGCTCAAAGTTCCCCCGACTTTCTGAAGCAAAGCTAAAGGAAGGAGTGTTTGTTGGCCCTGATATAAGGAAACTCATTTCAGATGGAGCATTCGCTGAAACGATGTCTGAGAAGGAAAAAGAAGCCTGGGATTCCTTCAAGGATGTTGTTCTCAAATTCTTGGGGAACAGGCGGGATGAGAACTATAAGGATATTGTTGCCAGGATGCTCAATGCCTTCAAAGAACAAGGCTGTAACATGAGCCTGAAAGTCCATTTCTTGCACTCCCATGTGAACTACTTTCCCGAAAACCTGGGGGCGTACAGTGAAGAACAAGGTGAAAGGTTTCACCAGGACATCAAGGACGCAGAGAGAAGGTACCAAGGAAAATGGAACACCACTATGATGGCTGATTTCTGCTGGTTGCTGCTGCGGGAAACCCCAGATGAAAAATACGCCAAGCAGCACACCAAGAGAAGCATTCGGGGGAAGAAGAAACGGGCCCACCAGGAGATTGATTGACCCAAGAATGACTTTAAAATCTAAACTGTGTTGACAAATATCGTGTTTTTACTAAACTTTGAAATAAAAGTTTGCTAGTTATTACCACAGTGTCGGATCTCATTTATTAGAATTTTATTTTCACACCATCTGGTGTTTGTCTTCATGTATTGCAATGGTGCGGTTTGCGTTTTCTATTCTTACATACATACCTGTACAACATTTTTTGCACATTTCTTTGCTTTGCTTTGTGTCTAACCTCACTCTTATATGCTCAATGTTTGTGCACATGTATGTGGCTGTTTTAAGTGCAGACAATTTTGCTACCATCACAGTGTGTTTTGTTGACATTACTCTATTCTTATGTGCTGCCTTGTTACAATTTTCTTTATTCTTATTTGAATAACTACTAAACAATTAGTATAAAGAATTCAACCAAGAAACTTTTATCTCGATCGCACTCAATCTGAAACGTTCACCTCAAACTGCTAACCCAATGTAGCAAAAAATCTGTACGTGATGGAGCAAATTGGTTACCAGATTTTGATTCAACGCACCAAAAAACGTAAAAATCAATCGAAACATTTGAGGCAGTTTAAAAAAAATTTTTTTTAGTGTACCTGTGTAATACTCTTCTACTTCCTGTTTCCTCATCCCTTAACCTTGGTATTTTTGATTCCTCCCTTTCCTTCTCCTCACATATCCAACAAATTGCCAAAACCTGTTTATCTATAACATTTACAAAATGTCCTCTCTGAACACATTACTAAAACACTTATCCACTCTAATTACTTCCCATCTCAACTATTGTAACCTCCTTCTTGCTGGTCTCCCTCCAAGTCATCTCTCTCCCCTTCGATCTATTCAGAACTCTGCTGCGAGACTAATCTTTTGCCAACCTTGTTTTATTCATATAACCCCGCTTCTCAAATCATTTTATTGGATTCCCTTCCGTTTCCATATCCAATTCAAACTCCTCCTTCTGACATATAAATGCATTAATTCTACTGCTCCTCAATATCTCTCCTCTCCCTCTACTCCCTCCTCATAAACCACTCTTCTACTGGCTTGCTCCTCTCTTTGCCCTTTTTTTCTTCTGCTAACTCTGGCCCTTTCACCTTGCTGCTCCTTATGTCTGGAACAAACATCCTGAGTCTGCACGTCATGCTTCATCTCTGCCCCTTTTCAAATCTATGCTAACCTCTTTGAGGCTGTCTTTGGATCCTGATCCTGTGTTCCTTGTGTCTCCTTAACCTTCTCTATTCTATCCTCATTTCTAACTTTTGTCTTGTCTGTCTTCATTAGATTGAAAGCTCTAACGAGTAGGGATATATGCCTTGCAGCGCTTTATAAACGTTTAATAGTAGCAATAGAAAGCCTCTCCTCCTTTCCTCCTCTAAACTCACTACCTGTTCCTCGGATCCTATCCCCGCCTGTCTCCTTAACTCCATCTCCTCCTCAGTCATCCCTTCCATCTCACATATTCTCAACCTTTCCCTCTCCACTACAACTTTCCCTGCAGCCTTCAAGCATGCTGTGATTACACCTCACCTCAAGAAACCTTCACTTGATCCTACTTGTCCTTCTAATTATCGACCCATCTTTCTCTTTCCCTTCATTTCCAAACTTATTGAACAAGCCGTTCTCTGCCACTGCCTTGAAATTCTCTCCTCTCAAGCCCTCCTAGATCCACTTCAGTTTGTTTTTTGCCGCTCTCATTCTACTGAAACGACTCTTGCCAAAGTCCACAGTGGCTTGTTCCTGGCTAAGTCCAAGGGTCTTTACTCGGTTCTTATCTTTCTAGACCTTTCTGCTACTTTTGATATACTGACAACCTCCTTCTCCTCAACACTTTGTCCTCTCTTGGTTTTAGGGGTGCTGTGCTGTCCTGGTTCTCTTCATATCTCTCTCCCATCGCTCTTTCAGTGTTTGTTCTGGTGGATCCTCCTCTACTGCCATCCCTCTCTGAGTTGGTGCACCCCAAGGGTCTGGTTCTGGGCCCTCTCCTTTTCACTCTCTACACCCAGTCCCTTGGTGCCCTCATTTCTTCTCATGGCTTTTACTATCATTTTCATGCTGACTCTCAAATTTATCGACACCTGGCATTTCTCTTGCTTATCTGACATCACTGCCTGGATGTCTCATCACTGTCTAAAATTGAACACAGCCAAGATTGAACTTCTTATTTTCCCCCCAAACCCTCTTCCCCTTTCCTCCTTTTTCTATCTTTGTTGGTAACACTCTTCTGCTTCCAGTTTCCTCGGCTGGAACCTTGAGGTCATCTTTGACTCCTCCATCTCCTTCTCCATACATATCCAACAGAAAGCTAAAACCTGCTGTTTCTTTCTCTATAACATTAACAAAATTTGCCCCTTATTCTCTGAACACACTACTAAAACTCTTACCCACTCTTTGGTCACCTCCCGTCTCGACTATTGCAACCTCCTCTTTGCTAGTCTCACTCCAAGTCAACTCTGTCCTCTTCAATCAGTTTAGAACTCTGCTGCATGGCTAATCTTCCGTCAGCCCCGATACACTCAATAACCCCTCTTCTCAAATCACTTCATTGGCTCCCTCTTCCGATTCCGTATCCAATTCAAACTTCTCCTTCTGACCTATAAATGAATTCACTCTACTGCCCCTCACTACCTTTTCCTCTCTTTCTGCACCGTTCCTCGCAAACTCTGCTCTTCCTCTAGCTTTCTTCTCTTTATGTTCTTTTCTTCAACTGCCAATCCCAGACTTTGATCTTTTCACCTTGCTGCTCCTTATGCCTGGAACAAACTTCCTGAATCTATATGTCAGGTCTCACCTCTCCCCCTTTTCAAATCCATGCTAAAAGCTCAACTCTTTGAGGCTGCTTTTGAATTCCCTTGTTCTCCTTGTGTCTCCTTTCCCTATTTGAACCCTTTGTTTCTCTTATATTTTACTGTCTGTCTTGATTAGACTATAAGCTTTAACGAGCAGGGCCCGTCTTCTATATGTTGTTGTACAGCGCTGTGCACGCCTTGTAGCACACTATACAAATGATTAATAGTAGTAGTAGTAGATACTAAAAGCACAATTGTCTGAACATGCAGGATCTTCTGATTAATAAATATTCTGAAATCATACTATGTTTTCCTCTTTTGAGTGGGTTTCTGGTTAATATTTGAATTCTCATGTTTGAACAAAAGATAGCAGTTATTTAATGGCAACATCATTTATAATTCAGACAAAATAAAACAGGCAGAAATACCTTTTACAGTTTCACTTTTAATAGTGCATAATTTCCCAACTAATGATTTAATTTAAATCAAATTCACTCTGTTTTCTTACTAGTGATTTAAAGCATAACTGAAAAAAATCCACCTTGCTATTAACGAAAAGACCTCAGAGAACTGCTTGTTCTCGGAGATACTGTGAGTAAAGAGATGAAAAGTTGTTGGCAACCATGCTGTGGCTCTATATAACGCTCCAATGCAAAGTGAGGGGAACTGAGGAAATGGTGTTGCCATGACTCTGATGTGCATTCTCTGGGTCATTTAATTGCAACCCTGCTAGACTGTAACAGAGGAATATGCATTCTGCTAGCCAGTTTGATAAAGTTCTTTCAGCCACTGTAATGCCTAACCTGTTATGATCAAAGGGCAAGAAGAGTTGAGTGGGCTGCCGATTGAGCTACAGTATTATTTTTTCCCCCATTTAGTCCAGAGTGTGCAGGGCCTGTTCACCTCTGTGTGCATGAGGCATTGAGAAGAACATGGAAAGCAGTATGGATTGATGAAGATAGAAGGGTAAAATTACTTTTGATAAAAACTTAGGGTCCTAAGTTTGAAGGATCACCCTATTGTGGAAGAATTGCAGATCTGAAGAATTAAAGGAATGCTTGAAACTACTTACTCTTCAATATCAAGTTACTGCTACTAAAAAGGTAATTTGCCAAGATAAGAATTTCAACTCTGCTGAGTCCATATTTTCAGAGAGAAATTTCATTAGCAAAGTCACAATCACATGGCGGTTACATGGGTTCATAACAGAGGTGTTTGTATGCCAAAAACCCCTCATGAACATGGGCATTATCATATGCAGTGATACAAGGTTACAATCAATGTCAAAATGGTAGACTATTCCACTCAGATGGACTTTTACTAGTTTCAGACCACAAGAGGAAAACAACATAAGTACTGAAGCAGATTTTATGGGTAAGCAAGTAATAAGGTCAAGCTTTTTATTCATTTAGAAACATAGAAACATGACGGCAAAAAATACCACATGGCCTATCTAGTCTGCCCTTCCATATCAACCACTACAACAATCCCCTTTTTCCCTTTAGATATTCTCTGCATTTGTCCCATGCTTTTTTGAATTCAGGTACTGTTGTCATCTCTACCACCTCCACTGGGAGGCTATTCCACGCATCTACCACTCTTTCTGTAAAGAAATATTTCCACATATTAGTCCTGAGTCTATCCCCTTTCACCCTCATCCTATTTCCCCTCGTAGCAGAGCTTGCTTTCAATCGAAAGAGGCTCTCCTCCTGTGCATTTATGTCACAGAGGTATTTAAACATCTCAATCATATCACCTCTATCCCACCTTTCCTCTAAGGTGTACATATTAAGATCCTTAAGTCTGTCCTCATGTGCTTTATAATGAAGACCACTAACCATTTTAGTAGCCACCCTCTGTACTGAATCCATCCTGTTCACATCCTTTTGAAGGTGCGGTCTCCAGAATTGCACACAATACTCCAAATGAGAATGCACCAAAGACCTATACAGAGGCACTAACAACTCCTTTCTTCTGCTTGCCATTCCTCTCCCTATGCACCCAAGCATCCTTCTAGCTTTCGCCGTCGCCTTTTCTACCTGTTTAGCTACTTTAAGATCATCAGAAACAATCAAGCCTAGATCACATTCTTCTTTTGTGGACAGAAGTACTTTACCCCCAATACATTATCGCTCACTTGGATTGCTGCAGCCCAAATGCATGACCCTACATTTTTTAACATTAAATCTCAGCTGCCAAATTCTAGACCATTCTTCAAGCTTAGCTAAATCCTTCCTCATGTTATCTACACCTTCCTGGTGTCTACTCTATTGCATATTTTGGTATCATCTGCAAAGAGGCAAACCTTACCCGACAGCCCTTCTGCAATATTACTAACAAAGATGTTAATTTTTGTTATACCACTAAAAGGGATACCACTTAAGCTGTTTACAGGAGACATTACAGGAACCAATCATTATCAAGAAAATTAACACCACAAATTACTCATATCAGGAAGGGTATAAATAGCACAACAGTTCAAACCTAAAACATTACATAAAGCTGAACACAAAAAAGGAAGGGGCAACCACCAAGCAGAAGAATGTGTGTTTAGGGGAAAAGATCCTAATTCAAGTGAAGGCCTTGCTGAAAAAAAGAGGAAATTAGACTTACCTGCTAATTGTAGTTCCTGGAGTGGAGACAGTCTAATCCCGGACCTCAGGGTTGTCCATCTCATACAGCAGCTTGGAGACTGAGAAACTCCTCCTTTTCTGATGTCACTGGTATATCCATCCGGGAGCCTCCTCCTGCCACCAGTTCCCTATTGACAAAGCAGACTCACCGGAGCAACAAGTAAGAATATAATGCTAAAAAGATCATTAAACAATCACTGACTTAGACTTTCCGCATACAGAGCCCTCCTCCCTGCCAACCTGGGAGGATAGAAAGGAAAACAGTGTGTCTCTGTCTAGTTTTTTTTTTTTTGTACCCCAGCCATAAGGGTTTCCAACCCCCCCTAGAAAACCATCTCTTACCTGTAATCACATGGAACGCTGACCTTCCAGTCGCAGCAGAAACACCACCAGGGGGGGATACGGGACTAGACTGTCTCCACTCCAGGAACTACAATTAGCAGGTAAGTCTAATTTCCTCTTCCTGATCGTATGGCCAGTCTAGTCCCGGACCTCAGGGTTAGTACCAGAGCAGTGAAGGAACTTAACCACGGGAGGGACCCAGAAGACCAGCTTGAACAACCGCTGATCCAAAGGAGGAGTCCTCCGCGGCCTGCACATCCAACCGATAGTGCTTGATAAAGGAATTCAAAGACGACCACGTCGCTGCCTTGCAGATATCTACCGGAGGCACGAGCCGTAACTCCGCCCAAGAAGCCGCTTGCGCTCTCGTGGAGTGAGCTCTAAGCCCCTCCGGCACCGACATACCTCCGGAAATGTACGCTGACGCAATAGCTTCCTTTAGCCACCGAGAAATAGAGGCCTTCGACACCGCTTCCCCCTTTCGCGGCCCCGCAAAAAGCACAAAAAGTCTATCGGACTTGCGGAAATCGGCCGTCCGCAGAAAGTACTTCTTTAACGCCCGCCGAACATCGAGAAGATGCAAGTTCCTTTCCGCCGGGCTACCGGCGGCCCCGCCGAAGACTGGCAAAGAAATCTCCTGATTCAAATGAAACACCGAAAGGACCTTTGGAAGAAACGCCGGCACTGGCCGCAAAACCACCTTCGTCGAACGAAACTGAAGATAGGGTTCCCGACAACACAGCGCCTGCAACTCCGAAACTCTGCGGGCCGAGCAGATCGCGACCAGAAAAACAACCTTCAGGGTGATATCCTTAAGAGATGCACGCGACAGGGGTTCAAAGGGTTCCCGCGCCAACGCTTCCAAAACAAAGGGAAGGTTCCAGGTAGGTACGATCCGACGAAAGGGGGGCCGCAGCAGCGATACCGCTCGCAAGAAACGTTTGACATCCGCCTGACCCCCTAGTGTCTGACCTCCAACTTTACCCCTATAACACGCTGGAGCAGCGACCTGTACGCGTAACGACCCGGCCGCCAACCCCTTGTCGAACCCATCTTGCAAAAACTGCAGGATCTGAGGAATGGTAGTCCTTAACGGCTCATAATGTCGCTCTCCACACCAGACTTCGAATATCCTCCAGATGCGAACATAAGCCAGGGACGTAGACATCCTGCGCGCCTTCAATAACGTGGAGATCACCGGCCCGGAATAACCCCGGGCCCTCAGGCGAGCCCTCTCAAGAGCCAAGCCGTAAGCGAGAACCGATCCACGTGGGGCATCAGCAGCGGACCCTGCGACAACAGATCCGCCCGAACCGGAAGACGCCAGGGTTTTGCCACCAGGAGACGCATCAGATCGCCGTACCAAGGACGCCGAGGCCAGTCCGGCACTATCAGAATCACCTGCCCCTCGTAGTGTTCCACTCTTTGAACCACTCTGCCGATCATTGCCCATGGCGGAAAGACGTACAGTAGCTGTCCCACTGGCCAGGGCTGAATGAGAGCGTCCAAGCCCTCGGACATTCGTTCTTTGCGCCTGCTGAAGAACCGACTGACCTTTGCCGAATCGAACGTTGCCATGAGGTCCCATGACCGGACAGCCCCAGCGGCGCACCAGCATCTCAAACACCTGCGGGTGCAAGACCCATTCTCCCGGGTCCACCTTTACCCTGCTGAGGAAATCGGCTTCAACGTTGTCCACTCCTGCCACGTGCGCTGCCGAGAGGTCCAGCAGATGCGCCTCGGCCCACTCGCAGAGCATCTCGGCCTCGGATTCGAGCGCGGCGCTCGTGGTCCCACCTTGCTTGTTGACATAGGCCACTGCCGTCGCATTGTCGGAAAACACTCGGACCGCCTTCCCCCCAAGAAGGCTGCGAAACTCCTTCAGTGCCAAGGCTATCGCCCGTAACTCCAACCGATTGATCGGCCACACTCGCTCTGGACCCGACCATGCCCCCTGCGCAAAGAGACCCTGGCAATGGGCTCCCCAGCCCAGCAGGCTGGCGTCTGTCATTAAGGGGATCCAGTCCAGCGTCTCCAGCCCTTTTCCGTTCTGCAGGGAGCGCGGGAGCAACCACCACTGCAGCGCTCGACGCGTTTCCTCGGAACACGGCAGCCTCCGAGAAAAGGGATCGTTCTGATGAGACCACCGGCGCAGCAACGCTCGTTGCAAGGGCCGCATATGCGCCCTCGCCCAGGGCACTGTCTCTATCGCCGCCGCCATGGTGCCCAAAAGTTGAAGGTAGTGCCATGCCGACGGCCTCTTGCAGCGCAAAAATCTCCGCAGCAGGAGACGTAGCCCCCGAGCCCGCTGCTCCGTCAGGAAGACCTTCCCCCTGACGGTATTGAAGCGCGCGCCGAGGTACTCTAAGCATTGAGAGGGTACCAACCGACTCTTCGCCGGGTTGATTATCCAGCCGAGACTTTCTAGAAGGGACACAACCCTGGCTGTCGCTATCTCGCTCTCCGACCTCAACTTTGCACGAATCAGCCAGTCGTCCAGATAAGGATGGACGAGGATACCTTCCTTTCGCAATGCTGCCGCAACTACCACCATCACCTTCGTGAAGACTCGCGGAGCAGTGGCTAGCCCGAAGGGCAGCGCTCGAAACTGAAAATGTCCGAAAGGAACCGCAAACCTGAGGAACCTGTGATGATCCTCCCTTATGGGAATGTGCAAGTAAGCTTCGGACAGGTCGAGGGACGTTAGAAACTCTCCCTTTTGCACCGCTACTATCACCGAGCGCAGAGTCTCCATGCGGAACGACGACACCCTCAGGCACCGATTCACCCTTTTGAGATCCAGGATAGGCCGAATCCCTCCATCCTTTTTCGGCACTACGAAGTATATGGAGTATCGACCGGATCCGCACTGGCTTGGGGGCACCGGCACTATGGCCTTTAGATCTAACAGCCTTTGTACCATCTCCCGCAGAGCCCGGCATTTCGTCTCGGACCTGCTGGGAGACAGCACGAAGGCATCGCGCACTGGACGAACCATCTCCAGCGCATAGCCCTCTCGAATGACCTCTAGTAGCCACTGATCTGAGGTAATTTGGACCCAGGCAGAATAAAAATCCTGCAAACGCCCCCCTACGGCGGATAGGGGTGCCTGGGTCCCCCTGATCTCATTGCGGCTTCCGATTGTTAAGGCTCGAGGCCGAGGAAGGCCCAAACCCCCTTCCTGCCCCTCGAAACCCTTGATTCCTAGAGGGAAAACGTCCTCTCTGTCCTGTTGGAAATCTCTGGAACCGATAACGGCAAAAATCTCGTTGTTGCCCCCTACCCGAGGCAGGTGTTCGAGATGGCTTAGGCTTGTCCTCTGGCAACCTGCCTCCTTTGGACTCTCCCAAATCCTTGACCAACTTCTCAAGATCCTCCCCAAACAAGAGACGACCCTTGAAGGGAAGCTTACTAAGTCTAGCCTTTGAAGAGGCATCGGCCGCCCAATTTCACAACCAAAGGTAACGGCGCACCGCGACTGCCGACGCCATGCTCTTCGAGAGTCCACGCATAAGATCGTAGTGGATGTCCGCCAAATAGGCCGCACCCGATTCCAACCGTGACGCGTCCTCCGACCGCTCAACCTCGTTACCGGACAGTCACTGAGACCATCGCAGACAGGCTCTAGCCACCCAAGCCCCGCGCAGATGGCCGCCAGCAGTGAAAGAGCATTCACATCAAAAACCTGTCGTAATAAAACATCCAATTTCCTATCTTGACCGTCCTTGAGAGCTGCACTCCCCTCTACGGGAATGGTGGTCTTTTTCGTAACCGCTGAGACCGCAGCATCCACCTTAGGCGACTTAAACAGCTCCCTGTCCTGGTCAGCTAAGGGATATAGGCGGGACATCACTCTAGCACCCTTCAGAGGAGCTTCGGGAAGGTTCCACTCTTCCTGAATCATCTCGTGAAACACTCGGTGTACCGGGAAAGCTCTCTGCTCCTTCCTAAATACCTGAAGGGATCCTCGAGGGAGGCGTCCGCCGCCGAATCAGGCACCGGCATATTCAGCACCTTTAGCATCTCCACCAAGAGTGCCGGCAGCTCCTCCCTGCGGAACACCCGGACAACTCTGGCCTGATCTTCCTTTTCCGACAGCTCCCCCTCTTCCAACTCTTCCTCCAACAACAAGTCCTCCTCCTCCTCCGAGCGTGGCCCCTCCGAAACCACAGACCGGTCCCCGGGATCCACCTCTCCCCGGGACCTCTTTAGCTCTGGAGGAGTCTGATCTACCTGCAAGGGCGCAGCCTGTCGCTTCCCTGACATCGGACTAGCGGTGACAGTAGCTTGCTGACTGTCCCGAAGAAAAACTTGCTGGAGCAAACTGACAAATTCCTTGGAAAAAATGGAATTTAGCCCCAAAGATCCGGGACTCTGAGAGGGAATAGAGTCTGGACGCGAGGAGGGCCCTGCTACCGGCTCCTCCACGGACACCTCCTGCACTGACTCTGCTAAAGTTCCAGTCTAAGGACTGAAACCCAGACTGGCCTTCCTGCGCCTGTAGTCCCGAGGCATCCCTAACACAGGAGTGGCACAAGCCGGAGTCCGTGCATTTCTTAGCCCCACAAACCATGCAGGGCTGCTTGGAAGGCATGGCCAACACGTATCCCTATAATGGGCACCAAAGAAAACAGCCACGCGAAAACAAAAAAGGGGCGGGCTTGAAAAGAAACTACCAAAGTATAAAAGAAAACCGTAAAAGTAAATAGAGAAAACAAAGAAAATAAAGATTGGGCCGCGAAATCCCGCGGCACCCCGGGGTGTTGCGGCACCGAAATGTGCGGCAAAAATAAACCCCGCCAGAACCAATGCTCCCTGACGCTGCTCTGAGCGCGCCGCCGGCACGAGGCCGAGGCCTAAACAGCCTGTGCGCGCCAAAAAACCCCAGGAGAGAATCACCGCCTGACACCGGCCCCCTTACCTTTGCTGGCAGGTAGAAAAGAAAGGCAACCTCCGCTTGATAGGTCCTTTTAAGCCCCTCTCTCCGGCTAAAATAATGAGGCAAGAAGCACAGACCGGGAGGAGTCGGGCCGGCTAAGGAGCGCCGACTCGGAGGCCCGCAGGGAAAATGCTCAGCGTGCTGTCAGGCAAAACCTCTGAACAAACGCCGGCAAAATCCTGCTCAGCCCCGGTCTCTACTGATCTGAATCAGAGAACCGGAGCTGCCTCCCACAAGTCTCACTGACCCTCTAACTGAGGAACCGACCGAGTTAGGGGCAGAGGACGGAAGGGAAAGACAGAAAGGACGGCTCTGCAAGCTTAAAGGCACAGTCCTCTCCAAAAGCAGAAGGGCTCTGCTAAAAACTTTAATGCTACTCTGACCTAACTTTACCACCAAACTCCTAATTGTTTCTCCAGTAAGCCCGGACCGCCAGGCTCACCCATCCATCCAGCTGCTTGGAGACTGAGGAACTGGTGGCAGGAGGAGGCTCCCGGATGGATATACCAGTGACATCAGAAAAGGAGGAGTTTCTCAGTCTCCAAGCTGCTGTATGAGATGGACAACCCTGAGGTCTGGGACTAGACTGGCTACACAATCAGGAACAGGTCTTCAAACTCAAATGTCTTAAATGAGCCCTCTGTACAAAGTTCTTGAGGCAGTGTGTTCCAGAATGATGGTGCTAGGAAACAACGCCTGAGAGAGGATGCTAATCATAATTTATCCACTGAAGGCTCAGTCAAGAAGCTAGCCTGGAAGGAGTGAAGAGTATGTGCTGGATAATAGGGAATCGGAAAACAGCTCAGTTAAAGGGGAAATCATGGGTAGCAGGAACTATTAGCAAGGATGAGGATTTTAAATTTGATCCGATATTAGATGGGGAGCCAATGATCCTCAAAGTAAGGGGGGCAAAAGTCTTTTTTTTTTTGCATTGTAAAGTAACCCTGCGGCTTTATTCTGAACTGTAGCCCTCTCTGCTGGTATTTAGGGACTTCTGCCAACAATGAGTTGCAATAATCGAACCAATTTATAACTAGGACATGCAACTGTGTCTGTAATGCTCTGTCATCCCGATAAAGCTTAAGGAATTTAATTCTTCAAAGGGCACACATACCCAATTCAGATAGCGAATCTCTTCCATTTAAAGCTTTATGATTTTCTAGTAGCTTACTTTCTAGAAGCTATTCAGATACCCTCTTCCTGAACTATAAGTACCAGTGACTGGATATCTGGGTAGAAAATCTCCCCTTCATCTCGAATTGCCAGAAAATTTTTTTTTTAATTCAATCTGTATCAGGATCAAAAACTGATACAGATGATAAAACTAAATGTATCAGTATCAGGATGGGATTATGAGTATTAGAGAGGCCCTGTCTTCTTATCTTTACTTAAGCCTATAGGCATACAGGATCTTTCTCAGTGGATGCAGAAAGTACCTGAACCCAGTCTGTATTTACTTGGTCTTCTGAAGCAGAAGTATAGAAACTTGTTATTAACCAGTTTATTTTTGGGACTCCCACTATTGGAAGATATCTATCATCTCTAAAATCAAGGGTAATTCATGAGGTTCCAAGCAATAATTGAGTGTTTGCAATCATATTCTGTGCTCCTGGAAGATTTGATACTGAAAGATGCATCCATTGAGATAGCCCAGGTCCAGATCTTCCGGGCTTCCTTACCGAGAATGTAAGATCCAGCACCTCCTTGTTTTTATGCAAGGAAAGCCTTGCCACTTGATTGTCTATTTGGATCAATATTTTTTCTCCAATACCACACTGTCAAAAGCTCAGAGCACTGAAAATAGCTTTTAGAAGCAATTTCTCCAAATGATTAGTTTGCCGCATACCATGGCAGTCATGAACCTCAATCATAAACCAGGGTATGTGAAGTACGATCTCAGTTTCTCAAATTTACAACTAATGCTTTTAGCTCTAAGGAAGTTTATATGATGTTTACCTTCTCAATCAAGCTCCCTAGGCATGAAGGATAGGAAATGGATCCCTCTACTCTATGCTGAATGCATTCCATTGTTAGTACCACTTGCTATTGAGATTGCTAGATCAAAATTCCATACCCATTTTCACGTACTGGGCTTCTAAAATGACCCCCTTAGTGATAACTGAAGTTGACGTATGCCGAAGTGCATGCATGTAGTCACATGAACTGTGGCTTCTATATTAACAAGTAACACTTTGATGGAGCAAGCTTAATAGCTTGCATGCAAGTCCAGCTGAACCCTATCAGTGTGTCATAAGAACATAAGATATGCCATACTGGGTCAGACCAAGGTCCATCAAGCCCAATATCCTGTTTCCAACAGTGGCCAATCTAGGTCATACATACCTAGCAGTTTCCCCAAAAGACACAGGTTCCACAATGCTTTTATTTGGTCAAGCTTTGATATCCTGGGTCCCTTCTTAATAATGGTTTATGGACCTTTCCTCCAGGAACTTGTCCAAACCTTTTTTAAACCCAGCTACACTAACAGCCTTTACTACATCCTCCGGTAACAAATTCCAGAGTTTGATTACACGTTGAGTGAAAAAATATTTTCTTTTATTAGTATTAAACAGTTTACCCTGTAGCTTCATTGCATGTCCCCTAGTCTTTCTATATTTTGAAAACGTAAAAAAAAAATCGATCTACATTTACCCGTTCAACTCCATTCATTAATTTATAGACTTCTATCATATCTCTCCTCAGCCATCTCTTTTCCAGGTTAAAGAGCCCTAACCTTTTTAGCCTTTCTTCTTTTGGTGGCTCTTCTCTGAACCTTTTCTAATAATGCTATATCCTTTTTAAGATACGGCGACCAGAATTGCACACAATATTCAAGGTGCGATCTCACCATGGAACGGTAGAGGCATTTTAATATCCGTGTGTTTTATTTTCCATTCCTTTCTTTATGATACCTAGCATTCTATTTGCTCTCTTGGCCGCCGCTGCACACTGGGCCGAGGATTTTAACATGTTATCCAAATGACGCCTAAATCTTTTTCCTGGGTGGTGGCTCCTAATATGGAACCTTGCATTGTGTAACCATAGTTTGGGTTGTTCTTCCCTAGGTGCATAACTTTGCACTTGTCCACATTAAATTTCATCTGCCATTTTGATGCCCAGTCTTCCAATTTATCAAGATCCTCTTGCAATTTTCCACAATCCTCTTGGGTTTTAACAACTTTAAATAGTTTTTTGTCATCTGCAAATTTGATAACCTCACTCGTTATTCCCTTTTCCAGGTCATTTATGAATATGTCAAAAAGCAGCGGACTCGGCACAGATCCCTGGGATACACCACTATTCACCTTTCTCCATTGGGAAAATTGGCCATTTAGCCCTACCCTCTGCTTTCTAACTTTTAACCAGTTCCTGATCCACAATAGTACACTGCCTCCTATCCCATGACTCTTTAGTTTTGCCAAAAGTCTCTGATGAGGGACCTTGTTCAAAGGCTTTCTGAAAGTCCAAATATACTATATCAACCGACTAACCTGTGTCTACCTGTTTATTCACACCTTCAAAAAAACATAACAGATTAGTAAGGCAAGATCTTCCTTGTCTAAAGCCATGTTGGCTGTCTCCCATTAAGCCATGACTATCTACATGTTCAGCAATTTTGTACTTTATGATGGTGTCTACCATTTTTCCTGGTACTGACGTCAGGCACACCGGTCTGTAGTTTCCTGTATCACCCCTGGAACCCTTTTTAAAAATTGGTGTTACGTTCGCCATCATCCAATCTTCAGGTATTACAGATGATTTTAATGATAGTTCACAGCTTACTAATAGCAGGTCTGGATGTGTATCATCTGGCCCAGGTGATTTGCTACTCTTCAGTTTATCTAATAGCTGTAATACATCTTCCAGACGTATCGATATTTCCTTCAATTCTTCAGCATCTTTAAATACCACTTCAGTCATGGGTAACATCCCTACATCTTCCTCAGTAAAGACCAAAGCAAAGAATTCATTCAGTATCTCCACTATTGCTTTGTTGCTTCTTAGTGCCCCTTTAACCCCTCTATCAGCTAATGGACCAACTGACTCTCTCACAGGTTTTTTGCTACGAATGTACCTGAAAAAGTCTATTATGTGGTTTTGCTTCCACAGCAAGCTTCTTCTCAAATTCTCCCTTTGCCTGCCTTATCAATGTCTTGCATTTAAATTGCCAGTGCTTGTGCCGTTTCCAGGTTGCATCATTTGGCTCTTTTTTTCATTTCCTGAAAGATACTTTTTTGGCCACAACAGCCTCTCTGACCTCCCCTTTAAACCATGCTGGCAGTTTTTTGGACTTCCTTCCACTTTTCTTAAAGCGTGGAATACAGCCGGTCTGGGCTTCCAAGATAGTATTTTTCAACAACACCCAAGCTTGATGTAAGTCTTTAACCTTTGTAACTGCTCCTTTTACTTTTTTCTTAACTAATTTCCTCATTTTATCATAGTCTCCCTTTCGAAAGTTAAAAGGTAGTACTGTGGGCTTTCCTTAGTATCCCTCCTCCACTAATTAAATCAAACGCGCTCATGCTATGATCACTATTGCCAAGTGGCCCCAACACTCTTATCTCTTGCACCAGATCTGGTGTTCCACTAAGGACTAGGTCCAATATGGCTTCCCCTCTGGTCGGTTCATGAACCAGCTGCTCCAAGAAGCAGTCATTTATTTCATCTAGGAACTTTATCTCCCTAGCATGTCCTGCCGTGACACTGACCCAGTCTGCTCTCTGATCGGAAGCGAAAGCTTTTCCCATCTTATTATCTATTAGGATTCCAATTTACTGAACATGCTACAGTGGTTCTAAGAGTGACTTTGGATAGATTACAAAAAAAACCCAAAGACTCTAGCAGACGAACCATCATTTGGAGAGACTGCTTAGCCTCTTCAGGAGAAAAGTCAACATCTAACCAATCAACTAGGTAAGATAAAAAGTTCCCTTTTTGAAAGGTGCGTTCTCCTACAGACTGATGTTGAATTGGAATCTGCATAGGGGGGACATGAATGTAAAGTAAAAAAAAAAAAAAAAAAAGAGAGAGAGAGAAAAGAAAATATAAGACGGATACGGTTTAAAAGGCTCCTCCGGTTGAAGAATGGGGAGTTATTTAAAGTTATGGTATAGTTTACTTATTTGTTGTTCCTTTGAGTTTGCTTTGTCAATAGTACACTGGAGGCTGATGGGGATACCAGCAGGCTATATCCAGTGATGTCACGACTTTGACATGCCCAGTCTCCTAGCTGCAGGAAGAGGTGCACAACCGGGCCGGGGCGGAGGAGGGACCAGCCACAGGATCCCCCAGGGACAACTCAGGAAGAGGCGCGCTAGAGCCCTCAGACGGAGCACCTGGGCCGACCGCCGAGGCAACACCGGGAGGGTCCAGGACATCGGGGTCCCGTGCGCAGGCCTTACACACCCCGGAAGGACACCCCTTCTTCATGCCACAGACTAAGCAGAGCGGCTTAGAAGGCATTGTAAAAGAACCAGAAAAATAACTGATCAGGAAAAAACCCCTTCCCACCTAAGACCTACCCACACTGCAGGAGAGAGGCAGGAAAAGGGCCCGGAATGTCCTCGCTCTTTTTTTTTTTTTTTTTTTTTTTTACGAACAGCGCAGAACAAGCTCCCAGCTATTTAAAAAATAAAAGTAACTTGCATGAGCTGCAAGATACCCCGAACCGGCACGGGGAGCCGGGCCCGAAGAAAAAACGCCAGACGCAGCAGCGTCACGCTAATGCTGAACCGCCACGCGGTCCGGCCTGCAGCTCACTCCTTTGGCACCAAAAACCAATCACCACTCCCGCGCCCAGAAAAAAGATGTGCCGCTTACCTCCGGGCCGCTGAGGGGAAGGCGCCTGCAGCACACACACCAGGCTGTGACCGCGTCGTTTACCGCGCGCGGGCAAACACGCCGGAGGCTGCACACACACTTCGGAGCTGGTCCGCTAACGGGAGGGCCTGCCAGCGCACTAACAGGCAAACTTCTGTGTGGCGCTGGCTAGGCAGACCTCCGGATCTCACCCCCAAAAGGCAGCTGACCGGGCCAGGGGGATCCCAGGGAGTGAACAGCGGCTGAGTCTACTGAGCAAAGTAAGAAAAAACCGAAGGGGAGGAGGGGGGGGGGAGAGGGAAAAGGGAGACAGAGGAAGAGAGCAGCCTGCAGACCAAGTAGAGGGCACAGTTAAGTAAGACAGAAGCTCTCCTTAAGAAAGAAACCCAGAGGTCCGGGACTAGACCGGTTACACGATCAGGAATTAAGCATTCTGTGAAAACATTCAAGGCTACATAGAGTATGCAAGAAAGGACCAGATATTGCACTGTGAGGCAAAGAAAACCCTTGTGCAGAAGGTGAATTAATACGCAAGTCTGCACACATCCTTGAGAACTAGGAAACATAACAAATCTTCCTTGAAGGGGATTTAGTTTTGAGAGAATATTTTGAAATTCTGCCAGAGGAAAAAAAAATTTGACATCTCAGGTCCAGTATGTCGCTCATACTTCCCAAATTTGTCAGAATTAAGTTGTACCTGAAGAAGAAACCTTTGTTGGTTTCTGGCTCTGGACCCTTTACTGCTTTCATAAGAGAGATTCTATCTGCTTTTGAAAACGTGCTGTGTGACTGGCAGAGCAAGGATATAGGAATAAGCCTGAAAAAAATATAGGGAAGATCCCCAGTTTATTATCATGAAGATCCATTGGTCCATCAGTGGCCAGTATATGATGAAATACCTCAGCCTTTCTTCCACTGAGATAGATGGTGGAATGCTCGAGAAGACTTGTTTTGCTGAATGATTCGAGATGTAATTTTAGGTTGTCCAGACATTTAGGTCTTGTGCTGTCCCCTGTCTTTGGCAAGGCCTAGGAAGGTTACCAGTGGTGGGATTCAGCCGGTTCGTGCAAACCGGTTCCTGCGACAGACAGTGTTTGCCAAACTGGGCCAAAAACGGCATCCTGATGCTGGCGTTGCACTGGCGGGAATCCCCCCAACCGCTAGTGCTTTGACAAGAATGGGGGAAGCATCCGATACCATCAAACCACTGGAGGGTGGGAATCAGGCTGCTGGGCTACCAGGGATTTGCTGCCGTGCGGTGGCTGCCTGCAGCCCGAGTGTGCGGCGCCGGCAATGCAAACACGTGCCGTGCTGCCACCTGCTAGTTATGTCAGTGGCAGGATCGATCCAAACTGGTTCCTGTTCGGATCGAATCCCGCCACTGGAGGTTACTGTTGTTGATTCTGTTGCCTGTGGCTAGGATACTGGCAGTTGAATCTTCGCTGGTGAACCGTTCCCCAGTTGTTTACAATCAAGCCTAGAATGGAGCAGAGACCTTTTCTTAAGCTGACCATTTTTTGACCTTGTTTCTAGACAGGTACTCCCCTTGTGCATGAACATCCACTAATCTGTAATGAATGTCCTCATGTAAACCAGACACCTTGAACCATGCCAGCCTGGAATAGGTGGCAGTGTACTATTATGGATTAGGAACTGGTTAAAAGATAAAAAGAAGAGTGGGGCTAAATGGCCAATTTTCTCAATGGAGAAAGGTGAATAGTGGAGTACCCCAGGGATCTGTGCTGGGCCCACTGCTTTTTAACATATTCATAAAGAACCTAGAAATCAGAATAACGAGTGAGGTGATCAAATTTGCAGATTAAGCGGTTACTTACCTGTTAATAGGTGTTCTCCAGGGACAGCAAGAATCAGTCCTCACATATGGGTGATGTTGGTGCCAACAGAGCCCGCACGGAGCATTTCCCCAGCTTTCACAGAAAGCCTTTGGGAATGCCACCACACGTGTGGTCCCCTTCCTGCACAAGGATGCCATCTTGCTCAGTCAGATGACATAGCAAAAAAAGTACTTAAACAATGTAGTGAGGCAACTCCAAGGGGAGGAGGGAGGGAGGGTTGTGAGAACCGATTCCTGCTGTCCCTGGAGAACACCTGTTACAGTTGAGTAACTACGCTTTTTCTAGGAACAAGCAGGAAATCAGTCCTTACATATGGGGCTCCCTAGTTCCAATCTGCCAAGGACCGAACCACAACAGTACCACCGGCAACCCATTGGGTAGTTGTGAGTTGCAGAAGATGAGTCTCCACTGAGAGACTCTGCAAGACCCTAGCATCCAGCGATACTATCATTCCAGTAGCCTGAACACGGAAGAGTCAGAGGGCAGATTTGCCTACACCCCGAAAATATTATGGAGTACTGCCTGCCTGAAGGCACTGTTCCTGCGGGACTCGCTCTCCAGGCAGTAATGAGCTACAAACGTATGAATCGAAGACCATGTGGCAGCCCTGCAGATTTCCTGCAGATTGGCCCGCACGCGATGTGCAGTGATCCGGTGCTCAAGGGAGAGACCCGCTTGCTCTTAGGCGAGGGCAATGCAGTCCGCCACCTACGTGGACAGAGTCTGCTTCATTACTGGAAGCCCCAGTCTATTGGGGTCATACGATACAAAGAGCTGAGGAGCTCTGCGATGGACCTGGGTCCTCTGCAGGTAGGACAAGGCCCATTTGCAGTCTAGCGTATGCAAGATAAGTTCCTCCATGCTGACTTGGGGCCGTGGGAAGGACCACTTCCTGGTTGAGGTGGAAGGGGGATACCACCTTGGGGAGGAAATTGAGATGTGTGTGGAGCTCCACCCTGTTCTTCTAGAACCTTGTATATGGTGGATCTGCCACCAAGGCCTAGAGTCTGCTCACTCTCCGAGTGGACGTGACAGCCACCAGAAAACACACTTTCCAGGAGAGGTATCTCAAATGGCAGGTGGGTAGAGGCTCGAACGGCGGCTTAGTGAGTTAGCAGAGCACCACATTAAGGTCCATTCCACCGCTGGAGGGCAGAGAGGGGACTTTGATAGTAGGATTTCCCGGAGGAACCTGGAGACCAGGGGCTGGTTTGAGAGGGGTTTTCCCAATACAGGGTGATGGGGAGCGGCTATGGCGCTCAGGTGTACCCTCACCGAATTAAACTTTAGGCCGTCATGCAAGAGGTGCAGCAAGTATTGTAGCACTAGTTGCACAAAACAGGAGAAAGGATTCTCCCTTCTCTCTGCACATCAGAGAATCTCCTCCATTTGAAGGCATACGCCCATTTAATGGAGGGTTTTCGAGAGGCCAACAGGATCTCCTCGATTTCTCCTGGGAGACCGAAGGGAGCTAAAGCTACCCTTTCAGCAGACATGCCATCAAAGTTAGCGACCCCGGGTTGGGTGCAGGAGGGAGCCCTCCTCCTGGGACAGAAGGTCCAGATCCTGACCCAGTGGGAATGGTATTGCCACCGGCAGGGAAAGCAGCAAAGGGAACCAGGGTTGTCGGTCCATCTGGGGACAATCAGGATTACTGATGCCCGCTCAATCTGAATTTTGAAGAGAGTTGGTGGGAAGGCATAGAGGAGGCCCTCTGACCATGGGATCAGGAAGGCATCTGCTGCTACACTCTCTGGGTGCGGTTGGCATGAGCAAAAGCGTGGCAGCTGCGTGTTGTCCAGGGAGGCGAACAGGTCCATCTCGAGCCTGCCCCAGAGGCGGAAGAGTCGCTGCGCCACCTTAGGGTGCAGACGCCTTTCGTGTGAATGGAGGACTTTGATGAGCTTGTCAGCCAAGCAGTTCTGGCCTGGAAGGAATACTGCAAAGGTGAGGAGAGCCACCGCTTCCTGGCAGAGGGAGCACGAATTTGTGCCACCTTGTTTGTTCACATAAATACATGGCGACCTGGTCGGCGCAGATGTCACCCATATGTGAGGACTGACTTCTTGCTTGTTCTTGGAGAACACAAAATTATTCAAAGTTATGAAAACACAAGAGGACTGTGAAAAATTGCAAGAGGCCCTTGATAAATTGGAAGGCTGAACATCAAAATGGCAGATGAAATTTAGTGTGGACAAGTGCATAGTTATGCACTTAGGGAAGAACAACCTAGTTACACAATGCAAGATTCTGTAGAGCTGGTACCTGAAGCCTATTCTGAATCACTGTGGCCTGCTCAGACACCAAAAGCCTGAACCCAAGATGAATTCCTGGTACAAGTAATTTCTGCTGTGTTCAAACTTTAAACCTGCTGACTTCAAGCAATTGCCTGCTAAGTTTATGTACCATACAGCAAAGCCACTGTTTGCAAGCCATAGCTATGTGCAAGAGAACTCGCGCTGAAGCAGTTTCTCATCTACAGGCTGGTGCTGTATTTGCAACAAAGAGTAGTTACTCACCTGTAACAGGTGTTCTCCAGAAGCAGCAGGAATCAGTCCTCACATATGGGTGACGTCGGCGCTGACGGAGCCCCCATGCGGAGCATTTCCCCAGCTTTCAAAGAAAGCCTTTCGGAATGCAGCCACACATGCGCAGTCCCCTTCCCGCCCAAAGGTGCCATCTTGCCCAGTCTGATGACATAGCTAAAAGCACAAAAAAGAAAATGAACTATATACAACTGCAACTCCAAGGGGAGGAGGGAGGGTCGTGAGGACTGATTCCTGCTGCTCCTGGAGAACATCTGTTACAGGTGAGTAACTACTCTTTCTCCAGGAACAAGCAGGAAGTCAGTCCTCACATATGGGTGACTCCCTAGCTCTGGGCTACCAGGAACCCAGGCTGAAAAATAGTGCTCCCTCTAGAGCCCCAGCAACAGTGAGAGAATCTTCTCTGAGACCACACCTGAACGGTAGCCCAACACCAGGGCCGGAGGGTAGGAGTTGCTGAAACCTCAAAGAGATTACGGAGTACCGCTTGCCCGAAAGCACTGTCCCTACGGGACTCCCTCTCGAGGTAGTAGTGTTCCGCAAAAGTCTGGCTTGAAGACCAAGTAGCGGCCCGGCAGATGTCTGCCAATGGAACAGAGCGGAAGTGAGCTACTGATGTGGCCTTTGCCCTGACCCGGTGGGCCGTGACTTGACCCTCCAGGGAGAGGCTGGCTGCCCTGTATGCCAGGCGATACAGTCTGTTATCCAGATGGACAACGTACGCTTAGTGACAGGCAACCCCAATTTATTAGGGTCAAAGGAAATGAAGAGCTGAGAAGCCCTTCTATGCCCCTGCGTACGTTCTAGGTAAAAGGACAGCGCCCTTCTACAATCTAGGGTATGCAAGACAGTCTCGGCTCTACTGGTGTGCGGCCTGGGAAAGAACATCGGAAGTACCACCTCCTGGTTGAGGTGGAAGGAGGACAGTACCTTGGGAAGGAACTTAGGATGAGTCCTCAAGACTACCCTGTTCTTATAGAACCTGGTATACCGCCTATCCGAGACCGGGGCCTGAAGCTACTCACACGCCTAGCCGAGGTGAGTGCCACAAGAAACAACACCTTCCAAGATAGGAAACGTAAGTGGCAGATAGCCATCGGTTCAAAAGGTGGGCGAGTCAGTTGCTGCAAGACCACATTGAGATCCCACTCAGTGGCTGGTGGATGAATAGGAGGCTTTAGCAGAAGCAGGCCTCTGAGGAAGCGAGACACCACAGGGTGGCCTGAAAGGGACTGTCCATCCACCGGCGAGTGGTAAGCAAGGACAAGCCTTTTCAGCAGCTAGGCCATCAAGTTGAGGGATTTGAGGTTGGAATGCAAGAGGGACCCCTGATCCTGAGTCAGAAGGTCGGGTTGCAGCCCCAGAGGAAGGGGAGCATCCACTGCCAAATGCAGAAGAAGAGGGAACCACGGCTGCCTGGGCCACCTGGGGGCTATCAGGATCACCTTGGCTCGGTCCTGCTGGATTTTGAATAGAGTCCGGGCCACCAGAGGTGTGGGAGGAAACGCATACAGAAGGCCTGCTGACCAGGGGATCAGGAATGCATCTGCCGCTGTCCTCAGAGGATGTGGTTGTCTGGAACAGAACTTGGATAGTTGCCTGTTCAGTGGACTGGCAAAAAGATCCATGGTCAGAGGTCCCCACTTCAGAAAGATCTGTTGGACTACCCGAGGATCCAACTGCCACTCGTGAGGCTGCAGGAGTCTGCTTAGCCTGTCCGCCAGGTAGTTTTCCTGGCCTGGGAGATAGACCGCCTTGAGGGTCATGCCTTGAGTGATAGCCAGGAACAGAGAGCTTCTGCTTCCAGGCACAGGAGTCGGGATTCTGTGCCTCCCTGCTTGTTCACGTAGAACATAGCCACCTGGTTGTCCGTCTGAACTAGGACAGACTGGCGAGAGAGGACCCGAAAGAAAGTCCGTAAGGCTAGCCGAATGGATCTCAACTCCAACAAGGATCTGCTGGGCGGCCTCCCACGGAGACCACAGGCCTTGGGTGCAGGTCCCCTGGCAATGAGCCCCCCAGCCTTGCAGGGAAGCATCGGTCGTCAGAACCTGAGTGTGTGGGAAGGGTCGAAAAGGAACTCCCCCGACCAGGTTTGGGAGATGCCTCCACCATCGTAGGGAGTCCACCAAGGGTTTGGACACCTTTATCCTGTCTGATAACTTCCCTGTGGCCTGTACCCACTGTGCCCTGAGGTACCATAGAGCCGGCCTCATGTGCAGGCGGGCATTTGGGGTGACATGCACTGTGGAAGACATGTGACCTAAGAGCCGGAGGAAGTGTCTGGCAGAGACCGGAGAGGTCACCTGAACCTGGCCGGCCAACTTCATCAGCCTGTGAGCTCTGTCCACAGGCAAATAGGCCTTTGCATGGATGGTATCCAACCTCGCCCCTATGAACTCCAGGTCTTGCGAGGGGACCAAAGTGGACTTTGGGAAGTTTATAACGAACCCCAGGTGCTGGAGCAGGGATATGGTTCTTAAGGTGGCCTGCCTGGCCCCTGATAAGCCAGTCGTCCAGGTAAGGGAACACAAAGATCCCCTGGTTCCTGAGGTAGGCCGCAACCACCGCCAGGCACTCTGTAAAAACCCTGGGGGTGGAAGTGAGGCCAAAGGGAAGCACTCTGTACTGGAAGTGGTTCCCTCCCACCACAAATCTGAGGTATTGCCTGTGATTTGGATGGATGAGGATGTGAGTATAAGCATCCTTTAGGTCTAAGGAGCATAGCCAATCTCCCTGCTGGAGGTAGGGCAGTAAGATTCCAAGGGTAAGCATCTTGAACTTTTCTCTCTCCAGAAACGTGTTCAGATTTCTCAGGTCTAGGATGGGTTTGAGGCCTCCTGTTCTCTTTGGTACCAGGAAGTACCTCGAGTAGAAGCCTTGCCCTTCCAGGTGGTGAGGCACCGGTTCCACCGCCTGGTCCTGTAGCAGACCTTTCAACTCCTGAAGGAGTAAGTTTCTGTGCAGAAGGGGTCTTGGAGGCTCCCATGGAAAGTAGGAGGGGGGTAATTGGGTGAAGTGGAGCAGATAGCCCCTTTCGATGTTGCTTAACACCCAAGTATCCCCTGTGATGGCTGGCCACCTGTCTGCGTACAGGGTCAGCCGACCTCCTGTGCCCTGGAGAGGAGGAGAGGCTATGCTGGCATAGTCAAAAACTCCCTCCCTGCTGAGCAGGAGCAGGAGCCGGAGTAGGAGGCTTGGGAGCCTTCTGCCCCTTGGCCTGCTGGCCCTGTTGGGGAGCTGCAGAGGCCTGGTAGTGAGGGTAGGTTTTGTAGGCAGTGGTCCTCCTCGGGTAAAAGGCCTTTTTCCCCGAGCTCTTCTTCTTTTGAGAAGGGGCAGAGGTTTTTCTGGACAGCCTTGTCCGGATAAGAGTCTCGGTCTCGAGTTCTGCAGCCTTTTCAGCCATGGGCTTGCCAAAGAGGTTTTCACCCCGACAAGGGACATCGACCAACTTGACCTGTACCCATGGCTCAAGGTTTGAGGATTGTAGTCAGGCCTGACGTTGTGCACCGATGCCGGCCCCTGCTACTCAGGCTGAAGCCTCAAATCCATCGTAGGCTGCTCGAGAGATAAACTTCGAGCACTCTCGAATACCAGACGACAAGTCCTTGAACCTCTGCAAAGGTTCCTCGGACAGACCAGCAGAGAACCCGGCAATCTCCTTTGCCAGGTCTTGAAGGTACATTCCCATGTACAGCTGGTAGGTCTGGATGTGGCAAGCAAGCATAGAGCCCTGGAAGCACTTTCTACCGAGTGCATCCAGGTTCCGGGCTTCCCTGCCAGGAGGCACCGAGGAGTGCATCTTCTGAATCTTCAGGTGATGCATGGCCGATTCCACAACCATGGAGTGGTGCAGTAGCTGTGCCTTTTGGAACCCGGGGCTCTTGCGGACTCGACAGATGGAATCGACCCGCTTGCTTAGAACCGGCATCGAGGCCGGCGCCTCCCACATGCGGAAGAGCAACCGCTCCAGCATCGGAGGAACCGGCACAGTAAAGGCCTCCTTGGGAGGAGAGTCATACTGCAGGGCCTCGAGCTCCTTGGCTCGAGGCTCCTCCTCGGGGTCCGCCAGGAAGGCCAAGGCTTTGGCCATGTCCCGTATGAAATCCGAGAACCGGGTATCCTCCGGGGGGGACCGTGTCCGAGGCTCGGATCCCGTCTTCTTCAGTCTCCCACGCCGATTCCTCAGAGGAGGAATCGAGCGGCTCCGAGTGGGCGGGCACCGACGCCATCAGCCCCGACGCCGAGGGTACCGGCGTCGACGACCTCGGTCCCGAACGGGAGGCCAAGGGTGACCTCGGCCAAGGATCGACTCGAGTTCGCATGGTCTCGAGGATCGGCTCGGCCTCCGGGGTCGACTTGGATGTCGAGGTCTCTGTGGTCGGGGCAGATGCGCCGGTGATCAGCACCCGCTGCTGCTCCATGAAGGCAGACAATCTGCTCTCCAAGGCCATCAACCTGAGTCCAAGCTCAGGAGACCCAGCAGCCTCCGACGGCTCCCCCGGAGGAGAGTCCACAAGGACTACAGTACTCACGTGACTCGAGGCCTCCGACTCCATACGAGGATGCTTTGCAGGCCTCTCCGACTCCAAAGACCCGGGACGCTGATCAGGGCTATGCGACCTGGCCCTCGAGGAGCCAAGAGCGTCCATCGATGCCGCCCTCGTGGGTTTCTTCCTTCGGTGCTCCCTCGAGGGGGAACCCCTCTCAGAGGAGCCCTGACGATGCTCGGGGTCAGACTCCCGAGATGTCAAAGCCTCTGACGAAGTCCAGACGCCGAGTCTGAGACGATCCTCTCACACTGGTGCTGACGGCTCCGCAATGCCTTCGAGGACATTTTGCCACAGGGACTACAGACCTTAGGATTATGGTCAGGCCCTAGGCACCGGAGGCAGCAGTCATGTGTGTCGGTGAGAGACATCAGTTTCTTGCACCGATCACACTTCTTAAAGCCACTGGCAGCCATAGGGGAAAAAAGGCCCCTGCAAGATCAAAAAATCAGGCTGCCAGTGAAAAGAAAAAATGGCGCGAACGCAGTCTCTAAGGACAAAAACCGAAACAAGAGATCCGTGCTCGGCACCTGTGTACAGAGTCCAGGCGGGAAAGGAACAGACGTCGAACCGAAGAAAATAACTCGTCTCAACGCAGGAAAATCTACTTTTTCCACGGGTGACAGGGACACACGTCCGTAGGGCTCCACGGAAAAAAGACGACTGGGCAAGATGGCACCTTTGGGCGGGAAGGGGACCGCGCATGCGTGGCTGCATTCCCAAAGGCTTTCTTTGAAAGCTGGGGAAATGCTCCACATGAGGGCTCCGTCAGCGCCGACGTCACCCATATGCGAGGACTGACTTCCTGCTTGGTCCTGGAGAATGTATGAACCTGCATATCAGCATCTTTCTCTCAACATGGACCTTTGTTTGGAGAAGGACCACCTGACAACTGCTACCTGATTTGCTGAAAGATGTCTCTCGGTATCTGAGACCAGCCAATCCTCGTGCTGTGACGAGATATTCAGGACAATGGATTATATGCTGAGCACGGAGGGACACAGATATTTTGCACTTTCTTTTAGTTTCATTTTAAACTCACTTGGCTCTCTTTCTACTTTCTGCTACATACTGCCATTCAGCAGTCTTCAGCTCTTCTGCCTGCCCGTCTTCGGCTGGAAAGTCAGATAGTGTGTAAGGCCAAGGATTAACCTCGGGAAGAAGTAAATCTCTCCGTGTTATCACGCAGCTCACTCGGACCGGCTGCGGCCACCCTTGGACTCCTTGATGTTCCAGACGACTTCTCAGATCCAGCCACAATTGACCTCTTAGAGGAACACTGAGGTAATGGCCTTACAACTCCTCCTGGGGATGGGGTATATTAGCTAGAAAGCTATTTGTTCTCCCCAAGTGCAGAGCAAATCAGTGGCTTCGGTTGCTAAAACAGTGATTTATGATCTTGGCATAATCATAATCATAGAGCTGAATAACTTGCTACTTCATAATTCTAATTTATTCAATATCTGCATTGTTTTACTATCAACAATAAAGTCTAATTTATATACAGACACATGATAGGTTCTCTTCCTCTCTCTCACGAGGTTTATTTGCCAGCAGCCCTATAAAATCTTGGGCAATAAGAGGGAGGTAGCAATTACCCCTTTCGAATAATAAATATTTAATATAAACTTGCTACTGACAATAATACCCACATGATAAATTGGAAGACGATGTCAAAATGGCAGATGAAACTTAATGTTGGACAAATGCATAGTTACACATAAATTAAACAACAAACTATGGTTACACAATGCAAGGTTCTACATTAGGAACCACCACCCAGGAAAAGGATTTAGGTGTCATCGTGGATAATACATTGAAACCCTCTGCCCAGTGTGCAGCAGCGGCCAAGGCGGCAAATAGAATGCAAAGAATCATAAGGAAAGGAATGGAGAACAAAACCAAGGGTATTATAATGCCTCTGTATCGTTCAATGGTGCGACCGCACCTTGAATATTGTGTGCAATTCTGGTTGCCATACCTTAAAAAGGATATAGCCGGGGGGGGGCGCTAGTGAGCCCGCTGCTAAATGGCTGCTCCTTAGTGTAGCTCCGTCCCGGGCTCCCCTAATTCTTCAGCTAACACCCGCATGTCTATGGTATTGCTCCCCCGAGCCTTCAGAATTGACCCCGGGAGAGTCAGGCAATTCTAAGTGCACCTTCCGATGCGGCTTGGAGTGCAGCGGCAAGGTAAACCGCCAGGAGCCAGTCCTTGCTATACCCGGCTCTGCTGTCCTGCTCCTGACTGCTGCCGGTGCCCCAGTGTACCCCCTGCGCTCCGGGACCGGGCTGAAGGGCTCTCTCCACATTGCATAGCAGCGCGATGTTCTAACATCACAGTGCATCGAGGAACGGAGCTCCTTGGAAACCGCGTGTGTGTCTCGACGCTGAGCACTGTAGTGCAGAGGGAATTGGTGCTCCGGTGCTGCTGCTATCACTGCCGCGAGAGTTGCTGCATCTTCCTGGCGATTGTGCTGTCTCAGGGCTGCAGAAGAGGTGAGAGTGCTTGGGGCCCCGCCAGATAGAGCTTGCCGGGAGGCTGTGGGGGCCTGGATTAAAGTGGCTGCCATAGCCACGTGGTGTTGGAACGCACAGGGTTCTTTGCGTTCCACCAAGAGCAACAAGTTAAAGCAGTCACGTGGGTGCTGCCCAGCGAATCACCTACTCTCTACCAGAATTGTAGAAGAAAAACCCCGGATGTCTATAATTCCTGCACCTTGCTATATTGTGTGAGGCTGGAGCTCCCCCTGCTGACCACGAGTGGGATTGTTCAGTTTTTTCAGCTTGCTTACAGCATCTGCCTGCTTTTTTCATAACTGCTCACTGCCTATCCTTGGAGTGCTGGTCCACTATTTATCCCATGGCTTCTAAGGCTAAAAACTCTGAAGCCCGAGAGGGCATACGCTCATCCCAAAGACTGCAGGGCAAAAGTGGTGTCCCGACTAGTCCAACCAGTAAACACCTCTCAGGGGGTTCTGATGATGAGACTGTGAGTGAAAGTGAATTGGAACCTACCATGCTGTCCTCGCATGCCCTGCTTCAACGTGAACTTCGTTGGGGCTTTGCAGATTTGGCAGGCGAATTTCGCTCCATGCGCGAAGAGGTGATGAACACCATTGCGGAACTCCGGGGTGAAATGAAAGATCTCGGTGCGCGAGTGGAGGAGGTTGAGACAAAAGTTGCGGATCACGATAGTGCCATGGTGGATTTACAATGTGCTCTTGACAGGCAGCAGGCGCAAGCCATGGAGCTCACTTATAAAATTGATGTCATTGAAAACCGCTCCCGACGCAACAATGTGCGTTTCCGGGGAATCCCGGAACCGGCGGGGGGCGGTGAAGACCTCCCGGTAGTCCTCAAAAATTTGATTGCTGAATTGCTCCCAGGGGAGGAGCTGGCAGCCCATGGGTCTGAAATGGAAGTGGAGCGAGTGCATCGGGCTCTGGGAAAGCCTCCTAACAACCAGCTCCGAGATGTCATTGCGCGATTCTTGCGCTATACTGATGCTGATCTTCTTATACGCCGGGGCCGGGAGAAAAAAGTGATCCGATTTCAAGAAGCAACAGTAACTGTATATCAGGACCTCTCGACGTTTACACTGGCCCGTCGGAGGGAGATGAAACCAGTAATGATGGTCCTGAACAACAAAGGGATTCGCTACTCCTGGGCCTTCCCGTTTCGGATAAATTTCCTCCTGGGCAATAAAAAGATTTCCGCAAAAGACCATACAGAGGCCTGGAGAGCTCTCCGCCAGGCGGGTCTGGTCGAAGATAATGCGCTGCCTCAACTCCCAACCCCTAAGCCTCAACACTCGAAGTGGACCCGGGTGGGAAAGCCTATTTGATATTCCCCGGAGTTGAGGCGCCTATTTTTTCTGATTGAGAAACTTTGCTCAAGGATTCTGTGCTTTCATGGCCACATCTGAATGGCCAGTTTTGAGAGTTTTGCTGTTCTCCTGGTCTGCTCCCGTTGGGCGGCCGGCTCTAAGTCTGCAAGGGTTCTGGGTATATACCTACTGCCCCATGCGGGTAATGAGGGGTATGTTGATGCTGTGTGAATTCTGTTAAAGGGGTAATCCGGGCTAGACACTCTATTGATAGGCTATGTATGGGGGAAATGATCTGATTTACAATGCTTCTATAGTTTGGCTATGTGGGGGCCCGGGCGGAGTTTAGTTTGGGGTCAGTTTACCGTGTCCTGTTTTTTCTTTAACAGGTGGGAGGTACTGACGGGAGGGGGGGTGGGTGGGGGGGGGGGAAGGTCTTTACTGCTAGAGGAGGGCGGGCTGTTGGGTGGGGGGGCTTTAATATTTTTTTTTCGGGATATGGAGTACGAAGGCTGGGGGCGGGGGTGAATCTCTACAGCTAGCCTGGTGGTTTCATGATGATGGCGTTTTATGCTGGAGAGCACTGCAACTCTTACAAGAGTTGTGGGGGAAACATGTTGTGGGCCAGAGGGGAAGCAAAGGACGGGGGGGGAGTGTGGGGGTTGAACAACAATGGTGCGCTTGATTTCCTTGAATGTTAAGGGTCTTAACTCCCCTCGAAAGCGATCTTTGCTGTTCTTGGAGCTGCGGACCCTGAGGGGGGACATTGTCTTTTTGCAGGAGACGCATCTCCGAGCTAGCAAACAGGGGTGGTTAAAGTGTAATCCTTATACTGAGGTGTGGGTTGCTTCGGATGTGCATGGGCGAAAGAAACGTGGGGTGGCCTTCTTATTTCATCACAGCTTGTCCCTACAGGTGGAAGAGGTTAAGCGAGATAGCCTGGGACGGTGGCTTTTTGCGAATATACGCTTGGAAGGTCACATATTAACCTTAGCTAACATATATGCACCAAATGAGGGGCAGGGATCTTTCTTTACACGATTGAAGGCCTTGCTGGCTGAATTTGCGAAAGGCCCCATTATACTCGGTGGGGATTGTAATGCCCATTTGGTGCCCCATTTGGATTCTACGAGTAGTGGTGGGAGGGGGTTGAACGGGCCCGGTAAGGCCTTGCAAAACCTTTTGAAAGAACTGGGCTTGCGCGATGTGTGGAGAGATACCCATGAGGGGGAGAGAAGCTACACCTATTTTTCTCCTGTCCATCAGGTGCACACCCGCATAGATTATTTTTTGTTGGATCAGCGCCTGATGGACGGGAGGGTGGAGGCTGGTCACGGAGCGTTGACCTGGTCGGACCATGCCCCGTGCTGGCTCTCCCTCCCAGCGGATGTGTACAGTGACCGCCAATGGCTCTGGAGGCTTGATGTGCGATTCCTTCGGCGGCAGTGCGCTGCACAGGACCACGGCCGTTTTATAACTGATTTTTTTGAGCTAAACGACTCTGGGGAGGTGCCGCTTCCCATTGTTTGGGACGCTTTCAAGGCCACGGCTCGGGGCCAACTTATGGCAGAAATGGCCCGCACGCGGCGGGCCTGGAGACGGGAATATTGTCAGTTAGTGGGAGAATCTTCCCGGTTGCGCTTAGAGCACGCCCAGACTGGATCGAAGCGGGTCTTACGTCAATGGCGGGCTGTCCAGGCTAACCTAGATGCATGCTCACAAAGAGAGTTAGACAATAAGCGCCGGAAATTGCGTCAAACATTCTACGAGCAGGGGAACAAGACAGGTCGCTATTTAGCCTTGCAGCTTCGGCAGCAGCAATCGGGGCGGGTGGTCCGCGAGCTTCACGACTCTGGGGGGCAGAAGAAGGTGATCTCTCGAGAGATACGTGAAGTCTCTGCTACTTTTTTGGAACGGTTATATAAAGCCGAACCTTTTGATTTGGCCCACGCACAGGGCTTCTTACGGAAGATCACCTTGCCCCAGTTGAATAACCCTGATCGGGAGCACTTAGACTCTGAACTTACGGTGGAGGAAGTGGAGCTCGCAATCCGGCGGTTGAAAACGGGGGGAGCGCCGGGTAATGATGGCTTCCCTGCGGAGTACTA
Organism: Ichthyophis bannanicus; assembly: GCA_033557465.1. Classification (NCBI taxonomy): domain Eukaryota; kingdom Metazoa; phylum Chordata; class Amphibia; order Gymnophiona; family Ichthyophiidae; genus Ichthyophis; species Ichthyophis bannanicus. Next base: position 681,878,483 of record CM066033.1, read on the forward strand.
TAAAAAATTTTGTGTGCAATTAGCGCCTACGCTGGTAGTACTCTTCAATGAGGTCCTGAGGGGGGCGCCTCTGCCTCCATCTCAGCGTAAGGCTTTGATAGTCATGATCCCTAAGCCAGGTAAACCCCTGCAGGACGTGGCCTCATACCGTCCCATTTCCCTCTTAAATACGGATGTCAAAATACTTGCTTCTGTGTTGGCTGCGCGGTTGAACCGGGTTCTCCCTACTCTGATACATCCTGACCAGGTTGGGTTTGTACCGGGGCGCCAGGCGGCAGATAATATTCGGCGAATGCTGCAGGTTATCCACGTAGCGCAGAAAGATTCGCAGCCGACCCTGGTGATGGGGGTTGATGCCGAAAAGGCCTTTGATCGTGTCAGTTGGGGTTATCTTTGGTGTGTGTTTGATTCGTTGTGCTTTGGTCCTAATTTCATACGCTGGGTTCATAGCTTATATCAGGACCCCCAGGCATGTGTTCGGGCTAACAGGGGTCAATCCAGAACTTTATCACTGGAAAGAGGCACTCGTCAAGGCTGTCCTCTGTCGCCGCTGTTATTCGCACTAGTGATGGAACCCTTGGCACAGAGCTTTCGCGAACATTTGGGTATGGGGGGCGTTCGCGTGGGCTCCGCGGAGTACCGGATCGCGCTCTTCGCGGATGATATCATATTATCTTTGGTGAATCCCTCCGCGTCTCTTACTGCTGCTATGCAGCTTTTTGACACCTTTTCCCAGGTATCTGGATTTAAAATCAACTATACGAAATCTGAAATTCTGAATGTGGGGGTCTCGGAAGCGGTCTGTGCGGAGCTTCGTGCTGCCTACCCCTTCCGGTGGGTATCGGGTGCTCTGCGATATTTAGGGGTGAATCTGACAGTGGACCGGACGGCCCTTTTTAAGGCTAATTATGAGCCGCTACTTCGGCAAGTCCGGCACGATCTGGAAACCTGGAATAGGTTACTGTTATCCTGGTTTGGGCGTATTGCAGTGGTAAAGATGGTGGTCGTTCCCCGGTTTTTGTACCTCTTTCAGGTTCTCCCTATCTTGTTGGCCCGGGGATTATTGACCACCTGGCAAACCCTGCTTATGAAATTTATCTGGCAGTACCGTTGACCGCGTTTGCCACGTCAGCTTCTTTATGCTCGATCGCGCATTGGGGGTATGGGGGTTCCTAATCTTCACTGGTACTATGCGGCAGCGCAGTGTCGCGCCGGGGTGGAGTGGATGATCGCGGATAGCTCCAAGCGCTGGGTGCAACTGGAAATGACTATCGCAGGGGGGGGCGGGTTTGGGGGACCAGCTGTGGCTTGGTCCCAAACTGCGAAGTGGTCAGCGTCTAAGCAATCCCTACATTTTACATACCCTTCGCTGTTGGGACCAATTCTTTCGGCCTCATGGGACGGACCTCACCCCTTTGGCGCCTATAGTAGATAATGCTTCCTTTCCCCCGGGATTGGTTGATCCGACGTTCCGGATGTGGGGTCATAAGGGCCTTAGCCGCGTAGGACAACTGTTTGACGAGGGTAAGTTGCAAACGTTTAAAAGGCTCCGGGAGGAATTTGACCTTCCCGATAGTCAGCTCTTCCAATATACGCAGGTGGCCCATTGGGTTCAGACTAGAGCCGTTCGGCCCCACGTGGCCCGAGTGCTGACAGATTTGGAGCGTTTTTGCGAGGGGTGCACCACCACCAAAGGTCTAATAGCTGCCTTGTATGCTCAGCTGCAGGCGCAGCAACCGCGCTTTGTCAAGCATAGAGCAAATTGGAACACTGACTTGAATCTTTTGTACTCTGAGCAGCAGTGGGAACAGGTGGAGGGTAGACTGTGGAAGAGCTCGGTGGCGGTTAATGTCCGTGAAACTAATTATAAATTATTATATAGGTGGTACATGACTCCTGTGCGGATTGCTCGCGTTTATCCCGGGGTTTCGGATGTGTGTTGGCGGCAATGTGGGCAGAAGGGGGCTCTGGAGCACATCTGGTGGTCCTGCCCTCGCGCTCAAGTCTTTTGGAGGGGGATTCAAACTCGATTACAGCAGCTTATTGGGGTAAGCATTCCCTGGGATCCAGGTATCTTTCTATTTGGGGTTGCTGTGCCCGGGGCGCGCAGCCCCCAACTGGCTTTGCTTCGCCATGGTCTGAATGCGGCTCGTATGTCGCTAGCTTCTGTTTGGAAGCAGGCTCTCCTGCCGTCTTTTTCTGTCTGGTTGGACCGGATGTGGGACACACATACAATGGAGCGTGGGGTAGCTGCTGGGAGGATGCGTCTACCGTGTTTTGAGCAGGTGTGGGAACCCTTTGTCTTTCGTTATGGCACCTGATTGCTTAAGGTCGTGGCCCGTCCTCGAAAGTAGTGGGTGCCATGTGTTGCTGCAGGATGCTTGTCGGCGGCATCGCCTTTTGCTTTCAGTCCGCTGAATGACTGGCGTACTCTCCCTTTGTATGAGTTGGTATGGAGATTCGTGGGGGGGGGGGGTGGGAGAGAGCGGATGGGGGGGCTTGGGGGTGGGAGGGGAAGTTGGAAGGCGGGGGGTGGACATTTTTTTTCCTTTCCTTCTTGGGGGGGGGGGGGGGGTTATCTGTGGCTTGCAGTAGGGTGGGAGGGGGTTGGGGGATACGGGAAGGGGGACAGGTATAACGGGATAATAAAAACAAAAAAAACCCCCTAAAAACAAAAGAAGGCGTTTTGTTGGCTAGTCTTGTATGTTTTTTGTTAGTGACTTTAGCTTTGTTCTCTTTTGATATTGTATTATGCCTATGATGTCGGTTCCTAATGTATTTTATGCCTGCCTTTCAATTAAAAAAAAAAGAGATATAGCCACCAAAATGGTAAAGGGGATGGCAAGATACCCCTATGAGGAAAGGCTTAAAAGGTTACTAATGGGTTCCTCAACTTGAAAAGAGATGGCTGAGGGGAGATATGATAGAGGTCTATAAATTAATCAATGGAGTGGAACGGGTAAACGTAGATTGGTTGTTTACTCCTTCAAAAAGTAGAAAGACTAGGGGACACTCAATGAAGCTACAATGTAGCTAATTTAGAACTAATAAGGGAAAATATTTTTTCACTCAATGAGTAATCAAACTCTGGAATTAGTTTCTGGAGGATGTAGTAAATGCTGTTAATGTAGCTATGTTTAAAAAAGGTCTGGACAAGTTCCTGGAGGAAAAGTTCATAAACCATATTAAAGAGGACCAGAGAAATCCACTGCTTACCCCGGGATAAGCATTGTGGAATCTGTGTACCTTTTTGGGAACCTGACAGGTACTTGTGACCTGGAGTGGCCACTATCGGAAAAAGGATATTGGGCTTGATGGACTTTGGTCTGACTCAGTATGGCATTTCTTATATTCTCTTTGCTCCAATTGCCACTGCAGAGTTGTGCACTGAAATGTTGAAAGATTCAGAAGCAGAAATGACCAGATCTTGCACTCTTCAGTATTATTCAGATGGTCCAAATATTTAACATGTTGCTGAAAAAGGTTTGAGCTTTTAGAGACATTTGTGCATATTCTGTACCATATAAAGTTGATGGGCTGCAATTTTAGAATTTAGCATCACACCCTGGAAGGGACCCAGGATATCAATGCTTGAACCAATACAAGCATTGTGGAACCTGTGTCCCTCGGGGAAACTGCTAGGTACTGTGGTGAAGAGCGCCCTCCTGAGGAAATGGAGACTGAAGGAAATCCTGAAATGCAGCAGGATTTACAATCCTAAAAGGAAAAAAAAGCCCTCTTCTGGTGAGCTGAGAATGAAGACCAGCCCAGGGGAGGAGTTGAGCAGTGCTGATTGGGCACACCCAGGGGTTGGACGGGGTGTGGCTGAAAAAGAATCCCTTTATGAAGTGGTGAATGACGCTGCTAAACAGAACTGGAGGGGGAAGTCCCGGATTGAGATCAAGCAGATGACCAAGCAGATTAAGGGGATCAAGAAGAACAAGAAGAGAGAGAATAGCTTGAAGCAGAATTCCCAGGAGCAGAGGACCTGTGAGCAGAGGGCCTGGAAGCAGAAGCAGAATAGCTGTGAGAAACAGGAAAGCCATGAGCAGTTGACCAGGAAGCAGTTTGGCTGCACGTCTGAGCCTGGTAGCAACAGAGGACCTGCAAGGATCTTAACAGGTGCTTGGAAAGGAAGTCCTACGAGAAGTGGACGAAGCCCTGGTTTAGAGTCTTGGGGAAAGGCAGAGCCCTCGTGGATACAGTTTGGACCGGAGAGGCCCAGAAGCATTCACAGCTGCAAAGCTTTTGAGCTTCCTAAAAGGAGAGGAGCCTGGCAGAAAGACAGCAGTTTCTATAGGAACCTGGATAGAGAAGGTAAAGTCCCATCTCCTATATTTAAGGCTGTTTTAAAAGATCCCAATTGTTACCCTGTGTCATTCAAGCCAAGAGCTGAAGGGGGAAACATTATTGACTGGGAGAAAAACTCAGTGTTGGCTGACAACGGTTTGTCAGGAACTGAACAGGCTGAATTGCTCCTTCAGGACTTTAAAGAGTTCTTAGAATTGAAAGCAGGCAGACAGTTAAAGCTGAATGAGGACAATAGCTCTGTGCAGTCAGAAGATTTTATGCAAGTGGAAAATGCCTTACCTTTGATAAACTCTGACGATAATAGCATGGACTGTTCAATATGCTGTAAGGAAATAGCAGTATAACAAAGCTTGCCTGTACCTTGTATGAAAAGAATACAACGTGGAAGTTTCTGCTGCCGTGCTCTGAAAACCTAATTGTTTGCACCTGAGTTTGAGTTCACACTGAGAAGGGAACAGTGATTGCATGAGGCTGCAATATATGTAAGTCACCTCTTGAGGCAGAGCTGAGTTAAGCTCCATAGAAGAAAAGCTGATCTCACTTTACGTTGTCTTATGTTCCTGAGTTTCTTCTGTTACCATTTAAAGCACCATTTATGTTCATGTATCTGAATTTTGATGCGCTGGAGGAATCTCCCCAACACAAATAAAATATTCTTGCAAAGCCTTACCGTCTCTGGCACAACTACATTTATCAGTGAGAGAAAGGAGAACAAAACTACATCTCCCATCATTCCAAGGGAATAGTTTTAATCCATTCCTCACGGGACAACAGGCCACTCCTGTCCTTTAGCCCTAGGGCGGGGGCAGGAGCGTCGCAGTACATATGACCTAGATTGGCCACTGTTGGAAACAGAATACTGGGCTTGATGGACCTTGGTCTGACCCAGTATGGCATTTCTTATGTTCTTATGTTTTTTAACTTTATTTTTTATTGGACCACAGTATTAACAGGATATCGCCATAAACAATTCAACTGCATGTCCAATTTTTCATATAATAAACAAATATAAACCAATAAACCAATGAGTGGAGGAGTAGCCTATTGGTTAGAGCAACTGCCTAGTACCCAGAAGATCAAGGGTTCAATTCCCACTGGCACTCCTTGTGACTTTGGGCAAGTCACTTTACCCTCCATTGCCTCGGAAGAAAAGGCTGGCAATCTACTTCCGGTGATACATTGCCAAGAAAACCCAGAGGTAGCTGGGTCGCTATGAGTCAACACTGACTCGATGGCACTAAAAAAAAACCAACAAAACAATATAACCCCTCTCGCTCTCCTCCATATCTCGTACATAATCCCACATAAATTAGTCTAGACTGGTCATTCTAAGTGGTTATCAAGATCCCACTCTACCTCCAAAGCTCCAGAATATATGAGGAATATAACATGTCAGAAGACAGAAGGCTCAAAGCACAACCACAGCCAAAAGCTAATTAAGCATTATCTAAAGATCCCATTCAAGGGCTAACTAATTATCAGTTCCATTTTTCCATAAGGACCAAATAAAACTGTAGCAAACATTCTCTTCTGATCATTATAAGTTTCATCAACCTGTATATTTTTGCCACTCTGCTGAAGAAGTCAAACCTAGGCGGAGATTTCATCCTTTTCCATGCTGCAGCCAACTCCATTCTGGCAGCATTGAGTAAAGTATGCAATCAGTTTACATTTGTTTAAACCCACATCCTCCAAGCCATGGTTTAATCATGGCTAAAATAATACCATCTGCAAACAGGGCAATTTTTGTGTACGTATCTTTCCACCACAGACTCTCAATATCCACAGATACCTTGATCTTAACAGCTAAATGCTCAAGGGAGACTGCAAATAAAAGTGGGGATAAGGGGCAGCCTTGTCTTGTTCCCCTAGAAAGTAAAAAAGGTTTCCAAACGCTGACACAAGCTTTGAGCACTTCAAAAAGATGCCTTCACTCAAATAAAAAAAAAATTGCCTCCCAAGCCCATTCTCTGTAGGAACTTGAACAAAAAATGGCAGCTAACCCTACTCAAATGCCTTCTCAATATTATCTGATAACAGCGAGAATATATGATGGGACTGAACTGTCCAAATAATATTTAATGCTGTCTAGACATAAATCACAATTGATCGAGATATAAGCAGCTCAGGATGTACATTTGCAACCTGCATGACAAGATTTTTCCCAATAGCTTTACATCGATATTCAGCAGAGATATTAGTTTATATGAACAGCACATGGTCCCGTCTTTCCCCTCTTTAGGGATCTCTATGATGGATGCCACCTGCATGGAATCAGGAATCACCCCCCTTCCCGAAAGATAACATCAGATAATGGGTCAGCTAGAATGTTGGCATATTCGTTATAAAATTTTCCTGTTAAGCCATCTAACACTTTAATGAGTCTATTGTTTCCTTCAGCTCATTCCTAAAAAAGTATCCATTGCAAGCAAGGTAATATTGCGTGGCTATTGAATACACGCTCTCTGCCTGAGAGCTCCTAAAGGGGTTTTGCTTTTCATTTTTTAATAGCTAATTCTTTTTCTGCTGTATTGCAAACAGAGAATTTTTTGTGGTCTTGGGTAAAGCTATTTTTCTGCTGTTAAGAGTTATTTTTCCCCCTTCTCTAGCCTTCAAGTTCAAAGCAGTAAGCAAGTTCTTTGAAGTCAGTGACCTCATCAGTGCTAGATCCCTCCCTTCCCACCCACCCACCCAATGAGAGAATTCTTGCTATATAGGGCAATATTCCAATTAGCTTGTTTACAAATATAATTTGCCATTCTTCAAGGAGCTGTAATGTGTTCCCTTTGTAAAATTACCTAATCAATCTACATACGTCAGACACATACCATCAAACTTTACTAGTGTAAAGTAATAACTATCTAGCAAGGAAGCAGGGCTATACACAGGGACATAGAACAGCGCTATCAGAAAACACATAAGAGCTTTTACTCTTAAAGGGCAGCTGAGAAAAAGTTAGGGATTTTGGCAGGTCTCTCTTGTTTACTTCAACAGGTACCAAAGCTCCACCAACTGAACGATGGCTGGGAAAATTGTATTGCCAAAGCTGTTGACCCCTCTGCTTCTGTCCAGACAGCCCAATGCCAGTCAAGGAACCAGTTCCATGTGCAAGATGCCTGTAAGCCAAAGCCCTGATGAAAAAAGTGGAGGGGCTCAGAGAAAAGGTGGTGAAGCTGACAAGCATTTGAGACAGCGAGTAAGTACATTGATGAGATGCTTCTGAAAGCATCCAAGCTCTCCAACAGAGGTGAAGATGGGATGCTACAGAATGCAGAGAGTTGGACATGAGTCACCAGAGGCTACAAAATAGACAACCCAACTCTTCCAGCCCTCGAATTGAACAACCAGTATTCAGCCCTAAAAGTAGAAGAGGTGATAGATCCCAGGAAAGGGAAGAACCAGAGTTTGAGAACTCCAAAGTTGCAGAATTGGTCACCACAAGGAAGCGAAGGGTAGTGGTGATTGGTGACTCTCTTCTGAAGAGTACTGAGGCATCCATCTGCCGCCAGATGTGATGTCCAGAGAGGTGTGTTGTCTGCCAGGTGCCAAAATCCAAGATGTTATTGAGAGTTTGCCGAGACTCATCAAGCCTACTATTATCCAATGCTGCTCATTCAAGTTGGCACAAATGATGCTGCTAGGTATTCCTCCAAGCGTATCAAAAGTGGCTTCATGGGCCTGGGAGAGAGGGTGGAAAAGATAGGTGCACAGGTGGTGTTCTCTTCAATTCTCCTCATTGAGGGTAAAGGCCGAGGCAGAGAAGCTCACATCCTGGAGTTAAATGTATGGCTGCATCTATGGTGTCATTGAGAGCATTTTGGCTTCCTGGACCATGGGATGATTTTCCAAGTGCTGCAGAGCAGAGATGGTGCCCTCCTAGCTAAGGAGGGTCAAAATGTCTTCTGCAGCAGGCTAGCTAACCTATTGAAGAGGGCTTTAAACTAGGTTCATTGGGGATGGGTGAAGAAAGCCCCCAGATAAGTGAAAGCCCTCAGGTAAGTAAAACACTAAGTACCTCTGTTGAATGGGTAAAAGGGGCAACATCTGGAAAGCAATGTACATAAATACCCATAGAAAGAGAAATAAGATCCCAGATTCTGAGGCTATAATGGAAGAGACTGACTTGGATTTAGTGGCTGTTATGGAGACATGGTTCACGGACAACCATGAATGGGATGTAATTATATCTGGCAGTACTTTATTCAGGATGGGAAGAAGGGGAGGAGGAGTGGCACTATATGTAAAAAAATAATATTAAAACTATAGAATTACAGGGTTTAAATGGAAGTAAGGAGGTACTGTGGGTTAAACTAGAAAGAGGGAACGAGAAATCCATACAGATCTCTTTTACAGGCAGAAGTGGACAGAGATTTAATAGAAGACATTCACAGTATAGCCGTGAAAGGAGAAATATTGTAAACCTCCAGGTGGGAGCTGGCACAGGCTTGTCGACCTCTGGAACTTAGGAAGAGCGCCCATTTGGCCAGCTTCACCTACACACCAACCACATGGGGTAGACGGATTGTAGATGCCACATAGGAGACTGACTGCAGATGCCAGCTCCCATCCGTGCCCATGGAGACCATCAGCACCATGCTGCTTCTGCTCCTGAGGTGGGCAGGAACAGAGGAGCAGCTGCCTCTCAGCAGCGCCTCTTCCTGTAGACCATGTCCTGAATTGCTGGCGCCGATGGACCTCATAACATCCACACGGTGAAGATGGACCTCACATCCAAGCGTGTTGCTACCCAGTGAGCGCCGACTTGGCATGGGACAGTGAGGTTCCTTTGCTGAGCCATGCTGATGTTCTGCTGGCAGCACTTGCGGGAGGGGGGGGGGGATTCCGCCCTATTCCTGCCCATTTAGCACAAAGAGGCTTTGCATCAGGGAGCCTGTAGTAGGGTCTTATAAGGCAGCTCCGGTCAGGTAAGATTCTGGCCTGCCATGAGCCTGCATTGGCACACTTGCCTAACCAGGGGATTCAGCCTTCCGCTTCTGCTGCCCAATCCAATCTTCTTCTTTTAGTCAGGGATCGCAAAGAGCTAGACTTTAACGCAGCATTGGTCAAGCATGATTTCAGCCTGCGGTGAGCCTGCATAGGCACATGCCCCCAACCCGGGGACCCTGCTTTCCATTCACCCTGCCTGATCTGTTGTTCTTCTGGAATGAAGCACAGAAGGCTGGTCATTGAGGGACAAGATGGACCCATGGCCCGAGGATGGTGGAAATCACCCAGGTAAGGTTTAGCCTGTCACTGGCCACAGAGGAAGAAAGCCCATGTGGTCAGGAGCTGATTTGCAGGATCGGCAGTGAGGAAGTCCTGTCTCCGCCATGCATCCACAGCAATAGGGGAAATGTATGAAGGGAATTATCTGAGGAAAGTTGAAAGTTCATATATTTAAAGAAAGGAAAGAAAGAGAAGAAAAAAATTAAATAGGAGAGCAGAAGGATCCGTCCACATGGCAGGGCGGATAGAATAGAGCGAGGTGGGAAGGGGATTAGCACTGTGGTGGGAGTGACTGATGCATGCAGGATGAGTCAGCCATCCATGGGTGACTCGCTAGTGAAGAGCTGTGAAGGCTTTTTTTTTTTTTTTTTAATGTCCATGCTTCACGGCCTGTGTAGTGCTGTGGTAGGATGAAGCTGTCAAAACAGGGCTGGTAATCAGTGGTGATGTCTATGCCACCAAACGGTGCCAACCTTTATTCGGCAAGTCAGGTGGCAAGCCCAGTGAGTATAGCTGCTATACACCTAGTGAAACTGTGGCCTTCGGTGGTCCAAAGGATATCCTGAGGCCGGGAATATATATCTTAACAATCGGTATATGTGGTTTAAGGTGTTCTGGGGTTTTGCAATGGTCCATTTGGCATGGAAGAGGGTCATTAAAGTTTGCTGTGTTGGGACTTGAGCATTAGTAGAAAAGGCCATGTCTTCATCATCTTTGGTTTTTACTTCTATTTTGCTACTAGGGCAGATTTTGTTGATCATTTTATTTATTTATTTACTTGTGCGCTTTTCTATACCGCCCCTTCCAGAGATCTGGGGCGGTTTACAGAGAACATGGTAAACATCAATTACATAGAACATTTTTGAGCACATAACTATTTACAGAGAAAAGATTAACTATTTTACATAGACTGAGCACACATTCATTATTTACAGAGAGTAGGACAAATTTTCACATCGATAAACATATTAACTATTTACAACAGCCAGAACAGGACTGACTATAGTTCGGTGGAAGAAGTATAGCGGGGTTATCAGTGGGAAAGTGCAAGGGAGAGTGGGACATGAGTTAGGTAGGGTAAACTTGTGTTAGGTGATTTGTGTACTCTTGTGACATCTGCTCGGGGGTGAGCTGTAAGTTGTAATAGTGCTGGGTGAAAAGGCATGTTAATTTAAGTTCCTTCCTGAAGGTTAGAAGGTCTTTAATCTCTCTTAGGTTGCATGGTAGTTTGTTCCATTGACAGGGTGCATAATAACAGAAGGCAGCATTGCTTGTTACCTGCTTCGTTTTTCTTACAGAGTCAGGGATTAGAAGCATGTTAAGGTTCACCCTTCTTCTCATTCTGTTTTCTGCGGGGGTCTGGATAAGGGTTGCTAGAAGAGAAGGGGCTATTTCGTTAATGAGCTTGAATACAATGACTAATGTTTTATATTGAATCCTACTGGCAACAGGTAGCCAGTGGAGAGCATATAGAATTGGAGAGATGTAGTCGGATAGCTTGGCTTTGAAAATAATCCTAGCAGTAACATTTTGGGCCATTTGTAGTATGTGAAGATTTTTCTTAGATGTACCTTGAAATAAACCGTTGCAGAAATCTAGGTGTGGCATTATAAGTGTCTGGGCAACTGTTCTGAAATCACCAATGTCAATGAGGGGTCTGAGTTGCTGAATGGTCCTAAGTTTAAAGAACATAGTTTTAGCAGTCTGTTTTATATGAGGTGTCATGCTTAGTGTTTTGTCAAGGATAACTCCTAGATATTTTACTTCAGATTTGACTGGAAGGGTGATGTTCATCAGATTAACAGACGGGGGGATGAAATTTGGGTTTCTGGAAACAAAAAGCGCTTCTGTTTTTTTGAAGTTAATATCCATGTGTACTGAGCGGAGCCAAAGTTCGGCTTCGACAAGACAGGTTGCTATTTTGTCATAATTGGGATTATCTATGTCGCATGGGGCAAACAACATGATGTCATCCCCGTAAATGAAGTAGTTTATATTGTGGTGTTTGAAAATGGTGCAGATAGGTTGAAGATAAAGGTTAAAGAGTAAAGCAGAGAGAGCAGATCCTTGTGGAATACCCCGCTCTTGTGGAAATTGGAATCGGTTAGATGTGAAGATTTAAACCAGCCGAGCATTTTCTCTTTTAAACCTAATTGTGTTAGTCTGGCTATGAGGGTGCTATGGTTTACACTGTCGAACGCTGAGGAGATATCAAGGAAAATAAGCAAAAAAGCTTGGTTAACATTATCCATGCCTTTGATGAGCGAGTCAAAAAGAGCTATAAGTAAAGTTTCTACCCCATGATATGGGCGGAAGCCGTACTGGTGCTCATCTAAAGGGGAGGTTGTGTCTACATGGTCCTGCAGCTGAATCTGAACTACCTTCTCGATAATTTTAGCTAAGAAGGGTATACTAGCAATGGGGCGATACGAGGAGGGGTCACTACTGTTAAGAGTTTTATTTTTTAGTAGAGAGCGAATTGCTGTATACTTGAGGTCATCTGGCATGACGCCCTGAAGTAGGGATTGATTTACTACTTTCAATATGTATGGGGCAAGTTCCGATTTTGCCATCTTAATCCATGCCACTGGGCATGAATCAAGGAGAGAGGTGGTAGTATTGAGGTTTCATTATCCCTGGCCATACTGTGAGGAGACCCTCCCTGTATGGCTTTGCTTGGAGTTGAGTTGGCCAGCCCACGTAGGCTACCCCTCCTGAAGCTTAGTTGGCCTGTCTATCCCTTTGGCCAGGAAGAGTATGTCTTGCACCATTTTGGAGGATTAGATGGAACTTGTTATTAGACATCATAGCTATGTCGTACTGGATCAGACCAGGGATCCGTCAAGCCCAGTGTCATGTTTCTTATGGTGGCCTTTCCAGGCCACTACTCCTCCATCCTCCAGCAATGAATTCCAGAGTTTGGTTATGCATCAAGTAGAAAGAAATCATATTCCCTTTAACTAGTTTTATCTACCACATTGTAGCTTCATTGCATGTCGCTCACCCTTTCTGGTTTCCGCTGATGAAGGCTTGCAGGGCACCAAGTCTGGAGCAAGGACGGTCCACACCCTTTGCTAACAGTAGGTAGTCTATGTTGCCCCACGACATGTGTGAGGTGCTGGCGTAGACCCATGGGAGATGACATCTTGCCAGGCTCTCCAATACCAGGGGTATGTGTATGTAACCTTGATAGGGATGACCAGAAGGTGGAATAGATAGGAGTCAGCCAATATCTGTTGGGGTGAGATGTCGGTGATAGCTCTAATCCCCATCAGGCACGCATCCATCTGCCCTACAGGGCCCACAGCTAGCCTCGGGAGGGCAGTGAAGACAGCCTTATACTTTAGCTGTGAGTAGCGTGGCATATGAGATGCTGCGTACCAGTTTAAAAATTTACATTTTTTTTTTTTTGTTATGCTCTCCAGGGCAACAAGAGCTCAGGAGGGATGCAAACACCTAGCGGGCAGGGGGATATAGTCCCCTGCTTGTCCCTCCCTGGCAGGGAAGGTGAGCCATATAGGGACTAGGCAGTCTGGGAAGTAGAGTAAGCTCTGGCTAAGTGGTCTGGAAGGTATAGTGAGCAGGCTAATCGACAGTTTGAAACCAGTAACTGAGAAATGGACCTCTTCGCGATCAGAGGGATTACCAATGCAGGATGGTAAAGGGAGGGGGGCGGGAGAGAGACCTGAAGGCTCCTTAGTCCACGACAGTGGGGTTACTTCAGAAGCTCTAGACATAGTGCCAAAAATGGCTCCTGGTTCATTCATATTTTATCTGTGCATTATTGAGATGGATTCCCAGATTCTGATGAGGCATAATGTCCGTGGAGATTCAAGGCTATTCTCAGGAGGCTTGGGAGTACATGAGAAGATCAGGACTGGGAAGAAGGAAGAAGGTTGGACACGAGTCACGAGAGCCTGCAGTATCAACACTCCTCCAGCCCTTGAATTGAAGAATCAGTATGCAGTCCTGGAAGTGGAGGAGATGGAAGCATCCGAGGAAAGGGAAGAACCACAGCTCAAGCACCCCAAAGTTGCAGAATCATTCATCAAAAGGAAGCAAAGGGTAGTCGTGGTTGGTGACTATTCTGAGGGGTACTGAGGCATCCATCAGCCAACCAGATTTGATGTCCAGAGAGGTGTGCTGTCTGCCAGATGCCAAAATCAGAGATGTTACGGAGAGTTTGCCGAGACTCAACAAGCTTACTAATATCCAACGTTACTCATCTATGTCGGCACAAATGATACTGCTAGGTATCCCTCCGAGCATATCAAAAATGACTTCATGACTCTGGGACAGAGGGTGAAGCAGACAGGTGCGCAGGTGAGCATAGTTACTCACCTGTAACAGGTGTTCTCCGGGGACAGCAGGAATCAGTCCTCAAATATGGGTGATGCCAGCGCCAACAGAGCCCTCATGCGGAACAAATTCCCAGCTTTCAGAGAAAGACTGGGAGTTGCCATCACGCATGCATGGTCCCCTTCCTGCCCAAGGGTGTCATCTTGCTCAGTCAAATGACATAGCCAAAAAGACGGCAAAATGAACAAAATATAATAATAGGACGAAGGAGGGTCGTGAGGACTGATTCCTGCTGTCCCCGGAGAACACCTGTTACAGGTGAGTAACTATGCTTTCTCCGGGAACAAGCAGGAAATCAGTTCTCACATATGGAACTCCCCAGCTATAGGCTACTGAGAACCCATAGCTAAAAAAGGCTCCCTCTATGAGAACCGCAAGCAGCCGCAATAGAAATCCAAACTAAGGGAATAGCACTCTGGTAGCCTGAACACACAAGGGTCAGAGGGCAGGAGTTGCCTAGACCTCAAAAAGGTTATGGAGTACAGCCTGGCCGAAGGCACTGTCCCATCAGGACTCCTTATCCAGGCAATAATGGGCTGCAAAAGTCTGACTCGAAGACCAGGTGTCAGTCCGGCAGATGTCTGCCAGAGGAAAAGAGCACAAATGAGCCACTGATGCCGCCATGGCCCTGACCCTATGGGCCGTAACAGGACCCTCCATTGGAAGCTCGGCTACCTTGTATGCCCAGGCAATACAGTCTGCTACCCAGGTGGACAGCGTTTGCTTTGATACCGCTACTCCCAGCTTACTGGGGTCGTAAGATACGAAAAGCTGAGAAGCCATCCGATGCACTTGCGTATGCTAGATATCGAAGGCCAACGCCCTCTTACAGTCCAGGGTATGCAGGACCGTCTCTGCCCGACTGCATGCGGCCTGGGAAAAAAGGCAGGCAGAACCACCTCCTGGTTGAGGTGGAACGAGGAGAACACTTTCAGAAGCAACTTGGGGTGCGTGCAAAGCACCACCCGGTTCCTATAGAACCTGGTGTAAGGCCTTTCTGACACTAGGGCCTGGAGCTCACTCACCCTCTGAGCGGACATGAGTGCCACCAAGAAAACCACTTTCCAAAAGAGAGAGCATAGATGGCAGGTAGCCATCAGTACCAAGGGTAGCCTAGCAAGCTGCCCTAACACCACATTCAGATCCCACTCGGTCACAGGACAGACTGGGGGTTTCAAGAGAAGTAAGCCTCTCGGAAATCGAGACACCAAAGGGTGGGTGGAGAGAGGCTTCTCATCCACCGGAAAGTGGTTCGCCGCAAGGGCACCGAGGTGTACCCTGACAGAGTTGGACTTGAGGCCCAAATCAGAGAGATGGAGAAGGTATTGCAAAATGACCTCTACTGGGCAAGAGAAAGGATCCACCTCCTGCTACTCGCACCACGATGCAAATCTGCGCCGCTTCAAGGCGTAAGCCCGTCTAGTCGACAGCCTCCATGAGGCCAGAAAGACCTCTTCAATATTCTTTGGAAAGAGGAGCGTCTACTCGGCATTTCTCAGCTTGTCTCTTGTATTCTGCAAAGGAAGTGTCTCTTGTATTGTGTAAATGGATTATCTCTAGTCACTGTCCAGCAAGTCTGCAAGCATTGACGGGCTCCATTTGCCTTGATATCTTTTCTCTATCTCTGCAATGTCCTGATGAAATTGCTTGCCATACTCAATGCTCAGCAGAATGGTGGAAAAACATCAAAATGAGTGTGCAAAAAATGTATTTTTAGTGACATGTTGCAGTCAAGACTTTTGTATGCATTGAGGATTTTTTTCCAACTGCTTGTAGTTGTGTCTCCCTCTGCCTTGTTGTTTCCGAGAAAACGTGTTTCCACTAACTGGATGGCATTCCTTGCCGTCCTTTCTTTGCCACATAGTGCACAGTTAAATGCACCATCTCAAAGAAGTTCACAGTCTGAGGATCAACCTTCCTTTATCTTAGCTTCACTGAGACTTGGAAATTTCCCGCTGAGATACTTGAAAGCTGGTTTTGTTTTGTCTATGGCCTTGACAAAATTTTTCATTAGACCCAGCTTAATGTGTAAGGGTGGTAACAAAATCTTTTCCGATTCAACAAGTGGTCGATGCTGCAAACTTTTCTTTCCAGGCTCCAATGATTGTTGGAGTGGTTAATCTCTCTTGATGTAGTGGGAATCTTTCACGCGACTATCCTATTCACAGAGAAAACAGCAGTACTTCATGTATCCAGTCTGCAGACCAAGCAACAGAGCAACAACTTCAAATTACCACAAAGGTGCCACTGATGTTGGTCATAGTTTATGCATCTCAGCACCTGTTTTATGAATGATGTTCAGGACTGCCATCAGACCATCGATTTTGTTGCAGGCTACAAGATCACTTTCCATGAAGAAAAATGTAACAAGATCCTTTTGACATTCAAAGAACATGGAAACCCTAAGATCAAGAGATTCCACTGCTGCAGTCTTGAGCACAATAGCTCTGCCTTATTCTTAGGTAGTTCCAAATCCCTGACAAGGTCAATCAGTTCACCTTGTGCTACGAGATATGGTTCAGAGGAGGAGGATGGGAGAAAATCTGGGTCATATGACTGATGGTTTGGGACCAGAAGTTTCATCCCCTTCCTCTTCCACGTCTGAGTCATGTGAGAAAGATTCTGGAGCATCAGGAACTGGCAGTCCTTCTCCATGGGGTACTGGGCGTATAGCTGATGGAATATTTGAATACTGCACAGTCCACTTTTTTTTTTCTTTCCCCAACAGGAGGCACCATGCAGAAATAATAATTGCTGATATGATCTGTCGGCTCTCTCCAAATCACTGGCACTGCGAAAGGTATGGATTACCTTTTTCTATTCAACCACTGGTGAAGATTTGTTGCACAAGCGTTGCAACATGTGTGTGGGGCCCAGCTCTTTTTTTGATCTCCAATTTTGCAGCTAAAGTAAAGGCGGTAGGCTTTCTTAATCAAAGTGGTTATACTGCGTTTTTGCGATAGAAAAGTAACTTCGCCACAAACAAGCAAAAGTGATCTCTTTTTACAAATTATGAGGCATCTCTCACTTTGGCTAAATGGAAAAAAATCAAACACTGAGAAGATTGGTCTACAGCCAAAATACTACTGACATGTCATGTTCTTTTAAAAAATGTTGCAAAATCTGTTCTGCAGAGTGATGTAATTAAGATTGCATCATCTATAGGAATAACATAATGCAATTCATATCATGTATGATGCAATAGCAACTTCAAATTTTCTCATTCGTTGTTTTATTTATTTAAAAGTTTTTTTCTATACCGCCCATTCCAGAGATTACGGCCGGTTTACAATGAACAGAACTGGTACATTGAACTTTAAAAACATGTGAGTGACATATGAACTGGTCATAACATATTTACAGATAACAAATTTACAGAAACAAATTTTACATTATTTACAGATATTAGCTCTAATTATATATTTACATTTGTTCATACGGATTTAAGGTAGGCTTCTAGAGTTCTAAGCTGAGTTAAGGGATTTAATGGTAAGAACATTGCTATGTTGGGTATATTTCATCCCAGTCCAGTACATCTCCAAAATGTTCAATAAATAGGAACGTTTTAATTTCCTTACGGAACAGTAGGTTGTCTTTTACAGCTCTTAGTTTATCTGGGAGAACATTCCAAAGTATTACTAGCTAATGTTAAAATGTATATAGTTCTGTAACAATAATCCATGTTAAACTGTATTTAGTTCTGTAACAATGTTCCATGTTATCGTTTATCATGTTAACTGTACATAGTTATGAAAAAAACGATGTTCTATGTAAAACCATATTCACTAAATGTTACCTGTAAACCGCCTTTGATCTTTGGAAAAAGCGGTATAGAAATAAGCATAAATAAATAAATAAATAAATAAATAAAAATAAATAAATGGGTGCAATATATAAAAAAGCTCTGTTGCTCGTGGACTGGTTTGTATATTGGTAGTGGGTAGGGACTGTTATATTATTTTGGGTGCATCCTCTTCTTGTTCTCTCAGTAGGAGGGATGTTTATCAGTGTATTCAGGTAGGTTGGAGATATGTTCCTTGTTAGCTTACATATAATCATTAGTATTTTATATTTGATTCGGCTTAGAAAAGGTAGCCAATGTAGGTCATATAATATTGGGGAGACATTTTCTGCAATATAGTGTAGTTACTCACCTGTAACAGGTGTTGTCCGGGGACAGCAGGAATCAGTCCTCACATATGGGTGATGTCGGCACCGATGGAGCCCTCACAGAAGCATCCCTCCAGCTTTCAAAGAAAGCCTTTGGGAGATGCCACCACACATGCGTGGTCCTGTTCCCGCCCAAGGGTGCCAGTCAGATTACATAGCTAAAAGACGGCAAAAATAAAAGATGGTAAAGGAGCAACTCCAATGGGAGGAGGGAGGGTTATGAGGACCGATTCCTGCTATCCCCGGAGAACACCTGTTACACGTGAGTAACTATGCTTTCTCCGGGAACTAGCAGGAAGTCAGTCCTCACATATGAGACTCCCCAGCTACAGGCTACCGAAAGCCCATACGAAAAATGGGGGCTCCTCATGGGTAGCTGCAAGCAGCAGCAAATGAGTCCGTGTCCATGGACCCCTGTGTCCGATGAAACCAGCACTCCAGTAGGAGTTGCCTAAACCCCGAAAAGGTTACAGAGCACAGCCTGGCTGAAGACACTGTCCCGTCGGGACTCTCTTTCCAGGCAGTAATGAGCTGCAAAGGTATGAACTGAAGACCAGGTGGCAGCTCGGCAGACGTCCAACATCGGGACGGATCACAAGTTTGCCACTGAAGCCGCCATGGCCCTGACACGGTGCATCATGATGCGGCCTTTCAGCGGGAGCATCACCTGCTCATAAGCGAGGGCAATGCAGTCCACCACCCAGGTGGACAACATATGTTTAGTCACCGCCTCCCCCAGCCTACTGGGGTCGTAGGAGATGAAAAGCTGAGAAGTTTTGTAGTGGCCCTGAGTGAGTTGGATAAAGAATGACAAGGCCCTCTTACAGTCCAAAGTGTGAAGGACCATTTCTGCCCCACTGGAGTGAGGTCTTGGAAAGAAGGTAGGGAGCATCACTTCCTGATTGAGATAGAAGGGCAACAATATCTTTGGCAGGAATTTGGGGTGCGTGCGACGCACCACGTTGTTCTTGTAGAGCCTGGTATAAGGGGTCTCCGCCACAATGGGCTGAAGCTCGCTAACTCTGTGAGCGGAGGTGAGTACAACCAGGAAACCCCTTCCAAGAGAGGTAGCGAAAGTGGCAGGTAGCCAGATGCTTGAAGGGTGGGTGAGTGAGCTGCCCCAACACTACGTTGAGATCCCATTTGGTTGCAGGAGGGCAAACCGGGGGCTCCAATAAGAGCAGGCCCCGAAGGAAACAGGTCACCAATGGTTGGACCGAGAGGGGCTTACCATCCACCGGATGGTGGTGTGCCGCCAGGGCACTAAGGTGCACTCGGACAGAGTTAGACTTGAGCCCGGATTGAGAGAGGTGAAGAAAGTACTGTAACACCATAGCCACCGGGCAGGAGAAAGGATCAGCCCTGTGTTTGGCGCACCAAACAGAGAACCTGTGCCATTTGAGGGCGTAAGCCTTACTAGTAGAGGCCTTGCGAGAGGCGGGAAGAATGTCTTCCACCTGAACTGGAAGGTGGAAAGGGGCCAGAGTCGCCCTCTCAGTGATAGGGACCTCAGGCTGGGGTGCAAGAGAGAGCCTCCCCTCCTGAGATAGGAGTCCTGGGGTGGTCTCCAAAGGAATGGGGGCCTGCTACGTCAACTGCAGAAGCAGCAGGAACCACGGCTGCCTGGGCCACCGAGGAGCTATCAGGATGAGCGAGGCCCTGTCGCAGAGGGTCCTGAACAAGGACGTAGCGATCAGCGGCATTCGAGGGAAGGCGTACATGAAGCTTTCCGACCATGAGACCAGGAGTGCATCCGCTGCCACCCTGGAGGGGTGGACCTGCCAGGAGCAGAAGCGGGGCAAATGAAAGTTGTCTGGGCTGGCGAACAGGTCCATCACGAGTTCCCCCCAGAGCCGTAAAAGCTGACCGGCTACGCTGGGGTCTAGATGCCACTCGTACAGCTGGAGAACTCTGCTGTCAGCCAGCAGGTTGTTCTGGCCTGGCAGGTACACTGCCTGCAGGAGGATATCCTGTTGGATTGCATACGAGCAGACGGCCAGTGCCTCCTGACAAAGGGTACGAGACCCCATGCACCCCTGTTTGTTCACAAATATCATCTCCACCTGGTTGTCAGTCTGGACCAGCACTGACTGATGATGCAAGTGGTGATAGAAGACCCTCAGGGCTAAGTGTATGGCTCGGAGCTCCAGGAGGTTGATCTGCTCTGTGCTCTCGTTTGGTGACCAGTTGCCCTGAGTGCAGAGATCTCCACAATGGGCTCCCCAGCTGAGCAGGGAGGCATCCGTGGTTTGGACCATCAAGGGGTTTGGGGCCTGAAAAGGCATACCCGCCTCGAGATGCTGGAGCGACTGCCAGCAGACCAGGGACTCTGCCAATTGGCGGGTCACAGAAACTTTGGTCTCGGAGGCGACCCATGGACTAAGACCACTGGTTCCAGACACACCATTACGCCACACTCATGTGGAGGTAAGCGTCTGGGGTGACGTGGACTGTGGAGGCCATGTGCCTGAGGAGGCACAGGAGAAGCTGGGTGGGCACCGAGGAACAGTAATGTACATCCCGAGCTAGAGACCTGAGACAATTGGCTCGGTCCCTGGGCAGGAAAGCCTTCGACTAGAGAGTGTCGATCTTTGCCCCAATGAACTCCAGACACTGTGTTGGGAGGAGGTGAGACTTGGGGTAGTTTATGACAAAACCCAAGTGTTGCAGAACCTTGATGGTGTGTGCCATGGCCTGCTGCACCTCCAAGGCTGTGCCTTCCTTTATGAGCCAGTTGTCCAGGTAGGGAAAGACAAAGATCCCCTGGAGCTGGAGGAAGGCGGCCACTACTGCCAGCCATTTTGTTAAAATTCTTGGGGCAGAGGCTATGTCGAAGGGAAGCACCCTGTATTGAAAGTGCCTGCCCCCACCACAAATTGCAGGTACTGCCTGTGTTTGGGATGGATGAGGACGTGGGTGTACGCATCTTTGAGGTCTAAGGAGCATAGTCAGTCTCCCTGCTGGAGGTATGGCAGCAATGTTCCAAGGGAGAGCATCTTGAACTTCCCCCTCAGCAGGAATTTGTTGAGGTTGCGCAGGTTGAGGATGGGCCTTAGGCCCCCTGTCCTCTTTGGCATGAGGAAGTACCTGGCGTAGTACCCCTTGCCCTTGAGGCGGTGGGGTAACGGTTCCACTGCTTTGTCCTTGAGAAGACCTGCCATCTCCTTCAGAAAAAGGTCCCGGTGGAGGGCTCTCCCGGGAAATAAGGGGGAGGTGTCTGAGTAGGTGGAGGAGGTAATCCTCCCTGACTACCCTTAGTGCACAGTAATCAGTGGTGATGGTCACCCACCTCTGGGCATAGAACATAAGATATGCCATACTGGGTCAGACCAAGGTCCATCAAGCCCAGTATCCTGTTTCCAACAGTGGCCAATCTAGGTCATACATACCTAGCAGTTCCCCAAAAGACAAAGGTTCCACAATGCTTGTACTGGGTCAAGCATTGATATCCTGGGTCCCTTCTTAATAATGGTTTATGGACCTTTCCTCCAGGAACTTGTCCAAACCTTTTTTAAACCCAGCTACACTAACAGCCTTTACTACATCCTCCGGTAACAAATTCCAGAGTTTGATTACTCGTTGAGTGAAAAAATATTTTCTTTTATTAGTCTTAAATAGTTTATCCTGTAGCTTCATTGCATGTCCCCTAGTCTTTCTATATTCTGATAAGGTAAACAATCGATCTACGTTTACCCGTTCCACTCCATTCATTAATTTATAGACTTCTATCATATTTCCCCTCAGCCGTCTCTTTTCCAGTTAAAGAGCCCTAACCTTTTTAGCCTTTCTTCATAGGAGTATCCTTCCATCACCTTTACCATTTTGGTGGCTCTTCTCTGAACCTTTTTTAATAACGCTATATCCTTTTTAAGATACGGTGACCAGAATTGCACACAATATTCAAGGTGCGGTCTCACCATGGAACGATATAGAGGCATTATAATACTTTTGTTTTATTTTCCATTCCTTTCCTTATGATACCTAGAATTCTATTTGCTCTCTTGGTTGCCGCTGCACACTGGGCCGAGGGTTTTAACATGTTATCCACAATGACGCCTAAATCTTTTTCCTGGGTGGTGGTTCCTAATGTGGAACCTTGCATCGTGTAACCATAGTTTGGGTTGTTCTTTCCTAGATGCATAACTTTGCACTTGTCCACATTAAATTTAATCTGCCATTTTGATGCCCAGTCTTCCAATTTATCCAGATCCTCTTGCAATTTTCCACAATCCTCTTGGGTTTTGACAACTTTAAATAGTTTTGTCTCATCTGCAAATTTGATAACCTCACTCGTTATTCAACTTTCCAGGTCATTTATGAATGTGTCAAAAAGCAGCGGACTCAGCGCAGATCCCTGGGGTACACCACTATTCACCTTTCTCCATTGGGAAAACTGGCCATTTAGCCCTACCCTCTGCTTTCTATCTTTTAACTAGTT
The DNA here is from genome assembly GCA_033557465.1 of Ichthyophis bannanicus. Taxonomy (NCBI): domain Eukaryota; kingdom Metazoa; phylum Chordata; class Amphibia; order Gymnophiona; family Ichthyophiidae; genus Ichthyophis; species Ichthyophis bannanicus. Next base: position 681,900,987 of record CM066033.1, read on the forward strand.
CCCGATCCACAATAGTACACTGCCTCCTATCCCATGACTCTTTAGTTTTGCCAAAAGTCTCTGATGAGGGACCTTCTCAAAGGCTTTCTGAAAGTCCAGATACACTATATCAACAGACTCACCTTTGTCCACCTGTTTATTCACACCTTCAAAAAAAACATAAGAGATTAGTAAGACAAGATCTTCCTTGTCTAAAGCCATGTTGGCTGTCTCCCATTAGGTCATGACTATCTACATGCCGAGTAATTTTGTTCTTTATGATGGTTTCTACCATTTTTCCAGGTACTGACGTCAGGCTCACCGGTCTGTAGTTTCCCGGATCACACCTGGAACCCTTTTTAAAAATTGGCGTTACATTGGTGATCCTCCAATCTTCAGGTATTACAGATGATTTTAATGAAAATTCACAGATTACTAATAGCAGGTCTGTAATCTCATATTTCAGTTCTTTCAACCCTTGGATGTATAGCATCCGGCCCAGGTGATTTGCTACTCTTCAGTTTATCTAATAGTTGTAATACATCTTCCCGATTGTAGACATGGACAGATAAAGGGATACCAGAATCCCCCATATGTAATTGAAGATGGATGAATTTCTTGATATAGAATGTGTTTAGAAGTTTGACTTTTCACCTACTTCCTCTTAAATAGAATAGGATGTCATGATCATGAGTTCTGTGTAACCGTCTTTAAAATAGATGGAAAAGTGTTAACGCAAGCATAAAGAACATAGGCTATGAACTGTGCAACCATAGTTCATTGTACAGTCACTGCTGACAAAACATAATTTTTGCAACTTTTGCAATTATAAATTTCATCTAATACACTGTAATCAGATCTTACTCTGTAAAAAGAACTTTGGCGACATCTTGTGTTATTTCATGGTTATAATAAATGACTGTTACTTCCTCTTTTTCTCTAATAAAAGGAGCTTTTTAGGAGGAGGAATTTGAATTCAATAAGCGTGGAATTATGCATGTTCATAACCCGCTTGTTGTCTTCCCTCTGAGCTCAAAGAACGTAACACTTGTGTGTGTGATTGTGTTCTGTATTACTCTCTGCCTGTCTCTCACTGCTTGATGGACCAGAGACCTAAAGAGCCGTGGTATTGTGGTCAGATCATGGAGTTCTGTTCAGTTTGTGCCGTGACTCGGATCTCTATGTTCCTTCAGCAGTTGGAAACAGCAGACAATTCTCAAGGACACAGGCAGTGGTTGTGTGAGTATACTAAAGAATTGACAGATATCTGTGTGTATATTGTGATTATAATGTAAAGTCGGTAAGGTTAATTAGAGATCTCAGTTAGATAAGTGAAGTGAGATGGGGCAAGAGAAAGGAAGCCCTAATTGTGAAATGAGGCGCAAGTTTGGTGAAGAGCCCTTATGTTAACATTCGATGACTGCCAGTAACCACAGTTTGCCGTTCCCCCTTGGAACATTTCAGTGGGACAAGTTGAGTTGATTACAGTATGAAATATGATTAGATTTAAGCAAATTTCATACCAGTCATGAATGTGCCGTGTATGGTTTAAGGCTGAAAAAGTGCAGCAAGCCACTGACTTTGTGTTTAAACATCCAGTGTTTAGGATGGATAGTGTAAATATAAAAGAAACGGAAGCTTACAGGGAAAATCTTATATCGTTGCTGTATGACTGTAAAATAGAATTAATCAAACAAAGTTTTGAAGGACTGATTTTCATGTCATAATTGCAGTATGAAGTTTGTTTTCTCTACTTTAGTGATTAAGTGTGCTGTGCAGTATAAGTTTTGTTTTTTTTACTGCAGTAATAATTTAGAGGTTTCCGGCAAGATAACAGCTTGGCATGACTGCAATATTAGCAGGAAGAAAGTCTTGAGCAACTGTGGTAAGATTTTCTTTGTTAGAATAACCATTAGCCTTATTGGGGAAGTTAAAAAAAAACCCTCCAAATGTGATTAACCATTTCTTTTACTTGTGTATGTATAGTAAATAAGTTTTGTTTTTTTGGTCTGGATCTGAACTTATTTTGGGTTATGAGAATTTATTTACTGATTCCATTCTATGTGTAATAATGCAAATGCTGAAAAATATTATTAGAAACATTACTCCTTGGTGTTTCTTATGTCTCTGGATGCTTTGGGAAAAAAATGATTGATATATTCTCCAACTTGTATTTCTAGTTATAATTGATGTGAATGAACGGGAAGATCTTCCATGCTTTGATATATTTAGATATTGATAAGTGTGTGATGTAATAAAGGTTTAAAAAAATTAAGTGTTTTAAAGGAAAGAGAAGTTAGTAACTTAACTGGAAAAAAATTGAATTGCTAGTCAAGTTAAGTCAAGCAAGTTTGTTTACTTAAAGGGAAAAGGTGAATGATACAATTATATTCAAACAAGTGAATTAAGTAATTAAAACAGTATGGTAAATATATGTATAATGTTGAAAGTTCAACTATGATAGTGTATGAGTAAATGTCTGAAGAAAAAATGCTGATATTTCTCTTAGTCTCTTTTAAACTAATCTGCAGGAGTCGATTGGAGGAGTGATCTTAAATTCTCATGTCGTATATGTTTTAGTTATTATGAAAGACCTCTGCAGAACTGATGTTATTAATTGCAAGTGTGAAGCAAATGCCTTGCTGCTAGTGAAATATTTTTAAATTAGTATCACTGAGTTCGATTTAATATGCCTACCTCTTCTATTGCTACTGTTTGTGTTCTCACTCAGAGATTTTCTATTGGACGTAAGCCACTGGGCTGGTAGCAGTAGTCTTTGCAATCCAAATTACTGATTTTCTAGTACTTTAACATGTCTCTCATTAAGTTTTCGTGTCTTCTACACTTGGAATAAAAAAACCCCAGCTTCCTTTCAGCTCTAGATTGCTACTGTTTGACCTTACTCTGTACTGATGGTTCTGCTTTGCACAATGAGTAAGGAAAACTGATGCAATTGAAAGAATTGATTCTGTGACAGAGTCGGCTGCTTTGTTATTTGCTAATGCTCAACTAGCTGGAGTGTTCGCTCTTTCTAGAGCTCTTGAGTTATCTGCTCACTTGATTAATACTGATTTTGTCTCAGGCTTCTTGCATGAGGAGCTCTATGTGCTGATACTACTATACTGTTTTGTCCTGAGAACAGTGTAACAAAGATAAAAGTGTTAAATTATTAAGAAGTGATAATTGATTTTGTAGTTGGTTCAAATTTGATGTTAAAAAGGTTTTATAGTTTATGAATGTACACACCCTTATATAAATGTTCCTTCCTTTGTGAGCTTAGATGTCTATGCGAATTAGAATGGAATGGAGAAGAAGTCTAATAACTAGAGTATTAGCACTCCTTGTGACCTTGGATAAGTCACTTAACCCTCCTTGCCTTACAAAGAAAAATTCCAAGTTATCAATGTTCCTATTTAATGTGCTGTACCAAGTTTTAGTTGCAATGTGAACTGCTGTGATTAGTGGGGAAAGTAGTATTAAAAAAATAACAAAAAAAAAACAAAGAAAAGTGCAAACATAGATAAACCAGGTCAGCTGGGTGTGGCTGGGAGGTTATATGCTGAGGTGAACAGATGGGATTTAAGTAGGGACCTGAAAGTGGTGTAGTTATCTTCCAGATGGAGCGGAGTGGGAAGAGAGTTCCACAGAGCTGGACCAAGGAAGAAAAAGGCAGAATGACGGGTAGACTAAGTGTGCACGAGATGGTGGGGGGAGGTGAAGTTGATTAATGTGAAGAGAATGAAGACTACGTGTAGGGATGTGGAAGCGGAGAAGACCAGTGAGGTACTGGGGTGTTTGTGTGTGCAGGACGCGGTGATAATGTTTAAAGTAATGTGAGTTGAATCATCACCTAAGACAGCCTTCCTAATAATTGTTGACAAACAATTGAAATGAGTTTAAATTATTTGTCATAAACTGCTAGTTATGTTTTAATGTTGTTACCCCTTGAATAACTAGATTGACTATATCTTGTATATTGTTAAAGCTGGAGAATACATCACAAATATAATTAGTGATATGAATATGTACAATTGTGTTCCTGACAGGAAAAACCAAGGTGTCTATCAGGCCACATGCTAACATTTGATTGGGCAAGTAGACTGAATAAGTTTAGGAATGCAGATGAAAAAATAACTGTTACAGGTTAGCTATGTAATAATTTAGTGCTAGCAATGGATGTATTGTAATTAACAATATATAATATAATTCTGTTCAACTATTCAAGACTGTCATTAGGGATGAATAATTGTGCTTGTTTGCAATTGCATGGAATCAAGAGAGATGCTGTAGTGAAGAGTAGGATTTTTACAAATTATATATTGTATGCACTGAATCCTATGGGCCGAAGAGGAAAACTACTGTGAATGAAATGCTACTGAATATGGAGACTCCTGATAAAGATCAGCGATTCCAGCGGAACTACTCATGTATGCGCAGCAGTGAAGCCTGGGTGGACGGTCACTGAAAAAGATTGATCTAAGATGTGCATAGCACAGCCCATGGTGAGAAAGGATACTGCTGAAGAATCTGGAGTGATGACTGGTGTCATGATTTGAGGGACTAATCTCTGAATTATTGCTAGATCTACGAGAAGCAGTTGGCCACTGCTGGATGAGGTAGTGCTTACAAGAATAATTGGTAAAGTCTTGCTCTTTGTACACATTTTTATTGAGGCTAAGCAAAGGTAAACAATGTTACATGATTTTGTATAAGGATTTCTTCCAATGAACAAGATGGAGCTCACCTATGGACCAGATGTGCCTAGGACTTTGAAAGAACATCTCCAAAATGAAGCCTATTGTAGAAGATTATTCCGGAATTGGACATGTTTCAGCTACTGTTCTTTTGTAATGATTCTTTCTAGAATCACAGGGAGGACTGTAGACATGGACAGATAAAGGGATACCAGAATACCCCATATGTAATTGAAGATGGATGAATTTCTTGATATAGAATGTGTTTAGAAGTTTGACTTTTCACCTACTTCCTCTTAAATAGAATAGGATGTCATGATCATGAGTTCTGTGTAACCGTCTTTAAAATAGATGGAACAGTGTTAACGCAAGCATAAAGAACATAGGCTATGAACTGTGCAACCATAGTTCATTGTACAGTCACTGCTGACAAAACATAATTTTTGCAACTTTTGCAATTATAAATTTCATCTAATACACTGTAATCAGATCTTACTCTGTAAAAAGAACTTTGGCGACACCTTGTGTTATTTCATGGTTATAATAAATGACTGTTACTTCCTCTTTTTCTCTAATAAAAGGAGCTTTTTAGGAGGAGGAATTTGAATTCAATAAGCGTGGAATTATGCATGTTCATAACCCGCTTGTTGTCTTCCCTCTGAGCTCAAAGAACGTAACACTTGTGTGTGTGTGATTGTGTTCTGTATTACTCTCTGCCTGTCTCTCACTGCTTGATGGACCAGAGACCTAAAGAGCCGTGGTATTGTGGTCAGATCATGGAGTTTTCTTCACCGATGTATTGATATTTCCTTCAATTCTTCCGCACCTTTAAATACCACTTCAGTCATGGGTAACATCCCTATATCTGCCTCAGTAAAGAACGAAGCAAAGGATTCATTCAGCCTCTCTGCTATCGCCTTGTCGCCTCTTAGTGCCCCATTAACCCCTCTATCTTTAACCCCTGTGGGCTGCTTATCTCCTTGGGGTAGAGAGGCTATGCTCAAGGAGTCCAAAGCTCCCCCCTGACTGGGCTGGAGCTGGTGCCTGAGGTTTTGGAGCCTTCTGCTTATGTGGGCCATACCCATGTCCCTTGGTCTGCTGACCCTGTTGGGGAGCTGGGGAGGCCTGATAAGGTGGGTAGTTTCTGTAAGCAGCTCCCTTCCTCGGGTAGAAGAGATTTTTACCTGAGCTCTTCTGTCAGGGAGGGGTAGCAGTCTTTTTAGAGAGCCTGGTCCTTGTCATGAACTCGGTCTCCAGCTTGGTAGCCTTGTCAGTCCATGGGTTTGCCAAAGAGGTTCTCTCCTTGGCAGAGGACATCAACCAATTTGTCCTGAACCCACTGCTCAAGGTTGGACGACTGTAGCCAAACTTGGCGGCGTGCACCAATGTCAGCCGTCGCTACTCGAGCTGCTGACTCGAACACGCCATAGGCCTTCCAAGACATGAATTTGGAGCATTCACGGACTGTTTTGGCCAGGTTCTTGAACCGCTGCAAAGGTTCCTCTGAGAGACAAGAAGAGAACCTGGCGAATTCCTTTACCAGGTCTCTCAGGTACATGCCCATCTACAGCTAGCAGGCCTGGATGTGGCCGATGAGCACTGAGCCCTGGTAGCACTTTCTGCTGAAGGCGTCCAGGGTGTGGGCCTCCCTGTCGGGGGGCACCAAGGAGTGCATCTTCTGGATTTTCATCCAACACATGACCGACTCCACCACCATAGAGTTATGCATCAGCTGTGACTTTTGAAAGCCCGGGCTCTGGTGGACTCAATACATCCAGTCGAGCCGCTTGCTCTCTACTGGCACCAAAGCCAGTGTCTCCCACATTCGGAGCATCAGCCATTCCAGGATGGGAGAGATGGGCACCATGAGCGATTCCCATGGAGGAGCCTCGCATTGGAGGATTTCCAACTTATCCGCCTGAGGGTCCTCCTCGATCAGGAATGCCAGGGCCTTAGACATATCCTTGACAAAATCAAGGAAACCCATATCCTCAAGCGGGGACCGCCATCGAGGCTCCGAGATGGGAGAGTTCGATGGGACTTCACGGTGGCAACGGGTATTGGGGGACTCCTCGTACTCCGTTTCCCACTCGGAGTAGTCAGTCGAGGACTCATAGAAGGGCTGCTCTGCAGGCCTCGGGGCCCCTGATGCTCTGCGGCCGGTGCCTGGAAAACTTTCCAGTGATGACCGCGGTCCCATCGAGCGGGACTTAGATCGCGACCTTGGCCAAGGATCGACGCGAGATCTAAGGACTTCAAGGATTGGCTCGGCCTCCGGGGACATCTTGGACATCGAGGGCCCGGTGGGTCACGGCAGATGAAGCGATCTTGCTGGACAACAGTGCCTGCTGGTTCATGAAGGTAGACAAACTGCACTCCAGGGCTGCCATTCTGGACTCCAGACCATAAGGCTCTGCAGCCTTCGGTACGGGCACCGAGGGACTCAGGCCCGATGCCGACTCTCCCGAAGGGGAATCCTTGACAAGGATAGTGTCTGGGGACCGGGGTCAGTCCGCAGCGGATCCTTTTGGAGGACCTTCGCAGGCCACTCCTTCTCCGACGCCTCAGACAAAAGTCTTGGACTGCAGGACTGTGCTTGGGGAGCACCCGGCCAGTCGGAACCATCTAAGGACGCTGCCGCCTTCGAGGGTTTCTTCTTCTTCCTAAGCTCTCTCAAGGTAGACGCCCTTTCTGAGGACCCATGACAAGGCTCATGTTCAGAAGGCTCTGTCTGAGATGTCGGAGCCTCAGATGAGGCCCTGGCCTTCGGAGGCACCGGGGATTCAGGGAAAAACATTGTGAGCTGCTGGCAGCTCTTGAGGGCCTTTACTGGACATCCTCTTGCAGAGACCGCAGTCTGCCGGGTTGTGGTCTGGCTCGAGGCAGCGGAAACAGCAGTTGAGTGTGTTGGTCAAAGACAATTGTGGAGCACCGATCACACTTCTTAAAGCCACTGATAGCTATGGGGGAAAATAGTACCCCTGAGAGGTCGAAGGCTCTCCGGGCTGCCAGTGGGAGAAAAAGGGGCTTAGACGCCAGGAAAAGAAAAGAACGAAAACTACAAAAACAGACCAAACTCGACACTGAGGCAATGAGGTCGGTAAGCGGGAAGAGTACCGGTGCAATACCGGAGAAGAGTATGAAACTCGGAGAGAAAAATTAACTTTTCTCGGGGACAAGCCAGATGAACGTCTGAAGGGCGCCACAGAAAAAAAGGAGACTGAGCAAGATGGCACCCTTGGGCGAGAAGGGGACCACGCATGCATGGTGGCATCTCCCAAAGGCTTTCTTTGAAAGCTGGGGGGATGCTTCCTCAAGGGCTCAGTCGATGCCAACTTCACCCATATGTGAGGACTGACTTCCTGCTTGTTCCCTGAGAATTGTCTTATTTATCATTCAGGCAGCGATTTTTTCAGCTAGTTGAAGGGATTTGAGCGTTTGTTTAGACTTTAGGGAGACCTTGTAGAATATTATTAGCAAAATCAAAATGTGGGAGGATCATGGCTTGAAGTACCAAACGAAAATCATAGTTGGTTAGTAGTGGTCTAAGGTGTTCTAACAGTGTAATAAACTGTTTTTGTAATTTATTTATTTCACATTCTTATATACCGCCTTATCTGGCAATCAAGGCAGTTTACAACAAACAGAACTTGAGCATTACATTGAATAGAGTAATTAGCTTTATATGTGTGACCATGCTGAGCGTCTGAGGATTACCCCAAGGTATCTCACTTCAGGTTTTACATCTAATTCAATATATTGCAAAGTGAGTTGGGGGGGGGGAGATAATAAAAGTTTTGCACCTTGAAACAAATAAAACTTCAGTTTTATTATAATTTATTTTCAGGTTGTGTATGTTTAGCTAATTTGTTATTTCACTCAAGCATGAGTCTAATTGGTAATAGGGTGGATAACATCTATGGGGAGATAAAAGCATTATATCCTCTGCATAGATTTGGTAGCCTAAATGAAATTTCTTAAAGATGCTACATATAGGCTGCAAATATAGTAATGCGGATAGAGAAGATCCTTGAGGTATTCCCTGTTCTTGCTTATATGACTGAAATGTTTGTTGTCCTATCTTGACTTGAGTACAGTTTGTAACATAGGACTGGAACCATTCAAATACCTTGCAATGTAGCCCAATCTGTTGAAGTCTTGTGAGTAGTATCTTGTGGCTAATATTATCGAATGCAGATGCAGTATCCAAAAACACTAGCACAAAGGCTTGTTTAGTGTTATCTATTCCTCAGATCAGGTTATCTAGTAGGGCCCAATATTGTCTCTACACTATGAAATGGTCTAAAGCCATATTGTTGCTCATCTAAGGGGGAGTTGAGATCAATATAATCATGTAACTGGATCAGAACAATTTTTTTCTATTACTTTAGCCATAAACAGAAGATGGATATTGGCCTGTATGACTTGGTATTTTCTTTTTCCACTGATTTATGTTTTAATATTGGTCTGATCATTGCATGATTTAAAGCAGAGGGCATGATTCCTTGATCCAGTGATTGGTTGACCATTATGAGCATGGATGGTGCTATCTCAGTTTTGGTTGCCTTTAACCATATGATAGGGTAAGGGTCTAACTTAGATGTCGTTGTAATAATTTTAGTTATTATGTCCTTTATGTATTTTAGGTAGACCAAATGAAATTTATGCCATTTTTTTATCCGAGTATGTCAAATCATTATTAATTTGTAGATTAGGATCAATATCAAGGAGTTTTAGTTTATTCATGTAATGCATTGCAAGGACATATGGCTTAATGGCGATGCTATTTACTTTTTGAGCATGAGGTAGTGTAAGCGATTTTACAATTTCAAAAAGCTCTCTTGGACAGTTGAAAGATTTAGTAAGAACGTTTGTATGATACTCTCTTTTGCTATTGTTTATGGCAACCTTGTATTGCTGTAGAGTACTCATATAGATTATTTTGTCATCTGTGGGTTTAGTGGACCTCCATTTGTGTTCTAACTTTCTTAATTTTCTTTTTAATTTTCCTAGCTCATAGGAATACCATTTTTCCGAACTCTTTTTTTTTATGCTATGCGATTTTGGTTCAGTGGCAGCTTTGTATATTGAGTTGTGCCAACAATCCAATGAGTCATCTAAATTTAAGTGAGGGTTATCTATCTGTGGTATTACCTCATTAAGAAAGCTTTCCTTATCAAATGTCTTAAAAAAAATTCCTTAACTAAATATTTTTATTGTTTGGTAGGGTTAAGGGTAGCATTTGTGGCATTGGTAGGGGTGCACCTACTCCCTAAAAGACATGGGAAGGGGTGCACCTACTCCTGCTATCTTACTGGGCAGACTAGATGGACCATAGTGGTCTTTATCTGCCGTCATTTACTATGTTACTATGTTTATGGAGGTGGTACAGACTGTTTCTATGATTGGTGTATGGTTATCTGGTTTAGGACTCAGTGGTCTGTATATGAGGCATATCGTTAGAGAATAAAAACCCATCTGGAGAACATCTATTCCATCTGTATTATTTGCTTGGTGAAGAGATGTTTTGAGTTGCTGCTTTGTTAGTATAAGGACACCTCCTCCACGGCTAGTAGTGCGTTAGTTCATATCCAGGAACCTTTAATTGGTTTGTCAATACAGTAAGAGTCTAATAGTCAAGTTTCTGTAATTACGAATAATCTGGGTTATTGCCAGTCACCGTGTCAAATCTGACCGGTATTTTGTTTCTAATGGATCTGGCATTGGCAAGAAGGAATTTAATAGGCCTAGGTTTGTCTGTAGGTTTGCAATCTAAATTGTTATGTTGAGGTGAGTGATATTGCTGAAAGACTGAATGGAAAGGTCTGTCTTTTTGCAGATGACATGAAGATTTGCAGCAGAGTGGACTCCACGAGGGAGTCCTTAACATGAGAAAAGATCTACAAAAGCTGGAAGAATGGTCAAATGCTTGGCAATTAAGATTTAATGCAAAGAAGTGCAGAGTCATGCACTTGGGTAGCAGAAATCCAAGAGAAATGTACACGATAGGGAACGAGAGGTTGGTGTGCACGGATCAGGAGACAGACCTTGGTGTGATTATTTCTGTAGATCTCAAGGTGGTAAAGCAGTGCGACAAGGTGGTGGCAAAAGGCAGGAGGATGTTGGGCTGCATACAAAGAGGAATTACCAGCAGAAAGAAAGAGATTCTAATACCACTGTATGTGTCACTGGTGAGCACTGTTCCCTCTAAGCTGTGCGCGTGTGCGCGCGCACACACCTCGCAGAGCGAGCGCACATACTTTATAACAGAGCGCACAAAAATTACGGTTCTGATTCTGATAGAAAACAACACAGACATCTTAAAATTTAAAAGTTGTTGTGTATTTACGGTTTTCACAAGTTCTACAATATTATCTAGTGCAATCAATGTGGTGTACATACTGTATTCTGACGTGTAGTCAAATGTTAAAGTATAGAACTCCGAGTGTCGTTATGTGCCGCACAAAAATTTAACCTTCCTTCAAAAGCTGCACGGCTGATATTTTATGCGCACACAGCCTACAGAAAATTAGAGGGAACATTGCTGGTGAGGCCTCACTTGGAATACTGTGTTCAGTTTTGGAGACCGTATCTTACAAAGGATGTAAAAAGAATGGAAACTGTTCAGAGGAAGGCAACCAAAATGATTTGGAGCCTGCGTCAGAAGCCTTATGAGAAGAGACTTGAAGACCTAAATATGTACACTTTGGAGGAGAGGAGGGATAGGGGAAATATGATTCAGACCTTTAAATACTTAAGGAGAAATAATGAACAAACAAACCTCTTCCAAAGACGGGGAAGCTGTAAAACGAGAGGGCATAACATGAAGCTGCAAGGTGGAAAATTGAAAGGCAATATCAGGAAATACTTTTTCACTGAGAGGGTGGTGGATGCTTGGAATGCCCTCCCGATGGAGGTGGTGGGGGCAAATACAGTGACAGAATTCAAAATGGCATGGGACAGACACAATGGATCCATTTATAGCAAAATAATAAAATCAAAATAAACTGAACCATCTAACTTCTCAACAAATAGGGGTGTCCTGCATGGAGCGGTGGGTTCGCCCCTAAACAAAGACATGGGGAAGGGTGGCCTGAGGGGTGGCCTGCACAGAGTGGCACCTACTCCTGCCATCTTACTCCAGCCATCTTACTGGGCAGACTAGATGGACCATACTGGTCTTTATCTGCCGTCATTTACTATGTTAGACAAATGAGTCTGTTATAATGATGCTTATGCATCTTGAATGGTCTATGTTCAAATATTGTGTGATCATGTCTGATATGGTTATGGATGATTGATATGTTGTGATGGGGGGGGATGTTAATGAGAGAGCATTCCGTTGGCTATTATGAGAAAGATAGTCGTCAAACAAAAGATAAATTGTAGTAATTCTCTGGTCTCCATGACTAAGTTAAAACTATCTCTGATTATATTTTATCAAAATATAACAAATTGCTTGATAAATGCTCTCAGAGATATATTAAGGAACGTGAGATTACGTGTGTGTGTGACTAGATAATTGCCTAAAAAGCAAGTACTGTCCAACAAAAAGAAAGATTTACCACAAATCTAGTCGAAGATGTGCATGCATTTTAGTAATTTTTGAGATCTCTTCTCATTATAACTCACATATCCTTAGCACTTCCGAAGTCGAGATCGTATGTACAGACCAAGTAATGTAAATTGAAAACTAAAGCCAGTAAATAATTTTAAGTATCATTTTTGTTCTCAGCGACCACGACTTAGCAAAGCGTGACTAAATTTATTTTGGAAGCATTTTGGCTGTAGAAAAGTGTTTCCTTCCCTTCGTGCTGTGCAGACCCCAATCTGCTAAATACGAAGTCCTTTAAAATCTTTTTTTTTCTTGGATGCCACTGCAAAATAGTATATTTCACCTCTAAGTGGTTACAGCACAAATGAAGCTAGGAGATGCTTATTTTTTTGTCTGAATATATATTTTTTGCTCAGAAGCTGAAGCTCAGCTAGTTTGCAGTCATTACCCCGGTAATGATGCTTCCTCCAGAAGACTTTTTTTTCTAATAAATGTCCAGAATTTTTGGATCTTTTCCTAGTGGAATGACAGAGTACTCCTTGGCATGCTTTGCTTTCTTCCAGGTGGATTCCACAGCTGCAGAGTGATGCAGCACCTCCTATGGAGCGTCTCCTTCCCTCTTCCCATCTCCTTCTGCTGGAGATGACTGGGCCTGAAAAGGAATACAGCTGCTTTTCTTTACCTTTTCATGTCTCTTAGGTAGTGAACATGAATCCAATTGTGAAGACTGAAGAGCCTTTATCTTAAAACTTCTGAACTGTCTGTGGCATCTGGAACAGTGTACACAATTAAGGACACTGATCAAATCCCAGACAGCAATAAACCTCTGGTGGATGTCCATGGAGGCCATTTTCCACATGCAGGCACATTTCTTAAAGTTACTAAGCATATTAAAAAAGCAGCATGCTATGTTCAACTCAATTCAGAGAGGAACAGACAGAAGAAAAAAAATCCACCCCCACTGTTTTTTTTTGGGGGGGGGGGGTGGAAGGGGAGAATTGGGGGAATGAGGGAAACTTTAAGGAGGAGGATAAGAAAAATAGTGCAATTAACAAAAATATGTAGAGTGCATTAACCCCAATCTCCTTTCTAAGTCTGTGCAATTGCTTGAACTTGCTTGGATGATATTAAGAGTGAGGGTGCTCTGTGAGAAATCAGCTGTACAGAAAGTCCCTTTGGGTTTTCCTGAGCCCTGTGAATGTTATCGGCATTGGCTCTTTACCAGATGTCAACTACTCTTGTGTCCCATTCATCGTGCTCGATGATGAAAGGGACTCTGCTCCTTGACTGGCTCCTGAAAAAGTGCTGTTTGAGCCATTATCTTTGTGCAACAATTTAGTTAGCTCCAACCCTACAAATAGCTTATTTTGCTACATATAATTCACAGCTGAAATAAGGTATCTCAAAGAATAGGAGTTGTAGGATATCGATACATTTCAGATAGTTGAAGTCACTCAGTGCTATGCCTCAATCCACGAGTTGTGCGAATACCCATCATTAATATTACTGCATGAATACATTAAGGATAAACTGCCTTCTCAAAAGAAGTGGAACATGAGAAGAGGTAAGGCTGCTTACCTGGCTGCTGCTGTGGTGCTGGAGGTTGCTGGCCACGCTGAGGGCTATAGGCTATCTGGTGAGACAGAGGTCGATATTGCTGGCTGGAGTTTGAGTACTGTCCCGGGGAAAAGTAGGACACTTGGATCTGTTAGCAAAAGACAACAAACAATTGTGTAGAGAAGAAAAAAATGGAAGCAGAACAGTAGCAAGACTGCATAAGCTTTAGTTGTGCCTACAGACTCCTGCAGAATCCTGTATTTATTTAGTATTTAGCTCACGCCTTTCCAGGAGATAATCAAGACAAGTTATATTCAGTGTGGAGATTCTAACTTTAAACAATGTATCCAAAGAAAGTCCCAATCACAGATAAGAAAAGGCATACACACAATCACAAGGGCATCAAATGGGCAGCTATACCAAATGTGGCTTGCCTGACTGTGGGATGGGGTCAACTTTAGATTTTTAACAAAAACAAAATGTACCTAATTAGGTAGACCATTATTTTTAAGCTTTGCAGAGCTAATTGGCACATTTAAATAAAGTGTAATTTCTCACCTGTAACAGGTGTTCTCCGGGAACAGTAGGAATCAGTCCTCACATATGGGTGACATCAGCGCGAGAGCCCGCGTGGAGCATTTCCTTAGCTTTCAAAGAAAGCCTTTGGGAATGCCACCATGCATGCGTGGTCCACTTCCTGCCCAAGAGTGCCATCTTGCTCAGTCAGATGACATAGCTAAGATGGCAGTCAAACAAAAAACAGAAGGATGGCAACTCCAAGGGGAGGAGGGAGGGTTGTGAGGAGCGATTCCTGCTGTTCCTGACTTGGTTACAGGGAGCCCCAGTCTGCTGGGGTCATACGACACAAAAAGCTGAGGTGCTCTGCGGTGGCCCTGGGTCCGCTACAGATAGAAGGACAGGGCCTGTTTACAGTCAGTGTGTGGAGTATGAACTCCTTCCTTCCAGCATGAGGCCATGGGTAGAAGGTGGGGAATACCACCTCCTGGTTGAGGTGAAATGGGGATACCACCTTCAGGAGGAACTTAGGGTGAGTGCGGAGCACTATCCTGTTATTGAAGAACCTGGTGTACGGGGGTCCGCTACCAGCGTTTGAAGCTTGCCGACTCTGCGAGCTGAAGTCAGGGCCACCAGGAAGGTCACCATCCAGGATAGGCATCTGATGTGGCAAGTGGCCAGTGACTCGAACAGTGGCCTAGTTAGCTGGGAGAGCACCACATAGAGGTTCTCTTCTGCTGTTGGAGGGCGCATAGGGGGCTTGGAAAGCAGAAAGCCTTGTAGGAACCAGGAGATCAGGAGCTGGCTGGATAAGTACTTTCCCTCTACTGGGTGGTGGTGAGTGGCTATGGTGCTCAGATGCACCCGGACTGAGTTAAATTTCAGCCCTGTGTGCAACAGATGCACTAGGTATTGGAGTACCAACTGAATTTGGCAAGAGAACGGATTCTCCTCATCTGCGCAACACAGGGTGAATCTGCGCCACTTAAAGGTGTAAGTCCTCCTCGTGGAGGGTTTTCTGGAAGTTAGCAGGATCTCAACCTCTTGTGGCAGGTTGAGCAGAGACAAGGCTACCACCCTCTCAGCAGCCAGGCCATTAGATTCAATGATCCCACATTGGGGTGCAGAAGGGAGCCCTCCTCCTGAGTCAGGAGGTCCGTAGTTGGACCTAGGGGGGTACTGGGAGTGTCGCCACCATCGAGAGCAGTAGTGGGAACCAGGGTTGCCTGGGCCACCTGTGGGCGATCAGTATCACCGATACCCTCTCGTTCTGAATTTTGAAAAGAATCTCGGCAACCAAGGGAGTCGGTGTGAATGCATACAGCAGTCCCTTGGACCATGAAATTAGGAACACGTCTGCTGCTATTTATTTATTTAATAGGTTTTATATACCGACTTTCTACAATTCAAGACGGTTTACAAGGAACACAACAGACAGTATATTTCAACTGAATACATTGTAACAATAAGAATCATGGTATAAATGATTAACAAGAAACTTACTCCTTGCGGAGGCTTAAGAACTATTTACATGGAGGCTTAAAGGGCTATTTACATGGAGGATTATATAAGAGGTTAGAGGGAGCTATCTATGTAAGTAGGGAAAAGTGTTCCTGGAAGAGATGAGTTTTCAATTTCTTCTGGAATTTGGAATGATTGGGACAGTTCCGTAATTCATATGGTAAGGCATTCCAGATAGAGGGGGGCGTAAAGGGAGAATGCACAATTACAAGTAGTTTGGCTACATGTTCTCTTAGATGTTGGGATGGATAGAAGGTTTCTGGTGATGGTGCGGCGTGTTCTATTGTTATTGGAATTGGATAGGAGCAAGGAGAGGCAAGGAGCTGACTCATTGGAAATGATTTTGTGAATGAGGGTGATTGCTCTGAATTTAGCTCTGGACTGAATGGGGAGCCAATGTAGATCGTAGAGGATTGGTGTTATGTGTGAGCGTCTGAGGTTATTAGTGATGAGCCGAGCTATTGTGTTCTGTGCCAGTTGGATGGGATATAGGCTGTTCTTAGGAAGGCCATGATAAATGAGATTGCAGTAGTCGAGGGTTGGGATGGTGAGGGCCTGGCAGACAGTGCGAAAGGAGTCTGGGTTTAGGAGAGGTTGGAGGTTCCGAAGGGTACGTAGTTTTGCATATATTGTGTTGGAGGGTTTTTTTATCTGTTCATGGAATGTAAGGTTCTGATCAAGAATAAGAGAGAGATATTTCACTTGATTTTTAATGGTGAGGGTGAAATCTCCAAGTGTAAGGGTTGTAGGTGGGGTATAGGAAGCGTTGTTGAACACTTGAAGGGCTTCAGTTTTGGATTGGTTAATTATGAGGTTGTGATTTGAGAGCCATGTCTTCAGGTTTGCGATGCATTCAATTAGGTTTGAAAAATTAGGGTTTGTTAAATTGAAAGGGGTGAAACAATGTTGTCTACGTATAATTGGTAATAAATTCCATAAATTTGAAAAATCGTGCAGACTGGTTGAAGGAATATGTTAAATAGTAGCGCAGATAGACTGGATCCTTGGGGAACTCCCTGTCAGAGTAAATGGGAGGGATATGTCATTCCCTATACGGACCTATTGAGTTCTGTTTTCTAGGTAAGAGTGGAACCATTTTAGTGTTGTATCTCTCAGTCCTATTTCATACAGCCTATCTAGAAGTTGGTGGTGGGGAAGGGAATCGAAAGCTGAGGATAAGTTGAGAAATATAAGGAGGCATCCTTGGGTGGGATTCTGGGTAAATAGGTATAGTGAATTTAAGAGAAAAGCTAGGAATGTTTCTACTCCATGATTCTTTTTGAAGCCATGTTGGAGTAGGTCGAGGAGAGAGTGCTCATCTATGAAATTCTGGAGTTGATTTTTGGACTAGTTTTTCGGTTATCTTAGCAAGGAAGGGGATACTGGAGATAGGTCTGTAGGAGGTAGGTGAGGTAGGGTCAAGTTTTGATCCTTTTATGATGGGGTGGATAGAGGCACATTTTAGGGGTGCAGGCACGGAGCCAGTCTGGAGGGAGGACTGTACAATGTGGAGTATGTAAGGGCTAATGGTGCTATGAGTAGTCTTAAGCCAGGATACAGGGCAAGGGTCCAGGGCGGAAGTTGAGGCATTTAGTTCTTTAATGGTATTGGATATGTTTTTCACAGTGAGGGGGTCAAAATCATTCCAGGTAGTTAAGGGGGTGAGAGTGTGAGGTCGGACACTGTGGTCATGTATTGGTTGGGAGTTAGTAGTAGAGGGGGGTGGGGGGAATTTTGAGGTAAGGTGGTTAGCTATAGTTTGGGCAGTTATCTTTGGAGTCAAGTCCTGGTGTTGGGGTTCCATTATTAAGGATTTAGCGATGGAAAAGAGCTCTCTCGGTTTATTAAGAGAACATTGGATCATATTTTCATTGTATTCTCTTTTATGTTTTAGAGTTTCAGAGCAGTAAGATTGGAGTTTGCTTTTGTAGATCTCATGTATGTTAGGGTTAAGAGAGCATCTCCACTGACGTTCTAGGCGTCTGAGTTCTCTTTTTAGGTCTCTTAGTTTTGTAGAGTACCAGGGAGCTTTTCTGCGTTGGCTTTGAGGAGGTTGTTTAGGTGGTAAAAGGGCAGCAGAGGAGAGAATGTCGTTCCATTCGATGTGAGGGTCAAGGTTCTGGCGTTTGCTATTGAGGAGGTCTAAGGATGGTATTATTTGCTCAAGGAAGGTAGCAGCATTGAATTGTTTGAATTTGCAGGTATGTTGGGGTGGGGTTATTTGAAGTTTTTTATGTGAGGAGTGGGGGTTTGAAAAGAGGATGAGGGCGTAATCTGACCAGGAAATAGGTTGAATAGTGTGTAAGATCTGTTTGGAGGGTAGTGTTTGCTGTGGGATAAATATTAAGTCAAGGATATTGCCCTTGAAGTGTGTGGGTAGATCTAGGATTTGGGTAAAGTGGAGGGCCTCCATTGCTTGGAGAAATGAAGAGGACTGGTTTGAGGTTGTTGAGTGTAGGTTTAAGTTTCCTAGGATTATGAGTGGGCATGAGATGGGTTGGGGGGAGCAGGCTGTCTGAAGTATCGTAGATAGATATGTTGAGTCAGCTTTGAGCACCCTATAGATGAGGTGCAGAGAAAGTACAGTTACTTACCTGTAACAGGTGATCTCTGGGAACAGCAGGAATAAGTCTTCACATATGGGTACGTCGGTACCGACGGAGCCTGCACGGGAATGCTCCCCAGCATCCAATCAGAAAGCTTTTGGGAGCATCCCTCGCGCCTGCGCGCTGACTTCCCGCCCTTTCCACTTCTTCTCCTCAGTTGAGTTTCATAGCTGAGACAAAGGAGAGAAAGAGGAAAGGAAGATAGATAGATAGATACAACTCCTAGGGGAGGTGGGTGGGTTGTGAAGACTTATTCCTGCTGTTCCCAGAGATCACCTGTTACAGGTAAGTAACTGTGCTATCTCCAGGAACAAGCAGGAATGAGTCTTCACATATGGGGACTCCCTAGCTAGAGATGCCAGGGGGAGATCCCATAAAATGCATGTCCCTGGATCAGGAGTGCATTTCCCACACAGGAATCTCCGGCATCCCATGAGGGAATGGAGGGTAGGAGTTGAGAATAGAAGAGCTGTAAGGAAAAACAGCAAACCCAAGGACTACAGGAGAGGAGTCCATGGCATGTATAAGTACCATTAAAATTATTTAATGAACAGTTAAGTGCAATCATTTTTATTAACGTTTTTTTCACATACAATGCAGACAACCATAATAAATCCAACAGTATAACACCCCCAACCCCTAAGGCAGATAGCAAACAAACACAGCAAATCATTAAACATAGAACCGGTCCACCCCTCCCCCCCTCCCCTCCCCCCTCCCCTAACAGCACCAATAAAGACCCCATCCCTCTCTAAGAAGGCAGAGTATGTATAATAGTGCCAAATACACTTGTGCAGAGGCCCAGGAAAACCTAGCAGGAGAGCAGATAATTACTCAAGTTCCCTACAGTAGCACCATTCAAGAGGGGAGCATAACCCAGCCCAGCCAGATGACCGGTAGGAACCACCGAGCCCCCCAAATACATGAGTGGCCTGGAGTTATCCACTAGACATTATGTAGACCTTAAACATTAAGCACACCCCCCCTACCCTGAGGGGATAACGCAGACACCAGAGGGGACCAGAGCTCCAAAAACCCCTCCCAACTCTCGCCTCCCTTCTGCTGAGCTGTGGATTTCTCCATACGCATCAACTCAACCATTGAATTCTCCCACAGCATCAAACAGGGAGGGGAGGGATCCATCCAATGTCTCAACAAAGCCCGCTTAACTAACAAAAACCCCCTCTCCAGCAAAGCTCGGTGCATACCAGAGAGTTGCCCAAATCCCAGCTCCCAATTATGGAATAAACAAACCTCGCGAAGGAGCACATCTCCCGACCCTAGCCATCCCTGCATCGTATTACACACCTGAATCCACACAGCACGTACCCTCGGACAACCCCAAAACTTGTGCAGTAGTGACCCGGGCCCACTCCCACACCAGTGGCAAAGGGGGGACGGGCGAAGACCTGCATAGTAAGCCCACGTATCACTAGCATACGCTCGCCAGAGAAATTTATATTGCATTTCCTGGAGATACACCCACACCGGGCCCTTCGCTATCCTCTCAAAGGCCACCCGCAGGATATCCGTCGTCAGTTCCTCAACCCCATCTGCCCGCCACCTACGGGCTAATTCTGAAAGAAACCCAAGGCCCCCAACTAGGGCGGAGCACCGTTCGCACCACCAAGTCCCCTGATGGACTTTCCTCTAGCCGTTCCAAAATAACTCGCGGAGAGGTAGAAGGGGACCACACCCCCCCCCCGGGGTCACCGAGAGCGATGCTAAATAAGAACGAACTTGCAAATACCCATAAAAGTCCTGATGGCGAATAGGAAACCGGCGTTGTATTTGCTGAAAGCTATCCAGGCTTTTCAAATCAGCAGAATAAAGATCCCCCAAACACACCAACCCCCGTTCCATCCATTGCCGAAAAATATTTGGGCGGGCATAACCTGGGACAAAATCTGGATTGCCCACCAGCGGCAACAGGGGAGACTTACACCAATCCCATCCAAAACGTCTGCAAATCGCCTTCCACGCGGCGCGCAAAGCCCCAATATACCCCCCTCCTACTCCCGCCTTGAGCGACCGGGGCAATCGCCTGATATGCAACAAATAAAGGCCATGGTATGGACCCAGCGCCGCCCCCAGTTGCAGAACCGGGGCACATCCCTCCCCCTCCAGCAGTCCCCGTATATGCCTCGCCAAATAGCATAAATTATAATTTCGCAAAGAGGGCAATTCCAATCCCCCCTCCAATCGCCAGCTCATTAGAGCTCGAAGAGGGATCCGCGCTCTCCGACCTCCCCACAGAAACTCCCGCAAACAACGTTCCAAACGTTTCCAATCTTTGTCCAGGACCCATATGGGTAGGAGGCGCAACACATAGAGCCATCGAGGGAACTCTACCATCACAAACAAGGCAATCCGGCCTCTCAACGACAGCGGCAGACTCTTCCACCCTGCAAAAGTGTTACAGCTGCGAGCCAGCAGGCATGGGATATTGACACTGTACAAGCGGTCCGGTCGATCAGGAAGTTGTATCCCCAGATACTTGATTTGCCCCTCCGCCCACACTAAAGGAAAGTGCCCTTTCCAAGTAGGCCGTACTTTACCCCCAACATCGAGCACGACAGACTTTGAAGCATTAACTTTCAAACCTGAGAAGGAGCCAAACTCTTGTAACAGATGCATCACGCATTCTAAAGACCCGGGTAGGCTCGTGAGACTCAGCAACATGTCATCAGCAAAGGCACTGACTTTAATGTCTTCCCCCCCTAAGCGGATGCCAGCAATCTCCGGGGCCTTCCGCATCGCCCGTAGAAGCGGCTCCAAAGCCAACACAAAGAGTAGCGGGGATAGAGAGCAGCCTTGTCTCGTGCCTCTCTCCAGTACAAAAGACTCCGAAAACACCCCGTTCGAGCCCACTCGAGCCATAGGCTGGGCATACAAAGTTTGCACCCAACCCACAAAATTCCCGCTCAAACCAAATGCCGACAGCGCCTCCCACATATATACCCAGGCCACCCTATCAAAGGCTTTCTCAGCATCTAAGCTTACCAAAAGTAAAGCCTCATCCATCTGCAAGCAATGTTCCATGCCCAGAAGCAATCTGGCAATATTGCGAGTTGCCTCTCGCCCCTGCACAAACCCCACCTGGCTAGGATCCACCAAGGAGGGTAGCAAAGGAGCAAGCCGAGATGCCAACACTGAAGCCAAGAGTTTCAAATCACAATTAATAAGAGAAATAGGACGGTAGGAGGCCGGATCTAACAAATCTTTCCCAGGTTTCGGGAGCACCGTGATGTCCGCACATCGCATATCTTGAGGAAAAATACCATTGGCACGGGCCTCCTCATACATCACCACCATAGACGGAGCCAGTTGCGGGGCCAAGAGCTTATAATATTCCATACTGAAACCATCGGGACCAGGAGAGCCTTATGAGATTTCCCCCTTTTAATACCCGCAAGAAGCTCCGACACTGTTAACGGCGCATTAAGCTTCTCCAATTCCGCGGCCGAGATCCTAGGGAGAGATAGAGTTTGAAGAAATGCTACCCCCTGTCCATAATCTCGGGCCTCCTCACTGTACAGCTGCTGATAAAAGGACCGAAATATCTGCGCTATGTGCTCCGGCCGATGCTGTAATATCCCATTCTGGTCACGCAGCACAGGGATAAACCTATTACCTCTAGGATCCCGCACTAGCCTCGCCAGCAACTTCCCCGCTCTATTACCATACAGATGTAGTCGGTGTTTGTAGTAGTGTAACGAATAAGACGCTCTCCGCCGAAGTAAATCATTAAGCGCCGCCTGCGCCGCCATATAGTCCCGCTGAAGTTCCCCCTTTCTACCCCTACAGACCCGACGCTGCAACGCACTTAGGGCGCGCTCCGCAACCAGAATACTACGATCGAGGTGTTTCCTACGCGACACCGTATATGAAATAATCGCACCTCTCATCACCGCCTTACTGGCTTCCCAGAATGTCAGCGGGGCGCAGTCCGGGAGATCATTAAAAAGAACATAATCCTCCCACTGTTGTACAAGGAAGGAGCGGAAGGCCTCATCCTCCCATAGATATGCCGGAAATCGCCAACCCCCTCTCTGAGATCCCTGACATTCCCAGGTAAGCCATATCATACCATGGTCTGTGGCCGCAATGGGTTCAATTTCCGCCCGGCCGACCCGGGGAAATCCACCCTCGCTAACAAGCATGTAATCAATGCGGGACCACGTAAGATGTGCCCTCGATTGGTGCGTGTACTCTCTCATCCCAGGATGTAAAACCCGCCAGACATCCACAAGGGCCCCCACCCTGCACAAATAGCTAATGCCTTTCCGGGACCACCCCCCCTCCCCCCCGAAGAAGACTTATCCAAACGGGGCTCATGAGGGCAATTGAAATCCCCAGCCATAATGACCTTTGCCCCTCCCGCATGCTGTATCAGCCCCAGCAAATGTGTAAAAAAGGCATGGTCGTAAACATTGGGTGCATAAACATTAAGAAGCCAGAGGGGTTCAGTATACAGTTGGCCCTGTATCAAAATATACCGCCCAAGAGGGTCTGTCTGCACTTCTTTTACAGTCAGGGGAATCCCCTTCTTCACCAACACCACTACTCCCGCTTTCTTTGTACCCGACTCAGCGCCATATGCCACTTCTACCCAGTCCCGGGCCAATTTCCGGTGTTCCACCGCACTTAAATGTGTCTCCTGTAGTAACGCAATATGCGCCCCCTTTCGTTTGAGCTCCTGGAGAATTTTGGTGCGCTTAATTGGAGAGCCTATGCCCCCCACATTCCAAGAAATTATCTTGATCTCAGGCATAGATCAAAATCAACATACCCAGTAGCATAATCGCTCACTCTTCTCCCAGAGGCACCCAGCCTTACCTCCGGGACCTCCGCCGCTGCACTAGATCTCCTGAAATTAACAATGTGACCCCCCCTATGTAAAATCACCCGGAAAAACAAAGAGTGCTGTCGCTTACCCAACTCCCCCCCCCCATCTGCCCCCCCTCTTCCCCACATCCCCCACCCCCCCCCACCCCTCCCCCGCCCCCTACAATCCCCCCCCCACTCCCCAGCCAACTACCCACCTACCTAACTTCTCCCAACCCCCAATAAGTAAACAATCCCCCCAACCACTACAGTCGAGGTCAGACTTCGAGCTAGGCGCATCAAGGCCGCCCCAGCCCCCCCCCCTCCCAAGAACTGGTAAAGTGTACATGTTACCCCACACACCAAACAGTAAACAGCATTCCAACCAACAATGTACCCCCCCACCAGGCAGCACACAAGTATAGGGCCAGATTCGGCCGCATTGTTCCCCACTTACACATGAGAAAATATAGCAAAATAAAGCAACTCCCCCCCCCCTCCAAAGTCCCAGACTTTCGGCACTTAGCCAAGAACACTGTCCCGTACAGAATACACAGGCACCAGCATATGAGTACTTTACAGACAGCCGTGCCTGGTAGCCCATCCAGGTGAGAGATAACCGGACCCCCCCGGGAAGTGCTTTAGGTCCGGGCCTCAGCCGCTCTCCTCCCGAACTGATGACTCAGCTGATCCAGCGTTCAAAGTGTCCAGAAACGATTGAGCCTCCTGTACCACAGTAAAAGCATGACTGATGCCAGAGTGAGATATACGCAGGGTAGCAGGAAAGGCTAACGTAAACCGCATTTTTCTCCGAAACAATGCAGAGCAGACCGGCGCGAACTCCTTACGCTTAGCCGCAACAGCTGCAGAGTAATCCTGGAATAGCAAAAGTTGTTGATTGTCAAATTGTACCTCTCGCTTGTGTCGGAAAGCCTGGAGGAGTTGCATCTTATGCTGGAAATTCAAAATTTTTGCTATCACCACCCGCGGCCGCGGGCGTGACTCCAGTCTCGGCCCCAATCTGTGCACTCGCTCCACTTTCAGCTGGCCTACTAATTCGTCCAAGCCCAAAGTCTTAGGCAGCCATGATTCGACCAGGGGCAGAAGCTGACCATCATTAGTTGTTTCCGGGATCCCCACAATCCGTATATTGTTCCTCCGGGAACGGTTTTCAAGGTCCTCAATCTTCTCCGCTAAGGCTGCAAGCTGTGCACGCTGTGCCTCGTGTTCTCTGACCCTGCTATTCCCATCGTCTTCCAGCGTAGAGACACGGCGTTCCACCTCCTCTATTCTTTGTCCCATTTCCGCCAGCGCCGAACTCACAGAATCCAGCTTGGTAAGTATGCGGTCAAACTTTGGGTCGAGAAGTTTCACTACCTCCTTCGCCATGTCGTCTGTGGCCGAATCCACGCTTTCCGCCCCCGGGGAGGCCGGGTTAACGCTTCCAGCGCGGGAAGATTTCTCCCGCTCCTTCTTCGGTGGTGGAGGCATTTTTCGCTGTGATTTCGCTGCCACGGTGGTCTGCTATAGTAGTACTGTAATGCAGAACCTTGTCTCACGCTGTGTACGGGTATAAATAGCTAAGAATAAGGGTTAAAGCTGAGGCGGCCCCGGAGCGAGCAGCGAACACGTCCTCACTCACTCATGCGCCACCGGAAGTCCCCTTTAATGAACAGTTATAATGGAGCTTACCTACTGGATTGTAGGAAGTAGAAAGCGTGATGGAGACTACTGGATATGCAGTAGCGGAATCCTCAAGGTGACCTCACAGCAGTGAGGGTGAAGGTCCAGACCTGGAACTAGCAGGTGATCCAGGTGTCAACTGGGGTAGGATTAGAACGGCAGGTCTTCAATGGAAAGCTTTATGAGAAAAAGCTGAAAACTCTTTTAGGTACAGAGTCAAAACATTGAGGACTAAAAGAAGAAGACTGACCGATTTGAACAACTAGCCCAGTCTTGGAGGGAAGAAGGGGTATGGAAAAAAGCCCAAATTCCCAAGGAGAACAATGTGTACTCAAAACAATGAAGATGTACACTATCTTTCCTAGCTGTTGAGAGATAGGAAAGATATTGAAGTTTGAATCTTTAAGGATAGGGAGACCTAGAGCAAAGTGGAAGCTGTTATCACCACAGTAGTGGTTGTGAGCATAACAGTCCCTACATACTAAGGAACAGTATGAAAAAGGGAGCCCACTGTCTGTAACCTCTAAGAAAGCACAGTTACTTACCTGTAACAGGTGATCTCTGGGAACAGCAGGAATTAGTCTTCACATATGGGTACGTCAGTACCGACGGAGCCTGCACGGGAATGCTCCCCAGCATCCAATCAGAAAGCTTTTGGGAGCATCCCTCGCGCCTGCGTGGTGACTTCCGGCCTTTCCCACTGCCTCTCCTCAGTTGAGTTTCATAGCTGAGACAGAAGAAGAGAAAGAGGAAAGGAGATAGATAGATAAAACTCCTAGGGGAGGTGGGTGGGTTGTGAAGACTAATTCCTGCTGTTCCCAGAGATCACCTGTTACAGGTAAGTAACTGTGCTATCTCCAGGAACAAGCAGGAATGAGTCTTCACATATGGGGACTCCCTAGCTGTGGGTGCCAGGGGAGATCCCATAAAATGCGTATTCCTGGACAGGACGGCATTTTCCAAACCTGGATCCCCGGCATCCCCCGACGGATGGGAGGTAGGAGTTGAATAGAGAAGAGCTGCAAGGAACAGCAAATCTAAAGACTACAGGAGAGAGGAGTCTTTAGAATGTATGTCAAGTATCATTAAAATATTGAATGAACTAGTACAATATAGAGCTTACCTACTGGATTGTAGGAAGTAGAACTGTGATGGAGTGTACTGTAGATGCAGTAGTGGAATCTTCAAGGTAACTTCACAGCAGTGAGGATGAAGTTCCAAACCTGGAATGGGCAGGTGGACCCAGGTGTCAACTGGGGCAGGAGAAGAACGGCAGGTCTTCAATGGAAAGCTTTATGGGAAAAAGCTGAAAACTCTTTTAGGTACAGAGTTATTAACATTGAGGACTAAAAGAAGACTGACCGATCTGGAGAAGTAGCCCAGTCCGGAAGGGAAGAGGGGGTATGGAAAAAAGCCCTTATTCCCAAGGAGAAGTGTACTCAGAAATACTGAAGATGTACACTGTCATTCCTAGCTGGTAAGAGATAGGAAGACAATGAAGTTTGATACTTCATGGATAGGGAGATCTAACACAAAAATAGAAGCTGTTGATGTCACAGCAGTAATTGTGTGTATAACCGCTCCCACTTACTGAG
Organism: Ichthyophis bannanicus; assembly: GCA_033557465.1. Taxonomy (NCBI): domain Eukaryota; kingdom Metazoa; phylum Chordata; class Amphibia; order Gymnophiona; family Ichthyophiidae; genus Ichthyophis; species Ichthyophis bannanicus. The sequence goes on from CM066033.1 coordinate 681,927,520, forward strand.
CCGTATGAGAATAGGCAAGTTGACTGTCTGGACCCCTTAAGAAGGTAAAAGCTTTATAGCACAGAGAGTTAGGGAGATAGTAGATAATACCTAGTGTCCTATGGACATCTCCCAAAGGGCACATATATATATATATATATATATATATATATATATATATATATATGGAGATACATACATGTCTATATATATGTGCATATATGTCTATATATATAGATAGATAGATAGATAGATATAGAGGTATAGATAGATAGATATAGATGGGCATAGCTTATGCCCATACAGATTACAAAAATATGTATGTATAGGACATATACAGACATGAATATAAGTCTGAGGATACATGTCTGCAACTGAGCCCCACAAAAACATTCACATGGGGAATGTGATGGGAAAAGATTCATCTAATAATAAGGGGGTGAAAACCACCTGAAGATATATAGAGAATCTATTTCCGTGGTGTAGGAATGTAGTTCAGTGGAATAACCAGTATGGTTGCGTGAAAAACAGAGGATAATAGCAGTCTGGTAAGAGCACGTCAGGAGTACTTTAGGACTCTGACATGTCCAGAGGACAAGAAAACGCATAGACTAAGATACCAGGAGGACCCAGTCAAGGGACTCAGAGGTATCATGTACAGTAAAAGAGTATGCGTTGTCCAAGTGGAGTAGAAAAGATAATGCCAAGCTGTAAGGAAAAAAAGGGGTAGATTCCTGCCAGATTGGGAACTCCTTGGACATTCACGCAGAAAAAGCTTGTCTTCTGTATCACAATAGGAGACAAGAGGGTATAAAGAACCTATATAGCCATGGATGACTATATAAGCTTTTCCTATTATATGGAAAACCCTCAGAGACAAAGTTCAATGCTCTACAGCAAGGGCCCATAGTGGAAAGCTTCTCTGAAGATTGCAGAGAGCATTGTGCAGGAGAATTAAGAGATAACTGACAGCAGTCAGATGTGGTGCCACATCCTAGGTAAGGATATGGCAAGAAGAAGATAACCTGCAGTGAGTAGTATCATGCAAGATAGTTGAAAATAACTTGCAAGCAACATTAAAGTAAGCACTGGAAGTTATGCTTGTACAGCAACTAAACAAAAGAGCAGAGGGGATCCTCCTGCATAAAAACAGGGAGAAAAAGAGACAGAGGGAGCGGAGATATTCCCGTCCCTGTCTGATGAGTTGTTCAGAGCATGCATTGAAGGATAGCAAAAAGTCTACACTGGAAAGAAAGAGAAGTGTTTCAGTATGGTACCAACTCGAGTAGGGGAAACCCTGGAAGAGAGGGGCTTGGAAGGTGACGTACCATATGGTAAGTCAGCTGAAGGAAAAAATGTCCCTGTGGGGACAGAAACTATCCTGGGATAATTGTAATCTCCCTTTATAATAAAAAGAAAGGGAGAAATCTGTAACCCATGGACAAAGATATCCTAACAGCTTAGCATACTGAAAAGAAAAACCAGTGTAGGGTTTGAAGAATAACTTCTGGTAAAAAGAAGTTAACTGTAGATTGCAACATACAGAAACCTATGGTTGCTGGCGATGATGAGCCTGGTTAGAGTCTGGAGACTTCAGACGAGGATGAGATGTCCCTTGCTTGGGTACATCTGGAGGATGGGCAGAAGGATGAAACTTTCTTTTCCTAGGGAAAGAAGGTTTGGTAGGACATTTCCTACGCCCTGGGGAAAAAGAAGGCTTAGGACGGTTTCCAGAACTAGGAAAGTCAGTGGAGCAGTGAGCAACCTGACGTAAAGCCTCTTTATTGAAGAGATTTTCTCCAGTACAAGGAGAATTACCCAGTGTATGTTGTGCCCATCTGCTCAAGTCTGAAGCCTGCAGTCAGGCTGTACGACGTGCTCCAATGGCAATAGCAGAGGATCTGCTAACAGACTCAAAAGAGTCTAGAGAAGCACGAGAAAGGAATCAAGAGATATTCCTGCTATGATTGAGAAGCAAGGAATAGTCAGAGGCCATAGGTTCTGACAAAAAAGGAGACAAAAGAGATAATTTCTCTGTGACCTCCTGAAGTGTCAGACTCATATAAAAAAATATATGAAATAATTCTTGAAGCCAAAATAGAAGTTTGGAAGGTTTGACGTCCAAAGGCATCAAGTGCTTTAGATGCACAACCTGGCGGATAAGAAGAATGCTTCTTCTTGCTTCTTACCTTCCTCATTGCTGATTCCACTACAATGGAATGATGTGGAAGTTGGTTTTTCTGGAACCCTGGAGAGGGAGGTACCTGATACAGAACGTCAATGGCTGTAGAAGGCAAAGGAACCTTTAAGGGTGATTCCCATATCCTCAGAAGAAGATCCTGTAAAGAATGATGTGAAGGAAGCATTATATTTTCCTTTTCTGCAGGATCTTGATCAAGAGAAAAACCAGGAATAGGAATGGCAAGGAAGGCTGCCATGTCAAGGAGAAACGTCTGAAAAGAAGGATTTCCAATAGGAACTAATCCTGGGCAAGCTGAGGTTGAAGGAGCAGCTTGAGCACCAGAAGATATACTGGACTGGTGCAGAAAAAGAATCCTGCTCGATGGACTGTGATACTGACAGTTCTGATCTGAGGCAGTTAGTACTGCATCGTCAGTGCCTGGTATCGATTCCAAACTAGGCATAGAAAGGATCGATGGCACCGATGGAACTGCAGGAATCGACCCGGACACCGGTACCGGTATCGGGGATAATGTCATCGAAGCAGTAATCGAGGGCTGCTGAAGTGGTACCGAGGTAACCAGAGAGCCTTGGTGAATATCCTCGGTACTGCGTAGCCGGAAACGATATGGATCGGTTCCGAAACGCGTCGGTACCAAGTCATATAGACTGGATATCGATTCTAGACTCGGCATCGAAGTGAGCGAGTCTATCGATGCATGTCTAGAAGGTACCGACGTTGGTGGTGGTATCAGCGATGCCGATACATGAAAGTCAATTGGAATCTCGAACGGCACCGAAGGTACCGAGGACGTTCGAAGACGATGCCCGGCGACGAGAGGAACACTCGACACCGGCACCGATGGCGGGGTATCGGTACCGCTCGAAGCCGGTACCAACCCCAAGCACGGTGAAGATATAGGAAAGTCAATCTAGGTCGTATCGATCGGCCCTGAAGGTACCGAGGATTCCAGATGACGATCCCAGGTAAAGAGTGGAACACGCGATACCGATGCCGATACCGGGGTATCGGTACCGCTCTAAGCCGGAACCAACCACGAGCATGGCTGGGATACTGGAAAGCCAATCTGGGTCGTATCGATCAGCCCCGAAGGTACCGAGGACACCAGATGACGATCCCTGGTGAAGAGTGCAGCACTCGACACCGATGCCGGGTTATCGGTACCGCTCGAAGCGGATACCACCCCCTGGCACGGCTCAGGTATGTTCTGTGAGGGGTGAGCCCCAGGAACAACCTGAAACCCCGTGAATGCTTTGGAGCCCGAAGACTCCCGCCGGGGTTTTATTGCCAATGGGATCTTGAGGGCAAGGCCAGAGCCGTCATCATGCTGTGCATGAGACTTACCCTTCAAGAATTGGTTAGTCTTAACAGACTGTTTGTGGGTTAACTGATCCTGGAGAGAAGAATAAACCGGTGTCCTCACCTTAGGAGGAAAAACGGTATCGAGGGAAACTCGAAAAAGGGAAGGTCTTCTCCCAACCATATAGCCTGAAGTATCAGGGGAAAAAGGGTCAGGACCAAAACAGGTTAGACACCAAGCATTGAAGTCTAAAAAGAAAACTAAGTTTCCACAGTGAAGGCACTTCTTAGGGAAAGGCGGCTCCATCTTGGAAAGGCCTGGTAGGCCCAAAAAAGTTAAAACAAAAAACTGAGGAGAAATATTTCTCTAAGTTTGAAAAGGAAAAGAATAAAGCACCGGCGGTACCGGTATCGGCGGGAAATACAGCCGCGACCACAAGAAAACAAGAAAATAAGGATTTTAAAGTAAAAGGTTTCTGCGGTGACAGGAGGACGTCCTGTTGGCTCCGCGGAAAAACGAAAACTGAGGAGAGGCAGTGGGAAAGGCGGGAAGTCACCGCGCAGGCGCGAGGGATGCTCCCAAAAGCTTTCTGAGTGGATGCTGGGGAGCATTTCCGTGCAGGCTCCGTCGGTACCGACGTACCCATATGTTAAGACTCATTCCTGCTTGTTCCTGGAGATAGGTACAAATTGCTATAGCATAGACAGTGAGGAGATAGTATGTAATACATATCGATCTATAAAAGTCTCCCAACAGATACATATATATATGTATATATAGGGAGATATATATATACCTATATATATATGTATATCTAGATATGCAGAATATGTATAAACATATATATATAGGTGGATATATATATACATATGGGGGCATAAATTATGCACATACAGCTTACAGACATATGTATGTAGAGGCATATATAGAGATATTTACATACATGACAATAAGTCTGAAGATACACTAAGCCCCATAAGAACATTCACATGGGGAATGTGAAGGGGAAAGATTCATCCAATAACAAGAGGGTGAAAACCCACTTGACAGATATATAGAGAATCTATTTCCGTGGGCTAAGAGGATGCAGGAATGCAATCCAGTAAAATAACCAGGATGGTTGCGTGAAAAACAGAGGATATCATCAGTCTGTAGAGAGCAAGTCGAGAGTCCTTTAGAACTCTGACATGGTAGATGGGTAGAAACGCATAGAGGAGATACCAGGACCACCCACTGGAGGGACATAGGGGTATCATGGGTTATTAATAGCCTTGGATATTCACGCAGAAAAAGCTTATATTCTGAATTATAACAGGAGACAAGAGGGTGGGGAGAACCCTCACAGTCATGATAATGATTTATAAGCTTTTTTCTACTATATAGAATAGCCCTCAGAGACAAAGATCAATGCTCTGTAGCAAGGGCCCATAGTAGAAAGCTTCTCTGAAGATTGCAGAGAGCATTGTGCAGGAGAATTATGAGATAAAACTGACTGAAGTCAGGTGTGTTGCCACATCCTAGGAAAAGGAGATGGCTAGAAAGAAGATAATGTGAGAAGCCTAAAGTGAGTAGGATTATCCAAGATAGATGAGGACTAGCTTGGAATCACTACTGAGGCTAGACAAAAATTTTGGAAGATAGACTGGAACTTGTGGAAAAGTACCAGTAGTTCAATCACTGGAACTCCTGCATGCACAGCAGCTGAAAAAGACAGCAGAGAGAATCTTACTGTGCAAAACAAAGAGAAACAGACAAAGGGAGAGGAGATATTCCTGTCCCTGTCTGATGCGTTATCTTGAGAATGTATTCAAGGAAACAAAAAGTCTACACTGGAATGAAAGCTAGAGAAGCTTTTCAGTATGATACCACTCAGTCAGGGGAAACCCTGGATGAGAGGGGGAGGGTGACTTACCCATATGGCGAGTCAGCTGAAGGAAAAAATGTTCATGTTGGGACAGAAACTATCATGAGATAGTTGTAACCTCCCTTCTTGGTAGTAAGACGAGGAGAATTCTGTAACCCATGGACAAGAATATCCTGACAGCTTAGCATACTGAAAAAGGAAAACCCCAGTGTAGAGCTTTAAGAAAAAACAGTGAACAAACTTCTGTTAAGAAGAGGTTAACTGTAGAATGTAACCTTCAGAACCTATGGTTGCTGGGATGTTGAGACTGGCTAGAATTTGGAAACTTCAGACTAGGACGAGGTGTCCCTTGCTTGGGCACCTCTGGATGATGGGCAGGAGAAGAGTGAAACCTTCTTTTCTTAGGGAAAGAAGGCTTGGTAGGACATTTCCTACCTCCTGGGGAAGAAGGCGGCTTAGAATGGTCACCAGAACCAGGGAAGTCAGTGGAGCAATGAGCAACCTGATGTAAAGCCTCCTTATTGAAGAGATTTTCTCCAGTACAAGGAGAATTACCCAGTGTATGTTGTGCCCATCTGCTCAAGTCAGAAGCTTGGAGCCAGGCTCTACGACGTGCTCCAATGGCAATAGCAGAGGATCTGCTAACAGACTCAAAAGAGTCTAGAGAAGCACGAGAAAGAAACCAAGAGATATTCCGGCTATGATTAAGAAGCAAGGAATAGTCAGCAGCCTTAGGCTCTGACAAAAAAGGAGTCAAAAGAGAATTTCTTTGTGACCTCCTGGAGTGTTAGACTCATATAAAATATATAAGAAATAATTCTTGATGCCAGCATAGATGTTTGGAAGGTTTGACGTCCAAAGGCATCAAGTGCTCTAGAAGCATGACCTGGCGGATAAGAAGAATGCTTCTTCTTGCTTTTTACCTTCCTCATTGCTGATTCCACTACAATGGAATGATGGGGAAGTTGATTCTTTTGAAACCCTGGAGAGGGGGGCACCTGATACAGAACATTAGTTGCTGTAGAAAGTGAGGGAACCCTTAAAGATGATTCCCATATTCTCAGAAGAAGATCCTGCAAAGAATGATGTAAAGGAAGCATTATATTTCCCTTTTCTGCAGGAGAGCCCTGGTTAAGATTACAGCCAGGGATAGGAATAGCAAGAAAGGTTGCCATGTCAAGGAAAAACTTCTGAAAAGAAGGATCTCCAATGGGAACCATCCCTGGGAAGGCTAAGGTTGAAGATGCAGCCTGAGCACCAGAGGATGTACTGGTCTGGTGCAGAAAAAGAACCTTACTAGATGGATAATGATACTGGCAGTCACGATTTGAGGCAGTTAGTACTGCATCATCTATGCCAGGTATCGATTCCAAACTAGGCATGGAAAGGATCGATGGCACCGATGTAACTGCAGGAATCGACATCGATACCGATACCGGTAATGGCATCGAGCCTGTCATCGGAGGCTGCTCAAGCGGTACCGAGGTAACCAGAGAGTCTTGGTGAGTATCCTCGGTACTGCGTATCCGGAAACGACAAGGGTCGGTTCCAAGGCGCGTCGGTACCCAGTCATCCAGACTAGATATCGATTCCAGACTTGGCATCGAAGGGAGCGAGTCTATCGATGCATGTCTAGAGTGCACCGACGTCGGTGGTGGTACTGGCGATGCTGATACAGGGAAGTCACTCTGGGTCGTATCGATCGGTCCCGAAGCTACCGAGGACGCCAGATGACGATCCCTGGTGAAGAGTGGAACACTCGACACCGGTGCCGGGGAATCGGTACCGCTCGAAGCAGATACCGCCCCCAAGCACGGCTCAGGTATGTTCTGTGAGGGGTGAGCCCCAGGAACAACCTGAAACCCCTGAAATGCTTTGGAGCCTGAAGACTCCCGCCGGGGTTTTAATGCCAATGGGGTCTTGAGGGCAAGGCCGGAGCCGTCATCATGCGTAGCATGAGACCTACCACTCAAGGATTGGCAAGTCTTAACAGACTGTTTGTGGGTTACCTGATCCTGTAGAGAAGAAAAACCCGGTGCCCTCACTGCAGGAGGGAAAACGGTATTGAGGGAAACTCGAAAGAGGGAAGGTCTTCTCTCAGCATTGCAGCCTGATAGTTCAGGGGAAAAAGGGTCAGGACCCAAACAGGTTAGATTGGAGTCTAAAAAGAAAACTGTGTTTCCACAGTGAAGGCACTTCTTAGGAGAAGGCGGCTCCATGATGGAGAGGCCTTGTAGGCCCAAAAAGTTAAGACAGAAAAAGAGGGAAAAATCTCTCTGAGTTTAAGAAAAAAGAAAGAAAAAACCACCGGCGGTACCGGTGTCGGCGGGAAAAACAGCCGCGACCACAAGAAAACAAGAAATGAAGTATTTAAAGAAAAACGTTTCTGCGGTGACAGGACGATGTCCTGCCGGCTCCGCGTAAAAACGAAAACTGAGGAGAAGAAGTGGAAAGGGCGGGAAGTCAGCGCGCAGGCGCGAGGGATGCTCCCAAAAGCTTTCTGATTGGATGCTGGGGAGCATTCCCGTGCAGGCTCCGTCGGTACCGACGTACCCATATGTGAAGACTCATTCCTGCTTGTTCCTGGAGATAGGGTAGGACTAGAGACTCTAATAGAGTCCATACCTGAGGTGGAGACGGATTCGACTGTGGAGAGGTTTAGGTTAGCTCTTGAAATAATAGCAACACCTCCGCCTCTGCTGGATATTCTGTTGCAGACATTGATTGAATATGTATTTGGACATAACTGGTTTAATAAGACAGAGTCAGATTCTTGGAACCAGGTTTCAGTAAGACAAAGAATGTCCAAGTTGTGGTCAAATATAAGATCAGTAATTAGAGGGATTTTATTCCTGGCCGAGCGGACGTTGATTAGGTCACATTTGAGGGGAGGGTGGAGGTTGTCATAGGGAGTGTTGGGGATGTGGTTGTAGTTTGTATGGAGCAGTTTGAGCTTGCAGATCCGAGTGTGGAAGCTGGTATGATTGTGGATTGGGGGGGAGGATTGTATGTTAGAATGTCTAAGGGAGTGGATTATAGGGATTGGGGTATTATAGTTTACTATTAGAGCATGTGAGAGGAGGAGTGAAGTGATGTGTAGTGTGAGGAGACTGGCCCACAGGGTAGGTGGATGAAATATGGTTAGTTCCATTTTAGGTAATTTAGGTAGATGGTGAGAGGAGAGAACTTAGGGGGGGGGAGGGTAGAAGGAGGAAGGTGAGGGCTAGTGTAAGTTAGAGATAGGACTAGGGGGGAAGTTTGTATGATGATTTAGAATATTAAGCAGTTGCTGAGGTGGGAGGAAGGGTATGAGAAGGTTTTGCATCTAGTTTGCATAAAAATGGTAACAGACAGTAATGGTAACAGACAGTAATGGTAACAGACAGTAATGGTAACATCTGGTAAACATAAAAATGGTAACAGACAGATGTAATTGCAATTTGTCTGACAGGACAGGGAGAAATGTAGTGAGTACCTTTTTTAAGAGCTGCTTAAGTTCAGGTCTTGAGATCTTCTGAGGTTCCCAGTAAGTGTCCGATCAGCGTTGAGGTTTCTGTCGAGTTGAACATGAGGTTGTGGAGTATTTAGGAGTTGGGCTGGCTTGCAGATGTCCTTTGTTTTCGGTCCACACCTAAGGGCCATGCCAAAGGGCCCTCTGGCGAGGCCCTCAGGCGCGGGCCCGCAAGGCACGGGTGCGCCGGATGGCGCTCCTTTTAAGGTGCCTGCCTCTGCCCCGATTGGGCAGCCGAGCGGCGGCAGGAAAAGCTGCTGGTCGCCGGTCTGAAGCAGCCCCAGCTGCTCAATCTCCGCCTGAGAGAGCTGCTGCGGGCTGAGCTGGGCTGCGAAGAGGACCCTCAGTGCCAGATGGCGCTCCTTTTAAGGTGCCTGCCTCTGCCCCGAATGGGCAGCCAAGCGGCAGAGGGAAAAGCTGCTGGTCGCCGGTCTGAAGCAGCCCCAGTTGCTCGATCTCCGCCTGAGAGAGCTGCTGCGGGCTGAGCTGGGCTGCGAAGAGGACCCTCAGTGCCGGATGGCGCTCCTTTTAAGGTGCCTGCCTCTGCCCCGATTGGGCAGCCGAGCGACGGCGGGAAAAGCTGCTGGTCGCTGGTCTGAAGCAGCCCCAGCTGCTCGATCTCTGCCTGAGAGAGCTGCTGCGGGCTGAGCTGGGCTGCGAAAGCCTTGCTATCCTCTGTGGGTGCGGCTGCCTGGAGCAGAAGCGAGCCAGCTGTGCATTAGTCGGAGAGGCGAAAAGGTCCATCTCGGGCCAGACCCAAAGGAGGAAGAGCCTCTTCGCTACTGCAGGGTCGAGATGCCACTCGTGAGGGTGCAGGACTTGCTGAGTCTGTCTGCCAGGTAGTTGTCCTGGCTCAGCAGGTAGACCGCTCGTAGAAGCATGTCATTGCTCACTGCAATGCAGAGGACGACTACAGTCTCTTGACAGAGAGAGTACAAGCCTGTGTCCCCCTGCTTGTTTATATAGAACACTGCAACCTGGTTGTCTGTCTGGACCCGCACAGGTCTGTTCCGCAAAAGGGAACGGAATGCACATAGGGCGAGGGCTACCGCCTGGAGCTCCAGGAGGCTGATCTGAAACAGAGACTCCTCCCTGGACAAGCAACCCTGAGTGTGGTGAACTCCACAGTGAGCTCCCCAGCCCTGGAGAGAGGAATCTGTGGCCAGGTTTCTCTGCGGTGGGGGCGCCTGGAAGGACATTCCTACTCAAAGGCGATCTGGGTTCTGCCACCAGTCAAGGGACCTCACCAGCTGGCTAGAGACCCTGACTCTGTCCCTGAGTCGGCCCGTGGCCTGGGTCCACTGAGAACGCAGGCACCACTGGGCTGTCCGCATATACAGGCAGGCTAGGGGTGTGACATGGACAATGGAGGCCATGTGTCCCAGCAGGCAGAGGAGAAGGCGAGCCGGCATCATTTTGTGGTGTTGGACCTTCCCTGCCAGCTGTTTGAGGCGTTCTGCCCTGTCCTGAAGGAGGAGGGCTCTGGTCTGCACCATGTCCAGATGAGCACTGATAAACTCTAGGTCTTGCACCAGAAAGAGATATTTGTGGTAGTTGATGAACCCCAGTTGATGAACCCCAGGTGCTGCAGGAGGAGGATGGTACATTCTGTGCCCTGATTGGCCTCTGTGGCTGTGCTGCCTATGATGAGCCAGTCGTCCAAGCAGGGGAAGATGAACACCCCTTGTAGGCGCAGATGGGCGGCTACCACTCCTAGGCACTTTGTGAACACTCATGGCAAGGAGGCTAGACCGAAGGGAAGTACACTGTATTGGTAGTGGCTCCGCCTAACATGAATTTCAGGTACTGCTGGTAGATGGGTGGACCAGGATGTGGGTGTAGGCATCCTTTAGATCCAAGGAGCAAAGCCAGTCTCCCTGGTGGAGGTAGGGCAGCAGTGTTCCAAGGGAGAGCATTTTGAACTTCTCTCTCACCAGGAACTTGTTCAGGTCTCAGAGGTCCAAGACAGTACTGGGGACAAGAAAGTACCTTGAGTAGAAGCCCTTGCCCCAGAGGAGCTGGGGAATAGACTCTACTGCCCCGTTCCTTAGTAGACTCACTAGCTCTGAGAGCAAGAGGGCCTGGTGAAGGAGAGGTCGCACTGGCTCTCCTGGAAAATGCCCCCGAGATGGCAGCTGGAAGCGGAGGTGGTAACCCTCCTTCACCACCCGGAGCGCCTACTGGTCCGAGATGACCTTGGGCCACCTGTGGGTGAAGATTGCAAGCGGCCACCTGTGGGCTGGTGAGAGTCTCCCAGGGGAAGGGAGGCCATGCCCTGGGAGTCAAAAGCTCCCACTAGGTTGCGCCAGAGCTGGTGTCTATGGTTTGGGGGCCCTTTGGCTTCCTTGGTCCGTGTCCCTGGCCTTTGGGCTGGGGTCCCTGGTGCTATTGGCTTGGTAGTGGTGAGTCTGATGGAAAGGACCCTTCTTCCTCAAGAAAGTTGGCCTTTTCCCCAAGGTTTTCTTACGGGGAAGGGTAGAGGTCTTCTTTAAGAGCCTCTGCCTGGTCATCACCTTGGCCTCAATCTCAGTCGCCTTGTCGGCTGTAGGTTTCCCAAATACATTCTCCCCCGTGCAGGGGACATCCAGCAGCTTTTCCTGGACCCACTGCTCAATATCCGAGGTCTGCAGCCAGGCCTGGCGCAGAGCACCGATGCCTGCGGCTGCTGCTCGGGCTGCAGCCTTGAACCCATCGTAGGCAGCCCGGGACAGGAACTTGGAGCAGTTCCGGATGGTGGCCACCAAGATTTGAAGCCAACAAGCTCCTAAATGAGGCTCTTTAAGATATATCCTGATGTAGAGCTCATTGGTTTGTATCCTGCAGCCCAGCATGGACCCCTGGAAACATTTATGCCCCAGGGCATCGAGGGCTCTGAACCCTCTACCCAGGGGTATAGAATAATAAGTCTTCTGGCTCTTGAGCTTTTGCATCGAGGAATTGTGGGTAAGTTGAGCCTTCTGGAAGCCTGGACTCCTCTTGATGCAATAGATGGCGTCGAGGCATCAGCTGACCACCAGCAGAGAAGCCGGGATCTCCCACATCCGTAGGAGCAGCCATTCGAGGATGGGTTGTAACAACACAGATAGAGCCTCCTTTGGCCTAGACTCATACTGGAGGATCTCCAGCTCTTCGGTGCACGGGTCCTCCTCGGACTCTGTGGAGACAGAGGACTCAGGCCATTTCCTGGACAAAGTCGTGGAAAGCCATGTCCTTGGGTGGAGAATGGCATATGAGTTCTGGGGGAGACGGCTCTGAGGGGATGTTTCGGTGTCGAGAGGTCTCAGGGGAGGCTTCGACGTCTGTCTCCCAGTCTGACTCTGAGGGCATCAAGGAGTCCGAGGCTTGGAACTCCCACGCCTTGAGGCCTACATTGGGGAATCAAGATCCCCCGACTGGTCTCGGGTCAGACTCCCGAAAACTAGCTGGGGAGGACCGGACACCCGAGGATCGGGACCATGACCTCGATCGGTGTCCAGGGCTAGCCCGAGGCCGATAGCACTCAGGGCCCGGCTCAACGCCCAGGGATGCTGCCACAGTCGGGGGCCCGATTGTTGGGGCAGATGATGCGGACGAACCCAACACCATCGCTTGTTGCATGGTCAGGATGGCAGAGGTACTTTATTCTAGGACCGCCATTCTGGCCTCGATGTTAGAATGCTCCGCAGCTTTCGACACAGGCACAGAGAGTTTCAGGCCCGGTGCCGGCACTCTAGCAAGCGTGTCCTCAATGAGGACAGTGGCCCCAGGGAGCCTTGCACAGTCACCGCCGGCCAAGGACTCCTTCCTAGAGACCTTAGGAGGGCACTGCTTGGAGTCGCCCGAGTCCTGCTGCGGGACCTTACTGGATTTCCCTGGTGGAACCTTGACTGGCTTCAAAGATTTTTTTCTTTTTCTTGCCAGGATCCGGTGTCTTTCCGGAGGAGCCGCCACAGTGGGACTCTGAAGATGCCTGGACCTCACGGGAGGTGCTCAGCTTTGGGCTCAGCATCAGGGAAGCTGGAGCAGAGCCGGACCGTGGGAACATCTTCTCCTGCAACTCTCACCTTTTCTTGTTGGTCTGAGGATGCAGGAGGTACTGTCGTGGTCCGGGCCAAGGCAGTGCAAGCAGTAGTCGTGGGTATCTGTGACAGACATAATTTAACTGCAACGATCACATTTTTTAAAGTCACCGGGAGACATGGTGGATCACACCTGGACGGGGTCGACGACCCCTGGGCAAAAAAGGGCGTGAACACTGGTTGAGGCAAGCCTCGATGAAAAAAGAAAAAAAGGAGCCGAGAACAGAACCGGGGACGGTGCCGGCTCGAGATGGGAAAAGGAACCAGTATGCAAACCAGGAAAAACTCAACTAAGAGGATAATTTTTAAGGAATTTTACTGGGGAAACAGGACATGTGTTCATTGGGCTTCGCGGAAAAAGGGAAACTGAGCAAGATGGCACCCTTGGGCGGGAAGGGAACCACACATGCGTGGTAGCATTCCTAAAGACTTTCTTTGAAAGTTGGTGAAATGCTCCGTGTGGGCTCAGTCGGCGCATACGTCACCCATATGAGAGGATTGACTTCCTGCTTGTTCCTGGAGAATTCACCATTTCAGAACAGATTCATACATTTTGATGAAAAAACACTTTGACGTACCTTATGGAAAGCAGTATAGCAAGTTTACGAATAAACTAAACTGCTGAGTATAAATCATATAGGCTAAAATAGTCAGACTACATGCTCATGGAATTCTGATTATGTGGCCCACTGTTGATAAAACTTGGATGCCTATGCACTGTCAGGATAATCTGAATATGAATGAGCTAAGTAAACTATTCTCCATTTGCTGAGGGTGACCAAATGACTCACAAAGGAGCTAATCCTGGTTTTTGGCTCCAATGCAGGCATGAATATATGAACCCTGATTCCTATAAAATGATATAGCTCTGGTTTCCATGCCTACAATCAGCCGTACCAACCAAGATTGGCTTAACCATCTCGTTTAACTAGTAACTAGTCCTATAAATCTTTCTCTGGGTAGTGTGTACCTGCTGTGGTGGCTGCATATAACCCTGGGCCTGAAGCACTTGCTGGCCAGGAGGAGGGTGCCCTGAGGAAGGGTAGTTGTTAGTAGCCATGGGCTGCCCTGTAGAAGCCATGATGAAGCTGGCCTGCTGAGGATGCTGGGAAATGAGTGGAGGCTGAAACAGCGAGGGGGAACTGTCAGGAGCTTCAGAAGATCCCTGCCGACTGAGGCTCATTTGACCAAAGTGACTGTTCAACTCATCAGCCTGGGACAGAAAAGGAAACAAATAAGGTGTAAGGCAGCATTAATGCAAACTGCACTGTGGATAATTTTGATTAGATCTACATAAACCTGCAATCTCATTTCCCACCCTAGATGTTCTTGCTTATTTTTTGTCACAGCTAAGACATTAATAGAAACCTTAGATCAATAGGCCCCTCCCCTCCATCACCCCACTCCTAAGTCTTGCCACACAGCTTCAAGAAGCATTTTGAATTAAAATGTCTTCTCTCTTTATGAATGTGCCTTACATTTAAGCAGGTTTTATCCAATGGTGTCGATAAAACAAACTTAAGGAGGAATGTACATTTTTTAAATTTTAAAATGAAACAGAAGTAGCAAGTGAAAGAAAATAAGCAATGAATATAACAAGTTATGCAGTTATCAAAAATAAAACAACCTGAAAATTAAATAAACTGTTTAGATCCCCATTCTAATTTTGAGTTTGTTTTGGAGAAAGAAAAAAATCTTTAACAGCATCTCCTACATGACCACACCAGTGTTATGAAGTTATTTAAATTTTAGTTCTTTGCCTTTAATCAAAGTCTGCTTTGAAAGGGGATATAAAGCAAATAACTGCAATTTTTTTTAAAGGCAAAAGAAGAAAATATACAAATATTTTCAAGCACCTCTAGAGTCAAGCTCACAAGCACAGCACATACATAATACATTAACAGAATAGAAAGAGTAGAGGAATAAGACTTTATACCATGTTATACTGCTGGGGAGGAGAGACAGGCAGAAGGACTTGGGGACAGGGGCTGGAAGAGTACTGCATGGGCTGTGGAGAAGGCTGCAGAGCTGGGAGAGGCTGAGGGCATGCGCAGAGAAAGAGGAGGGATCAAAAGAAAGGGGGTATTTGGGGAGGGATAGAGCAGTGAAGGGGAGGGCAAGGGGGAGAAAAGAAAAAAAAAGAGACATGATTAGTCATACATAAATAACCCCAATATCCTCTCAACTAAAGCTGTTAAGGGTTCACAGCAAGGAGATAGAACAGGGATATTAAAACACTTCAGGAAGGAATACTTGACCATGTTTACAAGATTGGATCATAAAACTCATAGCAAGAATTCCTTTTACTCAACTACTTAAAGTATTTGGGTGTAAAAGGCCGAGCAGATTCCTTCTACAAGGATACCAGGTTATAAGTGAAAACACAAAAATAACCCTGACTGGGAAGGGAAATGAACTTATTTCAGACCAAACACTGATCAGGCAAGGAAATATTTTCTGGGGAAGAATCTGCACTCAGATCCAGGACAAAAAGAAACAGGTTACAGTGATGTTGCTTTAAAAGCTTCAAAGAAAACATAAGAGAAAGAACAGAGGTTGCAATACTCAGCTTCCACCACCCCCAGATGTACTCTCTGTCAAAGCACCCTGTCACATCCTGCTTGTGTTTCCGTGGGATGGAGAGAGCCGGTTGCATGACTCACCTGGGAAATCATGTGAGTGTTAAGGGGCTGCTGTTGCTGGGGAGTGAGAGGAAGTGTCGGATGCTGCTGAGTGGAGCACTGCAGAAGGCTGCGAGTGGGCTGTGGAGAGGATACCTGGTTGCTGGCCTCAGGGCCACCCAATGACAAACCTGAAAAGTATAAGGGGATGGCAGGAGGGAGAAATCAGTGAAAGGATAGATTTGTTCACAAGAGGCTGCTCTAACATGAAAGAGACTGCATTTGGTACTCTGTTCCATTCATTCTCAGTGTATGTCTAAGTGCCATGACATCCATTAATTTAGCTCTGAATGAGGGAAGGGAGGGCTTACTAAGTACACCATATACTGTGTCTAAGATAAGACACACATTTGGCATACTCAAATACAGAACTTGCATACTTTCTTTAATGTAAGATGCTCCTTATAGGAAAGGAGAAAAATATGCAGAAAGCAAGAGCTATTCTTAATGTGACATAGGTTCCTTAACCACTAAAACACATCAGAGGTCACGCATATCCTTCAATACTCCCTGCTGTAACCCTATGAGACCCCCTCTCTAACACATATCTCTGCCAATTCACCCTATTCAAGCACTGAGCATGCACCTCAATCCTGCCCTGTAGCCCCCCTCACTATTCACATACTCAGACCCTCCTCACCCACACAACTCTGCCAATGCAATCTGATGTTGTTTTACAGCAGTCATTGATATTCCAGCACTGAGAATACATATGCATATTTCACCAACTCGCTTGTTCCTCTGACTGGGACTGTGCTGGTCTCATACCTGCCCTGCCAGGCCTGCCACTGGCACCCTTGTTGCTCCCAATGCTGTCTCCTCGTGTGAGGATGGAGATCCCACTGAAGCTGCTGGCCTTAGTTACTGGTGGCCGCATGCTGCGACTGGAGCCATCCGAGTCAGTGCTGCTCCACGGCCGTGGCTCCAGGGACCTCAGGTCACCCTCAGCGCTGCTTTGCAGGCTGCTCGAAGCACGGCTCAGCCCCTCTCGGTTCCCTCTGCAACAGGACCATGATGATTTCAAATTGAAATGAAGATATTAACTTAAGGCCTCCTTCAGAGGAAGCCATCATCTGCATAGCACACTTAATTATTATGCAGGAAACATATTTTTAGCCTACTGATTGGAAGGCTACTACACAAACTAGACAGACAATTCTGAAAAGCAAACATCAAGCAGTGACAACCACGAAAGCACAGTTACAAGATAAAACACATGACTATATGGAAAATACAGTTATCTGCCAGAAGACATAATAATGAACTCTTAGCCGTGTCTAGGCATAAACCTCAGAACCTTAGGCTTCTCTTCTTTTTGGGCTGTGCTCTGCCCTCTGATGTCCTCATTCCTATTTTTTCCTCCGAAACCCTTTCATATTGCATATTTAAGCAAACTGATTATAAGGCATTAAAAAATGCATGCATTTTTTGATCTGGGAGTTTCCTTTTGCTACTATGGGCCTCTTTTCAATCAAAACTAGGGTTGAGACCTGGTACAATCAACCTTCTCTCTACTACCCAAGATGTTTGCTCCCTATTTTTATATCCCTCTTAACTTACTTTAGCCCTGCAGTGACAGCCTTTGGCTGAGGTCATGCACCAAAGCTCCTTTCAGAACCCAGTCAGAAGGTGTTACCAATAGATAAGGACTGATTTCTCCCCTCCCTCTCCAGGGATTGAGTGTATCACACCTTTGCTACCTGAACAATGTAGACAATCCAGGTCCTTCCTCAATGTTTTATACTGTTGGGGACCATCCTACCTAGGGTGGCACTAACATCTGTTCTCTGGAATAACAGAGAGGTTCACAGGAGAACAAGGTCTGATGGAGCTATATCAATATATTAAAAGACCACCATGATAGCCAATCAAAATAAAAATTAGCTGCAAGAAAATCAACCAAGCACTTGGATAGGGATGATATTCTTCTAAGATTAGTGGATGCTGAAAGACACAAGCTTTCAGACCACTACTGCCCTTTCCTATCAGTGATAGCAACTAATTTAACATGGTGGTGCTCATTTTAAAGGAACTAAGAGAGAAATCTGCTTCTATTTTTCACACTCCCCTCCAAAATTTCAACTTTGATGCTTTTAACTTAACCTATAAAAGAAGCAGGAAGAGCATGGGTAATGGAGGGAAGACTTTGGACTAGCTGACACTTTCCCCATATTGATCACATTACAAAGACACAAGTTCCTTGAGGCAGCGTTGCAGTCTTCATGTCCCATCCAGCTTTAGGGACATGGCAGAAATGAGCACAAGTGCTCTATCTCTTCCTCTTCACCTCTCCAGAACTCCAGCAAACAGTTTGGGAAATTAAAAAAAAACAAAAACAAAACAAAACAGAAAGGAAAAGAATAAAAGGAAAAAATATGTCAAAAATAAAACCCCATCTCAATCCAACTGCACAAGCAGCCATGCACGGAGACAAACACGGGCCTGCACAAAGGACTGAGAAACAAAGCAAAAGGAAAAAAAACACAGCAAAAATATCTAAAAATTGAAAAGGAAAAAAAAATCAAAACCAAAAGATACCTAAAAATCTGCCTCCTTTTGTGAGAGCTAGAGGAGAAGGCTTCTCGGCAGAGTCTGTTGATTACATTAAAGAAAAGATCATTACACATTTCTAATGTATTTCACTCATTCCAAAAGGCCCATCATGATCCCACCCCTCATGTCCCCCTTCCCAGAAAAGTGTCAGCAGTGTGCATCAGGGCTTGCCATGTCATACTAACCTGCTGTCAGTCAGGTATCCATTCTGTGCAGTCTGGGAAATAGAAAAGGGGAAACAGTCACAGACAGAACAGCAAATGACACCAGGAAAGAAATGCAAAACAAAACTTGGACCTAACTGGCTGATGCAGAAAACCGGTGCTAGACACGTGCTGAAGACTACTTTAACGCGGCCAGACACCGCATATTTTATAACGCTCAATGCAGCAAAGATAGGGCATGCAAATGTCCCCTGCGTTAAATGCGCGCATGCAAATGAGCCATTGCAGCATTAAGCTGGGAAAGCAAGCGAAACACATGCGCACAAGAAATCTGTGCTAATTTGGCTTGCTCTCCGGTCACCACATGGCTAATTTGCATAGCAGCCCAGACAGTATTTTGATGGCATTGGGGGACGATCGCGGCATCAGGAAAAGCCCCCGATGCCATCAAAATACTGTTGGAGGCCGTGCCAGACAATAAAATTATCCCTGGTGATCCTGGCAGCCCTGATCCTACCCGACAGTATTTCGATGGCATCGGGAAAGGCCCCTGATGCCATCAAAATGATGTCAGGGGCTGTGACATACAATAAAATGATCCCTGGTAGTCTAGCAGCCCCTCCCCCCCCATTAAAGAAAAAAGAACCTGGTGGTCTAGTGGCCCTTCCCCCCCTAAATAAAAGACTAGCCTGGTGGTTTAGTGGCCCCCTCCCCCCCATTAAATAAAGAACAAAAACTGGTGGTCTAGAGTCCCCTATCTGGTGGTCTGGCAGCCCCCAAATGCACCTTAAGCGGGAGCATTTATTTATTTATTTAGCTGTATTTATATCCCGCTTTTCACCGGGTCAAAGCAGTCAATTGGGAGATACATTTAACACGAGGGGATATGACACACATACGCTAATACTTACAGGGAACATGGGCAATGGAGGGTTAAGTGGCTTGCCCAAGACCACAAGGAGTACCTATAGGACTAGAAATCCCAGTCCCTCCGGCCTGAGATTGCTGCCCCCAGGTGGGACTTGAACCCCCGGCCCTCCGACCTGAAGCACCTTGTCCTAACCACTAGGCCACTCCTCCCATTGCATGCTCGCTCCCGCTCAGAGTCTCCCATTTTGCAAAATGGCGGTGTCTGGCCCTGCGTGGTGCATCCTGGGAGGTACCGGGTGAGGTCAGACTGCCATATAAGGCGCATTAAGGTGCATTTGGGGGCCGCCAGACTACCGGGTTTTGTTTTTTTATAAAATGGGGGCCGAAAGAGGCCACTAGACCACCAGGTTCTTTTATTTAAGGGGGGGGGGAAGGGGCACTAGACCACCAGATTCTTATTTTATTTGGGGGGGGGAGGGGCCGCTAGACCACCAGGAACCATTTTATTGTGGAGCACAGCCCCTGACAGTATTTTCATGGCTTTGGGGGCTTTTCCCGATGCCTGATCATCTGAGGAGATGATCTAGACATTGAGGAAAGCCCCCGTTCCATGAAAATACTGTCAGGGACATGCGTTAGAGGTTTACTTCTACTCAGACACTGAAGTAAAAATTTTGTCAATGTGGCTGGTTGCAAAATCCTCTATGCCTATCTCTGCATTGGGCGTAGCTAAGATTTGCATACCAGCCCAGCTGATTATAATAGATTTAAATAGTTAAAGCTCATTTAAATATGCATAGGGTTAGTTGGGTGCTAGTTTTTCCGCCGGCATTTACATCGGTTTCCTGCATTTGCAGGATCGTTAAAAGTGCTTAAAGGTGGAGTTGGGGGCTTGTAAAGCCAGCGCTAAGCTTTCTGCATCGGCCTGTAAATGTGGGAGACATTGTAAGACTCCTCCCTACTGCAGAGCTTTCTAGCTATTATTGCTAACAACTGCCAACAGGGCTTTTATCTGCAAAGGTTCAGTTTACGGTTTCGGGGGTTAGGGAGTTGCCAGCAGGGAGCAGACACTAATCTAGGTTCTCAATCTGATTGACAGGGACCACATGCTGGTCTGGTTTTCAGGATATCTACAGTGAATACGCCTAAGATATAGCGTAGTTACTCAACTGTAACAGGTGATCTCCGGGAACAGCAGGAATTAAGTTTTCACATATGGGTATCGTCGGTATCGACGGAGCCCGCGCGAGAACTCTCCCCAGCGTCCAAAAGGAAAGCTTTTGGGAACATCCCACAGCGCATGCGTGCTGCCTTCCAGCCTTACTGCCTCTCTCACTTCAGTTGAGTTTAAAGCTGAGCCAAGGAGAGAGACAGAGAGAGAGACAACTCCTAGGGGAGGTGGGTGGATTGTGAAGACTTAATTCCTGCTGTTCCCAGAGATCACCTGTTACAGGTGAGTAACTACGCCATCTCCAGGAACAAGCAGGAATGTAGTCTTCACATATGGGGACTCCCCAGCTGAAAGATGCCAGAGGGTTGACCCCAGCGAGCTGTGAACCCATGTGAACGGGGTCATACTTCCTCCCATAGATCCCTGGCATCCTACCAGGACGGAGGGTAGGAGTTGCATTACGTCTGAAAGAGATGCTGTAGAACAGCTTGGCCAAACAAGGCATCCCGACGGGAGTCTTTGTCCAGACAGTAGTGGGCTGTGAAGGTATGTACCAAAGCCCAAGTAGCCGCTCTACAGATATCATCTATAGACACAGAGCGGAGATTAGCAACCGAGGCTGCCATTGCTCTGACATTATGAGCTGTAACATGGCCTTCGAGGGAAAGACCTTTACTATCGTTATGTGAAGGATATGCAGTTTGCAATCCACTTAGATAGAGTTAGTTTGGAAGCTGGAAGTCCCAAATGACTAGAATCAAAAGCAACAAAGAGTTGAGAAGACCTCCTATGTTGCTCAGTTCTTTGAAGGTAAAAGGCTAAAGCTCTTTTACAATCTAAGGTATGATTGGTTTCTTTCTGCACTGGAGGCGTGAGGCCTAGAGAAGAATACAGGAAGAGAAACCAACTGGTTTAAATGAAAAAGGCAAAACCACCTTTGGCATAAAGTGTGGATGAGTTCTGAGGACTACTTTATAAAGGAATTTTAAAGTTGTAGTGGCTAAGGGTTCAAAAGGCAGCTTCATAAGCTGCCCAAGAACAAGATTCAAGTTCCATGCCACTGGTGGTGGCTTTATCAATAGAAAACCTCTCATGAATCTTGATACAAGAGAATGAGAAGAGATTGGTTTCGAGAGACTGCCACCACTGCAGGGACAAAAGGAGACGTGCCGAGTTTTTGATTTTGTCCGTTAGGTGACCTACAGGAGGGGTGAGGCACCGAAGAAAAGAAAGAAAAGCTTCCTTTTTTTTTTTTTAGAAGAAAATAAGAAAAGAGAACCGGCAGTACCAATAGATGTCGAATAAAGGCAGACGCGACCACAAAAAAACAAGAAAGAAGATAACGTTTTCTGCGGTGACAGGAAAGACGTCCTGTCAGCTCCGCGGAAAACGAAGAACTGAAGTGAGAGGCAGTAAGGCGGGAAGGCAGCACCCATGCGCTGTGGGATGCTCCCAAAAGCTTTCCTTTTGGACGCTGAGGAGCGTTCCTGTGCGGGCTCTGTCGGTACCGACGATACCCATATGCGAAGACTACATTCCTGCTTGTTCCTGGAGATACGAGAGTACAGTGGAGGCAGTGCATGCAACTATACTTCAGGCATATCAGAGCTGCTAAGTTGTCAGTTTCATGAGACTTTTTGGCCAGTCCTAGTCATGAATTTACATGCTAAAAACAGTGTGGTATTTATAATCCTTGATCCTACTCATTGAAATCAGTGCTGCAGACCTTATAATGCATCAGGTTGTCTGTTTTTAACTGGGCATATTCATTGTGGACATCCTTGAAACCAGACTGGCTGGGTGGACCTTAGGGAATTATCTGAGAAACGATGCAGTATCTTCTGAGATAGAGAGAAAAACTATGCAGACAACCACCACTATTTAAAAAGTTAACACAGTCTCAGGAGATATGTTTGGCAACGTAGATTTCCTAGCCAGTACTAATAAAATACCGCATATTAAAGCTATGTACAGACAACACCCATGAGATCTAGACTTACTTCCCGGGCAAAGATTCTTTCCCGGACCCTCTGATACTCCTCTTCCCTCTCTTCTATTGACTTACTTCTCCTCCCATCCTGCAGCGGGACTCGGATCTAAAATACAGAAATACATACATACATTTATTTATATTAGTGCTTTTATATCACAGATCTTATGCATGCCCTGAGGTTTACAATATAACATGAAATAGAAAAACAAGTGCATACATTAAATGACCCTACCTTAACTACCCAATAGAATCATTTCTTCACATCACTAAAATCTTTCCTAACTACAAGCTGTTCAGACTAACCGAACTAAAGCAAAGCCCACCCCAGCTGAATGCTCGACTAAAATAAAAATCTTTCAAGTTTTTACATAATTTATTTGATTATATTTTTATACCGCTTTTCCACGGTCAGAGAGGTTTACAATGAACAAAACTGAGTTTCTACATTGAACAGAGTATAAAACAACTAGGGCTACATCAAACAGAATACAGTATCACTGGGATTACAAACAATAATCAATGATACTGCATTACCTATCTCCAATTAAAGGAGAAAGGCTAGATTGACTATGTACAAACAATATGTAAAAATGTACAATATGTATGTTTTAGAGTTTCAAGTGAGAATGTGACAGTCTACAATCTAGCTTGGGTGTGATATTATTGTATGTGGTGATATAGCAATTGCAAAAATGTTCATATTGAGATATGTTGTGATTATTGTCAGCAGTCCAGTTGTTTATGTATTGTCCATAATAGTTTATGAACAGGTGTGTTTTTAGATCTTTACGGAATGCCGATAGTCCTGAGTTGTTCCATATATTGTCTGGTAGTACATTCCATGATCCAGGAGCATATAAGGAGAAGGCTCTCGTACAGGCAAATTGATTACTCCTGGTTCTTTCTGTTGAGATGGTTGACATGTTCTTTGTTGTCTTCCTCTTTTCTCATTTGTTCCTCGGATACTGAAGTAGTTGCTCTAGGCAGCTGTCAGATAAACAGTGATTTTGAATGTTGTCATTATGGCTTTGTATTGAATTCTGCTCTTTATGGATAGCCAGTGCAGTTGTTTTAATATTGGGGTAATGTGGTTGGTTCTTGATTTGCCGAGTATAATTCGTGCAGCTGTGTTCTGGGCAACCTGTAATGCATATAGCGATTGATTGGGAACATCATACTATATGGAATACCCAAAGTCAAAATGTGGGAATATTATTGCCTGGAATACTGATCGAAAGTCATGGGGTCTAGTAAGGGGCGGAGGTTATGTAGAGATCTTATTTTGTTATAGATTGTTTTGAGTGTTTTATTGATGTGGGAGTTTAGTTTTAGCCTACGATCGAGCCTAATTCCTAAGTATTTATTTATTTAACTGATTTTGGCATACCGTTTTTTCTACCAGTCAAAACGGTGCATATCTTATTAGGGGGGGTGGGTGAGTTTGATCCTCTCGAGGATTGTGGAGGGGGGAATGGGGGTCAAGGGATGGGGTTAGCAGTAGTAAGTAGGGGGTAAGCATGGTGGAGGTGGTGAATGAGAGGGTTAGTATGCAGGGGATGGTTCAGTGTCACCTGGGGGGGGTCAGCATGAGTCAAAGTGTTCTTGGAATAGAAATGTCTTCAGTTGCTTGCAGAAAGCTTTGGTCTCCTGGATATTTCATAAGTTAGATGGCAATGTGTCTCATAATGTGGGGGAGTAGAGGGAAGAACCTGTGGCTGGCATATTGGGTGCTTTTGAAGATTCATATTGGGAGGCTGAGTAGGTTACTGGTGGCCTGTCTGCTGGGCCTGTTGGAGTTGAAGGTGCTGATTGAGCTTTGAAAGTGTTCGGCAGTTAGTCTATTCCGAGCTTTCTGTATGATGGTGAGGGCCTTGAACTTGATCCTGAAGGCGATGGGCAGCCAGTGGAAGGATCTTAAAACAGGTGTGATGGGTGGTGGTGCTTAGGTGCTCTGTAGATTGTTCGCGCTGCTGTGTTTTGCGCTAGTTGAAGTGTGTGTATGGTGTGCTTGGGTAATCTGTAGTATATGGAATTGCAGAAATCAAAGGAAGGAGTGATTTTTGCTTGGCAGACTGTGCGGAAATCATCGTAGGTGAGTAAGGGGCATAAGTTGCATAGTGTTCTGATCTTGAAGTAGACTGCCTTTGTGATATTTTGGATGTGGGTTTGAAAGTCTAGGCGCTGCTCTAAGGTGACTCCAAGGTACTTGAGTTGGTTTTTAACTTTGAATTCTGTGTCTCCAAACTTAATGGATGTTGGAGGTGTGAAATCGGGGTCCCTGGTAACATGTAGAACATCTGTCTTGGCAAGGCTGATGGCCAGGTTGCGATGCTTGAGACACTTGATCATTTCATCGAAGCAGGTGATAAACTGGAGTAGTCTGGGGCAGTTGTAGAGAATGGCGTGAACACCATTGTGTCATCGGCATAGATAAGATATTTGACATTGTGCTTTGGATGGTTGCACAGAGTGGGAGGATATATATGTTGAAAAGCAGAGATAAGAGTGCAGATCCTTGGGGCACTCCTTGTGGCAGTATATAGTGAGCGGATGAGATTTGTCCTATTCTGACCTGTTGACAGCATTGCGAGAAGTATGAGTGGAGCCACTGGAGAGGCATGCCCTGCACGCCAAACTCGCAGAGTTGATTAAGCAGTATTTGGTGGGATATTGTGTCAAATGCAGAGGAAATGTCCAGGAAAAGTAGCATACATCTGCTTGATTTGTTTTCTGTTCTTTAATAAGGGTTGAAATCAGCGATGTTAGTAAGGATTCTGTGCTGTGATGTGGGCGGAAGCCATGCTGGTGTTGGTCCAGAGGTGCATGCAGGTCAATGTGTTCCTGTAGTTGGGTCTGGACTGCCTTCTCTATGACTTTTGCAAGGAATGGTACACTGGTGATGGGTCGGTATGTGGTGGGTGATTTGGGGTCTAGATTAGGTTTCTTTAGGAGGGGGTGGATGGAGGACTGTTTGAGCAGTGGGGGGAGGTAGGCGAGCGAGAGGAATTTGTGTACTATAGTCAATATGAGTGGTAGAAAGTGATTCTTTGTGGACTTTATCCATTGTACTGGACATGGATCCAGAGGAGAGGTTGTTGTGTTGATGTCAGAGATGACAGCATTGATTTCTTCTAGTGGTGGGTCCCTGAAAGTAGTCTAGGCTCGGAGACCATTTGTAGTTTCATTCATGGTGGGCAAAACAAGTGTGGTAGTGTTGGCGGACCCGTGCTTGGACTGGAGGTAGAGAGCCATGTCCTGTGGGTTTGTCTTTGGGTTGGTTGGTTGGGGTCCCTTGTGAGAGATTTGATTATATCAAAGAGCTCCCTGGGTCTATTGAGTGCTTTGAGTAGGGTGATGTGGTAAAATTCCTTCTTGGCCGCCAAGGTGCTTTCGCAATAGGCCTTTAAGTTTTTCTGTATATATGGTGTGCAGAATAGAGTCTCTGGATTTCCTCCACTGACGTTCTATGTGGCGGAGGGCATGTTCCTGTTCTCTTAGTTTGGTGGAGTACCAAGGTGCTTGTCTATGGTGCTCGGTGGAGTTGGGGCATAGAGGTGAGGAGGCTGTGGCAGAGATGGTTGCATGCCAAGAGGAGATTACTGCATCAAGGTCATCTTTGGTCTCTGGTTTAAGGTCCTTTAGTGCTGGTAAAGTATGTTGCAGAAAGGTCAAATGCTACGAAGCATCTGGCTTTGGGTGTGGTTTCTGGGGGTGCGTATTCGATGAGTTGTTCAGGTAGGGTGAGTGTGATGAGCTAGTGGTCTGACTGGGGTACTGGGGTTGTGGCTGGGGGTGAGTAGCCAGGTGTAGTTAAGAGGGGGTTGGGGAGAAATACTAGGTCTAGGGTTCCTCCCTTGGTTTGCGTGGGGGTATTGACGACTTGTATGTATTGCAGGTCCTGCATGGCCTGGAGGAAGGTGGTGCTTTGATTGCTTGCGGCAGATGGTAGGTTGAGGTCTCCCAGGAGAATGAAGTGTTTGTGGTGAGAAGTGTGTGAGCAGACAGTGTCTAGGAGGTATCGAGCTCCTCTGCCTTGCTATGTAGCGTACTTCCTTTTTTATTTCTAAGTCAGCATTCTTTACCTTCAGTGTGGGAGGAGGTATGAAGTGCCTTGTATCTTGTAATGCAGAGTATTTCGCTCTTTTTGCAATCTAATGAGAGGTGATGGTTTGTCAGCCATTGTGCCACTGCATTGAAACAAGGTATAAGATCTGTGAATTGTGGGTCAGATGTGTCAAATTGAGCATACAGAATAATACTGTCGGCATAGATATGATATTTTACCTTGTTGGATTGTATTATTGTACATAGTGGTCGTATATATATATGTTGAAAAGCAGTGCAGATAGGGTTGATCCTTGGGGGATTCCTCTCTGTTGTGGGTATGGTGAGGAAGTGTTATTTCCTATTTTTATCTGCTGTTTACGGTCAGTTAGGTATGAGTGGAACCATTTGAATGCTTTGCCCCTGAGTCCAATTTCTTGGAGGCATGATGGAAGTGTATTGTAACATACTGAATCCAATGCTGCTCATATGTCGAGAAATATTAACATGTATCCTTGTGTCGGTTTTTGGAAGCCTTTTATCAGGGTGTCCATAAGAGATAGCAGTAGCCTTTCTACACTGTGATTTGCTCTGAATCCATGCTGCTGTGTATTAAGCAGGTTATGGGTATCAACAAAGTCTTGCAGTTGTTGATGTACTACCTCTTCTATTATTTTAGCTAAAAAAGGTAGACTTGAGATTGGTCGGTAGGATGTTGGGTCCATTTTGTCCAGTATCTTTTTTTTTTTTTTTTTTTTTAAAGAGTAGGTAGCACTAAAGCCATCTTTAGATATGGTGGCATGTATCCTTGATTTAGCGAAAGCTCCGTTATTGTTTTGAGTGTTTCTAATAACTCAGATCCGGTCAGTTTTATCCAACTTGCTGGACAAGGATCAAGTGGTGGTATTAAGATTTGTGATTCATTTTTTCTAAATGGTCTGTAGTTATTGAGTGAAAGTTCTGCCAGTTGGTGTTTGTTGTTGCTTGTGTGATAGGTTGTGTTGCTAGCAATCTTTGTATGTGTTTCGCCATCACCTCTGGAGTTAGAGGGCTGGGTTCTTCGGTTTGTTGATGGGGTTGCATTAGTGATTTAACAATGTTGAATAGTTCCCTTAAGACGATTTAGTGAGGTCATTATCAGTTTTGTATGATAATTTCTTTTGCTTGTATCAGTCATATTTCAGTCCTTATGGAAATTTTCTGTGTATGTGTTTCTGTCTGCTGTGAGTTTTGTTTTCCTCCTGCATTCGGTCTTGTCTTAATTTTTGCTTCATTCCTCTTAATGTTGTGTTGTCCAAGGTGTTGCTTTCTCTTTCCTCAACTGTCTTTTTGCATGGGGCTGTGGCTGCTGCAATTCTAGCAAATCAAAACAGTCAAATCTACCGATAACTGACTGCACTCCAATTGTGAAATTAGACCTTACCTGTTGATTTTCTTTGAGTCACTCCAGTCCAGACACATGGGTTATGCACCCTCACCACAAGCTGAAGACTGAGAAACCCCGGATTTTGATGATGTCACAGTATAAAGGCTCTGTGCCAATCCTCACACACCAGTAGTCTACTAACAAAGCAGACTCCACAAGAGAACAGCTAAGCCAACTGAATCATAACTTTAAACTCTATACAAGTTTCAAAATTAACCATTAGATACCACTGCTAGCAGAGAACCAAAATCTGCAAAAAGCAGGTAAACTAGGACCAAAGAGAGAAGAAAACTTGTAAAAATCTCAGAACAGCAGACTATAATCTTCACTTTATGGGCTCACCTTGCAGAAAGAAATGGGCGGGTCCTGGACTGGAAAGGAGTGACCCAAGGAAAGAAAATTAGCAGGTAAGATCTAATTTCACCTTCCTTATCACTCCAGTCCAGATGCATGGGATGTACCAGAGCAGTACTTAATGTCAGGAACGATTGGCAAGCCCGGACTGCAGCACTTGCACCCCAAAACATGCATCCGCTTGTGCAATAGTGACGCATAAAGGAATGAAGCGAGGACCAAGTCGCTGCTTTACAAATGTCACTAAATGGAACTAGATTGTACTCTACCCAAGAAGCCGCCTGAGCCCTGGTTGAGGGAGCTCTCAAGCCCACCGTAACAGCCCTTTAATTTAATATGTAGGCAGATACAAAAGTCTCTTTAATCCACCTAGCAATAGATGTTTTTGACGCCGCCACCCTTTTATGGGGTACCCCAAACAGTACAAAAACAATCCAATTTTCAGAAAGGTTCAGTACACTTAAGATGATGAAAGACCCTACGAATATCCAAAAGATGGTGGTGTGAGTCCCTTAGCAGAATTGCTAGAATCCAAGAAAACAGGCAGAGTTACTGATCGATTGACATGAAACACAAAAACCACCTTGGGCAAGAAGGAGGGAACAGGACACAAAACCACCTTTTCCTTAGAAAGGAATGGCTCTTTACAAGATAACGCTTGCAGCTCTGAAATTTGGCGAGCAGAATAGATGGCAACCAGAAAAAACACTTGTAATGTAAGATCCTTTATTTTACTTATTTTATTTTCATTTTTATACCGCGATTTCCTACAGATCAATTGCGGTTTACAATGAACAACAATGAATTGCACAGAAGGCATGAATTTAGTTTACATGTAACAGTATTAACTATGTACAATAACAGTTAAACTAATTATTAACTATATACAATGAAATCTTGTCTTTGTGTAGATGAAGTGTTTGTATTACTAATTAAAGATTTATTTGAATTTTTGGATCAGCAAAGTATTGTACTGAACTCATGAGCCATTCTAACTCATGAGCCATTCTGCCTGTGAGGACTCATGCTGAGCCAATTTGCTAGCTCAGAGACCATAGCTGTATTTACAGTCTAGTGAGAGATCTTCACACATCTAGCCTGGGGAGTGTTAAAAGGCCAGAGAGGGAGACAGAATTCTTCCCTTGGCCTTTGAACAATTCTCTTGGCCAATATAGAAACATTTGCCTAGCCAATGTAGACAGGATAAGAATTCATCAATTATAATGTAGAAGCCTTGAGCTGCTTCTAAAACCATGGGGGGTGTCTCCCTTGGCTAGAAAAAGCTGGATGAGTGACTCATGCAGTGACTCAGCAGCTAACATTTTTTTTTCAGCTGCTGGTCACGAGCACAGATTTGGCCCTGGCCAATCCTGGTGTGAACCATGTGCACAGGATTGACCCTGGCCAATCCTGATTTGAGCATGCAGCATATGTTAACCAATGAATTGTAATATCATGCAGCAGGCACGATCTTAGTTAAGGTACTTTAGGGGGACTCTCAGAAGGAAAGATGGGACTGCAACTGATATACGAGGCAAGCGTGTCTCTGTAGTTTTTCCCCGGATTTTCCTCCTGAGAGTGATTGCTGAACAGTCCCCCACCTGGAGTGATGAGCTATAATATCCGGTAAAAGTATTAATGCTTACCTTTGTGCTTTATTATTATTCCAAAAGGACTTAATTTAATAAAACTCATATTGCATTTACTAAAGTGTCTATGCATAGTCTGTGAGCTAATGAGTGACAGAGTTAACTCATACTGTATTTGCCAGAATATTTATGCCTAGTCAGTGAGCTAAGTGAGTGACAGGGTCAAAGGAAAAGCGTAGAACTTGGCAATACATAAATGGCGACGAGGATGGGATGGCCTAAATTATTACATAATGGGTTGGCAGAGTCCTGGGATAATAAGCTCAAGGGAGCAGGGACCCTAGGACAGACCTGGGTGTTGTTAATAGCATATAGGAATCGAGCACTGGATAGAGAAAATCCAGAACGGAGAGAGTGTAGATCTGCGTGGCCAAGCATGAAGAATCCCAGACTTCTGCAGCTTTTGGGGCTGTATGATGAGAAATCTGGTGAAGAAAATTCAGGACAGAGAGAGAGTGGATCTGCTTGTGCAAGCATGAAGAATCCCAGACTTCTGCAGCTTCCGCTGAGTTCTCCCAGCTGATGTTATTAGATTGCATGATGCAAGTTTGGTGAAGTTAATATTCTTTGTAAATTAGCTGCACTGTCTCATAACTCTTTTAGTGAAGTATTACCGGTATTCTTCTGTAATTAAGTGTGTTTAGCTATTATTCTAATTGCTTTCTAATTTTCTTTTCTGACCACTCATGTGTGACTGGGAGAGTTGCTTGCTTTTCTTGCTTTGTTTGTGGATAAACTGCACGTCTTAATTACAAGGTGTTAACCTTTGATGTAGTAAGATATTTGGTACCAGGAGTGGGGGTTTGAGAAAAGATAATGTATCAAAAGAAAAGAGTGAAGAATGCAAATAGTGTAAAAATGTGAATATTGTAAATATTTAAGGCTGGCATTAAGTGTTCCTGTGGGTCAGGATTAAGTGAGAACTGGGTGTTTGTTTTTCCTTACATGCTTGCAACTGTTGCTTTTGTTGCCTCCATATCTAATGTGATGCCTGTTTTTAGGGTCCCTGGTTAAGAGAAACTCTGATCAGAAAGGTATAATGCACTTGTAAGCTTTGATTTGTTCTGTATTCAAATGTTTGTAGTAAAAAACTGTTTTTCTTTCATTACTGGCTACCCCAGTAGATTTTATAGTCCCTGAATGCTGAAGTGACTAGATCAAACAAACAAGGCATGAAACTTTTTTTTCCAAAGTAGAGGTTGAGAACCCTGACAGGACAATGGGGCATTAAATCTTGAGTAAATAAGAAGGTAATCTTTATCATTAATATGTTATGCATCTATTCTTTGTCTTTGACTGTATATGCTACCAAACAAACGTAAAAGTTAAAAGAGGATTTTTAAAATTGTGGCAAGCACCCCAGGGGGCATAGTTAACCATAAACAGCTATAATTATAGGTTGATTGTTCAGCCACATTTGCATGAAGGACACAAGACAATGGTTCGTTCTACTGGCTGTGTTGAAGATAACATGTTAATTTAAATGTAACCAAGAACAATTTTCACCTCTTAGAAGTTTCACGTCATTTGAGAATGCCTGTTTCCTGAACTGCTGATGACTGAGGGACAAGATAGTAACATCACAGTTTTTATTTGTTACAATATTGGATTTTAGGATAAATGCACCTGTTTTCCTGTATTTGAATTTTATATATGTTGCAGAGAAAACAGATATATATTGCAGCACTGTGAGATATTAATCTTCTTTAGTTTATACACTTGCACTTATGTTACCAAATACACCTGTTATAGTAGTACATTACGCAGAGGTCCAGTACACACACGGCAATTACCAGATGAATAAAATATTAATAAGTTTGATGAAATTTTAGACAGAGGCTGATATGAAATTGCTCTGTTCCCAAGCATATAGAACAAATATAGATTAAAGATGGAACTGAGTTCCCAGGAAATAATGAGAACGTGAGTTGATTGGATAAAACCAAATCTTGCTTGTCAGCAATGATCCAGGAGAGGTTTGAGAAAAAGAATAAGAGAGAGAGAGAGAGAGAGGCAGAAAAGTGAGGCCACAGCCTAGGCTAAATGTGCTGCTTCCAGTGTGATGATCTGGGCTACCAAGCTCCAAGACTCCTTGAGGACCCACAAGGCCTGAAGAACAGGAACCTTGCATATTTATGCCTCTGAAGAGACATAAATAGGCAGGGGGAGCATAGGCCGAGAAGAACCTGAGGATAGTCATGAGGTCCAGCCACAAATGCCTTGCAATCCAAGAAGAACCTGAAGATGAGGCCTAGCCACCAATGCCTTGTACCCTCTTAGATCTCTCACCTCAAAAGAATCTCTTTTTGACACCATAATTAATGAGTAGCTTATACAAATCCTTGTGAACACTGCAATTTTAAAATCAGCCTAACAGCACTCTCACTGAGAACAGTGTATATGACAGATTCTAGTTATACGTGAGAGATGAGCCATATTTCTTTCTATTGGGATTGATGTTATATTGTAAGGATTTTACCCAGATTGTTCCTATTTTAGAATGAGTATATGTCCACTTAGCATTGGACCAATTAAGTTGATGGGAAAGGGACACTGTTTACTCATACTGTTACCATTTGTTTACTCTAAATTTAAGTTATTAACAATTGTTTGATATTCTTAGCAGCCTTGCCAAATAAGGATACATTAGTGTGGTATAAAAGAAACAGGAAAAGGACCTATGTAAGTAGTTGGTGGAATGATGCAAGTGATGAAAAAGTGTTGTGTTATGGAGGGATGAAGTGGAATATTAAAGGAGAAACTGTGATAGACAATAAACTGATGAAGGTAATTTGAAGTGATGTATTTTCCTAATGAATATGTAAACAAAAAATTATGAGCACTTTATTCGACTGTGCCGTCTCCAGAAGCTTCAATTCAGGAAGTCATACTCAACAATTAGAAATAGATATTTGGAGACAGGCTAGGTGCACCTTGCACCCTGATGAGCTTTGGAAAACCCACACTGGCCATGTGGTACTTCCGGATGCTTTTTGCCTCACTTTTCCTCTGTATGTCCTGGCCAGGCATGCAGAGGCAAAGGGGGATGATTTGATGACAAATTCTCACACAATTGGGTATAATTCTAAAACTTGTCAAAATTGCAGAACACGTGTGTGCAGCTTGTCTGATCTGAAACATGTAAAGGTCAGTCAAGGGCAAAATGGAATATTTCCTACAAGCAAAAATGAATTTCCAGTGATAGAGAGACAAGGAGTTAATCAAACTGCGAGATAAGATTGACACCATACGAGATAGTTACTAGTAGATCACTGAAAGTTTATAAAAGCAATATTTATTATTTATAGGATATGATCTTAGTAAATATAGATGAAATTAAGTTTGTCTTATTGTGAAGTCTAATCTAGAATTTTTAGTCTTTTCATTTAATATTGGTGCTGCTCTTCTGAATGAGGCCTGGAGCCATGTCACCAATTGCAAGCCAGAGAGTCCAGCAGAGAAAATTGGCCAGAGTCCAGATGGAGCAGACCATCCCGAGAAATCTGAACTACACACCGCAGAAACGTGTGAGGAAGTCCCTATCTGCTTCAATGTGTCGCAATGAAAGAAAGGCCAAGATGTCCACCTACGAGAATGAGAGGTTCAACTGCTGAGAAGCAGGCCAAATTATCTGAAAATAGGAAAAGGACTATTGGACTTTTGTGAATGATTTTTTTTTCTTATGTATTGTTATTGTTTCCTTGGAAAGTAACTGTAATTTTAGTATCTCAGATTTTTTCTGCTGAACATCATGTGCCCAATTGCTTATGTCACCTGTTCCCCAGATTTTAGTTATTAAAGTCTATGGGGCAGATGTACAGTGGGAAAATGTTCTGAATGTGCAGGTGAAATGAATCCCCCACTGCATTGGGGAACTGATCAAGATAGCTGAGACCTACAAGCCATTTGGCTTTGACAATTGTAATGCCGGGGGGGGGTGGGGGGGGGGGAAATGGGAAAATATCACCCAAATTACACTGAGGCTTGTCCCCTCCAGCGTTTGCCTTAATGCTATCCACTATGTTTTAGCCCAAGTTGTTATTACTGTATTTCTAAATGAATTACAAAGGCAATTCAGCCATTGCTTACGTACAATATCCTTGTTGATCCAAGGGTGGAATGTATTACTAATTAAAGATTTATTTGAATTTTTGGATCAGCAAAGATATTGTACTGAACTCATGAGCCATTCTAACTCATGAGCCATTCTGCCTGTGAGGACTCATGCTGAGCCAATTTGCTAGCTCAGAGACCATAGCTGTATTTACAGTCTAGTGAGAGATCTTTACACATCTAGCCTGGGGAGTGTTAAAAGGCCAGAGAGGGAGACAGAATTCTTCCCTTGGCCTTTGAACAATTCTCTTGGCCAATATAGAAACATTTGCCTAGCCAATGTAGACAGGATAAGAATTCATCAATTATAATGTAGAAGCCTTGAGCTGCTTCTAAAACCATGGGGGGTGTCTCCCTTGGCTAGAAAAAGCTGGATGAGTGACTCATGCAGTGACTCAGCAGCTAACATTTTTTTTCAGCTGCTGGTCACGAGCACAGATTTGGCCCTGGCCAATCCTGGTGTGAACCATGTGCACAGGATTGACCCTGGCCAATCCTGATTTGAGCATGCAGCATATGTTAACCAATGAATTGTAATATCATGCAGCAGGCACGATCTTAGTTAAGGTACTTTAGGGGGACTCTCAGAAGGAAAGATGGGACTGCAACTGATATACGAGGCAAGCGTGTCTCTGTAGTTTTTTCCCCGGATTTTCCTCCTGAGAGTGATTGCTGAACAGTCCCCCACCTGGAGTGATGAGCTATAATATCCGGTAAAAGTATTAATGCTTACCTTTGTGCTTTATTATTATTCCAAAAGGACTTAATTTAATAAAACTCATATTGCATTTACTAAAGTGTCTATGCATAGTCTGTGAGCTAATGAGTGACAGAGTTAACTCATACTGTATTTGCCAGAATATTTATGCCTAGTCAGTGAGCTAAGTGAGTGACAGGGTCAAAGGAAAAGCATAGAACTTGGCAATACAGTGTTCTTCTAGGGGATCGTTGATATGATGTGTGGAGTGTCTAGAGATAGTGTTCTGAAGTTATGATATAGAGCCAAAGTGTTGTGAGAATAGGTAAGTAAGTTTTAAGTTTTTTTCTGAAGGAGGAAAGATCTTTTATAGCTCTGAAGCTGTCCGGTAGTATGTTCCAAAGGGTGGGAGTGCAGTGGGAAAATGCTCTGTGATTTTTTTTAGCCTTTATGTAGTCTGGAGCTGTTATAAGTTTGCTTTTATTGCAGTCTCGTTGGGTGCAGGAGGTCTTTTCATTACAGATAAGGGATGATAGGTAGGATGGTGATATGTCATTGATCAGTTTGAAAGTGGTTACGATTATTTTGAGACACATGACCTAAGGGTTCACAGGGCGGACAGCACCAAATTTAAAACCCACAGAGGAATGGCAGGACGCTTAGAAGGGCAAAATTTCTTTACCACTCCAAGATAACGAGCCAAATCCGGATGGAAAGAGAGAGAATAACCTTGGATCTTTCCTTGGTAGCAGGTCAATGCTGCCACCTGTGCCAGCTGGGAGTTGAGAGCCAGATCTATATCCAGGCCAGCCTGCAAGAAAGCGTAGTTACTCACCTGTAATAGATGTTCTCTGGGGACAGCAAGAATCAGTCCTCACATATGGGTGACGTCAGCATCGATGGAGCCTGTGCAGATTCACTCCCCAGCTTTGAAAGAAAGCCTTTAGGAGTTAGACCACTCATGCGTGGTCACCTTCCTGCCCAAGGGTACCATCTTACCTCAGTATGATGACATAGCTCAATCAAGCATAAAAAAGAAAACAACTCCATGGGGAGGAGGAAGGGTTGTGAGGACTGATTTCTGATGTCCTCAGAGAACATCTGCTACAGGTGAGTAACTACGCTTTCTCTGGAAACAAGCAGGAAGTCAGTCCTCACGTATGGAACTCCCAAGCTACAGGATACTGAAAAAACCTGTAGGAGTCACAGGCGATCCAAAAGGCAAACTGTGAAGGGTAGCAAGGAGCGCTGAATGGCTTGAAGTCCAGTGATGCAGCCCCAACATTGATGCTGGAAACACCTCTCTGGTAGCATGGACACAAAGAGCTGAAGGAAGAAGTTGGACTATTCACCAAAGAGGCGAAGAAATACTGCCTGGCCAAAGGTGCTATTGCGCCGTGAGCTCTCCTCCAAGCAGTAATGCCCTGCAGGGGGACAGAGCACAGGTGAGTCACCGAAGCTGCCACAGTGCAAACATTATGCACAGTACATGATGTTCCAGAGAGAGTCCAGCCTGCTCATAGGTGAAAGAGATACAGTCTGCCACTCAGGTAGACAGGGTATACTTAGAGACCGCAACCCCGAGTCTGTTGATGTTATAGGAGACAAACAGTTGTGACGAGCAGCGATGGGACTTTGTCCTATGGAGGTAGAAGGACAGTTCCCTCTTGCAGTCCAGGATATGTAGCGAGGCCTCCGCTCGGGATGAGTGAGGCCTGGGGAAGGTGGTGGGAAGGACCACCTCCTCGTTCATGTGAAAAGCGGACACCACCTTACGCAGGAATTTCAGGTGAGTCTGGAGAGCAACCCTAATTTTGTGGAACCTGCTGTAGTGGGTGTGGACCACCAATGCCTGCAGATCACTAACTCTCCTGGCTGAAGTGAGCATTATCAGAAACTCTACTTTCCATAACAAGAACTTGAGATGGCACGTAGCCAGAGGCTCAAAAGGGGGAGCCATCAGCTTCCTGAGAACATTTAGGCTCCACACCTCCGGAAGTGGTCAGACAGGGGGCCACATGAGAAGACCCTTCATAAATGGACCACAAGGGGGTGCAAAGAGACAGGCTGGCCATCAACAAGGTGGTGATGTGCTGCCAGGGCACTGAGGTGTACCCTGACAGAGTTGGACTTTAGACCAACCCGGAAGAGGTGCAGAAGATATTGCAGGATATCCTGCACAGAGGAAGAGAAAGGATTGAGACTCCTGTCTGCACATCAGAAAGAGAATCTATGCCATTTGAAGACAAATGCATGCCGTGTTGAGTCCTTGCACAATGCCAGTGAGACGTCCTTGCACAATTTTATTTATTTATTTAACATTTCTTATATACCGCATTTCATGATATCAAGGCGGTTTTACAATGAACAAACTGAAATTACATTGAACAGGAAATTATAACTTGGAGATAACTATTTTACAGGGAACATGGACAATGGAGGGTTAAGTAGCTTGTCCAAGACCACAAGGAGCACCTGTGGGACTAGAAACCCCAGTTCTTCCGGCCCAAGGTTACTGTCCTCTAGTGGGATTTGAACCCCCGACCTTCCGGCCTGAGGTACCTTGAACATAAGAACATAAGATATACCATACTGGGTCAGACTAAGGTCCATGAAGCTCAGTATCCTGTTTCCCACAGTGGCCAATCTAGGTCATACGTACCTAGCAGTTTCCCCAAAAGACACAGGCTCCACAATGCTTGTTCTGGATTAAGCATTGATATCCTGGGTCCCTTGCCCCAACCACTAGGCCACTCCTCCACTCCAATGCCAGTGGGACATCCTCGTGCAATGCCAGTAGGACTTTCCCACGTCCCGGGAGAGTTGGAGGTGTGTCCAATGCTAGCCGTTCAGCATCCACACCGTCAGGGCGAGGGACTGGAGGTTGGGATGGGGAAGGGTCCCGTCGTCCTGTGAGAGCAAGTCCGGGGCCTGGCCCAGGGATATTGGGGCTGCTCGGACAGCTGCAGGAGCAGAGGGAACCATGGTTGCTGGGGCCACCGAGGAGCAATGAGAATTACCAAGGCCTTGAGCAAGGTCTTGGGAACTAGGGGAGTAGATGGGTCCAGGACAGAAGAAAGGCATCTGCCGCCACCAATTCTGGGGCTGGCCTCCGGGAGCAGAAGCATGGCAGCTGCGTGTTCTCTGGGCTAGCGAAGAGGTCCGATGACAGGGTCCCGCAACATTGAAAAATGGAGGTGGCTACCACTGGGTTGAGGCACCACTCATGGGGCTGAAGGACTCTGCTGATTGTCCTAGCCCGGTAGGTAGACCAGCCGGAGGGTCGTGCCCTTCTCTGTGGCAAAGGTCCAGAGGCAAACCGCCTCCCAGCAGAGGAGGTATGAACCAGTTTCCCCTGGCATGTTGATGTAAAACACTGTTACTTGGTTGTCCGTCTGAACGAGAATAACCTGGTCTGCCAGCTGGGCCTGGAATCCC